>CM042037.1:75006880-76256880 GCA_023525975.1 Smallanthus sonchifolius
AGTCAGTATTTAGTTTTTTTATTCTAAGTTGCATGTCCTAAAATCAATAAAAGTAATAAATATAATCATCTCTTGTGCTACATCAGTTAGGAGTCAATAAATGTTTAGTATCGAGGGACGCCGCCTTTTGTGTCCACGGTTCGATAACTCTGGCTTACTGTCTTTACTACGCGCGACCGGTACACTTGCCGTGAGCGTGTGATTTAGTTGTGAGTCCATTTCTACATTTAAAACTTGGTTAATTTAATATATATAATATCATGCATCAAGTTTTTGACGCCGTTGCCGGGGACACTTTTAGGCGACTTCGAGAATGAGCCGAGTTGGGGGTCTGACCACTATTTGTTAACTACTTGTGCTACTTATTTGTTTAGTATTTTATCATATTTTCTCATTTATTTTATCTATTTTGTTTTTGTTTCTAGTTAGCGTACTATCTTTACTTTCTGTATTTATTTTTCTTTTTGCAGTGTATGCAACATAGTCGCCGCACCCGTTCCACAGGATCTGCTGAGTTTGCTGCTCTACTAGAGCCTGAGCATCTGTTCCGAAAGAAACCTGTTGAGGAGACCGTTGAAACATCTTCTGAAGAAATGGGAGAGCCACCAGCACGAAGGATCGTTTCTGATTACGCCAAGTCGACCGACGGTGGCGTGCATTCTAGCATCACTCAGCCTACTGTAGAGGCTAACTCGTGGTAGTTTCCATCTCATGTCATGAGCACTATCGCCACTAATGTGCAATTCCATGGTAACTCGCATGAGAACCCACACTCCCATCTCACTAGATTCAGTAGGGTCTGCGACACTTTCCACCTTAATGGCGTCACTGAGGATGCAAAATTGTTGCCTCTATTCCCATTCAGTTTGGTAGATAAAGCCGCCACTTAGCTTGAGTCCTTACCCAATGGTTCCATCACCACTTGGACTTCTATGAAGGACAAATTGATTGCTAAATACTACCCCCCTTCTAAGGTTGCTCACCACAGGAGTTTGATCCATGCTTTTAAGCAGTAGCTAGGGGGAGAGTTTTCACGACGCGTGGGAGAGATTTAAGGGGCTGTGTAATGATTGCCCGTGTCATGGTATAGAAGATTGGTGTTTGGTTGAGAAGTTTTATAATTGCTGCTCCATTGCTAGTAGAGGACAGCTAGATACAGCTGCAGGGGGGAACATGATGACGAGCAAGTCCCCTGATGAGTGCTTTGACCTATTCGAGGATATTGCTATGACCAGTTACCAAAGCCCACATTCTGAGAGTTCACAGAGAGGGGTCATGCATGTTGATTCTAATACAGCTTTAGAAGCACAGATCGAGGCATTAGCCAGAATAGTGGAAGATTTGCAGATGAAGTCGGATCGGAGCTGTGAGATCTGTAGGGGAGGCCACCACATTGCTGATTGCCAGATGACCCAGGAGCAGGTAGAGTACTTAGAAAACCAAAACCGTAATAACTCGTACGTTAACTCTGGATGGAGAAACAACTCTGGTTCCAATTAGAGGAGTAATCAGAACCAGAGGTTGTTCCAGAATTCGGGTCAGGGAAGCAGGGAGAAGAAGGATCGCTTTGAAGAGATGATGACTCAGTTTCTGGAGCGTGACGATAGGCAGCATCAGGAGAATGCTGCGAAGTTTAAGGAGCATGACACGATGATCCAAAGCCAGGGAGTGGCATTGTAGAATGTAGAGAGGCATGTAGGAGAGATAGCTGAGATGCCGAAGAGTAGGAAGGAAGGTAGTCTGCCTAGTAACACTGATGCGAACCCCGGTCACTCACGGCAGTTCGCGAAGGCAGTGACTACTAGGAGCGGCCAAGGTGCCGAGACTCCGAGACCGGTGGATGATGAGGATGAACCGGTCGATGAGGAGATTGAGATGGAGGAAAATCCTGGCAAGGTGCAAGCGAGGCGAAGCCCAGCAATTACAGCACAGCCAGAGGATACAGCTAGGAAGGCGACTGAGACGCATGTGAGAGAGTATAAGCCCCCACTTCCATATCCCGGTAGGCTTAGAAGAGAGAAAGAGGACAGTCACTATCAGAAGTTCCTCAACATGCTACGACAGCTACACATTAACATCCCATTTGTTGAGGCTCTGTCTAGTATGCCCAAGTATGCGAAGTACCTCAAGGACATGTTGACGAATAAAACTAAACTTGAGGCACTTTCCACCGTGGTGATGAATGAACAGTGTTCTGCGGTTATAGAACCCAGCCTTCCATAGAAGATGAAGGATCCAGGGAGTTTCACTATCCCTTGTGTTATTGGTGGGTTATCTGTAGGCAACGCTCTTGCCGGCCTTGGTGTTAGCATCAACCTGATGCACTACTCTGTTTCTAAGAAGCTAGGCCTAGGAGAACCGCAGCCGATGCGGACGAGTCTTCAGTTTGCCGACCGATCGGTTAAGTATCCACGCAGTTTTGTTGAGAATATGTTGGTTAGGGTCGACAAGTTCATCTTCCCTGTGGACTTTGTCATATTGGACATGGACGAGGATGAGCATGTCCCTCTTATTTTGGGGCGTCCATTCCTAGCTACCACTCACGCAATGATAGATGTTTTTAGCGGTAAGCTGACCCTTGGTGTGAATGATGAGAAGGTGACATTCGACGTGAATAATTCCATAAAGCATCCGAGCAGTCAGGACGATACACTGTACTTCATAGAGTCGATCATGTCACATGTGGGAGAGTTCTTGAGCGATATCTGTGGGAGAGATGTGTTTGATACGCAAATCCTTGTTAGAGAGAATGGCGAGATTGAGATGAAAGCAGCAGCCATTGATGAGAGTTTGAGTCCTCTAGAGAGTGAGGCTGCCCAGGATCCCATTGGATTCTAGGAGATTAAGAGGAATGAGGCTGAAGAGAGGCCGTCTGTTGAGAGCCCACAATCCTTCTTAGAGCTTAAGGAGTTACCTTCTCATCTAGAGTATGCTTTCCTGGATGATGAGAGGAAGCTTCCAGTGATTATTGTTGCGGATCTGACGGGAGATGAGAAGGAGAGACTGACTGGCATGCTGAAGGCACATAAGCATGCGATCGCGGGGAAATTGATGGATATCAAGGGTATAAACCCTTCCTTTTTCACGCATAAGATCTTGATGGAGGATGACTATAAGCCAGTTGTGCTAGGGCAGCGGAGACTGAACCCTAAGATGCAGGAGGTCGTGAAGAAAGAGGTGCTAAAGTTGTTAGATGTAGGGTTGATTTACCCCATATCTGATTCCACGTGGGTGAGTCCGATGCAGGTTGTCCCCAAGAAAGGGGGAATGACAATTGTGGTGAATGAGAAGAATGAGTTGATACCGATGAGGACGGTTACGGGATGGAGAGTGTGCATAGATTACAGGAGGCTGAACGACGCGGCTAGGAAGGATCATTTCCCACTTCCGTTTATTGATCAGATGCTGGAGCGTCTGGCAGGACAGCAGTTCTATTGCTTTCTCGATGGCTTTTCTGGTTATTTCCAGGTCCCTATTGCACCCAAGGAACATGAGAATACCACTTTCACATGCCCCTATGGTACGTTTGCTTACCGTCGTATGCCCTTCAGGCTATGCAACGCTCCTACTACCTTCCAGCGTTGTATGATTACTATCTTTCATGACATGGTCGAAGACTTTATGGAGGTCTTTATGGACGATTTCTCGGTTTTTAGGAGCTCTTTCGACCACTGCTTGAGAAATTTAGAGAGAATGTTGGCACGATGTGAGGAGACAAATCTGATGCTGAATTGGGAGAAGTGCCACTTTATGGTGAGAGGGCATAGTGCTAGGGCACAGGATATCACATGCAGGCATAGAGGTGGATAGAGCTAAAGTGGATACAATATCTAAACTTCCCCCACCCACACGTGTGAGAGCGATTAGGAGTTTTCTTGGCAACGCCGGCTTCTACCGGCGATTCATTAGCGATTTCTCTAAGATAGCGAGGCCGATGACTCAGTTGTTGGAGAAGGATGCGCCCTTCATGTTTTCTGATGAGTATTTGAGGGCATTTGAGTTGTAGAAGGGCAAGTTGGTTGATGCCCCTATCATGGTAGCCCCGGATTGGTCACTTCCATTCGAGTTGATGTGCAATGCGAGCAATTTCGTGATGTCGTCCAGACGGTCTATATAAACTATAATAAAAACCTAACCTAGACTCCTAATTAATAATATGAATACCTATGAACTAAACCGCACTGACAGGCAAGTGTACCTATCGAGTGTAGCACAGCTTAATGGTAAACCGAGTTATCGAACCCTAGAGACACTACAAATAACAAAACTAGACTATGACTCAGACTAAAGATTGATTTGGTTTGGGGGGTTTACTACACTACTATTTAAACTAATGAATGTAGAAAGAAAAGATCGACTCAACTATCAACAGAAAAGACTAAAGTGAAATCAAAGGATGGGAAGAATACTACCTAGGTCGGAATCCTACTTGCAAAGCACAACTTCTATCGGTTATTGAAACTATAATGGATCTGGGTTTCTAATGAAACAACTCTAGACAATCTAGTGGATCCCTAATCACTCTCAGGGTGTCACCAACTAAGGAACCTACAGATGTAATAACTCACCAGATGTTGGATCACTTCTCAGGTATTTCCAACTATGATAAAGTACCCTAATAGACAGATTACCTCTCAGTCTCACTGTCTACCAATACACTCAAAGAATGCAAGGGGTAATCTCAAGATAACAACTATGACACGAATAGCAACAATCACTAGACACCTAATACCGGCTTCCTCTCAGACAGCTGACACTCGGATTCCTAATGACGAAGACTAAACGACTAATTCTCACCTCTCGGGTATTGAACTAGGATGCACATTCAATTCAAATCATCAATCAAAGACAACTCCTTATGGCTACTACGTCTAGCAAACCACCCTAATCACGAACCCTAAGATCTATGACCAAGATACGAAGATCAATCTGGCAGACAACCACAATCAACACAAGGAGTTATAATCAACCACACAATCAGACATGAGCATACATATTCATCATAATTATTAACTCAAAGATTGTTTACAAAATCATTAGTCCATTCAAAATAACCAAAATGGATAAAAATCAATACTTTAACATGTATTCATCATGTGACCCAGGCAGTATCAAAGTTCTAGCCAAAGATCATACTCAAAACAACTAAAACAGAAGTATTAAGCAAGAACATGGTATCAAACAATCAAATCAAAGATAAAAATCAAAGCTTGAAACCTAGAACGCTAGAATTAACGAACCCGGAAGCAAATTCTTCAACTTTCGACCTCTAATCTCTTCTCCAACCTAAAAATCGCCTCTGGAACTCTTCTTAGACGGCTGGTTGTGAACTCCCATCATAATGGCCATCAAAATCTATTAAAAATCGAAATTAGGGTTTTTTCGGATTTCTGTTCCCTCGCGTACCGCGAGGAACAAAATAGCCGGGCGCGTTTCTGGAAGCCCTCACGTACCGCGAGAGACCTGAATTTCACATTTTCTTCTTTTGTTCTTCCGGATTTCATTCTCTTGCTCGTTTTCTTCGGGATTTAGCTTTCTATTCCACCCGAGCTCCTGAAAGTATACAATAGACTCAAATACAGACTTAAACGATTAAAAACGAACATAAAACTAATCAAAAACGCACAAAACACTAGGAATAAATATGTGTGCTTTGCACTACATCAAACATCCCCACACTTAACCTTTTTACGTCATCGAAAAAACTGCAAATGGAATCATAACTTAGATCTAGCTTAACAAACATCAATTACCAATTAGCAAAATATACTCATGCGTTAAAAAGCAATAATCAGTATTTCTGTCCGATTAAACCCAAGACCAACTTTCAAGCCCCCGTAATGTGTTCTAATATTCTTTACTGTAATATCCGGTATCTTTCCGACCTATCCTTACCCTAACCTTGGTGCGCGTTTCGAATCCAAATCTTAAAACGTGATAAAAACTCGATTTTTTTTTAATAAATGTTGATTTATTTATTATATACATGAGACTCGAATATAAATATATATATATATATACATATTTATATATATACATATATACGTAGGCTTATATCTTATGAAACTTAATTGGTCTTATAAAAACAGAAGAATATATATATATAATCATCATAAAGTCAAGGGACCGGAACTGCCAACTTTCAAAACTTGTTTTAAACTAAATCTATGTTTTAACATAAACTGTTAAAGCTTCCAAACTACAGGGTCTGTTCTGTATTAAACCCAAACTCCCAGAACCGAAATCGGTCCCAGGTTCGAAACCCGCCACACCCGGTTTTGAGCCGTTTTATCCCAAAAACGCGAAATTGACCAGATTCAACGAAACCCGGTCTTCGAGTCGCGCATGCGACCTCTCCCCAATGTGCATTAACTCTCGATTTCAACCGTATCCTCGCGTGGGTTCGAAAACAGAATTAATACTCTCAACCGTAAACCCACTAACTAATCAAGCAATTAAACCTGGAATCAGCTATAAATATCAGTTGTAATCGACCTAAGAAATCACCCTCAAACACTCCCAACACTCAATTTGGACTCTCGTCCCCCGCATTCTCGATTGAAGCTCATGTCGGCCGCTTCCGAACTCGGTCCCGATCTCCCTCGTCTTTGCATCAATTCAGGTAATTTCAAAATCCACAATCGTCGTTTCCATGATAGGAACGAAAGCCCTCTCTCAAATCGCCATGACAGGGGGTTAATCGATGTGTATTAGACCAAAATCGATTCTAGGGTTTGTATGAAAAGGGGGCTGGATGGGGAATGTGTTTATAAACTTTCTTTTCCGGTTAAACTAACAGCGAGCCCCGTAGCCGGGATGGTTAGTGCGTGGTTGCATGATCCGACCCGGTCAGTTACCCGGGTTCGATCCAGTCGCGTCCCAGTTTTTAATTTTCATTTTTTTTTACTTTCTACCCAATTATAACAATCCTAAAATTTTTTTTTATAAATTATGTTATACAATTATAAACTTAAATTCGATTTTTTATATATACTTTTACATTCCAGAAACATTTCATTTATTTAAACTAAAAGCTTTTAACTTAAAATAAAGGCCTATAAACTTGTAAAACTCGTATTAATTTGAAACATATTCATCTATTGAAATTACATATGCTTTTATAAACTTTAAACACGACCTAAACACAATAAAATACTTATAAACAAAATCTATTTGTTTATATAATTTTACAAAAAAGAAAATAATTATATATTGGTTATTTTCTAAATAATTATGAACTTGTAAACCTTAGTTGAATACCTTGAGAAACGTTATAACAACCCAAAGTTTGATCCCATATTTAACACATTTATAAACGTATTGTCAAAAACACACAAACTTCATAATAGATTCTATTTTATAAACTTATGAAACTTGACGTTTATTTAAACTTATAAAATATTATTTGGTTATCAATTATAAAATAAATACTTAATTACTTTAATAAACCTTAAATAAATTATAGATAATTAATTACCATTGATGATTATTTGTTTTCTTTAAATAATCACTAATAATCCTAAATCACTATTTAGTCTTTAATAATTTGTAGTTAATAGTTATTTTACTATTGAAATAATTATTAACATAAATTCTTACCTTAAATAACGATTATAAAAACTTCAAATAATTGTTTATAAAAAACTTCAATTAATTGTTTAGTCTTTCGTTTAACAAAATGTACAAATCTATTTAATTATTATTACCTATTGTGTAATTAATAATCATGAGGCTTTTAAATAATTATCTTAAATCATTCTAAACTATAAACTTATTAAACTTCGAAATACAAGTCTTGTGTTGGTATTCAAAACCATTATTATGATCTTAATATGGATTCCATAAACACAATCATTCCCACCTCCCATTGGAACCCTAGTCAAATCTTCAAATCTTAGAATTCTTGTCCTAGACTTATAGATCAAACTGAAACTTTAGACTTATATTCTTAGGCTTATTGTGAGGATATTCGCCCGCTCCAATTCTTGCAAACTCTTGTCGGATACTCTTCATCAATCCAAGTGAGTATACTTAGCCCTTTTTTCCTTTCTATACTTTTGGGGTGAAACATGTTCAAAAACTTTAAACTTATGCAATTCTTGTACAACTATGACTAGATGCTTATTCTTATGTTAAACTTGAGACTTGTATGCTTAGATTAAACTTAAAACTAGCACATTCATTAACTTTGATCAAGCCTATAGTAACAATGATAGATCTATTGCATTTGACCAATCCACCTTGATTGATTGACCCATTCGGGGGGGAGCCCTTGGTGATTGTTACTGAATTAAACTTTAAACTTGAGACTTATAAGGGTAACCTGCGGGTTATGCCTAAACTTGGTTGGAGGGTTGAAGTGCACAATGTTTAAGATACTTGTTCTCATACTTACATTATAGAATGCATATATCATAGTGAATTGTAATTCTTTTCAAATACTTCTTAAACTGTGTCAAAACCTTTGTATCTCACCAACTATTTTGTAGTTGACAGATTCTTTCACATGTTTCATGTTCTACATCATGAGACTTATTTGTGACCACATAGGATGCTTTGGACCTAGACTACTTATCAATTAAACGTTGTATTCTTGTTATGTTTCCTTGTATTGAATCTTAAATTATTTATTAATGAAATATTGAAACTTTAATAGTCAACCTTGTGCTATTGAACAACCGCGTCCGCCCCGACATATAATCCGCCGTCGGTTGGGGTGTGACATTTACCAAGCATATCAATCAATCTAAAAGCTGCAAAATAAACCTCATAACAAACCCGCAGCATTAAACTGACTCAAATTAAAATAAAAGACTCGACTGACTCACTAAGAATTAAAGACTCAAGATAGAAAGATATGCAGAGAACTGTACTCGTTGGGTGGTAAACACATAGACACGAAAGCCACAGCAAGGTCGGTCATCCGTCATGAACGGTTTCAAGCTTCCCATGGTCGGTGAATGAAGCAAATGATGAACGAAAGTGAATGATGTGATGATAATAACAAAATGGATGATGAAAAAGATGATAATGATACTGATGGATGAGGATGGTGGGTAATGGATGATATTGGTGGATGAGGGTGGTGATGGATGAAGGTGGACGTGGTAATAGATGCTGGTGATGGATACCATGGACAAACAACGAAGAAATGCAAGTCCAGATGGGCCTCGCGTACCGCGAAGAGCATGCAGCCACTTCTTCGCGTACCGAAAGGGAGTGGCATTTAAGCCGGCTTTAATTTTTGTCTCTCGCGTTCCGCGAGAGACTTCTGTTTCTGGGTCGCGTACCGCGAAGAAGCCATGGTGACAGAAAGTTTTGAGGGTTTTCCACACTTAGCCAAATTTTCACACCTCAAAATTTCCTTCACCCAAGTTTCTTAAAAACTCGTTCTAATGATAAAACCAATGTAGAACATACTTGGAACTTCGTTCCCGATGATGTTTCCTCACCGAATGAAGCGTGAATCCCTGCAAAACACGACACAGACAAAACACATATACCGAAAAACACAGAAAATGACACGAACTTAAACCAAGTAATTCACACAAACTCTACATCCTAGGCACTTGCCTGAGAATCAAACAAGCCTATCAGGAGGCTTCTCCTTGATACTAACCAGTACCGCCTTCATCCTACGCGGCCTCCCGATTCTCCAAAACCTCAACATACTTCTATTCCTACCACACTTCAAACTTCTACAATGTCTATCACTTCGATCCTTCCACCATAGCTTAAACTTAGCAGGTTCAAAGATAACCCGGTTCAAGTATTTCAACAACTTATCTCATCTAAACATCCCCACACTTGGGGTTTTCATTCTCCTCAAACTAGATGAATCTATCAAAGCACGGTTTCTCTCATGGGCCGGCCTAGATTTAGGGGATGACTCGGATGCTATCCCCTCAGTATGAACAATAGAAAAGGTCAAAGGCTCAATGTGTGGTATCATTAAAGGTGTGGCCTCTAACCTCTCGGTCGGATCCTCATGATCCTCAACAACCTCCACGGGTGCCTCACAAACTATCTGCTCCACTTGTGCTAATATCTCACTCAGACTGTAATCATCATCATCAACACTTAGGAACGCGGACCCTAGCATCTTCCTCTCAAACTCCTCTAACCAATCCGGAGGATCCTCTATCATTCCTATATCTAAATCATCCTTTATTGGTTTAGAGTCCCGATGATCGTCCATGGAGGCATCAAGCATGCACACGAAGTGGTTATGCTCGCCAACATCCTCCACGGAGTTTGTAGCATCGAATGTAATAAACTCATCCCCCACACGAAGTGTGAGTTTCCTTTCAAAGACATCAATCATCGCCTTGGCGGTACGTAGGAATGGGCGTCCTAGGATGAGTGGGACTCTATCATCCACTTCCATGTCCAGAATAACAAAATCCACGGGGAATACAAACTTGCCTACTTTCACTAAAAGATTCCCCACAATTCTCCGTGGATACTTGACTGAGCGGTCAGCCAAGGAAATGTTTATGCGTGTCGGCTGCAGTTCACCAAGGTCTAGCCGCTTATAGATAGAATATGGCATCAGATTGATGCTAGCACCTAGGTCAGCCAACGTGTGGTTCAACGGTAAACTGCCTAGCAGACACGGTATCGTGAAATGACCCGAATCTCCTAATTTCTCGGGCAGCTTGTTCTGCACCATAGCAGAACATTCCTCACTAAGTGAGACTTCAGAGATCCCTCCTAGTTTCTTCTTGTTGGAAAGAAGATCTTTGAGAAACTTGCCATACTTAGGCATATGCTGGAGGACCTCTATAAATGGGAGATTGACCTTGAGTTGTTTGAACATATCAAGGAAAGTACCATGTTCCCTAGCATTCTTATAAGGCAGCAAGCATGCTAGATAGGGAATACGACTAGGGTCAATCTCGGGGGACTTCATCTCCTCCCCCTTCTTCTTCTTCACTGCCCTCTCGACAGGCTTCTCCAGCTCTATCTCTTCATCCACCGGCTCTTCTTCTTCTACCACCGGTGGGCTCTCCCTTTCTTCGGCCATCTTAGCATCGATTGCAGCAAATCGAGCTCTCTAATCTACCTTCTTCACTTCCTCTACTGAAGGTATGCCATACTCAATTGAGTGGGAGTCATCCTCTACAACCTCTTTCTTCTCCACACTCCTAACTGACACGGCCATCACTGAAGCATTTGGGCCTAAAGATGGACATCCTTGTCTACCCTTCAGGCTTTGAGCGATGTCTCCTACCATGCATTGCAAACCCTGGAATGCCGACTGCTGATTCTTCAATAGAGTGTCGTGGCTATCCAGTATTTGCCTCGTGTCCTTGTCTTGCTGGATTAAGTGGGCAAGTAGTTGTGTCTGATTCTCGAGCATCTCTTCGATCTTCCTTGTATTGACACGACCTCCCAAGCCCGCTCCAGCCTCTCCTCCTCCATACTGCTGCTGGTGACCATTAAACCCAGGCGGGTTATTTCTAGATCTCCATCCCGAGCCAAATGAATTATTGTAGTTGTATACTCGGTTCTGGTATTGGTTGCCAGCGAAACTCACGTGCTCCTGATTATTAACTAGGTAGTCCCTGGTGTCGTGGCCTCCCCTGCACACTTGACACCGCTGAGCACTGAGCTTCAGCTCCTTGATCTCGTTAGCCATTGAGGCGAGTGCAGCAGGCACGCTAGAATCAGGAGTGACCTGATGCACACCTCTAGGAGAAGAGGCAGTTGCCCTAACACTAGGAATGTAATTCCTAATAGATGGATATTGTTGTTCGGCTTGAGCAAAGATCTAGAACATTTCCTCGCACTCATCAGGCTCGAGTCTCTCCATGATATGACCTCCCGCAGCTGTATTGAACATTTGTTGCTTCTCGAAGGTGAGACCATTGTAGAACTTCTCCACTAGCGCCCAGTCGGAAAGACCGTGATGGGGACATCGACTCAACAGCGCGTTGAACCGCTTCCAGGCCATGTGATAAATCTCGTCGGGATCCATCCAGAAGGAGTGGATCTGATCCCTAAGGCGAGCGGCCTTGGAAGGTGGATAATACTTCTTGAAGAACTTGGCTTCGAGATCATCCCATGTGGTGATTGAGTTGTCTGGGAGAGTGTCGAGCCTTGTAGATGCACGACCAGACAAGGAGAATTGGAAGAGACGCAAGTAGATTGCGTCCTTAGATACACCCGTGAGATTGAAAGTCTCACATATGCGAGTAAAGCGGGACCCATGTCCGGGTGCATCCTCATCCTCGAGGCCATGGAATTGGGTGGCATGAGTGATCGTACTCATGACATGTGATGGGATCGGCCAAGAATTGGTGTTCGGTATAGTGGGGTGTGTGATCGAAGATCTCGCGCCCGTGACCCCCTCACTGGCTCTCTAGTGTACTGTACGCCTCGCTGGTGGGTCAGCGTCGCCCATTTGTGGAAAGGGAATTGGGCTAGTATGGTGTACCTGGGTGCTGCACAATGCTTTCAAACGCTCCCGGAAGTCGCGGGTGCGCTCGTGTAGCTCTCGCTCGGGCTCTAGGAAAGCTGAATAAGGTGGTGATCCCTGCAAGCGAATATGGTGCATAAACATAAAGACTCTAGAAGGAAACAGAACAAAGACTCAAAGACACACCGAAAGACTCGATTCTAAATTAGACACTCAGATAAGACTCACTAGTAGCACAGAAGACAAATAGCACAGAAGATAAGCACACTCACAAGACTCAAAAGAAAGAGAAAATAAAATAAACCAAAAATCACTAAAAGAACTAGTCAAAGCTAATATTGCAATTGCCAAGTGTCCCCGGCAACGACGCCAAAAACTTGATGTCGTTCAGACGGTCTATATAAACTAAAATAAAAACCTAACTTAGACTCCTAAGTAATAATAGGAATATCTATGAACTAAACCGCACTAACAGGCAAGTGTACCTATCGAGTGTAGCACAACTTAATGGTAAACCGAGTTAGCGAACCCTAGAGACACTACAAATAACAAAACTAGACTCTGACTCGGACTCGGACTAAAGATTGATTTGGTTTGGGGGTTTACTACACTACTATTTAAACTAATGAATGCAGAAAGCAAAGATCGACTCAACTATCAAGAGAAAAGACTAAAGTGAAATCAAAGGATGGGAAGAATACTACCTAGATCGGAATTCTACTTGCAAAGAACAACTATTATTGGTTATTGAAACTATAATGGATCTGGGTTTCTAATGAAACAACTCTAGACAGCCTAACGTATCCCTAATCACTCTCAGGGTGTCACCAACTAAGGAACCTACAGATGTAATAACTCACCAGATGTTGGATCACTTATCAGGTATTTCCAACTATGAAAAAGTACCCTAATAGACAGATTACCTCTCAGTCTCACTGTCCACCAATACACTCAAAGAATGCACGGGGTAATCTCAAGATAACAACTATGACACGAATAGCAACAATCATTAGACACCTAATACCGGCTTCCTCTCAGACAGCTGACACTCGGATTCCTAATGACGAAGACTAAATGACTAATTCTCACCTCTCGGGTATTGAACTAGGATGCACATTCAATTCAAATCATCAATCAAAGACAACTCCTTATGGCTACTACGTCTAGCAAACCACCCTAATCACGAACCATAAGATCTATGACCAAGATACGAAGATCAAACTGGCAGAAAACCATAATCAACGCAAGGAGTTATAATCAACCACACAATCAGACATGAGCATACATATTCATCACAATTATTTACTCAAATATTGCTTACAAAATCATTAGTCCATTCAAAATAACCAAAACCGATAAAAATCAATACTTTAACATGTATTCATCATGTGATCCAGGCAGTATCAAAGTTCTAGCCAAAGATCATACTCAAAACAACTAAAATAGAAGTATTAAGCAAGAACATGGTATCAAACAATCAAATCAAAGATAAAAATCAAAGCTTGAAACCTAGAACGCTAGAATTAACGAACCCAGAAGCAAAGTCTTCAACTTTCGACCTCTAATCTCTTCTCCAGCCTCAAAATCGCCTCTGGAACTCTTCTTAGACGACTGGTTGCGAACTCCCATCGTAATGGCTATCAAAATCTATTAAAAATCGAAATTAGGGTTTTTCTCAGATTTCTTTTCCCTCACGTACCGCAAAAGAATTGGATAGGTTCCTCACGTACCGCGAGGAACAAAATAGTCGGGCATGTTTCTGGAAGCCCTCGTGTACCGTGAAACTTCCCTGCTCTTCTCTCGCGTACCGCGAGAGACCTGAATTTCACATTTTCTTCTTTTGTTCTTCCGACTGTCATTCTCTTGCTCGTTTTCTTCGGGATTTAGCTTCATATTCCACACGAGCTCCTGAAAGTATACATTATACTCAAATAAAGACTTAAACGAACATAAAACTAATCAAAAACGCACAAAATACTAGGAATAAATATGTGTGCTTTGCACTACATCATTTCGCATTAGGGGTGGTTTTAGACAACGGAAGGACAAACACTTCCATCCCATTTACTATGCTAGCCAGACCTTGAATGATGCTCAAGAGCACTACACCACCACGGAGAAGGAGTTTGGTCGTGGTGTTTGCATTCGATAAATTCAGGTCCTATCTTGTGCTGTCCAAAACCATCGTTTACACAGACCACGCAACAGTGAGATATCTCTTCAGCAAGCAGGACACTAAGCCCTGCCTTATTCGTTGGATCCTATTGCTGCAAGAATTTGATATAGAGATTAGAGATAAGAAGGGGGCAGAAAACGTGGCAGCCGATCACTTGTCACGATTAGAGGGTGTTGAGAGTGAGCACATGGGAGTTCAGATTGATGACCATTTCCCCATGGAGACTTTAATGAGAGTGAGTGCTAGTGAGGATGATTGCCCTTAGTTCACGGACATTGCGAACTACCTTGTTGATGGCACCTTGATAAAGGGCATGACTCACCAGCAGAAGAAGAAATTCTTCGCGGATATTCGGCACTTCATTTGGGAGGATCCACATCTATTCAGAGTAGGAGCGGATCAGGTGATTAGGAGATGTGTAGCCGAGAGTGAGGTTGAGAGTATTTTGAGGCAATGCCATGAGGGTCCCACTGAAGGTCATAATGGGCCCAGCTACACAGCTAAACGAGTATTTGATTCAGGTTTTTATTGGTCGACGATATTTAAGGATACTCACGCATTCGTTAGGAAATGTGATGCATCCCAGAGGACAGGGAACACCTTTTCCAGGAATGAGATGCCATAGAACCCCATCCAGATTTTTAAGGTGTTTGATGTCTGGGGGGTAGACTTCATGGGATCGTTCCCTTCATCTCGAGGGAATAAGTACAATACTCGTCGCGGTGGATTACATTTCCATGTGGGTAGTGTGGAGGCCGAAGCTCTACCCACGAATGATGCGAGAGTAGTTGTGAGATTCTTGAGGAAGTTTTTTGCTAGATTTGGTGTACCAAAGGCACTGATTAGCGACAGAGGTACCCACTTCTGCAATGCGTAGATAGAGAAAACCTTGCAAAGATATGGGGTCACCCATCGACTTGCAACGACTTATCATCTGCAGACTAGTGGGCAGGTAGAGGTTAGCAACCGTGGGATTAAGCGGATCCTGGAGAAAACGGTTGGGTCGAATAGGAAGGATTGGGGAGATAAGCTAGATGATGCACTCTGGGCTTTCCGTACGGCATTCAGGACACCTATCGGTTCCACACCGTTTAGGTTGATTTATGGGAAAGCGTGTCATCTGCCAGTGGAGTTAGAGCATCGTGCATATTGGGCCCTCCGCACCGTCAATCTTGACGAGCCCAGGGCGGGGGAGAACCGGATGTACGCGTTGCATGAGTTAGAGGAGCTGAGGGATCATGCATATACGCGATCATATGATTATAAGTTGAGGACTAAGGAGTTGCATGATCGTCACATAAAAGTGGCAAGGTTTTTCCTTACGAGACGATAGAGATAGAGGGAGAAGATGGAGCGAAGTTCAAAGTAAATGGGCATAGAATGAAGCACTATATCACTAGCCCAGTTGCGGAACGCTCAGTTGAGGCGGTGCACCTCGACCCGCTACATTCACTAAGTGTGAGGATGAGTCAGGCTGAGGACTCGGTAAACCAAGCGCTTTCGGGAGGCAACCCAAGTTGTATTTCTCATATGTTTTCGGTGTTTGTGTTTTGTTTGTGTCGTGTCTTGTAGGGATTCATGCGTGATTCAGCGGGGGAAATCATCAGGAATGAAGTTCTAGGTATTTTTACAGTTGATTTTATAGTTGGAACGGGTTTTTATTGGAATTGGGGTGAAAAAGTTTTTACGATGCCAAAATTTTTCTAAGTATAAAAAATAAAAACTTTCTGTGATTGACACCTCCTCGCGGTACGCGAAATCTGGATAATGGATCTTCGCGACACGCGAGGATGTCGTATTTTGGCCCGCCTAAAACCCACCTCCTCGTGACACGCGAAGAGTGTCTAGGGCTTCCTCGTGACACGCGAGGATTCCCTGGTCTTGCCTTTTTTCCTTGTTTTCCATGGTTTTCCACCACCGTTTATCACCATCACCCATTACTATCTCATCCATCATCATCATATCATCTACTATCATCCACTACCATGGGGAGCTCAGAACCGTTCATGACCGATGATCCACCTTGTTGTGGCATTCATATCTTTGTGTTTGTCACATATCAGGTACGTACCCCTACATTCTATATTGAGTCTTAGTGATTCCGTCGAGTCTTTCATTTTAACATGAGTCTTAGTGAGTCCGTCGAGTCTTTCATTTTAATTTGAGTCTGTAAAATGAGTCAATTTAATGCTGCGGGTTTGTTTGAGCTTTATTTTGCAGGTATTGATCGCTCCGTCCGTACTCAATCTTCATTCGGGCGGAGTTGATCTTAATATGATCTTTGTGTAAAGGTAACCCGACAGAAGGTGTGCAGCCACGACCAAAATTTTATACGGTGCACAAATGGAAGAACAAAGCTGGGCATTTCAGTGCAAGACATTACCAGCTAAGTCCTTTCGTGGTTGTATTTATCTTGTTATTTGTTTATTTTTATTTTTTTGTTTAGTGTTTCTTGCTTCACATTGAGGACAATGTGTCTTTCAACTGTAAGCAGGGGAGACTGTTGAGTCTAAATTTGTTAGTTAAATTTTAAAAAAAATAATAAAAAAAATAAAAAAATAAATATTTTGTTTGTTTTTGCAAGTCCCGAGAGCTTCACATATTATTTTTTTCTAAAACCACCTAATAAACCCTTAGCCTTTGCAGCCTTGTACTTTTTAACCCCGTATCACTGGTCCGGATTTATTTAAGCATGTTCAGTTTGTAATTGTTAAAAAAATGAAAAAAAAATCACAAAAATTTGGTATTCCAATGAATAAGTGTATAGTTTTGTTTTATCTTTTCTTGATTTTTGTCTTTAGTTCATCAGTTCGGACCGGTTTCACCTTAGCCACTTAAAATTCCTTATCCATACCCTGAACCCTAGCCTGACATTACAACCCAGAAAGACCTTGTTG
Source organism: Smallanthus sonchifolius (assembly GCA_023525975.1). Taxonomy (NCBI): domain Eukaryota; kingdom Viridiplantae; phylum Streptophyta; class Magnoliopsida; order Asterales; family Asteraceae; genus Smallanthus; species Smallanthus sonchifolius. The sequence continues at coordinate 75,024,375 of CM042037.1, forward strand.
ATCTGTGTTTGTCTTCACAATCGGGTGGAGATATGATTGATTCTCAAGCATATGACTTAGACATTTCATTGGCAGGTCTGAGAGTTAGAATAGAAGCTGGCACATCTTTTGCTAGTCACATAAATAAACCGAGTGAGAGAACTCTTGTGAGGGGTACGAGTTGTGCACAGTTAGAGCTTGAAAGAAAGTGAGTCTTGATTAGGTGTGCCCATGTTTTTCAAAAAGTTAGATCCCATCTAGGTTGGTTGAATTGTAAATCTATTGACCGTTGTAAAACTTGGGGAGTCATTCATTGTTATTGAATTTCGCGACCTGTTTCTGACCTTAGCTTGAGGATTTTTGTATTTGTGTGATTACTTGGTTGGATGTATTGCTTTGGGCTTTGCTTAGGGACAAGAAAAGTTCAAGTGTGAGAATGTTTGATGTGTTCTAAAACACATGTGTTTATGGAGTTGTTTTTTACCCGTTTTACCCGGTTTTATTAGCAAATATCTTAAGAAATTGGTACTTAATGAGATTATTATTGAATTTGCAGGTTTGCATGATAAACCAAAGAATTATACTGAAGAAACGGAGCCGGAAAGAAAAATCAGAAAAAAAGTTGGAATTTATACTCTTCGCGGTACGCGAAGGAGGAGCCTCAGATCTTCGCGACACGCGAAGATTTCCAAAATTGGGCCTGACTGTTTTGGCCTTCGCGGCACACGAAGGGCCTGGAACTATTTCTCGCGACACGCAAGAGTCCAAAAAGCCGCAAAACCCTAGATTTCGATTATTTAAAGATTTGAGCGGCCGTTCTTTAGGGAGTGGGACTGATTGCGACCGGAGGCGACCAAGAAGCTCTGGGGATCGAAGATTTGAGGCTGGATATCATCAAGATTGAGTAAAGTTGAAGTCTTTCGGTTTGAAAACACTGGTTTTATATTCTTTTTCTTATTTCAGTTATTTATTTCGAGATTGAATTATGTTTTCAGTATATTTTGGATTGTATCTCAGTATTATGAGTAGCTAAACTCATAACTATCTAGATTAGGGTGAATATTGATTTAGCTTGATTGTTTTCGGGTTTTAATCGATCTTATGACGGATATTAGTGTAAAGATTCTTGATTTATTGTTTATGAATGTGTTTGAGTACCGATTTCCTACTGATCTTGCATGAATTTGTTGCCCTTGAGGTTTTACTTGAATGCGTTGTGTGTTTTGGGTGAGATTTCGGGTTCTTGAGTCATTTACTTTATGTTCGTGATCAGACGATTAGGCCAATCGTTGTAGCAGGTTTGTGTTGTCATATAAATCAGTGTTTTACCAATCTTGAGTCCGAGAGGAGATAGGTTGTCGGGTTGTCTTGTGGTTTGCCGGTTTGGGTAGCAATTGCATGAGAGTGCGTTGTCCGAGTCGTCTTTATCATCTTGCAATTTCGTGTCATAAACAGTATTTTGGGAGTTTACTCCTTGCTATTAGTTCTGTCTAGGATAGTCTCTGAGTATAGGACGGTTGAGACCGTGAGGTGAAACTGTTGTCGAGTACGTGGTGTTCTAGGTTTTGGTGAGTTCGAGAGGAAATCCAATTCCTTGTCGGTGAGCTTAATCCGACCCTTAGGATAGTTGAGGTATGTAGGTGAGTCCGAGAGGAGATCGTGCATGTTTTAGTGATTCCCGAGTCAGTCTATCTTAGAACCGGTGTCACACAGTCGGTTGTCCCGAAAGCAGTTGAGTCAGTCAATAGGATTCCTGGTCTAGGTGGTGTTTGTCTCATATTTGGTCTTTCGTCTGAGTTCTAGTGTGTTTGGTCTTTCTAGTGTCGTTTATTTGTCTGTAATCTTTAGTGTCTTGTCTTCGTTCATCTTTGTGTGTGTCTGCGTACTTTTGTGGCTTTTCAGTCTTTGAGTTGAGTCAGTATTTAGTTGTTTTATTCTAAGTTGCATGTCCTAAAATCAATAAAAGTAATAAATAGAATCATCTCTTGTGCTACATCGGTTAGGAGTCAATAAAGGTTTAGTATCGAGGGCCGCCACCTAATGTGTCCACGGTTCGATAACTCGGGCTTACTGTCTTTACTACGCGCGACCGGTACACTTGCTGTGAGCGTGTAATTTAGTTGTGAGTCCATTTCTACATTTAAAACTTGGTTAATTTAATATATATAATATCACGCATCAGTAACGGTCCGTTACGAGCGGTGACGGACCGTCACAGAATGGTAACGGTCTGTTACGGGTTGAGCAGGGTTTAACCAGAGAGTGACACGTGTCATGTGACTCATAATGGCAAAATGACGCGTGTAAACCATATGACGGACCGTGATGAGGGGTAACGGTCCGTTACGAGTCATGACGGACCGTCACGAAAGGATAATGGTCCATTACGTATGGGCGAAGGACTTGGCGACTAACGAACAAACGGTGACGGACCGTCACCATTGGTAATGGTCCGTTACGGACCCAGGATTCATTTCAATATGAATACCGTAATCGGAGGTACGTTCGAAGATGGTCACGGGGGCACCGAGAGCCAGAGAGAACGTGAACAATAATAAGAACCTAAAGGGTTTATAATGAAATGAAAAGATGCAGTGTACTTACTTAGCGAAAGCTAATTCAAAAACGTTTTTCAAACACTGCAGGAAAGAGACACACGGAATGAAGCTACCTGAGGACGGAACGATCAGAGTTGAACGATCCCTATATAATATGATGTAATCATATCATCTTTTGTAAAACAATAATTATAAATGAAAAATATACCTTAGCCATATAATGGCAAGGTTTTGATAATCTGGGACCGTTTTTCATAATAAAATAAAGAGATAAGTAGGGTGTTTCAGTATTTTTCGACATTCTATAAAGAAATAGGATTGGAATCAAAACAAAACCTTTTTATTGATAGAAATATATTACAATATATATAGAAATCATTGTTCCTAAAGATTTCTAAAATTCTTTTCTTCAAGACGTGCATTAGCAAAGCATTCCGAGCTTCAACTTCAGCTTTCTCTCGTTCCAATTCTGCTATTCTGCACAGTAATTTTTGTTCCCTTTTACTTCCCGATGCATTCTCATTTATATGAGAAGCAGGGATAGAGATCGTCTCATAGTACGGAATGTAAGATATATTAGAGTCAACACGTTCTTCTTTTTCAGGATTATTCTCATAAGGTATATCGGCATATCCCTCATGAAAATTTCGTGAATATATAGGAGTGATATTATAGCTTCCTGCGGTAGGAGCAGAATGAAAACTTATAGAAGGATTATAGGGAACACTGGGGTTTCCTATTTCTCCGAGGCTTCTGAAAGTTGAACTTTCAGTTTTCTCATTATTTTCTATAGCTGTTTCATTTGTTTTTCGTTCATGATAATTAGTTGGAGCAAATTTACGAATAAAGCTATGACCCTTTCCTTTTTCGACCATTCTGTAAAATAAAAAACGATATTTTATTATTAGAGAAATATATTACAAAATACAATAAAAACGATTCTAATCTTTCATAAGTTCTTTTCCAAGAGTCATCAAGTCCTCTCCATAATCATAGACTTCTTTTCCATAGATTTTGGTTCATGCTTTGTTCATTATCTTCTTTCTTGTTACTTCGTCCGTTTGGCGCAACGAACGGTCTAAACATTGTTGGAGCATATTCTGGTGACAACGAGCTTGAAGATATTATGTCTTAGTCTTACAGTCTTTGATTTGTAATTGATAGAATTGTTAGCAACAGTTATAGGGGAGTCTGTTAGGACATGTTTTGTAACTGTTGATAAAATTTTGTGCAAGTTCTGCTAGAGGCGAACTTGATCAGAGGCGAACTTAATAAGTTCGCCTAGCCTATCAGAGGCGAACTTGTTAAGTTCGCCTGGTCTATCAGAGGCGAACTTAATAAGTTCGCCTAGGTCTAACTGAAGCGAACTTGTTAAGTTCGCTTAGTCTGTTTCAGGCGAACTTAATAAGTTCGCTTACAGCAGGTTAGTTTCTATATATATATGTGTTTACAGAGTCATTAGAATTGAACAGAACAGAGAGAACGAGATTGGTCTGACTGAGTCTGTAAACCATTGTGAATCTGAATATATTTGAGAAGTTTATTTACTCGTGTTGTTTGAATTGTCGGTTAGTATACAAACATTAACATGAAGGATTCCGCACTTCGTGTTATAGCAACGTCATATCACGAGTTCAATCAGTAGTTGAGTTACCTGGACCTACAAGTGGTATCAGAGCCTTTGCTCTTGATTAGCAAAAGATTCGTGGTGTTTTCGTGTCCAATCAACATCAAAATTCAGAGAATTTGAAGGATTTTTCATCTTTTTCGTGTTCTTGATAAAAATGGAAGATTTTTTTATCAATTTGGATTGATTTTGGATTGGTTTGAAGAAATTGATCCGATAGGATTGTTCCTAATCAGTTTCTACACAATCATACGGTTCAGAATTGCTTAATTCCAACATTTTGATCAGAAATCATGATTTTCAGCCGAGTTTGTTCGTGTTTGGGTTTCTGAGTTTGTTACAGCAGTTTAAGCGAACTTGCTAGTTCCTGTGCAAGCGAACTTATTAAGTTCGCTTCTCACAGTTTAAGCGAACTTAATCAGACGAACTTAACAAGTTCGCTTGGGTGGTTCAGTCAGGCGAACTTATTAAGTTCGCTCAGGCAGGCGAACTTAGCTAGTCTTCATAAAAAAAAAGTATTTTGGCGGGAAAATTCATCTTGTTCAAATTTTTTAGGGAAACTTTACATGGTCGTTTTGAATCATTTTCGAAATTTTTAAAAAAAGAGTATTTTGACGGGAAATTTTTTCCGGATATTTTCGCAAAAATTTCAAAATGTCAATTTCATGTGCAAATAATGAGATTGGAACTATGCCACCGAGACTTTTATTCATATCAGATTACCGTAGCTGGAAAGTCCGGTTCGAACAGTTCGTATTAGAAACTGATGCAAATTTTTAGAGACCAATAACAGAAGGATATGTGCATCCTACTTATGAGTTCATGGGATTTCATGATATTCCTAAACCACTGTCAGCTCTTAATAAAGTAGAAAAGCAGATGTTTGATCGAGAGATGAAGACGCGTGAAACTTTAACGATGTCTTTACCAAAAGAAATCTTTCATAGTCTCGGGAAGTGTTCAACTTCAAGAGATCTATGGGAAACTTTGAAGAAAAAGGGTGAAGCTACTACTCAAGCGTTTGTGGTCTTGATCAAAGAAGAATTAAAGAAGCAGAGTGATTCTGAAAGTATTTCGTCTGCGGAGTTAAGTGATAGTGAGAGTATTATATCTGGTGAAAGTACTCAGTCTACAGAGAGTGATGTGGAGACTGAAGTAAGTTTTCAAACAGTTGAAGATGATTTGAGTGAATCAGAAATTGATGCAGAGCCTATCATTATTAACCAAAAGAGTGACGCTGATGATGACGTTTTCATGGCTCCTGGTGCATCTTCTTCAGAAGTCAAAGCTGAGGTAGTTTCTAACTCTGAAACGTTTTGTTCTAACTGTATTTCAGTTAAGGATAAAATGATGAGGGTTATGGATGACAACGTAAACCTCATTTGTGATATGAAATCCATGCACACAGTAAACCAGAAATTAAAAGATAATGAGAATGTGTGTATTGAGAGAATAGAATCATTAAAGAGGGATATAAATTCTCTGACTTTGAAGATCAAAGAGCAGGCATATCACCTGGATATGTCCTTTGCAGAAATTGAGAAAAGAAATAATGATCTTGTTGAGAAAGATAAGGAACTAGCTGAATCTAAAGCAGAGGTGATCAGATTGCATAGAAAGTTAGAAAGCTTTGGAAATTCATCATTCTTATTAGGATATTATCATGATAATACTGAAGAGGGGAAGGGAACTAGTGGTATTGGCTATGTTCCTCCACCATTCAATGGAAACTATTCTGTTACACCTGAGATTATAACCGATGAGGATTTAGATCCTAAGACTGTGTTGAAAGTGGATCCAGTCACAGGTGAAGATATGGTGTATTCTGATGAGAGTGATGATGAATATTTTGATGAAGCTAAGGTAGAGGGGATACCGAAAGCTGTTAAGAAAGAAGACTCAAAGGTTGATTCTAATTCATCTGGAAATTATACATTTGGAAGTTCTTCAAACTCAAGGAGAGTTCCATTTGTCAAAGATTATAAAGACAGGCGTACATGTTTTCATTGTAATGAGATGGGACACATTGTGGTGAACTATCCTTACAAAAATAAAGGGAAGAAGCATGTAGTTCCTGAGAAGATGAAGCCTGAATCAAAACCTGTTGCAAAATCTGGCGTTCCAGAGAAAATAAAGCAAAAAGAAGTTCATGTAGGAGAATCTTCTTCAAGTGCATCTTATCGTGTGAAGATTCCTTATATGAGAGATTATCGTGAGACGAGATCTTGCTTTTCTTATGGTATTGTTGGTCATATTCGGATTGCTTGTCCTCACAAAGCCAAAGGTAACCGACATGTTACTCCAGAAAAGGTAAGAACTCATGGTAAGCCTTATATTAACCCAAATGTGGTTAAACCTCATGCTATACCAAAGAGTAATACAAAATCTGAGGTTAGGCTTTCTAGACCTCAAAGACGAAGGAGAAACAGAAGATTGAGAAAACTTTTAGAACAACAAGAGTTTTCACAATCAAATCAATTTTTAAATGAAAGAAAATGTTCAAACACTTCACATTTTAAGCAAAAAGAACTTAATGAAAAGAAGTATGTTTGGAAATCTAAAGTTTCTGTTTCAGACTCGTCGGAACAATCTCCAAAAATAGATGAGAGATTCGATTGTGAATGGAGTGAGGTTTATTATTTTGATACAAATGGACGACCCATGACTACCATGGCTTGGGTCCCAATTTCAAATTAATGTTTCTTGTTAGATGTGCAGGATTTACCAAGAGGGACTATTAATACCATTTTGGTTGTTGATAGTGGTTCTTCTTAGCACATGACAGGGAATGACATCTGCAAGAGTAAAGAGTTGTTGATAACTGAGAATATATTTTATTCAACGACTTGATACTCAAGGGGGAGAATATGTCACACACAATGTTTTGGAAACAGTTTTACAAAGTCCAAATGATAACCGAAAACTTAGGATGACGATGGTGAGCATAAAGTCGTTGATGCAACCATTTGACTAGTTGAGGGGAGTCTACAGGACAGAGGGAGTACAGAACTGTGTTGGTGACAGAGGCAATGATATTCAATTACATTACATCGGTTTGAGTTTTTAAATTGATTGACTTGCTTAATCCTGAGTAACCAAGTAAAATGTTTTTCTTAAAATGTTTTCATGGAAGGTTTTATTTTCGTTTGTTTTACTTTCTTTGAAAAAGATTTTGAAAAATCCAAACAAATTGAAAAAGTTAAAATCGACATTACTTGAAGTTAAAGAAGAGATGATAGTACATCAGTAGATGTTCTTTCACACATGACTTTAGATTGACTGGTTGGTGCTTTATGTTAATATATCTGAAGTATATGTTTTGATTTAAACTTCAGAGACTGCACAAATAGGAAATGATAGTGTTGTGTATGCATATAATTTGAATTGTCAGTAGACTAAAAGCGTCACTGAACCATTAGTAGTGTGAAAACATAATTGCATATGTTACAACTGTGATTTGAACCCATTTTATGCCTGGGTGTGTGTGTTAAAAGATCACTATCAGATATAGAATATTAGCTTTTAATAAAGATTTTCCTATGAGATCAGTTTCGGGTTATGTCCTTAGCACTATTCATTCGTTTTGCTTCAGTGCCCATGTCCCGAAAAGCATGCAATTTGAAGTATAATCAAGATATGTACTTGACAACATCTGTCAAACATATACTAGCCCCTGGATCATATAGATAATTCATCTTTACTGATTCCATTGAATTCATAATCCAGATAACAGTTGGATCCACGTACCTAAATCGTATGATTCCACATATATAAGCCAAAACATTGAATCATTCAATTCTGAATCTCATTGATTCCTATACAATCCAATTTGGATTCTGCTATTCATGTGCTAAGTGATGTCTCCTCATTCTGGAAATTCGGATAATCTTTAGTAAAATCTTATATGTCTTGAAGATAGTGCATTTACGTTATGTTGGCATACTAGTGGGGTACACGTTGTATTTCATACTTAAATGGTATCTTAACTCACAAGAAAGTGGGAATGAGATGCTTTAGTTTCAAATCTTATAATATTGACAATGTGAATTTGTGTGTCATAGCCTGATCCTATTTTCTTTGAATGTTTATCGCGTATCATAACATGCAATATGAAAGTCTTGAAAAGATAGAGTGTGATAATTTTGAAAGATATTGGTTTGATTGCTCAAGGCTTGAAAGAATGACATAGGATACCATTTGATATTATATGGATTTTATATCCAAGATGTGTGATTGATATATCATATATACTGATATGATCTTCTTACTCGTGATGTTCGACCAAAAAGATGTGATTTTGTATTTTACATTTCAGTTTATAAAAAGAAAAACCAAAAAGATTTTGTGTTTCTTATTTAAAAACCAAAAAGGTTTTATTTTTCCAGCTTCCATGGAAATCTTAATTGTTGGTTATTCTTGGTTGTTCTCCTTTGCAAAAACTGAATATTGCAGACAGAAGTTGACAAGGGGTCCTTCTCCCAAGTTTTCTTCTAGATAGAAAGAGAATGTGCAGATGAACAAGACGAAGACTACAACTTGTTTGATGATATATGAAGACGGATGACAATCTTCTAAAGCTGTTGTCAAGGGGGAGTCTGTTGGAGCATATTCTGGTGACAACGAGCTTGAAGATATTATGTCTTAGTCTTAGAGTCTTTGACTTGTAATTGATAGAATTGTTAGCAACAGTTATAGGGGAGTCTGTTAGGACATGTTTTGTAACTGTTGATAAAATTCTGTGCAAGTTCTGCTAGAGGCGAACTTAACAAGTTCGCCTAGCCTATCAGGGGCGAACTTAATAAGTTCGCCTAGCCTATCAGAGGCGAACGTCTATCAGAGGCGAACTTAATAAGTTCGCCTAGGTCTAACTGAGGCGAACTTGTTAAGTTCGCTTAGTCTGTTTCAGGCGAACTTAATAAGTTCGCTTACAGCAGGTTAGTTTCTATATATATGTGTTTACAGAGTCATTAGAATTGAACAGAACAGAGAGAACGAGATTGGTCTGACTGAGTCTGTAAACCATTGTGAATCTGAATATATTTGAGAAGTTTATTTACTCGTGTTGTTTGAATTGTCGGTTAGTATACAAACATTAACATGAAGGATTCCGCACTTCGTGTTATAGCAACGTCATATCACGAGTTCGATCAGTAATTGAGTTACCTGGACCTACAAACATTCAATAGGAGAAGAGGGCATACTTTCCGCATAACCATATTTAGGTGGGGGCTGGAGGAGCTTGGAAATACCCATTGAAAGGGCCATCATATGGAGGTTCAGGAAACATATAGGGATCGTATAAAACAGGAGTTTCAGAATTATGAGATTGATAGTCGGAACTATTTGAACAGGATTATTGAACGGATAATCTTCGGGGTTTTCAGAAGCAGGTTCATATTGATGGGATTCCTCAGATGGATCCTCTTCTACTGATATGTTCTGCTGAGTATAACTTGATTCAGCCACGTTGTTTCCATGCAGCTGTTGGATATTCGTATTCTAGTTGTTGAAGTTAGAACCAGCCTCCATCCATTGACTAGAAGAGTTATAAGATTGATGGTGGTATTCCGGAGAGTTGTTATTAGGGAGAATGGAAAACGGAACGTCGTAATAGTATGGCGAAGAGATAGGGTTCATTCGAGATCCTAAGGGATGATACTCAGGTGAATTTTGTTTGATTGGATGATTTAAACAGGTACAGAATTATCTCCAGACATGTGCCGTCTTAAAATATTAGTACTTATATTATTTTGGTCAAGACTTAGATACTAAGGCCAGTATCCTTGTCTTAACTAAAGTTCTACAATGATGGTTATCTTTCTAGAGTAGTACCTCCAACAGATATGTTCCCAGGTAAGAGCGACGGGTTTAAGAGAGATTTATACACTGCTTTTTCCTTAGACAGAACACTTTCGTTTGTCAGATAACTACATACCGGTCAGAAAGTTACCTTGTTTTCTTATCTTAAAAGCATTAGATAAACTTATGGTTAAAGCCTAGATACCAGATCCAAGTATCTAAATCGCTAAAACCTGTGGCTCTGATACCAACCTGTCACACCTCGCCCCAGGCACCCCCTGGACGTGTGCGAGCCCGATTGGTATCACTTTGACTTTGATTTCAGAGTTTTTTTATAAATACAGCAGAAGTCTTTTTCAAAAGGTTCGTTTCAACATTCTTTCAACCTCAAGGGTTGTATTTGTAAATATCAAAACCCAGTTGGAAGACAAAAGTCTTGTATTTACTTTATAAATACAAGGATTTAAATACCCTTTTCATTTTGATTACAAAACAGAGTTTGAAATCAAATACAATTATAGCCACCGAAAATAGTACTATCCAAGGTTGATCAATTCCCTGGTCCTATCTCTTTTTTCTTTTCTTTAGGATTTCCTTTATACGAGGCCTGAGAATCCTACGTATAAGTTATCCTTTTCACTTTTTTTGTGTTAGATCTTATGTCTGCCCGAGTCCTCATTTTAATCATATTTTATTCGTTACCTGAAAAACATTTTGGAAATAAAACGTCAGCGCGAACGCCGGTGAATACAATTATCTTGACGTTTAAAATTATTTTGGCACAAACAAGCATTAGTTCATAATCACAACTTTATGTTCAATCCATACATTCAGCAGGCCCGTCTTGTTCAATCGCACCATAGTATACACTGGCTTTATGTCTTATAACAAGGGACAGGTTCGCCTCCGAAGTTGTTATAAGACAAGCACCAGCCGCAATCCTAGGATTTCACCTGAGACCCGTGTATCCCTTGTAAGTTTTACGCATACCTATGGCCTGAATGCTTTCACGTAGAAGAACATTGAGCATTATTCCCTTAACCTTATTTGGCCATTTTCGTAAACATAAATGTTTTGACACAAGTTTTGAAAGAGATAAAGTATTCACCTTGGTTTATAGGAATGAGCCTCTAAGTTGAAAGCTTATAGACTATCTTCTTAACTTGATTTCTCTAGCGTATCATCACCTCTACGAGCGTTCCTTCTTAAACCGAGCACTACAACGAGCAGGAGTTGAACCGAAAACTTCGGGATTGAGCTAAGGGGTCTCTGGAACAGATTTGTGAAGAGAGAATGGTTTGTGGGATGAAGAAAAATAATGAACTCAACCATCTATTTATAGGAAATTCCTGAGACCGTGACGGACCATTACGGGTGGTGACGGTCCGTCACCAAATTAGGGTTCGCGATTCATCAGACACGTGTCGCCCTCTGGTGAGTTTGCGGTGTGGCGGATCGTTACCAGGCGTGACGGTCCGTTGCGGAGTGATACGTGGCGCACCCTGGTGCTTTTGTGGCTGTGACGGACCGTCACCAGGTGTGATGGTCCGTTATAGGGTTTCCACGCGTCAGAATTCGTTCATTAGTCACCGGACACGTGGCGCATCATCAGTGTTAGCGTGCTCAGCTCGTAACGGACCGTTACCGTCCGTGACGGTCCGTTACCGTGGAATTCTAATGTTTTCTTCTTTTTGAACCTTGATCTATGGTTATTTACACTTATAGTCCTTGTGGTTTGTACCTTAGTCAAATCTTGGACATTTTCATGGCAGGTGTTACAGTTAAGGACGCAGACAAACGAATAGCAGCTTCAAGTGTTGTGGGGCTACTTCCCATGACGGTACCCCGAATTTGAGGCGGAAGACCTCCAATGTAACGATCAATTTTTCGAGTCAGGGGTGTAACGAGATGCGGGACTAGGATGCAGAGTTCATGAAAGCGTGTGTACTCTTCACTTTCTCCACTATCCTAGGTAAGATCCCACAATTCGATTTCTAGCTTCTTCATCTCATTGCTAGGACATAATTCTTCGCTCATAATTTCCTTGAGCTTATCCCAAGTCATAGCAAGAGCTCCTTCCCTACCCCGAATCTTCTTTTCAGCATTCCACCAAGTCAGTGCCCTCTTTTGGGAGTCACTTGTAACATACTTTACCTTAAGTTCATCGGGCCAGTCACTTATCTCAAACGTGTTCTCCATGCCTTCGAACCATTGCAATAACCCAGTAGCACCTTAAGACCCAAGATACTTGTGTGGGTTACAAGAGTTAAAGTGCTTGAATGTAGAAACACTCCCACTAGATCTTCCAGTGGAGTTGCTGATTTGAGTGACAAAGACAACAGCAAGTTGTTGAGTGAGAAGGGTAGCTATGGCGGAAGTTTCGGCGGAAGGGTTAGAGGCTTCACCGGTGTTGGCTATGGTGGTATCGGGATCACAACGAGGAGGCATTCTACGAAAGAGAAATCACCAGTTGAAAGTTAGGATAGATGTTCAAATAATAATAAAATCATTCATTCATTAATATCAAATGTCTTACAAGTTTAATAAAACATATATTAAAACATATATGTTGAATTACAATTGAAATTAAAAATAAAATTGAATAATCAAAACTCAAGGTCCAGATGAATAATACTAGTGAGACGTGTTTTAGCCTATAGGTGGGCACTCACTCCAAGAGTCTCCAGGTAAGTGCGACTCGTAACGAACGTGCCTCACTTTCCTTAGTGCCAAGACCCCTAGTGTACAGGCGCTTACCCTTCCAGATTACACATGTCCCTAGTACCATTATGCGGGTCTTTGATTTTGATGAGAGTGTTATGGATTGGGCCTTATCCAAGAATTGGATTCAGCTTCGTGCAAGCTTCTTCTTCCTTCTTCTTGTTGTTGGGCTCCAATTTTCTAGGAATGTAAATGACTTCTTCATCGGGTCGTGAGTAGTGCGGGTTAGTTGTATCCAACAGTAGTTCGAGGTCTTCCTTCTTGCGGCCTTCTTGATCGGGCTTGGGCTCTCCGACATGTGACAACGGATCCGAGTTTTCATGAGTGTGTGTAACGTGAGGGTTGTGGATGAGATACAGTGAAAGCATAGTAATTACATGTAAGCACATAATTCCTAATAATGTGGCACTTAGGTTATAGTCTAGGTTATTGGTAAGGGAACCTAATTCTCTATAACCAAGGCTCTGATACCAATCTGTCACACCCCGCCCAGGCGGAAACACGGGAGTGCGACGAAATTGAATAAAAAAACACAAGACAATAAAGAAGATTACTATTAAATTTCATAGAGTTAAAATCTCATTACATAAATCTCAACTTAAACCAACCAAATAGCATGTTCAAAAGAAAAAACAACTTATAATAGAATTTCTTCATTTAATATCTAGGCAAATCCTATGTGATCTTTGCTTGACCTATCATGAGCATAATCACCTGAAACATGTACGAAAAACAAGGGTCAACTAAAAATAGTTGGTGAGACATCACAGGTTTAATAAAAGCATATGTTTGGCAAAGATAACAATTCATAATTCAAGATCATTATATAGTACATAAAATAAAAAAAAACACATGATTAGCAAATCCAACCTAAAAAGATGAATAACGAATAAGTGGTACAACTCGCAAGTTGCACTAATAATGAATAAGATGTCCAACCAAAATGTAACACCCTTAATTTCAAACACCCGGTTATAATAAACATTTACACACGCGGAAGCATTCGTCCCAAGAAATTTTTTTTTTAACTGTTCGTGTGTCGCGAACCTCTGGGGCCTCCCTTCGCGTGCCTCGAGGGAGTCCCAAGAACAAATTCTCGATGACCAGGTCTTCGCGTGTCACGAAGACCCAGCCCTCGCTTTTCGCGTGGTGCGAAGACCCTCTTTTTCCAGAAAGTTTCCAGACCTGTGTAGTTTTCAACACTTAACCAAAATTTCCATCTTTATCCCATTTTGTCATAAAATTTTGCCAACACTTAAATATGGGTTCTAACAATCAAAACAAAAATATTTTGCATCAAAACAACAATTTTCAAGTATCATTAACATCCATTAGATGGGCTTCTAAATACACCTGAAATCACCAAAACTGTGCATACGAGAATCCAACATACGCCTTAGACTTGACCTTGACTATCCCGGAGCTTTTCCTACATAACACCACATATACACTATTAGTAATGAAGATAAAACATATCAAACAAGTAAATACTACTTGTTTTCATCCATTCATCCATTTGACCCGTTTCCACCCAAATGTGTCACTAGGCTACATATCACTTGCATTTCACCTACAAAATTTCATTCTTTTCATTTATCATACATAATCAACACATTTCCATTTCCATTATGGCACAAAGGCCATAACCTCATTTCCATTATGATACTTAGATCATAACTTCATATCCACATATCCATTATGGTACTTAGACCATAACTCCATATCTACATATCCATTATAGTATTAATACTATAACTTCATTCATTCACTTATTCGTACACCACTATACACATTCATACCACATAACACATTATGCAACAACATTTCATATAACACCATTTATCATCAATTACTAAGTAAGTGCAAGAGCACTTACCTTTCGGGTTAGAAGATCGCACCACCTTCAAGTTTTGTAATTTGATTACCTAAACATATACACCTAGTTTAGTAATCTAATCATACATCAAAATCACATTATAATTGGGTTTACAACCTAATTTTCCATTTCCAACCCAAACTGACCCGTTTGAGTTATACTCATATCCAAACACCCTCTTTCACCCCAAACTCACCTACTTAGAGTTTTATTATCCTTATATAAACACAAATTTTCATTCAATAATTATTATTAGGTTAATTTGGTGTTCATTCAAGTGTCTAACATCATATAAACACTTAATCATATCTAATTCAACATTCTATCATCATAATCCAAACACCCCCAAATTTCTCCATTTGAACCCTAACTTCTCATAATCAAAATCAAAGGGTTCTAGGATGTAAATCATCATTCTTTACCTTTAGTTTAACTAGATTATCATCAATCTAACACTAATTAACCACATGCATCATAAATTTTGGATTTCACCCAAAACCCACCAAGAACACATCAAAGATGAAATCAAAAGGAAGATAATCACTTACTTGATGTTAGGAAGGTGTTGTGTGAGCCAAAACCTTCACGAATTCAAGCTAAATTGCACGATTTAGCTCCAACTCCTCTTTTCTCCTTTTTCTCTCTTGAAATGAACGACCCTTTTTACCAAATGAAGACCAATTTTGACTTTCACTAGTCAAATATGGCAGATTTGCCATTTTATACTTTTAGCCCCTCAACTTTCATTTCACTCATATTCATTCTAAAATTAGTTAAAAACTAATATAACCCCATTACTAACTTGAAACCCACTTGTTTCAACTTATTTCTAAAATATTATTTTCACCATAATATTTATTAGAATATTTATTTATTTATAACGAAACCCGAAATTTGGTTCGTTACACAAAAGTTGTCCATAAAGTGTATGCTGTTTCCATCCTATGACGCATATATGTACTACCGTTGGCTTGAAAACTTCAAGTTAAGGATTTGCATGTTTAACGTTTATCATGTTGTTTTCATTTATTCACATACATATAAGATTCACTTATTTTAGAATTGTTTGAAAACGAACGTGTTTTAATGCGTGCCAACGCGTACATGTTTTCCCCAAAACAATTTGAATAAAGTGGGGTTATGAAGTTTCACCTTGAAAGCTAGACGAGATAAGAGACTTGAACGAATAGACGATGTGAATCACGGACCAGGCCCTAAACAAATAAGTAAACTAGTTTTATGGTAGATTCGATGGTTATGAGTGTTAGATAGACGGTTCGGGTCATAAGGTTAAGAATTAGTTGCAAAAGTAGAGTTTTAGTTGTTTTACTGATTTGGACAGCAAAGTAGCTGAACAGAAATAGGCTTGTTAAAAATATTAAAAAACGTCCAAAAATTATGAAATTTTACAAGAGATTAGTTTAAGTCGTTCCGAACAAGTTTCGTTTAGAAAGTTTTTCCATTTGAGACTCGGATCATAGCCAAAACAGTCCAACAAGACAGAAGATACTGAAAAAGGTTTATGTCCCATTTTAGCTACTACGGGGTCATACGTTTGAACTAGAAAAAGAACCAATTATTATTGGAAAGAAAATTTAGTTTGCTCAGTTTTGTTTAATTATGGTCAAGTTATGCTTAGTTAAAGTCAGCACAGTTTATGTCCATAATTAACGGTTACACTTAATTGGACCGTTTAGGGTTTTAAGGTTACCGAACGCGTAAATAAAAAATTAGACGAATGGTATTATGTCATTATATTACATAATATAATCAGATTAGGTTAGCCAAAACATCCCGTGTCACCGGTCTAGCCATGATATTCACAGAGGCGTTTTGAAGAATCACATAATGCAATCGGCATAGCCGACATGAGTAAGCAGATTCTATATTAAATTAGCGTGTGAGTTCGTATAAGTGATAATACATAATTACTAATATGTTTTAAGTTATCAAGAACATACTAAAGCATCAGCAGAGCCACTTTTGCAACAGTTGTCTTGAGGATTCACAGAATGCGACGGCATAGCCGCCATTGCAAACAGGATCCTTTGTTTGATTGTTGGTGATGTTAGCTTGATTTCTTGGTTTAGTTAAGATTATTAGAGGGTTTTTAGGGCTGATTTTTCACATGATCAAGTGATCATGGATAGAAAATAGAAAAAGATTGAGGGGATGAAAAAAGAATGAATTAAAAGACGGTATTGAACTTCGCAGGGTTACTTACTTGTTTGATCTTCAACACTTGGAATCCTCTAGGATTTTTTGAAATCTTCAAAATGAGAGGTAGGTATTTCACAAATTATAAAGGTTTGGGAGTGTTTGAGGGAGAATTAGTAAAGAAAACAATTTCCTAAGCCTCCTATTTATACTAATGGGTGAAGGGGTATAAAAATGGAATGTCTTGAAAAGGAATTTAGAGTTTTTAGGGTGTGTAAAGGGGGGTGGCCAAAATTTCTTGGCCTTGTGGGCTGAAAAATTCTACCATGGGTCATGGGTGGCCTTTGACCCATGGTTGATCCAACGGTTCGGTTTTACGGTTTTTGATCGTTTTTTCAAATTTCAAGATTTATTTAAGGAAAGTTTTGCAAAAAAACTTTGTTTTAATTAATGAAATGAATATGTCAAACATTTAAAACATACATTAATGTCATGTTAGACAAATTTGTCGGGTGTGGATGGTACGCAGCTAACGGCGGTTTAAAAGGCATACGATCGCACGAAAGTACTAACTAACGTACTAGGGCATCAATTTGAATTATGTGACAACTTGAATGGGTTAAATAAATATGTTAGGCACATATGGTTGATACATTGCCTTTGATTTAGTAGTGGGTGAGTTTTCGTGTCGGTAAACGAGTTATTAAACGGTTTAACGGTTCAAGTTGCAATTTAAGGCAATTCCAAGCGTTGCAGTCAACATGTGACCATGTAATAAGTATAATGTGCATGAAATAGGTATGTTTCAAGTATGATGTGAACACGAGTTATAATACGAGTTTCAAGCTTCATTGATTCATGAATATGGTAATCGTTACAAGTATGCGAAAAGCTGAAATGTTACATGGGTGGTGGTACATGTCCATGTAGTGTCATGGGTGTTTAACTTGTTGAATTGTATGCTTTCATTGTTGTCCGTGTATATGGTCAACGGTGATAGGAAGGAGTCGGTCCTTCGGGTGTTGTCACCATGTAGGTGGCTGGGTAGTCATCATAGATGACGAGTGTGTCACTGTGTTATGTAACGGGGCCCAGTGAGGGCAATATGGAAACCCGAAAGGGGGTTCTCGGAGGTGATATGAATATCTCGACGGGAATAACCCTGACGAGGGTAGCTGTGTCGAAACCGGTGAAATCCTTTGAAGGTAATTGTTATATGCATTTATGTGTGATTTAATTACATGTAAGTGTTGGTTGATATTTGTTGTGTTGTGGTGTTATTGTTTTGGTGTTAAGAAATAGATTGACCATTGTGTCTGGATGATATCGTGTTTACGACTGTTGTGTCTGTTGGCCTTGTGAGAGTCTTGGTTAAGGCTTGTTAGGTCGGAGTCTAGGGTTGGTCGTATTAACCGAACTTTAGGTTGATACGTGTGGTAGATTACGAGTTGGTAGTGTAGTAAGCTCGATCCATGTCGGTGAGACTTACTAGGTTATAGATATGGGATGAGTCTTGGGTGGCAGACATTTATGAGAATTGGTCGGTAACATAGGTTACCTATCCGTTAATAAACGACAAATCGTTTTATAAAGGACCGAGATGTCCTGAGTTGATATAGATAATATTTGTGACGAGATGGTTTCTACTCAAAATAAACTATTAGAACTCACTCAGCGTAGCTGACTTTGTATGTACGATAGACTGTTTTGCAGGTGAGATTGGGTGATGACGTATCTTGGCTTGGGAGTGGTGTTACTCAGGTTGGTGTTTGTGCATTCGTAAGGTAAGGTGAATGAAATAATGGTTTTAAAATACAAATAATTATTTGAGAAAAGACTTCCGCTGTATGTTTTAAACAAGTGTTAAAAGTTTTGAAAAGGGTGCACTGTGATGAGAACCAACTGAAGGATGTCCGGTTTGGGGGCCTTACAATCATGCATATAAGTAACGAATACAACACAAGCCACTGAAAATATAAGCCATGTGTGCATAAAAAAGATATATTTTTTTAGACGTAATCAATTACAATAAACATATCTACATTAACAATTTACTTGCAAATACATAAATTTGATTGTATATGTTTTGCCTCTTTCAATCTTAAAAGCATATGACTTAGGAATACATGGTACATGAGTAAGTTACTACGGCTATGTGTAATGAGTATCGTGAGAAGGGGCATTGGTTGATGTGGCATCGTGAAAGGCGTGACACCCCGCACCGGTGTGTCATGAGAGGAGCATTGTGCATGCTTCAGTGAGCGCATCCACGGGAGAAGGGGTGTTGGTTGATGTGGCATCGTGAAATCTATCCTCAATTCCAAATTCAATTTAGCCAATCAAATCATTCCACTTCATTAATTTCACTTTCTACTTTTTATTATAATAATTAGCTTATAATTTTTTTTGTCAAATATAACCCCTTTTATCTAAACGATTCATATCTACATTAACAATTTACATGAAAATACATAAATTTGATTGTATATGTTTTGCCTCTTTCAATCTTTAAAGCATGTCCTTTAGGAACACATAGAATATAGTACATGAGTAACTAATTGTCACCATACTATCACATATCTAATACTATACCCTAGTATATGAGGCATGCTTATTTGTTTTGTTACTATATATAAATAAATGTATGCAACAAAAGTAATTTATTTTCATAATCAAGATAAATTTATTACATCACTATAAATAATTACAAAATTTTTAAAAGTTGTTGATAATTTATATTGTTTTATCATATATCCTACTTGTAACTATATTATACAACATAAATAAATATGCTTATGGGGTGGGGGGTTGGGTAAAGTGTCACACCCCGAGTTTAGGACACCCCGGGCGTGCGACCCACGGTTGGTACTTGGTTCTTATTTTATCTCATCAGAGATTTATAAACACATCGGAATAATTTTCATAACTCAAGATCTTTTCAAAGACGGGGAATCTTCCGTTTCATTTTATTATAACAGGGATAAACCCTGATGTAGTACACAAACGTTTAATTTACAAAACCAAGGTTTTTACATGAGCCATTTCTTTCAACTGATGTCTAGGGTGGACGTTCCCTTTTTTATTGACATCATTTTTCCTTGTCATCATGTGGCTAATCAAAATGTTTCACCCTTGGTTACCTATAAAAACATTTGAAAATATTTTATCAGTATAAACTGGTGAATACAAGTATATTGGGATCATAATCTGACAAGCGTGAATAAATAGAACAATTTGCCCATAGTTTCTGGTCAATTTACACAGTCAACGGACTAACCACCAGCCACACCAGGGACCTTGGATATATTTTTAGGTATGTCTGCCTTACACTTACTGCGATGGGCTTTACAACAACCAAGGGTTCAACCCCTAGCCCTGTTACAGCGTCTCATCTGTAACACGTGTATATATACGTGACTCTATGGGCTGACTGCTATATAGTAAATCACCTTATGCAACGAATGGTTTTATTAATTCATTCAAGTCAGAGTATAATCAAAACCATTTTCAGTTTTGAAATCATTTTATAAAAATACAAGTATTCACCTTGACAGAGTCTCGGCTTAGGAATCTTTTAGAGTAAGTGTCCTAATGGGCAACGTCTCTGCTTAAGAACCTTGCTTGGTTTCTCCAAATTAGCGTTTCCTAGCTTCTTGGTTACTTCTATGATGATCCGGCACCTCGGGAACTTAAACGTATGAGCGGGAATGGTTTTATGAGAATGGAAATGGCTTGGAATTTGGTTTCGGTGTGTTTTGAAATTGAATGGCTGTTGCATCTATTTATAGGCTGAATTTGGGGTCCGTAGCGGACCGTTATGGTAAAGGGTAGCGGTCAGCTACCGCCTAAACCCTAAACAGTCAGCATGAAACGTGTCAAGCTCCGGTGTTGCGGCTCAAATTATGGCTAGCGGACCGTTAAGCTACAAGGTAGCGGTCCGCCACCCAACTGAGGTAGCCGTAGCGGACCGACAAGAATCTGGTAGCGGTCCGCTACCTGAGACACGCGTCAGAAACCCTAATGACTCATCAGGGCACGTGTCATTCCCTCATTATTGCCTTTGGGACCACGTAGCGGACCGTTATGCTTATGGTAGCGGTCCGCAACCAATGAAATTTCAGAACTTTTCATTTTTAATCCCTTGTCTTTTAAGTAATTATATTTCTAGTCCTTGAACTTTTATTTTGGTAGTATTTAGCACGAAAAATTTTCAAATGTTACATTCTCCCCACCTTTTGAATAATCTCGTCCTCGAGATTTACCGGAACATGTGTGGATATTTCTTCTTCATTTCTGATTCTAGTTCCCAAGTGTATTCAGGACCACGTCTAGAATTCCACTTTACTTTGACCAGTTTCAATCTTTTCTTCAACTTTTTAGTCTAATGATCTTCTGTTTGTAGAGGTTGTTCTATAAATCTGAGTTTTTCATTTACCTCTATGTTTTGAAGAGGCATTATCAAAGATTCATCAGCTAGACATTTACGAAGATTAGATACATGGAATACGTCATGTATTCCACTCATCTTTTCTGGTAATTCCAACTGATAAGTCATTGGTCCAATTCGTTTAATAATCTTGAAGGGTCCAACAAATCGAGGACTTAACTTACCCTTCTTCCCGAATCGAACAACACCTTTCCAAGGTGATACTTGTAATAACACCTTGTGTCCGATGTCAAACTCTAGTGGCTTTCTTCTTTTATCAGCGTAGCTCTTTTGTCTATCTCTTGCTGTCTTCAATCGTTCTTGTATTTGAGCTACCTTGTCAGTGGTTTCCTGAACAAGTTCAGGCCCAGACAATTGATTTTCTCCTATATCAGCCCAGCATACAGGCGTTCGACATTTTCTACCATATAAGGCCTCAAAAGGTGTTGCCTGAATGCTTGTGTGATAACTATTGTAGTAAGAAAATTCCATTAGGGGTAGGTGATCATCCCAACTACCACCTAAATCTATCACACAGGCTCAGAGCATATCTTCTAAGGTCTGAATTGTTCTTTCACTTTGCCCATCTGTTTGTGGATGATAGGCAGTGCTCAAGTTCAGATGAGTTCCCATAGCTTTTTGGAAACTTTGCTAGAATCGAGATGTAAACCGACTATCTCTATCTGACACTATGGATAATGGCATTCCATGTAAATATACAATCTCATTCACATATAGACCAGCCAATCTATCCATACTGAACGTTTCTTTCATTGGGAGAAAATGAGCAGATTTAGTTAATATGTCAATGATAACCCAGATAGTATCATTTCCCCGACTGGTTCGAGGGAGTTTAGTGATAAAATCCATTGTTATCAATTCCTACTTCCATACTAGTATTTCTAATTGTTGCAATAGACCAGAAGGTTTTTGATGTTCTGCCTTTACTTAAGCGCAAGTAAAACATTTTGCAACATATATGACAACATCTTTCTTCGTGTCAATCCACCAGTAATTATCCTTTAGATTTTTATACATCTTATCACTTCCTGGGTGCATCATATATTTTGATTTATGTGCTTCTTTGAGTATTCTTTCTCAAAGATTTCCTATGATCGGAACCCAGATTCTTTTATTCATACGAAGTATTTCATCGTCTCCTTTAGTTAACTGATTTATCATGCTTTTCATTCCTTCTTATTCTAAATCTTCTTTGGTTTAAACAGAATATTGAGCATCTTTTAATTGAGACACGAGATCTACACGAAGTTCAAGTCTGAGAGCACGAACTCGTTTAGGTTTCTCTCTTTCTTTTCTACTTAAGGCATCTGCAACAACATTTGCCTTACCTTCGTGGTAACAGATTTCACATTCATAGCCACTTAAGATCTCTAGCCATCTTCTTTATCTCATATTCAGTTCTTTCTGACCAAAGATATATTTTAAACTCTTATGGTCAGTATAAACTGTAAATCTAACTCCATAGAGATAGTGTCTCCATAATTTCAAAGCGAAAATTATGGCACCTAACTCTAGATCATGAGTTGTTTAGTTCTTTTCATGAGTCTTTAATTGACGAGATGCATAAGCAATAACTTTGTTTCTTTGCATCAACACACAACCTAGGCCGTTGTGAGAAGCATCACAATAGACTACAAAGTCTTCATTGCCATCTGGTAAAGCCAGTATTGGTGCATGAGTGAGTTTTTCTTTCATATTTTGGAAAACTTCTTCTTGCTTTGTTCCTCATTTATACTTTACATTCTTGCGAGTTAAAGTAGTCAGAGGAACTGCAATCTTTGAGAAATCCTGAATAAATCGTCTGTAGTATCCTGCAAGACCCAAGAAACTACGGACTTCTGTCGGAGATTTAGGAATTTCCCACTTGGATATGGCTTCAATTTTGGATGGGTCTACTTGAATATCTTCTGCATTCACTATATGACCCAGAAATTGTACTTCTCTAAGCCAAAATTCACATTTAGAGAATTTAGCATACAATTTCTCTTTCTCAGAAGTTCAAGTATCGTTTTGAGATGATTTCCATGATCTTCCGCATTTCTAGAATAAATAAGTATATCGTCAATGAAGACAATAACAAATTTATCTAGATAGGGTTTACAGATACGATTCATCATATCCATAAATGCGGCAGGAGCATTAGTAAGTCCAAACGGCATAACCATGAACTCATAATGTCCATATCTGGTTAGAAAAACAGTTTTAAGAATATATTCTTCTTGAACTTTCAGTTGGTGATACCCTGATCGAAGATCTATTTTAGAAAAATGGCAAGCGCCTTGTAATTGGTCAAATAGATCATCGATTCTAGGAAGAAGATAACGATTCTTAATCATTACTTTATTTAGCTCCCCGTGATCAATGCACATCCGCATTGTACCGTCTTTCTTTTTAACGAAAGGAATTGGAGCTCCCCAAGGATATGAACTTGAGCGAATGAATCATTTTTCCAATAATTCATCCAATTGTGTCTTCAATTCTTTCATTTCGGTTGGGGCTAGACAGTATGGAGCTTTGGCAATAGGAGTCGTTCCTGGAACAAGATTGATTTTAAATTCGACTTCTCTTTCTTATGGTATACCAGGTAATTCATCTGGAAATATATCTGCATAATCAGCTACTACCGGTACATCTTCAATTTTCTTTTCTTTTGTATTGGTAGAAATCTGAACCAAGTATGCAATGCATCCCTTCTGAAGGCACTTAGTTGCTTTCAGCATTGAGATGATTTCCAGAGGTTGATTTTGTTTGTCGCCATAGATTGTTAAAAGTTTTCCAGAAGGAATCTGAATTTTTATGGCCTTTTTATCACAAATGATATAGGCTTGGTTATTAGCTAACCAATCCATTCCTAAGACAACATCAAATCCTGCTAATGTCATAGGCATTAATCGTACAGGCAAAATGTGTCCTTAAATCGTGAAGGACAATCATCTAGGAATTCAGAAATTTTGATTAAATTTCCTTCGGCCGTCTCTACTTCATAAATCTTATCTAATGGAATTAAAAGCTTGTTCAATAGATTACAAAATTTATAATCTATAAAACTCAAATTTGCACCAGCCTCAAACAGTACTCTTACATAAATATTGTCAATGAGGAATGTACCAGTGACTGCATCTGGAATAGCTGCAGCATCACAAGTATTAAGTACGAAAGCTCATACATTTTTCTTGTTTCCTTCATTGGCCTTTGCCCCACTAGATCCTGCTTGATTAATCTTTGGGTAGGTTGATTTAAAATGGACAGTCTCTCCACAATTGAAACAGGAGATATTTCTCTTTCTTGGGTAGTTCTCAAATACATGCCCGGTATGCTTGCAAAACTGACAATAGTTTTTCTTGAAGAAGCATTCTCCAGTATGACTTTTCTTACAGATTTTGCATTCTGGGATAGAAAAGTTAAATCCTCCTTTGACAGGCTGGCTTCTTCCTTTCCAAGGAGAATTGTTTTTTTGATTCTCTGTAGCCCTTTTGGCTATTTCCCTTGCCTTCCCTTCTTCTTGTTTTCTTATCATACCGTCAGTTAGAATTCCTCCTAGTTGTACGGCAGATGCAATGGTCTGAGGCATAGTAGCTTTGACCATGTCTCTGATTTCTTCAGCCAGGCCCCAAATATATCTTTTAATTAGATTAGGTTCGGGGGTAGAGAGATGTGGAACCAAACGAGCGTACTCAAACATCTTGGAGACATACTCCTGATGTTTAGTTCCTTCCATTCGGAGAATTAGAAATTTGGTTTCTATTTTTTCTCGTTCATTAATGGGACAAAATCTTTGAATTACCATTTCCTTGAATTCTTCGCATTCCATGCCATAGGCTTTGTGTCTACCCATGGCTTGAACAATGGAATTCCACCACTCTAAATCTTCATTTTCGAACAAGTTTGATGAATAAAGCACCATATCCTCATCAGTACATTTGCCGATGGAGATAACAGATTCAATTTTCTCCAGCCACCTCAGGGCTGCTACTGCTCCTTCATTTCCAGCATATTCCAAAGGTTTACATACTTGGAATGCACGAAATGTACATCTCTTCTTCCTCTTTCTTTTCTTGCTAACTTTTTCAGAATCAGAATTAGAATTATCTCCTTTTGAACTATGGTTTTCCTCATGATGATTATTTTTAGATTCAGCTACCTTATTTTTCATTTTATCTTCTTTTATAGCTTTCATAATTTTAGGGAGAGCTTCCTCTATTACTTTTGCAACCATTTTCTTTATTTCTGCTTTCTGTTGCAATTGTTTAGATTTTTCGTGTTGGATTTTTTTGCTCTTGCCCCTTGTATTATAAGAAGGACCTTGTTTCGACATTCTATTCATAAGAGGAATTTTATTAATATTTTGAATATATATTACAAAGATTGGAAAGGAAATTTACATATAACCCTGATTACGGACATTTTCTAGCATTTGTGTTAACGCTCTATTCTGGGCGTCTACAGATGCTAATGTATGATTTTCTTTTTCCAGTTCTGCTACTCATTCCTATAAGGCTCTAATATGATTGTTATCAAACCCTTCCTCATTTTCTTGAGGATTTTGTATATTTGTACGCTCATAATGCTCATATGGCCTATTCGAATCTTCTCTTTCTTCTCCTTCAGGAACATGATTGTTTTCATAAGGGATTTCATAGTCCCTGATAATAATAAGGATTATAACATGGATTTTCTTCATAATCCGGATTTCGGCTTGTGGCCGTTAGAGCAGAATGAAAACTGATGGAAGGTACATAGGGATTTGTCAGATGAGTTAATTCTCCTAAGCTTGGATATGTACTTCCTGAATGTCTCGAACTTGTTCCAGTTTCTAGATCCGTTTCATTTGTAAGCTGGAATTTATATCCAGGTGGAGCATATTTCTGAACATAGAAAGGACCTTTTCCTTTTCCAGTCATCTAAATAAAACAATGATACTTTCATTTATACTTTATATTTTACATACTGAAATAGTAAATTATACTATTTTTTATATTTAGTAGACTAGGGTGGTTATCGTTTCAGAGTAGTACCTCCAAATTTAATGTTCCCAGGAAAGAATGATGGGTCTAGAAGAGATTTATACACCATTCTTTCCTTAGACAGAACATCTCAGTTTGCCAAATAACTACATACCGGTCGGATGGTTACCTGTACGTCTAGTTATTTTATGCTTTCTTTTTATCTTTTCTTTTGTTCTTCTTTTCTTTTTCCAGTTGACGAACCCTTTCCTTAAGCTGCCTTGATTCTTTCTTGACTTCATCAGTTTCTCTTAAGGCACAATCAAGGAATTCTATGGTGTTCGAAGATGAGCTGAAGAATAATTATACTGAGGAGGGGGTTCACGAATACCAAATAATACGTCGTTAAACACATTATGGTATGGATCATCAGGACTATCAGTTGGTTCTTCAATATATTCCTCTAACATCATTGGAAGAGTATAAGGATTTTCCTCACCAATTGGATAGAGGTATGGGTCTTGAGTTTCTATTTCAAGTTCTGCTTCCTCGGGTATTCCTTGATATACCTCTTCCATTTCTTCTGCAGACACATGCACATGTTTGGTCGGAGTTTATACACGCATCCTTGGTATAGTAGACCGACTGGGTCCAGCCTCATTTATCTCTACCTGATTTAATAGAGGTGGAGTATCAGTTCTCCAATTCTCAAAATCCGAAGTAGCTTCCATCCAAGACGAGCTAGATTGATTTTGATGATAAGATTCATTGTCAGAGACAACGATAGGATCAGAAAGGGATTCACCAGTATCAGGAATGATTACAGGATTTTGCATGGATCCTGTAGGATGATAACATTCTTCTTCAGATCGTCTGAAGATATAAGTATAGTAACTATTTCCAGACATCTGTATAGTTATCACTTAATTATTATAAAGATCTACCTACTTTTCTAGCAGACAGTCTATACTGTTTAAGCTTAGATACCTTACCTGAGTATCTTAATTGCTAAAACCTAACAATATCATAATCAAGTTATAGCTTAGATACTAATTTCTAGTATCTAATATGCTGAAAAAAATGGCTCTGATACCAACCTGTCAAACCCCGGGTTTAGAACACCCCGGGTGCGAGACCCACGGTTGGTACCTGGTTCTTATTTTATCTCATCAGAGATTTATAAGCACATCGGAATAATTTTCATAACTTAGGATCTTTTCAAAGACGGGGAATCTCCCGTTTCATTTTATTATAACATGGATAAACCCTGATGTAGTACACAAACGTTTAATTTACAAAACCAAGGTTTTTACTTGAGCCATTTCTTTCAACTGATGTCCAGGGTGGACGTTCCCTTTTTCATGACATCATTTTTCCTTGTCATCATGTGGCTAATCAAAATGTTTCACCATTGGTTACCTGTAAAAACGTTTGAAAATATTTTATCAGTATAAACTGGTGAATACAAGTATATTGGGATCATAATCTAACAAGCGTGAATACATAGAACAATGTGTCCATAGTTTCTGGTCAATTTACACAGTCAACAGACTAACCACCAGCCACACCAGGGACCTTGGATATATTTTTAGGTCTGTCTGCCTTACGCTTACTGCGATGGGCTTTACAACAACCAAGGGTTCAACCAAGGGTTCAACCCCTAGCCCTGTTACATCGTCTCATCTGTAACACGTGTATATATATGTGACTCTATGGGTTGACTGTTATATAGTAAATCATCTTATACAACGAATGGTTGTATTAATTCATTCAAGTCAGAGTATAATCAAAACCATTTTCAGTTTTGGAATCATTTTATAAAAATACAAGTATTCACCTTGACAGAGTCTCGGCTTAGGAATCTTTTAGAGTAAGTGTCCTAATGGGCAGCGTCTCTGCTTAAGAACCTTGCTTGGTTTCTCCAAATTAGCGTTTCCTAGCTTCTTGGTTACTTCTATGATGATCCGTCACCTCGGGAACTTAAACGTATGAGCGAGAATGGTTTTATGAGAGTGGAAATGGCTTGGAATTTGGTTTCGGTGTGTTTTGTAATTGAATGGCCGTTGCATCTATTTATAGGCTGAATTTGGGGTCCGTAGCGGACCGTTATAGTACAGGGTAGCGGTCCACTACCGCCTAAACCCTAAACAGTCAGCATGACACGTGTCAAGCTCCGGTGTTGCGGCTCAAATTGCGGCTAGCGGACCGTTAAGCTACAAGGTAGCGGTCCGCCACCCAACTGAGGTAGCGGACCGACAAGAATCTGGTAGCGGTCCGCTACCTGTGACACGCGTCATAAACCCTAATGACTCATCAGGGCACGTGTCATTCCCTCATTATTGCCTTTGGGACCACGTAGCGGACCGTTATGCTTATGGTAGCGGTCCGCTACCAATAAAATTTTAGAATTTTTTATTTTTAATCCCTGATCTTTTAAGTAATTATACTTCTAGTCCTTGAACTTTTATTTTGGTAGTATTTAACATGAAATTTTTTCAAATGTTACATAAAGCATTTGGAGTTAAAGCGGTGAATCCCCCCTTGAGGTTAAGGGTTTGAGATCCCTATGAAAATCGAGTCGTTTTGAAAGTAATGTATTTTTTTTTAACTTATGAGACTACAAAATATTTTATTTTAAAAAATAACTCTCTTTTTAATAAAATTTATGTTAGAATGTTAACAAAAATTAAAAAAAAGTTGTATTTATACTTAAAAAAGTTAAGTATTATAAATTATTAGAGAAAAATCAAAGTGCCTCTTAAACTAAATATTGAATAAAAAAATAAAAGAAAATTCAAAGTGAACACCCCACATAGTTCTATCACGACGCTCAACCCCCACACATTTCCGATTTGTGTGGCGCCGCTGGAAGGGGTGCGGTTAGGCTTGTTAGCGAACCGAACATTCAACGAGAAGTTCGTTTGTTTAATAAAAGAACGCGAACATGGAATTTCATTCAATTAGTTAAATGAACGAACATGAACAAATGTCTCGTTCGTTCAATTGTGTTCGTGAACGTTTGGTAACGTATTCTTGAATGTTCGTTCGTTTGTTAAAGTTTTTTTTTAATATTTTTCCTATTTTTATACCTTTTCAATTATAACATTTACTTTATTTTTTGTTGAAGTCTTTTCAATAATTATGTCAAGAATTTAATTTTGTAATGTTTGAGATTAAGAATGTTGATTTTTATTTTTCAATTTAAATGTGTTCGTCTACCTTCCTATATACAATTAACAAACAAACACAAACAAAAATTTTGTTCGATTATATTTTTCATAAACCATTCGTTAGTCCGATAAATTCTTAACAAACGAATACAAAAATAAGATACCATATAACACATAGACTATTGGAACAAAAAGTTAAATAATAGTTACCGTGAACAAACAAACTTTCTATCTGGCCATTGCATCATCATCTTTCCGTTGGAGGTCATGGGCAGCCTGGTCATTTCACTTTTTCCCTGTCAATACATACACAAATATATATATACAGACACATATACACATACTGTATACACACACTCTCTCTCTCACACACAAACATCATCTGTGGGGCTCCAACGCTTCATAACTTTGGCATTAAGGCCTTCTTTCTCCTCCATTATCACCACTCCAAAACACGGCAAAAAAGAGAAAGCAAAACACACACAAAACACACAGTTACCAACAATAAAGCAAAAGGACACCACCATTGGAGAGATAAAGAGCCGAATCAAGCAACCAAGGAGGGTTTTCTACTTTTTCTGGTTAAACAAATTAAGAAAACCACAGAAACAAATGACGACTACTCAAACACAGGTGCAGATACAGAAGCAATCGAGTGAGCAGCTTCAGACGCTGATGCAAGCCGGTCAAATCTCCGGCAGTTTAAGCTTCAACGGGTTGATGACCAAGGAAGACGAGGAGATGTCGAGGTCGGCGTTGTCGACGTTCAAGGCGAAAGAGGAGGAAATTGAGAAGAAGAAATTGGAGGTCAGGGAGAGGGTTCAAGCTCAATTAGGTCGAATTGAAGAGGAAACCAGGCGTTTGGCGACGATTCGTGAGGTTTGATTCTTGTTTTTCAGTTTAATTTCTGTAATTTCTCGAGTTAGGTTTTCGGAGAGACGAAATTGGGGTTTTTTTTGTCGGTGTTTTTTTCACAAATTGAAGCTACGAAACTCTCTCTCTTCCCCTCGGTTTGCGTGGAGACAAAATTATTAGTTTGATTTTCGCAATTTCGACGTGAATTTAGTCATTCACTTTTGGGGGGAAAATTAGGGTTTCTTGTGTACAGTTTTTGTTGAAAGAAAATTGGGTGTTTTTGGTGTTTTCCACAAAAAGTGAAAGTAAACACATTCGTGAAGGATTCAATCTTTAATTTTTCAAAATCAACTTGAATTCATTCGTTTTTGGGTGAAAAAATTAGGGTTTTTTGTGTGCTGTTTTTGCAGAAATTTGTTGTGTTTTGGTAAAGAAAATTTGGGCGTTTTCGGTGTTTTTCCACAAAAGTTTAAAATAAAAACATCCGTGAAGGATTAAGACTTCAATTTTGATTTTCTGAAAATTGAATCTTTTAGGGAAAAGTAAATTAGGGTTTCTCTTTAAGGATTTCGCTCATCAATTTTTAGTTTTCAGAGGAGAATTCTGAAGGAAAAACAGCATCAGATCTGTTTCTAGATGGATCTAGAAATTGAATTTTATTTCGATTTTGATGGTTTATTTTTAAGTTAAATATTTATGTGGAAAATTGGATTATAAGTTCTATGCAATTATCTTCTCTTTTATTCAACCAATTTCCAAGATATTTTATCCTAGAGCTACATTCAATTCTGTAATTTTGGCATGTTTTTTGCTACACAATGGGTATAACTGAATCATGGGAGTCTTGAATTGTGGTAGTATATAAGTTTCATTAATCAATGGTGGGACAAGAAGTAGTTGTAAACTTAAGAAGTCTTTATGAAGTTATCTTGTGAAAGATTGAATCTTTATTGGCCTATGTGGTTGGAACATGGTGCTGCATGCCCCTATTTTTGTGGGTTCAACTCACTTGTGCCACCAAGGCGTGAACCATAACCCCAAGTGGTTGATGTGATTCGAATCGTTGAGGGGTCCCTTTTTGTATCCAGCCAACAGGCTAGTTGAGTTAAAGGTGTCAAGATATAGAAATTAAAAAAAAAGTTGAGGCATTAATTAGTTTTCTTGAATAGGGCGGTTGCCCCATTTCTAAGGTTCTATCTTTGGTACCATTAAGCATTTACTACCACTTGCAGTTCTTTCCTTATCAAATTCTTAATTCGTGTATGTTTCCATGTGGCTAGCCTTCAATCTGAAAACGAGTTGGTTATTCGTGTCAAATGGGTATTTTGGTAATTTTGCATTCCGTTGAATACTTGAATGTATTATCAGGAACTCGAAGCGTTGACTGATCCAATGAAGAAAGAAGTTTCAGTTGTTCGTAAGAAGATCGATTCGGTCAACAAAGAGTTGAAGCCACTAGGTCAAACATGTCAAAAGAAGGTAAAAACCGCCTTTTCCTGACATTAAAATCTTCAAAATTTGGTAATTAAATTGGTTTTCTTTGCAGGAAAGAGAGTACAAGGAAGCCCTAGATGCTTTCAATGAAAAGAACAAAGAAAAAGTACAACTTATTACCAGATTGATGGAGGTTGGTGTCAAGTTAAATGCTTATTTTCATATAAAACATTACAAAATGTAATCTTTTGATAGAATTTGATCTCAAATAAAACATTTTCATGTAAAAAACATTAGCAAAATGTAATTTTTTTTTAAATCTTGACTTAACTAACATAGTTTCTTTATGTGGGTGCACTAAATTATTAAGCAGTTGGTGAGCGAAAGTGAGAAGATGAGGATGAAGAAGCTGGAGGAACTGAGCAAGAGTGTTGAAACGATTCAATAAGTCTGATGATAATCTGATAATGATGATGTTGATGATGGGGTTAAGCTAATTAAGTTTTAGTGTGATGTATCAAAAGAAGACATTTTCCCTTCTTTTACTATGTTATATATGGGTCGTCTCTGTTTGGTTGAGATTTCTATGTTGTTTTCCGTTTGTTTCAGTTTGATTAGTCGTTAATGGTGTTTGTATTTTGCTGATCTTAGGTTTGGAAATACCTTTGTAAAAACAGTCTGTAACTAAAATCTTGTCAAAAAACCTCTTTATTTCCGTTTCTTTTCCTTCACATTATCAGATCGCTAGAGCAATCTCGCGATCTGTTAGTTATCTTTTTGATGGTGGTTTACATGGATTGTTGAAGGTGAAGCAATCTTTTTCTACTGTTATAAATGATTTGGGGGTTTCTATGTTAAGATAAGATGATGGTTCACATGGATGGTTTATAGTGAAGCAAACCCTTATGATGGGTAAGTTTCTAGTGGTCCAAATGATTACTGCAGGGTGTGTACTGCATCAAATTATTGCTGGCACCTGTCATAGGCCCATAAATTTGTGCATGGTGACAACTCTTGTCGATCCTAAGAGGGAAGCCACTTGTTGCCTCCCATAAAAGTGATGGGTTGTAACCTCATGGTGCTTAAGATATTATAGTTTGATGTTGGGTTTGATATGAGATGAGATGAGGTAGTTGAGAGGTGGATGTTAGGTAAAGGGATGATGTATGTCAATTCGGTATTATAACGTCTCAACTCGAAAGCACAAACTGATCTAGATCAACTTAAAATCGTGATTGAAGTTACCTTGATTCAAAACTTAGGCTTCTAAAGAATTTACAATTCTCGTTTTATATCTATATGGCATGTGTTACTACGATACTGGATGAAGCTGATGGTAGAAAAGAAGTGAGACAAGGCGTGCATATGTTGCTTGTTTAATATCGATCCTCCCATAAATTCACCTTCCCTAGGCGATGACGTGTTCAATATTTAAGTTTTTCTGTTTTAACCCTTTTGAAGGTTATTTGTTCAACGCAAGCTACGATTTACATGATCCTACTGGTTAGCAGGATATTAGCAGGTCTAGTGAGTTTTCCGGTAACTAGTTCAAACGGTAAACAAAAGAAGAATCGTATTATTGATACATGTTTATGGTATACATATTTTTATTGGTATAAAGATTTAAAAATTGTGAAAGGAATTATCTTATTTTTCTAATACTAGAATATTGAAATATAGTTATGACAGTTGGGAATCACTACAACCACCGGATCATAGCTTCCTTTGAAAATTTAAACTTTCCAATAAGTGTTTACTGACATGTGAGGGGTGGGCATAAGACAAGCTGGACGACAACACTCCTACGTTATTTTAACATCTTATTGCAAAAAGACCCTCTCATTTTTGTAGTTAAGTACTTTCAGTCCCTCTAAACAAATCCAAGAAAGTTGATCTTAGTTATGTTTATTCTTACTTTTAACACTTTATTAATTACTAAACCAGAAAAGGGTTGGTATAAGCACATGCCCCAGAAAATGTGTTTAGTAATAAGATTTTTACAAAATATCTGTAAGAAGTATGATGAGAATCACTAAAAAGTATTTTTTTTTTAAATATATATATTTGATGATAGAAATAAAGTCATTTTCTTAACGGTATTACATCTCTTTTCAATAATAATACATTAACGACAACATCATCCATCCTCGCTTGGTTGAGAACAATCTTATCTGATAGCCGCTACTATGTCGTTGGTATTCATTAGGTTGTCTATAGTAACTAGAAGTTAAAGTTTTGGCTCCGCTAAGTGTTGCTATGCATAGAAACAAAATGTCGTACTTATCAACATGGTAGCTAACATATCAATCTTGTGTAACATTTTTATCATCAAAACCTTAATAAAATGTAAATAACCTTTTATACAAAAGTTTTTAAAATATAATAATGTTATTTAAGTTAGAAGGTATACAAATCATTGACTAAAAAATTCAAAATAGTTTTACATTCATACTAGGATCATCTCATACTTGAAATATCCAAAGTTTGTGAATTTGTATCAAGAACATTACAAAATTTGTAGTTAATACAAAACATTATTTGTTCGTCATATATGTTCAAGAAATATGTTTGTTAAGGCTATGTGTAATGGTTTCACTAAAAAGTGAAAAAACGCCCGCCATATCAGTAGGAAGGCAATCACGCCCCGGACCACTAAGGCGTGTAATGGTTTCAATATCCAACCCCCCCCCACACACACACACATACATCAAACCCTATTTCTGCCCGTGATTTGGATCCCCCCCCCTAATAATTCCTAAGGGACGGTGTTCCATGTTCTTTCGCTGCCAGGTGGATCACGTCACCCCCTTAATCACGCCCACTACACTTGGTCTAATACTAGACAATATAATTTCATGAGAAGCTCCATATTTATGTCTTTGATGCTACATCTTATCTTTATTCTTGTCATATGATTAATTATCATTTTATCATCCATTTAGAGTCAAATATCGCTCAAACTTTAGTGAAACACACTAAGTAAATATATAGGCAATATCTAAGATATTGAAGATGGAACAATTGTATATATGGGAGGTCACAAATTCACTATCAATCGTCCACAAACCATGGTATGGCTATGCTACCTACCTCTACACAAATTCTAGTTTTATCTGGTCCAAATGTGGTCCAACCATACAAGTTTAGTAAAAACTAACCACATTTTGATTTACAAGATTTAAGTTTCCAAATGAAATTCCAACTACTCCAAACATTTCTAGGTGTATAAATAAGTTATATTATACCCAATTCAACGTAATCAATTTAACCCAATATTTCATGGGTCAAGAGTTTACCTCAAATGTTACAGATTATGGGTGATTAGAACCCTAATCTATACATGATAAATAAGTAACTGGTTGCGACACGTGTCATAATTATGTGACACCAATATTCTTTCTCCTGCTTATTTTTTATTCATTACTAAGTATTTAATATTTCTTTTATTACTTCTTAAATCTTCATTACTATTTAATATTTTCTTTATAATTTCTAAATATTCATTATTAACTATTTAATATTTCATTTATTTAATCGGTGTAAAACACGAGTTTCTAACCTGGTTCTTTAATAATATGTGATCCACACCCTAAATATCAAATGGTAGATGATCCACACCCTAGTTACCATACTTGGGTGCTCCACACCCTAAAACTTTAATTTACAAGCCATCCACAACCTAAGTTCAAAGGTGATTATTTCACTTATATAGCACATAATTGTTACTACAACATGCATGATTTCTACCGAATTAGTGTAAATAATGTCATGTTCTATTTCAAGTATATGTAATAACATTGGAGGTGTTATTAACCTCTTTATTATCACATATTCAATATAAACTTCTTGAAAATCAATACACATTGTAACTAAAGTTAAACAATTTCGAACATTTAGCATACTAGAATATGAAAATCAATATATGGGCAAGTTGTGTATGAATTTTGAAACTTATTTAACATTTTTATGAGATTATTTATTCATTTAATTATTAGAAAATTTAAAACTTTACAAAATGTAGAGGCCTCATTACAGCCAGCGAAACATAGGTCATTAAAATGTTTTAACTTTACAATAAGTGTTTACTGACATGTATGGTGGACATAAGACAAGCTGGAGGACGACTATCCTACGTTACTTTAATATCATATTCAACAAGACCCCTTCACTTTTGTCAATAAATGCTTTTTAGTCCCTCCTAACAAATCCTAGAAAGTTGATCTATACATATGTTTATTCTTACTTTTAGCACTCTATATTTTAATTTTTTTTAACAATATATTACACATTGATCATTATGCCCTCCCTTTAAAAACAATAAAATGACACATGTCAAGCTTAAAATCCTTTTTACCCTTCTTATTTTTAAAACTATTTTTACTATAACCTAACCCTGCAACAATATATATAAACGTTCGAATAAAGCCATATTTGATATTTGAACATAACTTAGATGACACCTTTATTATTGTTATTTAAAAATCAAACATTAAAAGATAGATTTAAACATCACATCTCCATCGGCAACGACACTGTGTATTGTTTTTTATGCAGTCCCCAAGGGACAAGCAGCCCAACAAGGTGTATCTTCACAATGAACCATTGGCATTATGTATTTTTTTTTGAACGGAAACTTTCATTAAACACAGAAACAACTCCAACCCCAAAACCAGGGAGGGAGCAAACAAAACAACAAAACAAAGCCACTATATAATAACAAATTTACACCAATTTTCCCAAGAGATACTATTGAACTTGGATCTGTTAAAGAACCAGAGGAAACCCAAAGCCTTAACTTGACTGATGATGTTCTCAACCTTAATCTTTCTATCCGAGAAAACACATTCATTTCTGCTCTCCACAAGCTCCAACAACCAATCATAATAATCCCATGAAGCGCCTCTTTAGCCCTATCCGAAACTGA
Source organism: Smallanthus sonchifolius (assembly GCA_023525975.1). NCBI lineage: Eukaryota > Viridiplantae > Streptophyta > Magnoliopsida > Asterales > Asteraceae > Smallanthus > Smallanthus sonchifolius. The sequence continues at coordinate 75,060,865 of CM042037.1, forward strand.
TAATGGAACGTGGAAGTCTAGAAGATCCTTGAAGGAGAAGGCATAAATGCACGGGACATTGCACCAAGAGCTAATATGTTGCCATAGGATCGTAGCCACCATACACGTCGTGAAAATATGGACCACCGAATCCTCCCCTTCGTTGCAAAATGGACAAGAAGCATCGTCAATCTGAATGTTCCTTCTTCTAAGGGCCGCCTTTGTCGGAATTTTATCCAACTCCGCGCGCCAAGCAAAAATATTGCACTTTAAGGGAACCCATTTACACCAAGCCATAATGAATCTGCCATTATCCTCCTCCCTCGGCTGCAACAATCTCCTGACATTACCCACCGAAAATTCTTTGATATTCCCGGCAGCCCAAAACCACCGATCCTTTGAATCCCCTGTCCTGACCCCGATCAGCAGAGTAGTTAGCTGCTGTAGATCACTGATTTCCTCCTAGGACGACGGGGGACGCTTCCAAGCCCACCGAGCCTGCTGACTAGGATCCAAGTCCCCAACCCGAGCACACACCTTACAGTGTTTATCCATTTCGAGGCTGAAAAGCCCGAGGAATTTTAACCTAAGGGGGTCATCCGTAATCCAAGGGTCTAACCAAAAAGCCACATCTTCTCCATTTCCAATGATACCTTTGAAACAATTACGGATAGGCATTCCTCCAACCAAAACCTTCGAAATAACTTTAGCAATATTGCACCAAACCCCCCCTCCAGATTTTTTTAAGGGGATGGCCTCCCAGCACTTCCTGCTCGCGTGTAAAGAATTAATAACATTCCTCCACAGATTATTACTTTCGGTCTTGAAGCGCCATCCCCACTTAATCAACAGGGCCTTGTTTATCTCCTCAAGCTTCCCGAGACCTAAGCCTCCTCTATCCTTAGGCAAAGCAACCCGATCCCACGCCACCTAATGCACCTTCTTGGCTTGGCCAGAACCTCCCCACAGAAAACTCTTGATAAGGGATTCTAAGTCATTGATAACTTTAATGGGCGCCTTGTAAATGGAAAAGTAATAATTTGGGAGACTTTCCAAAACTGATTTGATAATGGTAACCCTCCCCCCAATTGAGAGCAGCGAAGCCTTCCACACCGCTAGGCGACTTTCGAAAATGTAATAAACCGGCTTCCAGTTATTAATGCGGTTCATGTTAGCCCCCACCATCAAACCGAGATACTTGAAAAGAGGGGCGTCCGGCTTACAACCCACCATTCTAGCCAAGGCTTCGGTATCGGCCAAGTCGACCCCAATCCCGTAAAGGTTAGATTTAGCAATGTTAATTTTGAGACCCGAACATAAGTGAAAACATCTCAAAATTCTAACCACATTCAATACCTCTTCTTTCTCCCATTCTCCAAGGATAATGGCGTCATCCGCATATAGAAGATGAGAAACAACCGGACCTTTGTTGGGGAGCCGAATACCCTTTATGACCCCTGCCCCATAAGCCTTCTCGATCTTACAGGAAAGGGCTTCCATCACCGTCAAGAAAAGGAAGGGAGAAAGTGGGTCTCCTTGTCGCATACCTTTACTACATTGAAATTCAAAAGTCGAAGCTCCATTGACAAGAACCGAAGACCTCGCCGACCTAAGGATTCCCCTAACCCACACGCACCAACGCTGCGGGAACCCCATTTGGGAGAGAGAAGATTCCACAAAATCCCAATTAACATTGTCATAAGCCTTCTCAAAATCGATCTTCAGGATGAACGCCCAAGATTTTTTCTTTTTGAGCCAATTGATGATCTCATTGACGATAAGGGGACCATCCAAGATTGTTTCCCTGTAATAAAAGCGGACTGGGAATCCGAAATGACTTCATGTAAAACTTTTCTCATCCGATTAGCCAAAACCTTAGATATAGTTTTACTTAATACTCCGACCAAATTAATAGGCCTAAAATTATTGAGGGACACCGGGTCCTTGACTTTAGGGACCAAGGATATAAAAGAGGACCCGCTCCCACAATTAAGCCTCCCACTGAAGAAGAATTCTCTGAATATATTCTCGAAATCCTCTTCGAATAAAGGCCAGAAATGTTTGATGAACTTAAAGTTTAGACCGTCAGGGCCCGGCGCCCTCTCGTCCCCACACTCGAAGACCGCCGATTTTATCTCTTCTTTACTAAACTCCGAGACAAGGAGATCTATACTAGACTCCGAAAGCTTCTTGAAATTATCACAAAATAGAGCAGGACGACTCCCAGTCCTTTCCTTGAATTTGTCTCTAAAAAACCTAAACACCTCTTTCTTGATCTTGGAAGGCTTAGAACACCATTCCCCATCAATAAGAAGACCGGGTATCGAGTTCGACGCTCTCCTGTTATTGATCAAAGCGTGAAAAAACTTAGTATTTTCATCCCCGTCGATAGCCCATCTAACCCTGGATCTTTGTTTGAGATCATAGTTTCTCCTGTCCCCGATGTATTTTATCACTTTTTTGCATTCGGACATGGTCCACTCTTCTTCTTCCGATAAATCTCTGTTTTCAAGTTCCTCCTCTAAACGTTCCAACTCAAGTCTGGTCTCAGCTTCCTCTTCTCCTTCTTTCTCTAGAAATTTATCTCTCCAATCTTTCAAAGCAGCACGGATCCTGGCAAACTTTTTAGTTATAGCGATATCCGGGGGAACAATTCCAGATGAGGAAGCCGACGCCGAGCGAACCGCTTCATCGAAACCGGGTTTCCCGATCCAAGAGCTGAACACCCGGAAAGGTCTCGGGCCAAAATTGTTATTAGCCACTGAGAGAGACAGAGGACAGTGGTCAGACAGAAGGCACGGATGCGCTCTAAGGCAAGCATCAGGCCATTTGTTAAAAAACTCCGCGCTAACGAGAACACGATCGATTTTACTTAATTTTTTCCCGTTGTTCCTGACACAAGTGAACCTCCTTCCCTGCATACTATACTCCAAAAGACCACATTTGAAAATAAATTCATTGAAGTTTCGAGCACAGACCGGCTTAAAAATCGAGTTCTTCCTTTCGTCAGCCGTCCGAACTGTGTTAAAATCCCCAACCAACATGATCAGCCCCTCCAACGAGTCAACTAAAATAGCTAAATCATGCCATAACCTTCTTTTCGCTGACACCCCTTGAGGTGCATAAACGTTGATGTAATTAATTTTTTCTCCAATCCCTTTTAAATTGCCTGAGATACATAAGAAATTTCGGTTCTTCAACGAGTCCGAAACCTCCAACATCGAGGGGTCCCACATACAAATTAACCCACCAGAGTGACCGACTGCACCAGCGAAATCCAAATTGAAGTTTTTGTTTCCCCAATAGTTAACCATACCTCTTTCGGAGACTTCAGCTTGTAACGATTCCTGTAAAGCAAGTAAATTAGCCCCGTTCTTCAGTCTCAACTCTTTGACCCATTTTGCCTTATCACCCCCTTTGATTCCTCTAATATTCAAGGAGAGGATATTCATTGTATGACCACATTGATACCTTCACCATCAATTGAGCTTTTAACCAAGTCTAGGAAGTTATCCAGGCGAGCTCCCACTATGTTCCCCATTCTAACAGTAGCACTCAGTTCAAGCTCGTCGGTCTCTACAGAAAGATCAACCGCCATGCCTTCAAGGCTTGGCGCCCCACTAGGAGAATCCCCCGGGTCTCCATATGAAGCAACGGCGTTAAGATCCAGGTCCCTAGGGTTGAAGCCGTCGATCCTGATTTCACCCTCCTCTAACTCTGTAAATTCTGGATATGGCCCAAAAATACCTGAGCCCAACAATCTGTTGAGATTAAAAGGAACCTCCGATTCCGGTCTAGATCTTTTTTTTGGCCTGCTAGTCACTAATGGACTCCCGACTGGGCTAACAATAGGAGTTTTCTTGGGCTTGAGAATCACCGGTTTCTTACTGGGCCATATACCGCTTCCTTGAGATTCAAAAGGAAACTGAAAAGGGGGAGCCTTCCGGTTCAAATCATTACCGATATCCAAGAGGGACCTTTTTTCTTTTCCCGATTGCGGCTGGTCTGCCAGGGCCACATGGGGAAAAGGATCCCCATTATTGATCTCGGAACTCCCTTTCCCCACTTCCAAGGCCGCCACCTGGATCTCGTCTTCCCTAACCTGTTCGTCTCCCTGCTCCTCCAAGGTTTCCGAGTCCGATGCCGAAGAGTCGTCTTCGACCAAACAATCCGGAATCCAATCTCTAGTCTCCTCTTCGACCCAAACTTTGAACGATTGAGCCTTCCACTTCATACCAACTGGTTCAAAGATCCTGTTACCGTGTTCGACTAGCACGCCCAAACAGTTAACCGACAAATCCAGATCATCGTCGGAGACTTGGGATGCCATCACAACATTTCCAAATTTGCTAGCGATTAAGTCGAAAACGCTATCAACGGCCAAATGGAGCGGAACACCACGGACTTTCACCCACGCAATTCTCTCGAACTTGAGATCTTGACCCTGCCTTACCTCCAACGAAATGAACCATGGACCCCAAGCTTCATGATTATTCAGAAGGTCCGACCCCAATTCTTCTGAGTCAAATTTAATCAATGTCGAGAGGCCCCCAATATAACTGAGCGATTCATATCGGAAGCCAGCCTCATTAAGGATAGTGTTTAGCTTAGTAAGCGTCGCCACGTCCACACAACGCCCAACCAGGGCCTTGCCATAAAGCTCTTGGAACGCCCGAGTTTCATCCGGAACATGGACCAGGCATTCCTGATGAACATTGGAATCGGCCGCCGAGGATCCCCTAGCATTACACACCACTTCAGAGAACGTTCTCCCCACTCCCCATTTAACACCAACCACCTGGCTTTTTGTCCCATTCCGATTATTCGACGGCGAGGGAACTTCTACTGAAGGCTTATGCTTCTCTTTCACCATGTTGTCCTTAGCCCTAAAACCAGCATTCTCCACTGCGAATCTAGCAATATTGACTAAGGGTACTTAGCCCTTAATATATGTATTTAAGTATAATAAAATTTTTTTTATTAATTTTCATTTTATTAGGCTAAGGGTACTACCCACAATTTTCACACCTCCATGTCAGCGGCACATCAGATTCCATAGTTTTTCCAACCCCTCCATATTTGAGGGAAATGGTTTCATATCTTCACATCGCCACTTCATTTTCTTTTTCTAATTTAATTAATTTTATATAACAACTTAAATAAAAATAAAAAACATTACATTTAAAAAAAATAAAAAACATTACATAAAAAAACTAAAAAACATTACATTTAAAATAATTAAAAACATTACATTAAATAAATCATTGTCTCCTGAGTCGTGCCCCGATCATTGTTTGTAAAGCTAGGACGTCTTCGAGATATTCATCCGTAAGGTGTTTAGTATTCAATGTCAACACCTTTAGATCCTCTCGTTCGTTCGCTTCCTCTCAAAGTTTGATTTTTTTTTCTTTTCAACTCCGTTCGTATACGCCGGTAAAACTCTCTAACTTCGCCAACACTTTATCCAATTTTTCGTCTGTAACCGAGGATGACGTAGCTTTCGTTTTTCCTTTTTTGCTTTGTCCCTCCCGATTGGACGTTGTAGTTCATCCTCCTCGTTTTCTTCGGAAAATTCATTGAGATTGATGAAACACCGTGCTTCCGATCCGCTAGTCGGTGTCCCTTCCCGGTCGAACGACTTTCTTTTTGACCCGCTCGTTTGGGGTCGATCCATCTCCGTCACCTTATGCCATTTTGAACAATTCTTTAAAATTTTCCAACAATGTAAAAGCTTGAAAGGTTGTTTTTCCACCTCTAGATATTTTTGTAAACAAGCGTTCAAGATATCGACGTCGTTTTCACCACTTTTGCGGTTGTTGTTTTGGTTATTATATATACCGCAAAACTTCCCCGTTTTTGTACGTAACTCCCGCCACTTTGAAGTTATTGTATCTTGTGAGTGGTATTCCCCATGACCCATTTTAATGTGGAAGTTTTCTAAAACACGATCCCACATAAATTGACCCGATTGAGCGTTTCGGACTACTGGATCCTCGGATATATCCACCCACGATTTTGCCAACGCCTCTTCCTCGTCGCGTGTCCACTTTCGAGGTTCGGTAGATACAACTAATTTTTCCTTTTTGGGAGATGATTGGGTTTGGGTTTCGGGAACGACATCGGGTTCAGTTTGGGTTTCGGGAACGACTTCGGTTTCGTTCTCGAATTGTAACATCCCAAAAATAATAACTAAATTAATATAAAACGGGTTTTGGTGCGCGAAAGACGAAACGAACAAGGCTCATGGGTCGGGCAGGGGAGGTGGGTCAACGAACTTAAGGGGGGCTCCCTCCCTTAAATAGCCCAAACACACCGTTAATCTCTCATTTTGCAAATCTAGAAAGAGAAACCGTAAAGAGAGAAAATGCCGGATTTGCAAGATCTAGTACATTACTTCTTTACCTAATTGCTAATAAACGTTGATTACATTCACTAGATTGTGATTAATAAGGTGTTGTTTGGCTTTGCTAATTGTTCACTGGGTATAAGAAACTTGATTTTGATTATTTAGGAGTCAAATAGTCATTTTTGGAATAGCTGCAACAAAACTGGTTCTGAATATCTAATTATTCAATGATCCTTTCACATGTAAACTTGGTCTTAAAAAGCGCGTCTTAGGCGCAGGGTCTAGCGATTTTGTGTAGGCAAGGTGAGCTATGTACATAAAGCGCAGGTGAGGCGTGCTTTTCAAGCAAAACTTTGGCATAAGGCTTAGGTCTGAGGCGCACTTTTCGTACGGGGGCTGGATTTGTGTTTCAGAATGTTGTACATTAGGCTTTTTAAGTTGTACATATAGGTTATTTAGATATTAAACTATATATATAGCTTATTTATGTCTAAATTTTGGGTAAATGATGCCAGAAACCTATGAGAAATATATTAAAGTTTTATATAGTAGATTGCACCTCGCATACGAAAAGCATAGCGCTTTTAATCTTTGCGACTCGGTTTTAGACCCTGTCGCTTTCGTGTGCTTCTCACTTTTTAAAAATTAAAACCAAGCAAAAGCGAAAGTAGCTTAGGTAAAACTTTTCTCGAATCATGTATTCATGAAGTTGCAGAAATTGGACCGAAAGGTGGTAGTCTTCATGCATTTTCATGGAGAAAAGTTGCAGAAAAGCTAAAAGATTGTCATAATCTTGTTGTTGATCAAAAACAAATGAAGAACCATTACGACTATATCTTAAACCAAAATATAAAGCATGGTCAAAACTAAAAAACAAAACCGAGAACGTGTATGACCAACACCTTTAATTTAACAGAAGAGGAATGGAGCATAGAAATGAAGGTCACTTTCTTGCTCTTATCTTTTTTCCATTTGTTATTTATTTATTTGTAATTTAAGGTTTGTTTGTTATTAAATACAGGGAAATAAATATATAAAAAACGAGTTTTCCGGACTCGCTAACCGGTCTGCGATACCCACGCCCAAGAATATCGCAGGGGGCAATCGGCTCACGGTTCTCAACCAAGGTCAAGGTGTGGGGTTCGAACTGCTATCTCTGCCCACGGTCGCTTTTTTGCTCAGACCACTAACCTTGCATTCCCCGATCATCGACGTAGGCTGGTCACTCCCAAAGTAGAGCCTGTGGAGATTGAACATGGGTATCCTTTGAAGAGCCCAGGCCTCCTTACCACTATGACACTTTGAAAGTGATTGGGAAATAAATATATAGAATCACTAGAGTACATCACTAGTCTTTCCTATGATGGGTCTAATCCTTGTTGGGCCAGTTGGGCTACGATCTAAATATGGCCCAATTATATATACATATTTGAGTTTTACAAGTTTCGTTGAGTCTATTTAAGAAGATAGGATCTGATGTATTTTTCAATTTCAAGAGTTTGTGAGTTTTTATTCAAGTTATAATAAAAGAAAAAGAGTTTGTGGTCTGTCCAACCCACAAACTCCTTGTGTTTGCGTTGCGTGTGATATACCGATTGATTCCAACATCCTAAACTTTGCGCACAACTTTTTGACGGGGCCGATGCAACCGATGACGAAAGTGGCGGGTCGTCTTCTGAAAAGTCTAGATCATATGAAGAACCGATCTTGATTGAATATCCCGAGCATATCAATGAAACACAAGAAACTTCAACTTCAAAACGTAATTGTTCACGCAGAAGTTCGAAAACCTACCAAAAAGGCCAAGGTTTCAAAGAATTCAAATATTTCGGGGATTGAAGATGACATATACAAGGCGTTACAACTAATTATCAATAAAAACGATGGTCCGGCTTTTAAAGACTGCCGAGATAAGTTACGAGACCTTGGTTTGGGAGCTAAAAACCCTTTGCATAAAATGACACTTGTTATTTTTTTTTAAAGTGTGTTGGAAATCAGGCCCAAGAATACGAACAGTGAATTTTATTAAACAAAAAAACCACACTTTACAATTAATTCCTAACCATCTATTTATAATAAACCTTATACTAATCCTGACACAACTCAAAATCAATTAAATAATCAAATAAATAAAAACTAACTCCTAGTCTAATACGAACTCAACCAAACAATTAATAAACTAATAAAATAAACAAGCATTAGACTTTTACTATGACTAACAAACTTGCAACCCAATCCAGTAAACTTGCGACTTCCTCCTTGCACCCCGTGGACTATTAGACTATGAGACTTGACAAGATTAGCCCAATAAAGTACAACTTACAGGGATGCTTGGATGCAGTTGCAAGCAGATGAGGTTGAAGATTTGGTTACAATGATTGGACATAAGTTAAGATTAGTACGAGAGTAATTAGGACATGATTGTCATATGTATTTGATTGTTATGTTTGTTTGATACTAGGATATGAATATGATTATCATGCTTATTTTGGTTGATATTATATGAGTTTATGTTTCAATTAATGTGATCTCATGTTACTTTTGAATCTTATATTTGGAGTGCTCTAGGTGGTATAAAAACAAATATATCGGTTGAACCCTCTCTTGCCTAACCCATTTTGACATAAACTCATTTGACCGGTATTTTAAAGCTGTTGAACCTAGAGATGCACATTTCGGGTATTGGGTCGGAACCGGTTTCGGGTAGGAACCGAGTTTTTTTTTACCGGGTACAAATGGAACCAGGTACAAATAAGAACCGGGTAGGGTTTGGAATCGGGTTCAGTGATGAAGGACCCTACCATGTGGAATCAGGTAGGGTAGGTTCGGGTCCAGGAATCGGTTCCAATCAGGTAGGGCAATTTTTTTTATTTTTTTATAAATAATTATAATAAATTAAGCAACATAAAATGTATTTTTTATTTATTTTTAATAGTTCCCAAACAAAAGAAAATATATTCCTTATAAATAACACAATTTTAAAAATTATCTTTTTATTTTTATTTTATTCGAAAATGGAGATTTTAACGGAAGGAACCGGGTCAATCGGGTCGGGTAGGAACCTAGTAGGGACCGATTTTTCACAAAAAACTAAGAACCGGGTAGGAACCTCCGGGTATAACCAGGTCCTAACCGGGTAGGAATCAAGTCCAGTTCCGGATAGAACCATCGGGTCCGGTTCTAGATCAAGGTATTTTTTATGCATCTCTAGTTGAACCTGTTTGACCCATTATCGAGCTCGTCCCGTCCCGTGAGTTTTGACATTCATAGGTTTACTGCACCAAAATGTTATGGATCTTATGTTTGTATTGTTATATACTATGTTTTCAAAAGAGCATTAGGTGCGGTGCAGCGCAAGAAAAGTGCCTTGTCGCGGTCTAGGCGTGATTACAATCAATCAAATCATGTAAGTTTGAGCAAAATTTTGGAAAATAAGGCCAAATTGGTCTAAAACATCAAAAAAAAATGTCCTGGAACCAACCTAAATTAGCCATAAACATGTCTAAAAACCCTAAAAATGATAACTTTATGTTGTGCGCCTAGTTTAAAAAACTCTTGCTTTTTAAGTGTCTTGCACCTGATCACAGGCTCACCCTTTGCGCCTTGTGCCTTTGATAACATATATAGGTTATATGTATTAAGGAATGACAGCAAATCCCTACAATCAAGGATGACAGCTATGACAGCCTATCTCGAATCCATCCCATTTACATTCAAATATGTTATATATGTCAATATGTATTTACTCCTAAAATTGCTCTTGTATATCTTGTATTTATATGGCTCTGTATCAATAATGAAAACATGCTTCTTCTTCATCTCTACCACCATCGTCTTCTCTGTTCACTTATATGGTATCAGAGCAAGGCTCTCAACCATCCTTAACCCACACATCTCGTTCTTCATCTCCCATCAAATCACGTCCCAACACACCACCACAAAACATGTCAGAAACCTCTTCCCTAATGGTCAACCCTTCCATGAAATATCTCACGGTTGTCACACTACCAGCCACCCTCAAGCTCACCGCTTCAAACTATCTGGCCTGGAAAACGCAGGTTGAAACACTACTATACAGACTCGACTTGTTCAAGTTCAGAGATGGATCCCATCTTGCTCCCAAACCCACCATCACTGAAGACGGAACAACCGTTCCTCACAACGATTTCTCCCAGTAGTTCCGTCAGGACAAACTTCTTTTTGAAGCTTTGGTCAGTAGCTTATCACCACCGATCGTACCTCTCATCAAAGGAGCCTCTTCCTCGTTCAAAGCTTGGCAAATTCTAGCTAAAACCTATGCTTCCCCTAGCCGTGGTCACATCAAGCAGTTGAAATATCGCCTCAAACAACTCTCCAAAACACCAACCCAATCAATCACCGAGTATATACAGGACATCAAAACCATCGTGGATGAATTGGCCATCCTAGGCAAAAAGATGGATGATGAGGACGTGATTGACGTTATCATGATGGCCTTGATCAAACGAGTTACAAACCCATCCTAGATGCAATTCATGCCAGAGACTCTACCATTTCCTTTAACGAGTTACATGAAAAACTCATTAATCATGTGTTACCCTTGTTACAGCAAACTTCAGCCCATGGAATACATCAACCGGCATCCGTCTTCTATGCCTAGCAGAGACAAACCGGTAAGCCTTGGACAACCAAACAAGGACATCACTCCTCTTTTCAACACAGACAAGGCAACTCAGCCCCTGGGTTACTCCCTACACCACAACAGTCAACCGGGTCAAAACCTTACCTTAGCAAATGCTAATGGTGTCAAGAAAGGGGTCACCCTCTTGCTAACTGCTCCAACTTTAAGAAGGCACATCCGATGATCTCTATTCCTAGTCTTTACCGTGGCTCACAAGCTAGAAATGCACAAGTTCACATGTTGAACACGAAGGAAGGAACCACCACAAATTGGCTTTTCAATAGCGGTGCTTCTTACCATGTTACTAATGAATTGAATAGCCTCTCCCTCCACGCCCCATATGATGGAACGAAGGAACTTGTCATCGGTGATGGTTCGTGTCTCAAAATCACTCATATTGGTTATCTTGTCATTAAAACTCCTAATACCCCACTTATCCTTAAACATGTCTTATGTGTTCCCTCCCTATCTAAAAATATCATATCTATCTCCAAATTATGTTCTGATAACTATCTTGTTATGAAATTTTACTCTTCTATTTTTGTCTTAAAGGATTGTGCTTCAAAACTGCAAATCCTTCGGGGCAAGGCTACAAAAGGGATGTATGAGCTCCGATGCTCGTCACTATCTCCATCATCGGTCTTCACCATGCAACGAACCGACTCTATCACTTGGCATCATCGTTTCGGGCACCCGCACAATAAAGTTTTCAAACTTTTATCTTCTATTGTTTCTTTTCCTTCAAGTTTTATTGACAATTGTAACTCATGTCATATTAATAAAAGCCACCGTTTGCCATTTTCGGATTCATCTATTTCTTCTAAAGCACCACTCGATTTAATTTTCTCGGATGTATGGTGTTCACCGGTAACATCTTTTGATAATCACAAGTATTAAATTATATTTGTTGATCACTTTACAAAATATATCTGGATTTATCCATTAAAACGCAAATCCAATTCCCCTTCCACATTCACTAGATTCCAGCGTCTAGTTGAAAACTATTTTACCCGGAAAATCAAGCAATTATTTTCCGACAATGGAGGTGAATATATCAAACTAAGACCTCACTTAACTGCTTGTGGCATCTCTCACCTCACTTCCCCACCTCACATACCGGAACACACGGATATGCTGAACGTCGTCATCGACATATTGTGGAAACCGGTTTAACACTCTTATCCCATACTAATCTACCTGTGACCTTCTGGCCTTTTGCCTTTACCACAGCGGCCTACCTCATTAATCGCATACCCACACCTACATTGAATAACCAATCTCCATTCCATAAACTGTTCCAACAACAACCTAATTACACCAAACTACGTAGTTTTGGTTGTCTATGCTACTCATGGCTTCGACCGTACTCTCCTCATAAGTTGCACTCTAGATCTACCCCATGCATCTTTGTTGGCTACTCCCCAACTCAAAGCGCATACTACTCACTTGACCCACTGACACACAAAATTTACTCCTCGAGACATGTCATTTTTGTGGAGCATGAATTTCCCTTCCCACGACTCACAAATACCAACCATAACTCTTCCATCAATCTAAATGATTGGGTCCCCATTCAATTACCAATTACCACACTCATTCCCTCCCACACACAAACTGCTTCTGCACCCACTACACCTCCTACCCCATCCATTCCTTCTGTTTCCACTCCAAACACTCCCTTCTCCACTCCTGATAGTACTCCTATCACTCCCTTTTCTCCCACGTCCCAATCCATGCATTCTAATACCATTCAATCACCTACCCCACCCATAAATTCCAATTCCCCTCAAACTAATTCATCCTCCCACCCTTTTGATACTGAATCCATAACATCATCACCTTCCTCTCCTCCTACCTCCCTTCCAAAACCCACCACTCGCTCCAACCCCAAACCAAACCCTCGATATCACAATCAAGACTTTCTTCTCTACACTAACAGTCCTTTAATCCCCACTGAACCACCAACTATCACCCATGCTTTAAAACACCCGTCTTGGCGTCGCGCCATGTCAGACGAGTTTGACGCCCTCGAACGTAATAACACGTGGACTCTTGTTCCATCCACTCTTGCTCCTAACTTAGTCGGATGTAAGTGGGTCTACCGCACGAAATACAAACCTGATGGTTTCGTTGATCGGTACAAAGCTCGTTTGGTGGCCAAAGGTATCACCCAACGCCCCGGTATTGATTACGTTGAAACTTTTAGTCCTGTCCTTAAACCGGCTACCCTCCGTCTTGTTCTCTCTTTGGTCGTCTCCCAAGGCTGGTTACTACGTCAACTCGACATCAATAACGCATTTCTTCAAGGGACATTACATGAAGAGGTTTTTATGGCCCAACCTCCAGGCTTCACAAATCCATCTTTTCCCAACCACCTTTTGCAAATTAAATAAGGCAATATATGGCCTTCGACGAGCCTCCCGAGCTTGGTATGACAAACTCATACCCTATCTCATTTCTCATGGATTTAAGCCTACGGTCTCCGACACTTCTCTCTTTACTCTCACTGTTGGATCTTCACCGATATTCATCCTTGTTTATGTCGATGACATAATTATTACAAGTCCTTCCACTGCTCTAATTTCTCGTTTCATCAATCTTTTGTCTGCCAAATTCTCGTTGAAAGACCTTGGCCCCCTTTCCTACTTTCTCGGCATTGAAGTTCTTCCTCATCCCCATGGTATTCTTCTTTCACAAAGAAAGTATATCACGGACATCCTTCACAAAGCTAATATGAGTGATTGCAAGCCAACTTCCACACTGATTACATCTTCTGAACCACTTACATTACATGGTGGTGACCCTCACCCCAACCCGACAGAATATCAGACCATTGTAGGTATGTTGTATATCTTGGTGCGAACCCTATTTCTAGGAGCTCTAAACGTCAAAGTACCTTAGCCCGAAGCTCCACGGAAGCGGAATTCAGGGCAGGGGCCTCCACAACCACCGAAGTATAGTGGCTCACCTCGCTCCTCACTGAGCTTGGTTTCCACTCTTCCACTATTCCCACCATTTATTGTGACAACCTAAGTGCCACTACATATTCAGCAAATCCAGTTTTTCACTCTCGTATGAAGCATTTAGCTTTGGATTTTCATTTTGTACGTGAAAAGGTTCAAGCAGGATCCTTGCGAGTCACACATATTTCAGGCGACGACCAGCTGGCCGATGTTCTTACCTAACCATTACTACGCCAACGTTTTCACCTTCTTTTGTCCAAGATTGGTCTCACTTTAGGATCGTCCATCTTGCGGGGGAATATTAAGGAATGACAGCAAATCCCTACAATCAAGGATGACAGCTATGACAGCCTATCTCGAATCCATCCCATTTACATTCAAATATGTTATATATGTCAATATGTATTTACTCCTAAAATTGCTCTTGTATATCTTGTATTTATATGGCTCAGTATCAATAATGAAAATATGCTTCTTCTTCATCTCTACCACCATCGTCTTCTCTGTTCACTTATAATATGTAATGAATTGTTTTTCTTTCAACATTTAACAAATTTTATCTTGTTAAGATCTGGCCCAATTAACGTGCTATATGCTATAACCTTACATCTTTTTTTTCTGACATGCTAATACCGCTAAAGAAATATGATATATATTTTTTATTTACATCATGTTAAATATGCACAAATTAGAACACGTTGGCACATCATAAGCCAAATTGTCGTGTAGCCGCTACCAGCTCAAAGTAGTTCCAAAACTTTCTGTGCCAAAACTGTCAAAACATAAAAATTAGAGGGAGTAAATTGAAACAAAACAAAACAAGTTATAAAAGCTTCAAAGAAGAAAGACAACACAAACGACAATCAATCTTTGTATACATATATGTGGTATGAATGCAAATCGTCTACACATTCATGTCGACATACAAGATCACGCTGGGTCGGTTGTCACGAACATGAAGAGTCCACATACTAAAGATGGCAGAAGATCTGTCGTTCATACTCGTGAACCCCACTTCTGGATTCTCCATACTTCAAATAAATATCCTCATGTTAAAAGTTAGAAATAATAAGTACATCAAAATGTAATGACATGATGCCACCTCAATAGTAGTTCCAAAAGTTTTGTGGCAAAATTGTCAAATCATAAAAGTTAAGGGGGGTAAGTTGAATGAAAACAAAGAATGTGGTAAAAGCTTCCAAAGTAGAAAGACAAAACAAACGACAACTTAGTCGTTGCGTACACACAACAAAAATGCAATTCCATCCGTGCGCTTTATGCGTTTACGCGGTTTTATATGATAATCAGCCGACATTGTGACGCCAATTACTCGCATAGACCAACATGTAATTCGTGAATTGTAACAGTTTTGAAATACTAAAGAGCTAACACTTTTGTAACACATTATGCGTTTACTCGGTTTTATATTGTTTGGTTCAAGTCATTTTTTTGTCACGTAAAACCGAAGATTTTTGTTTTCCGGGAATCTATAATCCGAGCCAATAGTTTCTTAGAGCATGCGTAGGGGAACACTAGGCCGTCTATAGCGGCGCTGGTGGTTGGTGTCGTCGCCGAGATGAAGGCCCGCATGCCACTCTCCATTTCTCCCCACATATTATCATTGAACGGTCCATTTTAAAAAATATATATATATAGTTTCTTTTGCGTTCTATGAATATACCTTTAAACTCTCACATTTTCACACAACTACTTCACCATCTATTTCTAAAATTTGTTTACAAAATTGTAAGAGTTAAAAGATGGATTCATCATCATCGGGGATGCCGAAACATTTTTTATCACAACATTCGTAGGCGCTGTAACTTAAATTTCTACTGATGAAGCTGAAAGTTCGCGTTCAAAAACAAGAAGAATTGCTTTAATTAAACAGAGGTCATAAAACTACACACGGTCATCTGATGTGTGACTACTTCGCTGAGAATGCCATATATAGTGACGAAATGTTCAGACGATGGTTCTACATGCTAGTTGCTCCTTGTAACAATATTTTTCCAGAAACCATTTAACACTACTAGAAAATAGGATTTTATCATGAAATATACACCAATTGTTCCTTCCATCGATGAAAGTTGTCTTATTTGCGTGGTAAGTTAATTTGGTGACATGAAACTAGATTTTCAAATCATCTATGTTGAACCTTGCACTTGAAAACTTGCATTCCACAAATTGTTGTTGCCCAAGATGAATTATGAACAAGCAATTGAAAACAATTAACACCAACTAGAACTTCGAATTTGATAACGATGATCGTAACAACGTGTTTTACAGACTCGATTGACCCTTTTATAACCCTAATCAGGAACGACGCTACTATTGGAATCATCACATCCTTTCCAGACGAAATACAGTTTCCATCTTTTGTTTCTAACACTAGCTAAAACCCCTTAACTTTACATATTTACATAATGGACTCTAAAATACAACTTTATACTAATTACATAAATGACCCATTAAATATTAGACTCACATGATTTAATAAATTAGCATTCAATAATTGTAACTCAACACTAGTATTTAAACAATTCAAATAACAACAATAAAACCTACTTGAAATCCCACTAAATACTATAAACTCGTCCTTAACCGTGCTTAAAAAGGTTCTCTCTAGGTTGATCAACTGGTATTGATGGTCATGTTTGAGTCATTTCTCGTTGCCCCGAGTTGGAACTGAACATGTTGGTCAGTCCATTAGAAGGGGTCCCGAGATTCGAGCCTCGGACACCACCTTCCAAGAGTCAAGTTAGATGATGATATGAAAACAATATACATTGATATGAGAACACAGAGATAAAATAAGTCCTCAAATATGATTTCCTCATTAAACTATTACTAGAAACAAACAACTTACAGTAAATAAAAATAGATCTTAGGATTCTCTTGTCTACCCTGCAAGCATATACTGTGTGTGTGTGTCACCATACATGTGTGTGCTGCACACTTCCATTTCATTAAATGTTGTTGTCTGGATCAACGCTAACGTACGATTTAAGGTTTTTGTCTTATTGATGTGAAAAATAGTTTAAATATTATTGCCATGAGAACCCATGCATCCATGTCCGTTACTATGACCAATCTCTCATATATTCATTTATATATACATGTTGTTGCTATAGTGTTTTTCTTGTTTATTCCTGTATGTTTGTGTGCACGTATGTAAGTGGTTTTGTCCGGTTTTAAATTGATTTCTAAGTAGAAAACGAGGACGCTGAAAACTATGTTGAAGGCGATTGGACTTCACCAATTGTCAATGTAGTCTTTGAAGTTGACTTTTTTTAACCGCAATTGTTTTTACACCTAAATTTACATTTGCAATAATTTGAAATCACATGCCACTAGTACAAAGCTCATTTTTAGAGGCGGTCCATAAAGTTTTTTTAGGAGGAAACCGCCTAAAAAAAGGTTATTTGGAGCGGTTTTAAGAAACCGCCTAAAAATGATAGGCTTTTAAGAAACTCAATACACTTTCACTTCTGTAACATTATCTAGAGAGAGAGAGAGAGCCCGGAAGTTAGAGAGAGAAGGAGGAGATCGACTACGATGATGGTGGTTATGGGTGTTGGGTTCTCCCCCGGCGACAACCCAGATGACGAACAGATCGGTGGTGTTATGGTGTTCGTCTCATCTAATGCTAACTAATATTTATGTGATAACCATGATAACCACTCTCAAACATAGCATTACGTATATGTAACAATTATCATTATGTTAATGTTACATATATGTAAACACTATGTGTCACGTGTATAACATTATTTGGTACGTATACGTAATACTCATCATTTTCGTATTTACGTTCAAAATATTTATTCAAGATACTTAAATACTATTTTAACAATTAAAAGAAAAAATAATTTATAAATTATGTGATTGTTTTATACTGGTTAGCTTGTTATCACATAAAATAGTGGTTAGCACGGTTATCATATAAAAGTTTGGTTAGTATTTGAATCTTTCCATAAATATATATATATATATATATATATATATATATATATATATATATAGGGTGGTTCAAAAGGAAACGGCAAAAAAAGGGGAACAGCTCAAACGAACTCGGATTGCACTTATTCCAGCGGCATTGAAACCGGCTCAAACGAACTTGGATTGCACTCATTCTAGCGGCGTTGAAACCGGCTCAAACGAACTCGGATTAAACTCATTCTAGCGGCGTTGAAACCGTCTCAAACGTATAGGTTAATTTTGATTTTCTTTTTCCCTTTTTTTATTTAATAAATTTTTCGTGGTAAATTTTTTTTTTGAAATTAAAAAAAATCTGGAAAAACCTATACCGACGACATGTCGTCAGGATAGTGTTTTAAATTTTTTTGACCAGTCAACATCCTACAAATGCCTATACCGACGATATGTCGTCGGTATAGGTCTCAGCGAGAACAAATAGGGGAAACGACAGGCAGACCCTCATTTGCACTCAAAACTCTCCCCAAAGGTCTCTACGACGATTTTCCGATTTTGTGTGGTTTTTGGAGGAATTTTCACAAAAACTCTTGGGTTTTAAGGTGAGGTAACATCCGAGTTTTATATTTTAGCTAATTTTTCAAGATTTTGAAGTTTTGTTTGTTTAATTTGGTTAGGTTTTTGAAGAATTTCAACATTTCTTGGATTTGTAGCTTTGTGAAGGTAATTACTCATTTTTATTACTAATTTGTGATGAAATTTGGTTTAGATCTAAGATTTTTATAATTTTGTATGTATGTGTATGTATGATGGAATTAGTAATTTATGCTTAATTTATGTAATTTGGTTTAGATGTGTGATTAGTTTATATAATTTAGTTTATGTAAATTAGTGTTTGTATGTATGTGTGTTATTTGTTTTTATGATGATTAGTTTGTGTGTATGTGTATGTATGTGTGTAATTTGTGTTATTTGTGTTTATGATGATTAGTTTGTGTGTATGTGTATGTATGTGTGTAATTTGTGTTTATGATGATTAGTTTGTATGTATGTGTGTAATTTTTGTTTATGATGATTACTTTGTATGATTAGTTAATATGTATGTATATATGTGTATGTATGTTTGTATGTATATGTTTGTAATTATGTAATTGGACATTTATTTATGTATGTATGTATGTGTATGTATGTTTGTATGTTTATGTATTCGTATGATTTGTATGTATATAATTGTGTATTTATTCATATGTTTATATATGTATTTGTATGTATGTTTGTTTATGTTCAACGGATGTATGTATATTTCTATTTATTTATGTATTTGTATGTATATAATTGTGTATTTATTCATAGGTTTATATATGTATTTGTATGTTTGTTTATGTTTATATGTGTATGTATGTATTTGTATGTATATAATTGTGTATTTATTCATAGGTTTATATATGTATTTTTATGTATGTTTGTTTATGTTTATATGTGTATGTATTTATTTATATGATTTGTATGTGTATAATTGTGTATGTATATATGTAAGTGTGTATGTATGTATATATATGTATATGTAACTTTATTTAATTTTGTTACAAGTTCGGAACTCGTTGCGGTTGACGATGTGGGAATAACATTATATTTGTGTTTCATTGAACTTATTTAAGGTACGTATCCCGACTTTTTTACCTTTGTATATTTTTGTTAGTGTAGTCAAATTTTTATTTCATTTTGGGTGTAAACGGCTCGTTTATTATGATTTTATAAATACTATTAGTTATATATTTTAAAATTTTAAAAAATAAATACGAAAAAGGCTTACACCCCTAATGTCAATTATGTACGTCTTTATTTATGTATGTCATGTCTCATGTTGTGTACACTAGTATGTTTATTTAAGATAACTCTTTAAAATATACCCGTCCGAAATTTATCTAATAGAGATAAATTTTGGATTGTCCCATTTGGGACTGCTTTTTGAATATTCTATCTCATTTGAGCAAAATGGGAGGATGCCTCTTCCCATTGATGTTGAAGTTCATGGCGGGGGGGTACAAATTCGTGGGAGAGAACGCGTCTGATTTTATACGTGCTATCCACCTGGAGGTTGAAAATGTTGTTTCCCCACATTATCCTAATTAGGCCAAAGTTCCAAATGAAAAAAAACAGGTCGTATATCCCACTCTCTTAGTAAGTATATGTGAGGCCCCAAACCCGGGAGGCCCCACGCGTTGGATTTACTCATTCACAAACAGTTCTTAAACTCATACATCAAAATACGCAGCGGAAAATTTCGTTCATTACATAACATAACTGTTCTACATGCGGAAGCGTAAAACTTTGTTTACAACATTCATTACATAACATAATCAAAACATAACGGGATGCCAGTCTTCGTGTCAGCCGGGTAACTCTTCATCGCTAGCCAAGCATCACCGTCCATCATCATAACCTGCCCTTAACCTGAATGTGCATACTAAGAAGGTCAGCTACGCTGGTGAGTTCTAGTTTTAACATAAATCATTAACATCAAATATTTTCCAAAAACATAACATCATACTTTATTTAATAAAAGCGTACATAAAACATGCAATAACTTAACATCATCAAAACATCGTAACATAACATCGTAACAATAGTCAATATGAACCGAATCTGCGCCTTCTCGTAACCGTCAAATCCTTACATCGCATACCAGCGGATGAACTTAAGGCTCGCTACCTCTAAGTCATCCGTCATCCAGGTCTCCTAAGGCTCGTTACCTCTAGGTGGACCAAACATACGTCTCCTAAGGCTCGTTACCTCTAGGTAGACCATACACACGTCTCCTAAGGCTCGTTACCTCTAGGTAGACCATACACACGTCTCCTAAGGCTCGTTACCTCTATGTAGACCATACACACGTCTCCTAAGGCTCGTTACCTCTAGGAAGACTAAACATACCATAGGCAATATTTCCCCGCAAGGAATAGTACCTTCCATCGGGATCCCGGTAATCCCATGGGCGACCGTCGTCACCCCATCCTCAACCAGTTGTACAACCGTTAGCCAGCCACAAAGGCCCCCCGTAAGGTAAGGCCAATACATACATACATACATACTCTAGCTCCCGTAGGAACTCGTGGCAGATTCGTTCATTCGTGACTTTCATAAAAACCTTTACCTCGTTTTAGTTAAAGCATTCGTACGTTTTATTAAATAACACTTCATTCGTAAACCTTTCACAACTTCGTTTGGCAAAATATTTTATAAACCTCATCTCGTAAACCTCGTTTCGTAAACATCTCATTAACTCGTTTCGTCTTCCCCTTTCGGAAGCATCGTTCATAAACCTCGTTTCGTAAACCTCGTTTCATAAACCTCGTTTCGTAAACCTCGTTTCGTATGTATGCACACCAGCCCAAAACATTTAATTAAAACATTAAAAGAAGGGCTTCTAGAACTCACCTTATAAGTTACTCTTGGGTTGTCCTAAACAAAGGTCCAACAACGTCACTTCCGATCTGAATTGATTAATTAAATACACATCAGACCTAAATCCCGACTCTAACGGTTTACTCGTTCTGTTACAGGTGAATACACTGACTTCACCTACTGATGCAGACCTATCGAAACTACTTAGTTTCGACAGGTGCAGGCCCATCGAAACTTCTAGTTTCGACAACTGCAGGTCACTCGAAACTTCTAGTTTCGACAACAACTGCAGGTCACTCGAAACTTCTAGTTTCGACAACAACTGCAGGTCACTCGAAACTTCTAGTTTCGACACCTGCAGGCCACTCGAAACTCTAGTTTTGATACCTGCAGAACTCAGCTATCTTCTCCAAAAACCCTAACTTTCGCATGCAGGTCCGATCTTGTCAAGATCCGGACTTTTTGTATTCAAAACGTGTATTTTCCTTTCGTGATTCCAGATTTATAACCCTTTCCTCATTTGGTTTATAAAAACCCGTCATTTTCACAAAAATACCCGAAAACCCAAAAACGAACAAAAACTCAGATTTGGTTCGGGTGTTACCTGATTTCGAGATTCTGATCCGGAGGTTTTGCTCACGAGCTCAGTAGCAACAAGCTCCTTCAATCTCGGGTCGATCCGCCAACTTTCTCTCTCTACGGTTTCTCTCTCTAGATTCTTGCAAATGAGAGAAATGGTGTGTGTGTTGGCTATTTAAAGGGAGGAAACCCCCCCTTCCTTCAAGTTTGCCGGCCCAACCGGCCCGGCCCGTTACGCCTCGTTCTTTTATCCCGTTCGTCCCGGTTCAACCCGTTATTTAAAATCCTCATTTATTTTGGGATGTTACAAGTCTACCCCCCTTACAATAGGTTTCGTCCCCGAAACCTATCATAAGTCAAACAGTTGAGGGTACGACTCCTTCATTTCCGTCTCCGTTTCCCATGTAGCTTCCGATCCCTTCCGGTGCTTCCACTGGACTTTAACCAACTGGATAACTTTGTTACGTAAACGTTTCTCTTTCCTGTCTAGGATGGCCACAGGTTCTTCAATGTAGTTAAGGCTGTTGTCGACCTCGATGTCAGTAAGTGGTACGTGAGCCGTTTCATCCGCCAAACACTTTGGCAAGTGTGATACATGGAAGGTAGGATGAATCCCACTTAACTCATCAGGCAATTCCAACCGATAAGCGACTTCACCAACCCGTGCCATAATCCTGAATGGTCCGATAAACCTCGGACTTAACTTTCCTCTCTTCCTGAATCGTATGATTCCCTTCCAGGGCGACACTTTCAACATTACTCTGTCCCCAACATTAAATTCAATAGGCCTTCGTCGTCTATCCGCGTAGGATTTCTGACGATCTTGGGCGGCCTTCATTCGTGCTTTGATCTGATCAAACCTTTCCGACGTTTCTTTTACAACTTCAAGACTTCCCAATTCCTTCTGTCCAATCTCACCCCAACAAACCGGGGTCCTGCATCTCCTCCCATACAACATTTCATAAGGCGGCATGCCTATCGTCGTGTGATGACTGTTGTTGTAGGAGAATTCGGCTAACGGCAGATGACTGTCCCAACTGCCACCGAAGTCGATAATACAAGCACGAAGCATATCCTCCAATGTTTGAATGGTCCTTTCGGACTGACCATCCGTTTGTGGGTGGTATGCCGTACTAATATTGAGTCTCGTGCCCATTGCCTCGTGAAACCTCTTCCAGAACCTCGATGTGAATCGTGTGTCCCGATCAGATACAATCGTCAGAGGCATCCCATGCCGCGCCACTACTTCGTTAATAAATACTTCCGCTAACCTTTCCGACGAGAACGCCTCGCGAATAGGTAGGAAACGAGCACTCTTCGTTAAAC
The DNA here is from genome assembly GCA_023525975.1 of Smallanthus sonchifolius. Classification (NCBI taxonomy): domain Eukaryota; kingdom Viridiplantae; phylum Streptophyta; class Magnoliopsida; order Asterales; family Asteraceae; genus Smallanthus; species Smallanthus sonchifolius. The sequence continues at coordinate 75,084,059 of CM042037.1, forward strand.
GGTCCACAATTACCCAAATGGCGTCATGACCTTTAGCTGTGCGAGGTAGCTTGGTTATGAAGTCCATAGTAATGTGTTCCCACTTCCATTCTGGTATCTCAAGTGGTTGAATTTTCCCATACGGTTTCTGGTGTTCGGCCTTCACTTGTGAGCAAGTCAAGCACTTGCTTACGTATTTCGTCACTTCGTGTTTCATCCCAGGCCACCAGTATTCCTTCTTCAGATCTTGGTACATTTTGTTGGTACCGGGATGGATAGAGTAACGAGACTTATGAGCCTCATCCAAGATTTTGGTTCTAAGCTCGCCACCCATAGGTATCCATATCCGACCAAAACGTGTCCTAACACCAAGGGTGTTATATTCCAACTTGTCCTGTTGGCCAACCATCCTTTCCTTCTTTATGTTTTCCTCTTTAAGCGCCTCATCTTGAGCCTTTTCGATTTCCCTCATCACATCCGACGTTACCACCATTTGGCAAGCTTTCACTCTAATAGGAGCAGGCACATCCTTCCGGCTTAGAGCGTCGGCCACCACGTTTGCCTTTCCAGGATGGTATATGATTTCACAGTCATAATCTTTCAAAAGTTCTAACCATCGCCTCTGTCTCATATTCAACTCCTTTTGTTCGAAGAAGTACTTCAAACTTTTGTGGTCGGAGTAAATAGTAAACTTCACCCCATAGAGGTAGGGCCTCCATATTTTCAATGCAAATACGACAGCAGTAAGTTCCAAATCATGAGTCGGATAATTGACTTCGTGAACTTTCAACTGCCGCGACGTATATGCAATCACTCTCCCGTTGACAGATCCTTGTGTAGTCTTGACTATACCTCTCTCGTTCTTGATAGACGTTATCTTTTTCAGCATCGTACATCCCTAGTCGGTCTTTCACATCTAACCGTTAGGGTTCTTATATCGTCATTCTATGTGAAATGTCTTATCAAACTCGGAGTCGTCCACAGAAGACTCCTTGGCCATAATTTCAACTCCTCGTTCAGGTTATCCACCTTTCCATCTAGACGGTTCCTATCGATCGTCTCTCAACTATTTGGATCATTGTGTATACCTCATAAGCTGTCCATGGTGCATTCGTCCTTGAAGGACCATACCATGTCGTTCTCGAATGAATCATAATATCCCGTTCCTGAATGATTCCTACTATCAAGTTTCCTAAGGTACCGTACCATCTCATTCCCGAAGGAACCACATCGTCTCGTTCCCTAAGGAACCATATGCTTCATTCCAGAAGGAACCTTATCGCTTCGTTCCCGTAGGAACCGTATCGCTTCGTTCCCGTAGGAACCGTATCGCTTCGTTCCCGTAGGAACCGTATCGCTTCATCCCCGTAGGAACCGTATCGCTTCGTCCCCATAGGAACCGTATCGCTTCGTCCCCGTAGGAACCGTATCGCTTTGTCCCCGTAGGAACCGTATCGGGTATCCCCCAAACATATGAGGTATCCCTTATCACATTCAACTTGTCGGGAAGGTATTCATTCAGATGGCACACTAGTCACTCGAACTTTTCATTCATATCTTCATACACAATCTCCTTCTAGTCTTTCTTTCAAACGTACTTGTCAGGTTTTACGTTTCACATCGTTGGTTCATTGAACACCCTTATTCCTACATATCACTGGATGGTCTTAGGGATTGGCATCCCATCTGACCGACAATATATATTCTCTAGCTACTCGTTTCCGTTAGCCTTTTCTGCATGCATTTCTTCTAAAGTCACATTCGTTGGTCTTACTATGGATAGATGACACGTACGGTGACACTTGTACTTTCATTTCCTTTCTAGTTTCAGTGGGTCCCTCAACGGCTTTCCAATTCTAGTAACACTCGCAGCTATTGATTAGACTTAGACATAGTAGAGCGTTCTCTGAGTCGCCTTGAATTTCTTCTTAGTGCCCATGCCTTGCTTCACATTGTTAGTCAAAACTTGTCCTTCACATTCATTCTAGACAAACAATCCTTGGGTCGGATCTGGTTTGGTTTGGTTTGGTTTAGTCTGCACGCCCTAATTAACATCGCGGTTTCCGTCTCTTGTTGTTGTTGGTATATCTATTTTCTCATTTCAGCAGATACCCTTATTAGTTGTCTTGGACTGTCTTCTACATGGAAAGATGCACTTTGTGCATTCGTGCACTCATATATTCTTTGGACATACACTAGTGTGGTTATTTCTTTCATGCTCATGCATACTTCAACAGTAGACCGATTCTTATTCATCAGAACGTGTTTGCGCTAAGCGTAGCCCATCCTAGCTCCTTGGCATCCTTCATACGTATGCTCGTCTGACTTAGGTAAACCGAAGTTTCATTCCTCCTCATCTTGTCTGTGGCTCGTACTTGCTGACATCATTCACCGTTGTAAGGTACACCATCTTTGACATCATTACCATTACTAATGATGTTCATCAATCTCCTTAATCGTTACTCGGGTGACTAACATCTCGTAGTCGTGGTTGAGTAATTGGATCAACTCTGATACGTAAGCATTAATCAATACCATAAGATTCACCATCATGCACGTGCACCTGTAAATTCACAATTTCGCGGATCCAAACGAAATTACCAATTTACCTTACTCGAGCATTCTAGTTCCTCTTATAACACTTTCTAATACTCGCGTCCCTTCAAAGTTGAGATTTTGTCCCGGCATTCTCATCGACACCTCTTACCACTTTCGCTCTAAGTCAACACAACGGAGGACATTTCGCATCACACTCGTACGGTCTCATGCACACTACCTTCCGGTTCCGCAAGAACTCTTGCCTTTTCACTATAAACTTAGTGGGCGGGAATCCTACCGTGTCATCCGGTACGACCCTCACCACGCCTTCCGCCTATTCTTCCCTCCATTTCGTTCTTAAAAGACAAGGAATCTAATGTCATCACGCTAGTTAACAAATAAAATTCAATAAGTACTGTAAGATGTTAATATACACTGGCCATCTGCAATTAACCATTACACTACCTCTTGATTTCGATTTGACCACCTTTGTGATTTCCATCAGAACCCAAGTCCTAACCTTAACACTTCCTAAGGCATACTATATATGTAAATATATATACACTACCTTCATACCTGATGCTGTGGCTCGAGTTACCCGTACTGGCATCCGCTTTCGGTCCCATTCTCAGTTTAAGTTCAGACACAGGGAGTGTCCAAATCTCTCAAACTATTGCTCTGATACCAACTTGTGAGGCCCCAAACCCGGGAGGCCCCACGCGTTGGATTTACTCATTCACAAACAGTTCTTAAACTCATACATCAAAATACGCAGCGGAAAATTTCGTTCATTACATAACATAACTGTTCTACATGCGGAAGCGTAAAACTTTGTTTACAACATTCATTACATAACATAATCAAAACATAACGGGATGCCAGTCTTCGTGTCAGCCGGGTAACTCTTCATCGCTAGCCAAGCATCACCGTCCATCATCATAACCTGCCCTTAACCTGAATGTGCATACTAAGAAGGTCAGCTACGCTGGTGAGTTCTAGTTTTAACATAAATCATTAACATCAAATATTTTCCAAAAACATAACATCATACTTTATTTAATAAAAGCGTACATAAAACATGCAATAACTTAACATCATCAAAACATCGTAACATAACATCGTAACAATAGTCAATATGAACCGAATCTGCGCCTTCTCGTAACCGTCAAATCCTTACATCGCATACCAGCGGATGAACTTAAGGCTCGCTACCTCTAAGTCATCCGTCATCCAGGTCTCCTAAGGCTCGTTACCTCTAGGTGGACCAAACATACGTCTCCTAAGGCTCGTTACCTCTAGGTAGACCATACACACGTCTCCTAAGGCTCGTTACCTCTAGGTAGACCATACACACGTCTCCTAAGGCTCGTTACCTCTAGGTAGACCATACACACGTCTCCTAAGGCTCGTTACCTCTAGGAAGACTAAACATACCATAGGCAATATTTCCCCGCAAGGAATAGTACCTTCCATCGGGATCCCGGTAATCCCATGGGCGACCGTCGTCACCCCATCCTCAACCAGTTGTACAACCGTTAGCCAGCCACAAAGGCCCCCCGTAAGGTAAGGCCAATACATACATACATACATACTCTAGCTCCCGTAGGAACTCGTGGCAGATTCGTTCATTCGTGACTTTCATAAAAACCTTTACCTCGTTTTAGTTAAAGCATTCGTACGTTTTATTAAATAACACTTCATTCGTAAACCTTTCACAACTTCGTTTGGCAAAATATTTTATAAACCTCATCTCGTAAACCTCGTTTCGTAAACATCTCATTAACTCGTTTCGTCTTCCCCTTTCGGAAGCATCGTTCATAAACCTCGTTTCGTAAACCTCGTTTCATAAACCTCGTTTCGTAAACCTCGTTTCATAAACCTCGTTTCGTAAACCTCGTTTCGTATGTATGCACACCAGCCCAAAACATTTAATTAAAACATTAAAAGAAGGGCTTCTAGAACTCACCTTATAAGTTACTCTTGGGTTGTCCTAAACAAAGGTCCAACAACGTCACTTCCGATCTGAATTGATTAATTAAATACACATCAGACCTAAATCCCGACTCTAACGGTTTACTCGTTCTGTTACAGGTGAATACACTGACTTCACCTACTGATGCAGACCTATCGAAACTACTTAGTTTCGACAGGTGCAGGCCCATCGAAACTTCTAGTTTCGACAACTGCAGGTCACTCGAAACTTCTAGTTTCGACAACAACTGCAGGTCACTCGAAACTTCTAGTTTCGACAACAACTGCAGGTCACTCGAAACTTCTAGTTTCGACACCTGCAGGCCACTCGAAACTCTAGTTTCGATACCTGCAGAACTCAGCTATCTTCTCCAAAAACCCTAACTTTCGCATGCAGGTCCGATCTTGTCAAGATCCGGACTTTTTGTATTCAAAACGTGTATTTTCCTTTCGTGATTCCAGATTTATAACCCTTTCCTCATTTGGTTTATAAAAACCCGTCATTTTCACAAAAATACCCGAAAACCCAAAAACGAACAAAAACTCAGATTTGGTTCGGGTGTTACCTGATTTCGAGATTCTGATCCGGAGGTTTTGCTCACGAGCTCAGTAGCAACAAGCTCCTTCAATCTCGGGTCGATCCGCCAACTTTCTCTCTCTACGGTTTCTCTCTCTAGATTCTTGCAAATGAGAGAAATGGTGTGTGTGTTGGCTATTTAAAGGGAGGAAACCCCCCCTTCCTTCAAGTTTGCCGGCCCAACCGGCCCGGCCCGTTACGCCTCGTTCTTTTATCCCGTTCGTCCCGGTTCAACCCGTTATTTAAAATCCTCATTTATTTTGGGATGTTACAGTATAGATGTTTTATAATTACTTACAATTTCATAACTATTAGATTTTTTCTAACTACTTCCATTTGTAGGAATATTTTGATCTGGATAGCTGGAGAAACCTGACAAATGGCGAGGCATTGGACTCGGAATCACCGTCGAGTGTTAGAGGGCTTATAAAGAACACAATAGAGAGTTAAGAGTTCATTTCAACGAGCATGGGGATACGATGATGTTGAGGAGGCGAGGAATAATCCACCAGAAGATATTGATCGAGGAAACTGGGAAAGGTTGATTGATGAGTTGTTTTTAACTGAGGCCTATAGAAACCGCTCTGGGAAGAACAAACAAAACAGAGCCCAACAGCGCTACCCAAGTTTCCATTGGAGCAAATCATATGCCCAGCACCGACACATGGAGGTATGAAATACAATTGTTAGGATTATACAAACATGCTTATTAATTCTTAGTGCTATTATTTTTGTTTTTCACAGGGGACCGGTCATATTGATGTATTCAGAGCCACCCATTATAAAGAAGGGACGGGTTGGGCCAATGACACTGCAGCATCAGACTATGTAAGTAAAATGATTTTGTTGTTAACGGGTCAAAATGACCTAAACACACTTTAATAGACTTACAACATCTAACTGTAACTTTAAACGGGTCAAAATGACCCAAACACACTTTAATAGACTTAGAACATCCAACTGTAACTTTAAAAAACGACTCAAACACACTTTAATAGACTTAGAATATCCAACTCGAGCCCAATTGTTGGATATTTTTGCTAGTATTATTAGTATTTGTTGTTATTAATGTTGGTTGATTGGAATTTGTGAATTGTTATCGTTTATGACTTATAGTTTAACAGGTTGGTTATATATTTTACAGCAGTTATGCTGTCAAATTTTAGCAAAATAGTCAAGTGATTGTTTATTACATTGTTTAATGCAGGACCGAATTCAAGAGGAGTTTACAAGATCCTCTACCGAGTCTGGTGGTGATTCATTTGCAGTTGATGAGTTTGCGTGCATGGAACGTGCATTGGGTCATAGGCTTGGCCATATACGTGGTGTTGGTCGTGTGGTGAGAAATCCCACACCTGATGTGTTTAGTACCCCCCCCCATAACCCCATTGGCAAGAAATGGACGAGCGAATGACTCAACTTCAACAACAAGTCCAAGAACAACAACAACGAGAACATGAACGCCAACAACAACGAGAGGAAGAACAACGACAAATGGCTATCCATAATGAACAAATGCTTGAAATGCAACGCCAAATGGAAGAAATGCGTCGCATATGGGAACACCAAACAAGCAGCGACGATAATTAGCCGTTAGTTGTTGTCTTTGTTGTTGCGAATGTCGTGGGATGTTTGTTTTGAATAATTTGCATGTTTGGTTTGTGAACAATTTGAATGTTTGTGTGTTTCGGACAAGTTTGTGGTTCGGATATTAGTTTTTGTGGTTCGGACAATGTTATGGTATGGTATTTGGTTGTTTTGAATGGTTTATATTATTGAATTTGCAGGTTTTTGTTAATATAAATTTTATATTTCTGGAAAAAAAATTCAAAATTAAAAATAAAAAAAAACAGAAATGACCTATACCGACGACATGTCGTCGGGATAGGTCTTTTTCAAAAGTTATTTTAAAAAAATTAAAAAACCCTATACCGACGACATGCCATCGGGATAGGTCTTTTTAAAAAATTATTAAAAAATAAAAAAAACCCTGTCCTGACGACATGTCGTCGGTATAAGTTTTCTTTTTGAATTTTTTAATTCAACCATGTACCGACGACATGTCGCCGATATAGTTTTTCTTTTTGAATTTTTTAATTAGACCCTATGCTGACGATTTATCGTCGGTATAGGTCAACCTATCCCGACGACACCTATACCGACGGCATCTTTGAGTTATTGTGACGAAGCAATACCGACGAACCATGTACCGACAACATGTCGTCTGGATAGCCTATTCTGACGACTTGTCGTCGGTATAGGGTTAAATTTTTTCATGCCTATAAAGTGTTACTGTTGTAGTGTTAGAAAGAAGGGAAATATTTGGCCTCTTTTAGAGCATTCCCATCAGATTCTCAATCCCCATCTCTATAATTGTACTAAAAATCACTACCTTTTCTTTCTCCTTTTCAATTAAATAATATTTTTTTATACATTTATCATTACCTTTTCTTTCTACTCCACTCACAACCACTTCAAAAAATATTAAAAAATTAATAGGGGTGAACAGTGTTTTCTCCAAATATACAAAAAATGTATACATTTTCTCTCTCCTCCACTCACAACCACTTTAAACCCTCCATAAAATATGTAGAATCCACTCACAAACATATGCAAAAACTGATGTGAATGCTCTTAAAAGACAACCCCAAGCCCCCATGCATGTTTTAGAGTAGTGACTCGGTTCCAAGCGATCCAACAAGTTTTCCTATTTTCATTATTGCCTCCCCAAAAGAAAATCCTTCATTTTGACTTCAACATTTCGATCAGGAGCTTTATAAAGAGATAAATAATATGTGAGCAGACTTTCAAGAACTGGCTTAAGTAAAGTCTGTGACAGCCCATGGAAAGAGTGTGAGCCTTCCAAAGAGACAATCTACCATCAAATATATCCAAAACAAGCTGCCAATTAATGATTCGGTTCATATTAGCCCCAACTTTAAGACCGAGATACACGAAAGGAACAGATTCAACATTATAATGCAATATTGTAGCCATATTTTCAGCTTCAACAGGTTCAATATTGAATGACCTTCTACGTGACCTAGTATTCTGATCCATTCATTTATGCAAGCAGGGAGGATCCAGGGCTAAGCCCGCTCCTATTCGAGGCTGTGTGGCCTTGCCCTACAAGCACCTGACCTTATATTTGCTCTTTCTTCGGGTTTAGGCTTCTTAAAAAAAAAATCTTTGTTCGTGTAATTATTCTTTGTCATCTTTTTTAAGCATAACTAATGTGTTTTAGCTGCTTCTTAATCTTTAACATATAATAAAAGTATCAAAACACATCGAACTAGAATTGAATGACAATACATATAATTGTGTTAAATTAGACATAAAAATATACAAAATAAGCACATATAGTTATCAGTAGAGTATTTTAAAATTTGATGATAGTATTCTACATGCTTGTAAAAAGTATAAATTTTTTTTATTTTGAATTATCTTATAAATTATATTTACAAAAAAATAATTTGAAATTATTTTATTTGTGCACAACAACAATTTAAGATATGTAATTACTCAATTATTAAGTTATACATACGTTATTAAAGGTAAATCTTCTATTTAAAATCATGATGTGATAAATCTTAGTTTTATTTAAATTAGCTTAATTTATGGCTGTAAACTAAACTTTATTTATGATTACAAAAAAGAGTGATTATTAAAAGGGTGGGGCAATTTTTTTACTTTTAAGTCTTATAATAAAGAGTAAACTGTCATTTTCGTCCCTGTGGTTTGGTCAAAATTGCCACTTTCATCCAATAGTTTGTTTTTTTGTATCTGGGTCCTCATGGTTTTAAAATATTGCCATTTTCATCCTCGTGGTTTTAAAATATTGCCACTTTCATCCAGTCAGCTAACACCGTCCGTTTTTCTCAGTTAAATGAGGGGTATTTCAGTCCTTTTACTTATTTGTATTATTTTTTCATCTTTTTTACTCTCACTTTTTAATCATCCCCAATTTAACCTCTAATTTAATCATCCACCTGCTGGCCTTCTTCCTCTTTTCCTGACCAGTTTCCGACGAGCACCACTGGAACACCTCCGTCGCTTGTTTCTATGATTAAAAAGTGAGAGTAAAAAAGATGAAGAAATAAAACAAATATGTAAAAGGACTGAAATACCCCTCATTTAATTGAGAAAAACGGACGGTGTTAGCTGACTGGATGAAAGTGGCAATATTTTAAAACCACGAGGATGAAAATGACAATATTTTAAAACCACGAGGACCCAGATACAAAAAAACAAACTATTGAATGAAAGTGACAATTTTGACCAAACCACAGGGACGAAAATGACAGTTTACTCTATAATAAATGTCTTACCATTCATGTGTCCTTTTCAAAACAACCGTGCACATGGAAAACAATGTTATTAAAGAAAAAAAAGCATAATTTATTACCAAAGGTATATTAAACTTTGGTACTTTCTTTAGTTTTTTTTAGCGAATTATAAATTACGTTACTTAAATATTACTCAAATTTCAGAATACGTGTTTTAATTAAGGAAATTATAAAAAACATCATTTATGTTTAAAAAAACAATGCACGTTACGTCCTTTAGACTAACGAGCGTTAAATTTCACCGTTAAATCCAATCATGGTGAGGGTATTTTCGTCCATTTTCCATTTTAATTAGAGCGAATTACAAATAATAATAATAAAACGAATAAATATAGTGAGGCCGGAGACTTAGTCGGAACAAAAAAAAAGGAAAGAGAAAGGGAGCGGGCTTGGGCTCGGCTTCAATGGGCCGAGGGAAGCCCAGGTATATAAGAGGCAAGGCAGCCCTCTTCTCTGTACATTCCCCACTCACGCAACTTCTAGAGAGAGAAAGGAGAGCTCGAGCCTAGAGAGAGAAAGTTGATGGATCGACCCGGAATTGAAGGAGCACATTACTGCTAAGCTCGTGAGCAAAACCTCCAAATCAGAACCCCAATCCAGGTAACGATTCGACCCTAAACTGAGTTTTTGTTTAATTTGGGATTTTCGGGTTTTGGCTAAAAAGGAAACGATTTTGCGGATGAAACTTGAAAATGAGCTTAGGTATAGCATCTAGAATGAAAACCGAACGTTTTAATCTAAGAAAATTGAGATATTGACTCGATCAGACTCGCATACAAAAACTTCAGATTTTTGGGGAAGACGATATGTGCAGACCCATCGAAACTACTCAGTTTCGATATGTGCAGACCCATCGAAACTACTCAGTTTCGATATGTGCAGACCCATCGAAACTACTCAGTTTCGATATATGCAGACCCATCGAAACTACCATAGTTTCGATATGAGCCCACGATCCGAAGCTAAGATTACACCTAAGCAACCTATCGAAACTACCAAGTTTCGACATAAGCAACCTATCGAAACTACCAAGTTTCGACATAAGCAACCTATCGAAACTACCAAGTTTTGACATAAGAAACCTATCGAAACTACCAAGTTTCGATATAAGCAAATCCATCGAAACTACTAGGTTCAAGCATAGTAATGTCTAGTGTCATCTAGGAGCACTACCTTACGTGTATGACTTTATTATACAGATTGTGAGTGACATTAGTGACGCTCAGTAGCCAGCTGAGTGTATTTCAGAAACTACTCATCAGGTGAGTTCTACGTGCCCCCTTCTATGTTATGTGCAAACCTTATTAAATATTTTGGGGCTGAAATGTATACAGTAATTGAATAAATGATATGAATGCTAATGTGATCATACGCGATATACTAATATATATATTTTATATATATATATATATGAGAATGAATTATGAACAAAGAATGAAACGTATGTTTACAAAGAATGAATGAAAGAATGGCATAACGTAAATAAATGAAATCTTGCTTTATAATTATTTATACTGCATGTTAAGAATGTATGTATATGTTATGGACGGAAACGAAGCTAACGGCTACTTCTGTAGACGGACGACCACGTGACTATTTTGCAACCGGGAAAGATACGTTCCTTAGCAAGCTAGGACGTACAAAAAGCATAAAAGGGCGGTCGAAGTAAATGCTAAAATAGTATAACGGTTGCATAAACAATAGTTCGCGTGGGAAACGGATGCCTTAGGGCAGACGGGCGAATATGACGGACTACGATGGTAGGACGGGTAAGACGGACGGCCGAAGGTTGGCTGGACCAAAGTTAAGGCGGACGGTTTCTAGGACCGGACGAGTAAAAGGGCTACGACGGTAGCTCAAGGGCGTATGTCTTTGTGATATACGCACCGTAAGATGGGTTGATCACCCTTATGTGTATGACCAATGAATGTTAAGGAAAGAAAAGGTGAATACATATCTATGTAATCACATAAGAATGAAGAAAGAAAAGTAAAAGCTATGAATACGTATTTGTAGAAATGTATGTATATAATTATGTATACTTATAAAGAAAAGAATGATCATACTTAATAGTTTTAAACTAGAACTCACCAGCGTTAGCTGACTTTTAGTATACATTTCAGGTACAGAAAGGAAGGGTCGTGCGAAGGCGTGAAGGTTACCCGGCACAAGACTGACATCCCATATTTATATATGTTAAGACAAATGTTATGTACTTAATTTTAAAAAACTTCCGCTGTTATGTCATGCCATGTTACGTTATGTAATGAATGAATTCAAATGTTTTAAATTTAAGCTCAGTGATTATGACTATGTTTATGAGTAAATCCAACAAGTGAGGTCACTCGGGAAAAGGGGCCTTACAAGTTGGTATCAGAGCAATAGTTTGAGAGATTCAGACATCCCTAAATGTCTGGACTCAAACTGATTATGGGACCAACACATGGATGTCAGTCATGGGTAACCAACGCCAACGCTAGCACGGTAAGTAAGTACTAGAGTTAATACACTTGGATAAGAATAGATACCTTAACTTAGAACAAATAGATGTCAATGTCACAACCGATTTGAAGAGTTTTGAACCGAAAAGCAATGTAAATTAGTAATCACAAATCGGTCACTGTAATTAAAAATTTACCTTGCTCGTACTGTTCTAAAACTATAATCTGAAGAAATGACGTTGATGTATTCCCTTTACATATCAGAAAATTCTAGAAAACTATGGCAAGTGGAGGAAGAACTGCACGCCAAGGTGGCCATACGGGCCGAGTAGGTAGACCGCCATTGAACCAAAGATAAGAGGAAGAAGAAAGCATGCACGTGAAATACATCGAGAGAGTGCATGGCACTAATGTGACCCCACTGGGAGGTGACAATGAAGGGGCACTACGATTGGAACCCGAACTTAGGGATGCTATTGCCCGTGAGGTTGTACTGACACTGAAGAGCATATTGCCTGGTCTGTTACCTGAGACACAGAAAAGGAAATGGGAAAACGTGTCTAAGGGAACTGGAAAGGGGAACTATACAGCTGAGGCTAAGAAGCCAAGAACTGAAGAATACGAAGCTTGTAAGAAATGTCTGAAGAAACACCAAGGCGAGTGCCTAGTTGGTTCCACCATCTGTTATAGGTGTGGGAAGGCAGGGCACTATTCTCGCGAATGTTTAAGAGACACTAAATGCCAAGGTTGTGGACTATTTGGACATCTGACCAAGAATTGCAGGAGAACCAGACAATCTGGTTCGAGAAAAGAAAAGGAACAGCCGAAGGCGAGGACTCGAGCCTACACCCTGACTGAGGAGGAAGCAAGGGGAAACTCTTATGTTGTGTCAGGTACGTTCCTAGTTAATAACGAACATGCTGCTATTTTATTTGACTATGGTGCTAGTAAAATTTTTATATCAAATGCATTTAGTCGTAAACTAGGTTGCACTATCAACACCATAGTAAAGGCCTTTAGCGTACAAACTGCCGTTGGTAAAAATTCGGCAGTATTTCAAGTAACAGAGGATTGCATCATAGAAATAGAGGGTCATAAGTTCCCTTCTAGATTATTCCTTCTTACCTTAGGAGGATTCGATATAGTATTGGGTATGGATTGGCTAGCTGCCAACGAAGCTCAAATCATATGTAAACGTAAGAGGATACACCTCAAAGCTCTTAGCGGCAGCCCAATTACGGTTTATGGGGATTGGAATTGCACGATGCCGAACATCATCTCGATGATGAACATCATCTCGATGATCAAGGCCGAAAGTTACATGAGGCGCGGTTGCGAAGCTTATTTGGCATATGTTATTGATGATAGAATGAAAATGAATGAACTCAAGAATGTACCCGTGGTGTGCAACTTTCCAGAAGTATTCCCTGAGGATCTACTTGGGTTACCACCCGATCGGGAAATAGAATTTCAGATTGACTTACTGCCAGGAGCTGAGCCCATTGCCAAAGCCCCCTACCGATTGGCTCCATCAGAAATGAAAGAATTGATGTCTCAACTAGAGGAACTAACAGAAAAAGGATTTATTAGATCGAGCATCTCATTGTGGGGCGCTCCGGTACAATTTGTAAAGAAGAAGGACGGCAGCATGCGCATGTGCATTGACTACCGCGAGTTGAACAAGAGGACAGTAAAGAACAAATACCCACTGCCTAGAATAGACGACCTTTTTGATCAACTGCAAGGTGCGAGTTGATTCTCAAATATCGATCTTAGGTCGGGTTACCATCAGTTGAAAGTAAGAGAAGAAGACGTACCAAAGACCGAGTTGCGCACGCGTTATGGACACTATGAGTTTCTCGTGATGTCCTTCGGATTGACCAACGCACCAGCAGCGTTCATGGATTTGATGAATAGAGTATGTCGACCCATGTTGGATCGATCAGTGATAGTTTTTATAGACGACATACTGGTATATTCGAAAAGCGAGGGTGATCACCACTGTCACCTAAGAGAGGTTCTGGAGGTGCTAAAGCAGGAAAAGTTGTACGCAAAATTCTTTAAATGCTCATTCTGGCTTAGGGAAGTCCAATTCCTAGGTCTTGTAATAAACCCAAACGGCATCATGGTGGATCCTGCAAAGATCGAGACAGTAAAGGAATGGAACATCCCAAAGACACCAACGGAGATAAGAAGTTTTCTGGGATTGGCAGGCTACTATCGGAGGTTCATTCAAGATTTCTCGAAGATAGCCTCGCCACTAACTAAATTGACACGGAAAGAAGTGAAATATGAATGGGGCCCAACCCAAAACAACGCGTTTGAGGAACTTAAAACGTGATTAACCCAAGCTCCAGTCTTGACACTACCTGATGGAAATGAAGACTTGGTAGTCTACTCTGACGCTTCGGGTCAAGGTTTAGGTTGTGTACTTATGCAACGAGGAAATGTAATTGCTTACGCTTCGCGACAAGTAAAGATTCACGAGGTTAACTACCCAACTCACGATCTGGAGTTAGCGGCAGTAGTTTTCGCATTAAAAATATGGAGGCACTATCTGTATGGAGATAAATGCACCATCTACGCCGATCATAAAAGCTTGAAGTACTTTTTCGAGCAAAAGGAATTAAATATAAAGGAGGTGGTTAGAATTATTAAAGGACTACGATTGTGAGATACTGTACCATCCAGGCAAGGCAAACGTAGTAGCTGACGCCTTAAGCAGAAAGGAGCAATCTGATCCTATCCGGATCAAGGCGTGTCAGTTGATATTAACGCCAGATTTAATGAGTGAAATATCAAAGGCACAAGACGAAGCACTATTAGAAAGAAATATAAAACGGGAAAGAATAGTGGGACAACAAGGGAATTTTGATGCAAATGCATATGGTGTACGAACCAGGTTTGGCCGGATGTGGATACGTAAGATTGGAGAGCTTAGAGCCAAAATACTCGATGAGGCCCATAAGTCTCGTTACTCTATCCACCCCGGGACAAACAAAATGTATCAAGACTTGAAGAAAGAGTACTGGTGGCCTGGCATGAAGAATGATGTGACTGAGTACGTGAACAAGTGCTTAACGTGTTCACTATTTAAGGCCGAGCACTAGAAACCATGCGGTAAAATGCAACCTTTACCAATACCGGAATGGATGTGGGAGGAGATCACGATGGACTTCATTATCAAGCTACCGCGAACAGCTAAAGGCAATGATACCATTTGGGTGATCGTCGACCGCTTGACGAAAAGTGCTCACTTCTTACCAATACGTGAGACTTCTTCGTCAGAAAGACTAGCAGAAATATTTATCAAGGAAGTTGTGAGCAGACATTGTATGCCGCTGTCGATTGTGTCCGACAGGGATACTAGATTCACGTCAAGGTTTTGGAAGAAATTCAATGAAGCAATGGGCACTAAACTAAACATCAGCACCGCTTACCACCCCCAAACCGATGGACAATCGGAAAGGACCATTCAGACCTTGGAGGACATGCTCCGGGCCTGTATCATTGACTTCGGTGGGAGCTGGGACAGCCATCTACCATTGGCAGAATTTTCATATAACAACAGCTATCATTCAACTATTGGCATGCCGCCATTTGAAATGTCATATGGAAGGAGATGTAGGACCCCGGTTTGTTGGGGGGAGATTGGACAGAAGGATTTTACAAGTCTTGAAGTGGTCAAAGCTACTTCAGAGAAATTTGATCAAATCAAAGCTCGAATGAAAGCCGCAAAAGACAGACAGAAATCATACGCGGATAAGAGAAGAAGGGATTTAGAGTTTCAAATATGGGACATGGTACTGTTAAAGGTATCACCATGGAAAGGAATCATCCGATTCAGAAAACGTGGCAAACTAAGTCCAAGGTTTGTCAGACCTTTCAAGATTTTAGCGAGAGTGGGTCAAGTTGCTTACAGACTCGACCTACCCGTTGAGCTTAGTGGAATACACCCTACGTTCCACGTGTCGCACTTATGCAAGTGCCTAGCTGACGACACAGCTCACATACCTTACGACGAGATCGAAGTGGATAACAGTCTAAATTATGTAGAGGAACCAATAGCCATTCTTGACCGAGCTGAGAAACGACTACGCAATAAGTCAATCCCATTAGTAAAAGTACAATGGAAACACAGAATGGGTTCAGAAGCTACTTGGGAAAAAGAAGACGAAATGAGAGGACTATATCCCCAGCTGTTCAACGATTAGCAGGTTTCGAGGACAAAACCTTTCTAAGTAGGGTAGACTTGTAACATCCCCAAAATAATAATAATAATAATAATAATAATAAAACGAATAAATATAGTGAGGCCGGAGACTTAGTCGGAACAAAATAAAGGAAAGAGAAAGGGAGCGGGCTTGGGCTCGGCTTCAATGGGCCGAGTGAAGACCAGGTATATAAGAGGCAAGGCAGCCCTCTTCTCTGCTCATTCCCCACTCACGCAACTTCTAGAGAGAGAAAGGAGAGCTCGGGCCTAGAGAGAGAAAGTTGACGGATCGACCCGGAATTTAAGGAGCACGTTACTGCTAAGCTCGTGAGCAAAACCTCCAAATCAGAACCCCAATCCAGGTAACGATTCGACCCTAAACTGAGTTTTTGTTTAATTTGGGATTTTCGGGTTTTGGCTAAAAAGGTAACGATTTTGCGGATGAAACTTGAAAATGAGCTTAGGTATAGCATCTAGAATGAAAACCGAACGTTTTAATCTAAGAAAATTGAGATATTGACTCGATCAGACTCGCATACAAAAACTTCAGATTTTTGGGGAAGACGATATGTGCAGACCCATCAAAACTACTCAGTTTCGATATGTGCAGACCCATCGAAACTACTCAGTTTCGATATGTGCAGACCCATCGAAACTACTCAGTTTCGATATGTGCAGACCCATCGAAACTACTCAGTTTCGATATATGCAGACCCATCGAAACTACCATAGTTTCGATATGAGCCCACGATCCGAAGCTAAGATTACACCTAAGCAACCTATCGAAACTACCAAGTTTCGACATAAGCAACCTATCGAAACTACCAAGTTTCGACATAAGCAACCTATCAAAACTACCAAGTTTCGACATAAGCAACCTATCGAAACTACCAAGTTTCGACATAAGCAACCTATCGAAACTACCAAGTTTCGATATAAGCAAATCCATCGAAACTACTAGGTTCAAGCATAGTAATGTCTAGTGTCATCTAGGAGCACTACCTTATGTGTATGACTTTATTATACAGATTGTGAGTGACATTAGTGACGCTCAGTAGCCAGCTGAGTGTATTTCAGAAACTACTCATCAGGTGAGTTCTATGTGCCCCCTTCTATGTTATGTGCAAACCTTATTAAATATTTTGGGGCTGAAATGTATACAGTAATTGAATAAATGATATGAATGCTAATGTGATCATACGCGATATACTAATATATATTTTATATATATATATATATATGAGAATGAATTATGAACAAAGAATGAAACGTTTGTTTACAAAGAATGAATGAAAGAATGGCATAACGTAAATAAATGAAATCTTACTTTATAATTATTTATACTGCATGTTATGAATGTATGTATATGTTATGGACGGAAACGAAGCTAACGGCTACTTCTGTAGACGGACGACCACGTGACTATTTTGCAACCGGGAAAGATACGTTCCTTAGCAAGCTAGGACGTACAAAAAGCATAAAAGGGCGGTCGAAGTAAATGCTAAAATAGTATAACAGTTGCATAAACAATAGTTCGCGTGGGAAACGGATGCCTTAGGGCAGACGGGCGAATATGACGGACTACGACGGTAGGACGGGTAAGACGGACGGACGAAGGTTGGCCGGACCAAAGTTAAGGCGGACGGTTTCTAGAACCGAACGAGTAAAAGGGCTACGACGGTAGCTCAAGGGCGTATGTCTTTGTGATATACGCACCGTAAGATGGGTTGATCACCCTTATGTGTATGACCAATGAATGTTAAGGAAAGAAAAGGTGAATACATATCTATGTAATCACATAAGAATGAAGAAAGAAAAGTAAAAGCTATGAATACGTATTTGTAGAAATGTATGTATATAATTATGTATACTTATAAAGAAAAGAATGATCATACTTAATAGTTTTAAACTAGAACTCACCAGCGTTAGCTGACTTTTAGTATACATTTCAGGTACAGAAAGAAAGGGTCGTGCGAAGGCGTGAAGGTTACCCGGCACAAGACTGACATCCCATATTTATATATGTTAAGACAAATGTTATGTACTTAATTTTAAAAGACTTCCGCTGTTATGTCATGTCATGTTACGTTATGTAATGAATGAATTCGAATAAGCTCAGTGATTATGACTATGTTTATGATTAAATCCAACAAGTGAGGTCACCCGGGAAAAAGGGCCTTACAACACATGACTTGATTTAGCGATGAAATTTAACGCCCGTTAGTCTAAAGGACGTAACGTGCAAGGTTTTTTAAACATAAATGACGTTTTCTGTAATTTCTTTATGTAATGGATGTATTCTGAAATTTGGGTAATACTTATTTGTAATTCGCTCTAATTAAAATGGTAAATGGATGAAAATACCCTCACCATGACTAACGCTCGTTAGTCTAAAGGACGTAACATGCAAGGTTTTTTAAACATAAAGGACGTTTTCTGTAATTTCCTTAGTTAAAAAACATATTATGAAATTTGGGTAATACTTAAATGACGTAATTTATAATTCGCTCTTAGTTTTTTTTAACAACACAATTTATTTGTTAAAATAAAGAACTTAGCAAAACTGCAAAGATTACCCGGTAAACATTTATAAAATTCTGCCTGGATACCTACATAAATCAAACCACCTAAGAAACAAAAAAAACTACCATCCTAAAGAAAAGTCAAATTGTCCCACATATACCGATCCAAACTAACCAATTTTGACATCTATTTTAATCAAGTAAAAGAGTTGGCTTTGACCTCATCTATTGCATTGTTTATATTACAATCTCAATTGTTAAATTTTTTTGCGTTTCTAGCCTTCCAAGTTGCCCATAGTACAGCAACTATAATAACACCATAAATCTTCTTAACCGGCTTTTGTAGGTTTAGATTAGGAATGAGATCGGTACGGTACCGGTACCAAATTTGTGGAAAAGTTGGTATCGGTACAGTATCGGTACGGTACCGGTATTTGTTACAAAATGTTCATCTCTATAGGTATTGGTACCGTACCGGTATCGAAAATACCGATACCGAATTTATGTAAAAGTGGGTACCGATACCGAATCTATCGGTACAGTATCGGTACCGGTACGGTATCGGTACCAAATGCTCATCCTTAGTTTAGATTGTTTAACACCTGAAGCACCTCCCTAACCGAACCCAAAGAAGAGATCGGGAAGTTAAGCCAGCGAGCTATCCCCATCTAAAATGTAGCTGCGAATGTACAACCCACCAGAACATGATCCACCGATTCAGTATTGACTTCACAGCACGGGCATGTTTGCGGATTAATGCTCACGCCTCTTTTTTGTAAAGTTATCTCGAGTAGGTAGTTTATTTAGTGCATCTCTCCACCCAAAAAAAATATAGTCTAGTTTGAGTTTAAGTTGGACAACTAGGTAATAAAGGTTAAATGATTAATTCGGTTTAGATAGCAGGTTTTCTGGATAAATCGTTAAATAATTAAAAACTAGATCTTGAACTAAACTATTTGGATCTCAAAATAGACTAAAGAGTAAACTGTAGTTTTCGTCCCTGAGATTTGATTCTCTTAACAGGTTCAGTACACCCATAACAATCTGAGTCTTTAAAGTTATATTTCTTAACGCTTTTAGTCCAATTTCACTAGCGTCGTTAAGTTTTTCAGTTAAATTTTGTTAATGACCAAAATACCCTTTTCATCCCACTCCACCACCACCAGCTGACCCCCACCTGCCACCACCCCCAACCACCTGCCGCCCCTCTCTGGCGGCCGACCACCACCTACCACCACCGCAAAATGAGTCACAGGGGTCGGAATTCGTATGGTTGTTTTGCGGTGGTGGAAACTCGTCGGAGTGAATTGCAGGTCACTGGAAAAACGGGAAAGGCAGCGGAGTGAGTTGCAGGTCACCGGAAAAACGGGAAAGGCAGCGGAGTGAGTTGCAGGTCACCGGAAAAACGGGAAAGGCGGCGGAGAGTGGTTCTGAGGTTGTATGGTGATCGGAAATGAGTCATAGGGGTCGGAGATGAAGTTTTGTGTGTTCGTATGGTTGTTTTGCGGTGGTGGAAACTCGCTGGAGTGAGTTGCAGGTAACCGGAAATACGAAAAAGGCGGCGGAGAGAGTTGCAGGTCACCAGAAAAACGGGAAAGGCGGTGGAGAGTGGTTTTGAGGTTGTATGGTGATCGAAAATGAGTCACAGGGGTCAGAGATGAATTTTGTGTGTTCGTATGGTTGTTTTGCGGTGGTGGCAGGTGGTGGTCGACCGCCGGAAGAGAGGGTGGCAGGTGGGTGGGTGTGGTGGTAGGTGGTGGTCGGCCGATGGTGGTGGCGGGTGGTGGTGGTGGTGGAGTGGGAATGAAGAGGGTATTTTGGTCATTTAACAAGATTTAACTGAAAAACTTAACGACGTTAGTGAAATTGGACTAAAAGCGTTAAGAAATGTAACTTAAAGGACTCAGAGTGTTAGGGTGTGCTTAACCTGTTAAAACCATCAAACCTTAGGGACGAAAACTGCAGTTTACTCTAGACTAAATTGGTTGGCTTGCTTCGATTTAAGCACATAGTCAGTTTTAACAGTTAATGATAACTCTGGCAGATAGTTTTTAATTGCCTTTTGTATTCATATTATTTTTTCTGTTTCTATACAGTTATATATATATATATATATATATATATATATATATATATATATATATATATATATATATATATATATATATATATATATATCTTGTGACTTAAAAAAATATTCAACGATGGTGGTTTATTTATTATAAATTTTATTCAGGTCATTACTATTCATAAATGATTAACCATATAGAAAAGGATTATTACAATAATAATAGGACCACTAACTTTTTCCTTTTTGGACCAAAGTCATTTTATATCTTAAGGTAGTATTTTCTTAACTTACATTTTAAAAAATAAATAAAGAAACAAGCTAATGACACATTTCAGGCAAATTGGATTTTAATAATTCAAATTATGATCTATTGGCCGATAATAATTCATACTAACAGTTTGACAGGTGATCGTCCTAACTTTCACTTTTATTGTCAAAGACAGTCCCAGTAGCATAATCATCATAGATTACACTTGATTCCACTCGATTTCGCTTGTACATTTCTCCATTTCATTCAAAATCATCATTTTTAGCGAAAACAAATGTAAATCGAGTTTGAATCTATGATTATTATGCTACTGTGACTGTCATTGACAACAAAAATGAAAGTTGAGACTATCACCGGTCAAACTGTTAGAATTAATTATTATCGACGAAAGGGTCATAGTTTAGATTATTAAAATTCAATTTGTGAAATAGTAAAAACATTACGGGATGGGTTCTATGAAGTTTTATTATGTTACATGAAGTTTTATTTAGGTAATACTGCTTTTTATATAATTATTGGCGTTTATTTAACTCAAATAAGTTCACAAAAAGGTCTTATGAAGGTTTGTTAAGTCCTGGGATGTGTGGTGAAGTGAAGATGTATGTAACTACTATTGTACTGTAGTTGCATGACTCAATTATAAAAAATAATAATAACAATAATAATAATACTAATAAAATCAGCAAAAGCTTTGGTCGTTATATTTAAGTGCCTTCAATTTTTATTGTTTAATTTTATTTAATTGTCAGGTTTTGACAATGAGATCAAAGAATCAATATACATGAAAATGTGTTCTTTTTAACATGGAAAGATCCTAAGTAAAAAAAAAATATTTTTGTTTACGAAAAAAGTCACGATTTTGGTTCTCAATGTTGGTGATTTTAATGTCATATAGCTATTTTGTGTAATTGGATACTTAATGGTCAAATGAGAAGTCATGATGAAATATCAAACAAGTTGATAAGTGTGGAGTGCACACTTGTTTAATGAATCTTATGATTTCTGGTGCTAAACACATCTTTTGTTTCAAGGGGGCAAAGCCCATTGAACAACGAGGGTCCGGGGGCAGCACCCCTGATTAGTAGGGTCCTAGGGACGGAGCCCCCTGGTGGGGTCCAAGGGGCAACGCCTCTAGCTAGAGTTAAGCTGGTTTTGAAAGTGAAAATTGTTAAAAGTTAGTCAATCAGAGTAAGTTGTTCATTCGGAGTAAGTTGGTCATCCAGACTAATTTGTTCATTCGGACTAACTTGTTCATCCGGACCAGATTGGTCATCCGGACCTGAATGAAGTGGCAGTTAAGGATTGCTGGTTATGATGGCTTTCAACCAACAACCGTCATGATGTTTCATTGAATCTGTTTACCCCATAAATAGAAGTCTATTTGGTCAGTTTTTTACACACACGAAATCACAACAAGTTTCAAATGTTCGTTCTTGAATATCTCATTCTTGTCTGACTAAATATCCGTGTATATCACCGAAATAATTCAATTTGAAAGAGATCTCACACAGTTATCAGAGAATCCAAGTCATACTCAAAGCACCAATTCCTACACCCAAAAAGGTTGAGTCAGTTCTGTATTCCAAAGTAATAAGTTTTAAGCTGATTCAAGTTTTTAACAAGTCGATCTCAAGTAGATCACAAGTAATTCGTCTCGTTAACATTCTGGGTTTAGTACGGGTTTTGCATACATTTAAATCCGTTAGCCTCACCTCTTTCTTTAGTCTTAAAATAATAATTAAATTTTCAATCAGAATTTATTAAAATAACACAATTTTTCTCTCTATTTTTTTTCAAACCCATTTGCATTTTCAGTTTTTTTTTTCTCTCTAGATTTACAGTTTTTCTCTCTATTATAAATCGACATGTTAAATTAATTAAAGAAAAACAGGAAGTACAAAAATAATCATTTGTAATAAATATATAAATTTGGTAAGGAAAAGAAATGTCTTTTCATCTATTTCCATTAAAACAAACTTTAATGTTTAATTTAAAAAAAAAAGCAAAGTTGTTTAAATAAAAAAAAGAATGAATAAATAAATAAATGTACTATTACCCAAAACAGTTTTGAATTAAAGTGGACTGTAAAGAATCAGAAAAATGGTACGGATTGGATCAGACAGTTCAGGTTAGTGGTTTCCGATAGGAACGCTTCTCGGACGTCCAACAACTCACACAAATTTAAGTGTGTGAAGAGTTCTGTTTTCATCAACAACTACCTTAGCTGTCTTTAAGGGTACTCTTGTCATTTTATAACCGTAATGTTATTTATTTTCATTGGATTCTGTTTTTAATACTTTTTAAGAGAATTAAACAAGGGAAAAATACCAAAATGGACCATAGCCGGTAAAAAATTATTTTATTCAAACTAAACGGGCTTATAGTTTAACAATATCACGATGATAGTAAACATAGGCAGACCTAATACCAAATTATGGGGGGCGCCCTTAATGAAAAAAATCTTTTTAGTGTTATATACGCGTTAAAATCTCAATCGTCCTCTATAAATTTTTGCAATAGCCTCCTGATCTCCCTCATGAAAAAACTTTAGTGTTATATACGAGTTACATGTCGCTAGTCAACCGACCCCCATGAAAAAATTTTCTATGTCCGCCACTGATAGTAAAGGTGTAGATTTAGTCATATGATGGATGATTGGTGTAGATTTACAGAGTGTGTGAGTTAGCCAAAGATTCTATATGTCATAGATAGATATACGGTATGTGCCAATGAGCTAGTGGTGGAGTGCTAAGGAAGAAACCTGGTGTTCCTTGTGACCCAGGTTCAATCCCTGCTCTCCCTATTAGTTTCTGAGGCATGCAAATGAGGCCTAGCTTTAAGGCTGATGCACATGGGTTTTACCCACGACGATCCAGGGTTCGAGCCTCGGCTCTCCCTCAAGCCCGGAAGAGGCCGTATTGGGTGGGATTTTTCCTTGGATGCTCTCCAACTCTAATGCCAAGTGAGCACGGTTAAGACAACACTGCCACTAACGAAACATATTGCAACCGCCGAAAAATACCCGCGTTTCGGCCGTTATGCACGCTATCGTCTGACTACACCCACAAGTAGGTCCCGCCTCTTCCTTTTGCGTCGCGTTGTCCGGTGGAGACCCCTCCATTTTTGCCCTTTTCCCAAAAACCCCAACTCCCTTTTTTGAGAGGGTTTTACAAAACCAGCAAATAGAACTCCGGTTTTAGATAGACCAGGAATAGCGGACAGTCAAAGAGACATGTAGTGCTTCTCTTTAACTTCCCTGGGTTCTTTTTGACCCGAGCCTGGCCCGTCCCTCTTCACGGGTACCCACTCTTTACTAAGCCCACATCGATTAACCAGGTCTTCATCCCCCCTTGACCTTTGCTTCGGAGCCCAATAACACTGGGCCCAATAATGGTATCATTAATAAGGTTGTTTGGGCAGCCCAACTCACTTAGATATTTGCGGCCCAATTTAGACGCCATCCTTTCTGCCGCTCCACTTTCTTTGAACCCAAAGTGACTACTAGCCCCAACTTTATTACACAACTTCTGGACAGCCTAATTACCCGACTCATGGCCCATTATGCTATTCATTGGATCCTTATTCGTCCCTGGCCCATGTCGCTGCCTTACGATAGTGTACCCGGAACATCGCATGATGGCCGATTCACTTGAAAAACGTCCATATTCAAGGCTTCGGTGACCCATGTACGATCTCCATTAAACTCTTCAACGTTCCCATCTTCATCAAAAACGGGTTTGTCATCCGACATACCTTCTAGATAGATTGGTTCAAAGAACCTAGGTGGATGATAGATGAACGACTGTTGCTCTCCGTCGCAACCTTCATCCAAGACGACGATGCTCTACTCGGTTTCTGTCTGACACATCTCCCGTCCCAAATCCAGATCGTGGACTCGTTGTCGGAGTCGTTTGATCTCTTGTTGTTTTTTCAAGATTACGGACTCGCTGCCCGAGTCACTTAATCTTGAGATCCCGTAGGTGGGACCAACCCACCACCGCCTAGATCGGCGATTCTGTGAGTAGGAAGCCGATATCTTCCACGAGTACGTGGTTCGCGAATAACCCTGTTGTTGCCTCGTTTGACGGATCTACAACCGAGAGCGTCTTCCTTTCCACGCAAAGCATTTGATCACCAATAGCTTTTATACCACTTGATGCACACGCGAGAGCGTATCCAAATGACTTTCAAGAACAATCAAAGTCACCAAAGCTTTCAACCGATAATTCGAGACGAAAGCAAAATGCTATTGTTCAAGACAAATTTGACACCAAATAATAAAATAGGTTTTGTACACCAAACAAAAGTAACATAGGTTTTGACTCCAAATTTAATCCCTAGGAATTTTCGACAATCATTTTTATTTTTCCGGCACTTGTAATTTCACTATTATATGACTTGCATCTTCCCATTTCAATAAAAGATATCCTAATTATTTCACTACATGAATATACATGCATGGTGTGCAATTGTTTCATTTCAAAAATAACAAATATTTATCTAAGGGTTTATGTAAATAAATGTTTAAAGTTCAAAGAAATAAATACATATACATATATTAGGTTATTTACTAAATCTATAGATATATATATATATATATGTAAATTATAAATTCTATAAAAAATTAGGGTTCATAAAATTTATATTATTTAATTTCAAAGAAAATTATTTTAATAAAAATAAAACTATTCCCATATTACAAAACCATATTTTTGTATTTATAACATTTAAACATAATATAAAGGTTTATTAGATTTTATAAAAAAAATGTAAAATTTAATAATTCTGTGTTTTATAAAATTTCAGGGTAGTTTATGTAATTTCTGAAACTTTGATTTCTAATTAAAACTAAGTTTGTACATGAAATAATAAACACTTGAAACCTCAGGGACCATTGTGCAATTTCCGGACTCTTTCCCCCTTCCTTTCCGATCGTGGGTTCGAGTCCAGCAGAGCCCGGTTTTAAGACCATTATACACGAACTCGTCCTTAACTCAATTCCGTGCAAAACTCTCAATGGCTAAATGCTCAGATCACCCAAACGATTCGTCCCTCGTGATTAATTGAACTTTCATGACTTAATCAATAACAAACTCGTAACCAAAGTTCCATTAAAACCCATTTACTCGATCAAACAATTCCGGTGCAAATTGAGTATAAATTGGCGTCCCTTATCATTGACGAGACCCATTACAAACTTACCACACCCTCAATTTCATCTCATTTAGTCTCTGGAACACGATTTGCATTCAAAGAACACGAGCCTGTGTAGCCTAGTCGTTCTCATTCATCTCGAAATCATTCAAGGTATTTCAACCACCTATCGACTCGTTTTAACCCACTGATCAAAAGCCCTAATGATTCGGGTTCGTACCTACGTGCTTTCATGGCCAATTTGGGGGCCAGGGTTACGGGTGTAATTTGGGAAAGAAGGTGACTTGGGTTGTCTTTTAAAATTTAATCGCGTCGGGTTAAGACCAAGGCATAACCCCTGGTCTGCTGGTTAAGCGTGCGTGTGTGTCTAGTGACCCGGGCTCGATGCGGGTTCGAGTCCCGGCAGCCGTTTTCTTTTTGAGATTAATTCCTTTTATTGTTTTAATGCATAATTTTTTTATGTTTAAAAATCCTAAATTCTTATAAATATAATAAATACAATCTATGATTTTTATAAAAAAAACAGAGAATAAAATCTAATATTTTAACTATTAAATTTTATTAAAAACTCATTAAAACACTTGTAGATTCTCAAATAAAATAATATAAATGATTTGTTTAGACAAATTTAATTATGTTATTTTACTTATAAATTAATAGTGTTTATTAAACAAATTATAATTAAAAGTTTAAGCATTATTAATTTCTTTTAAACTCATAAATAATTATTTTGGCAAGAATAATTATTTAAAACTTTTTAGGTCTATAAAAAAATACTTAAATAATTAATTTAGATAAATAATTATACAAGTTCAAGTAATAACATTTAAAAGCTTACAATTATTTAACCCTTTTATAAATTCATTTAAATAAAAGAGATTATTTAATAGTTCAATTAATCATTTTATTTACATAAAATAAATTAATTAAACCCTTTTCCATTCCATACTTTATTTATAAAATATTTTAGAATGATTATGTAAATAAATCTAAATGTAATTTAAACCTCTTTCCCATTTTCATTTATTTAATAATTATATAAACAAATTCAAATCTATTTACTATATAATTAGAAACCTTAATTGATTCTAATTGATTTTATAAACTATTATTTCAATAATAGTCATGAACTTATATTTTTCTATAAAATATATATATATATACAAGTCCATTTTCAAACTCAAACCCTATGAAACCCTGAAATCTTAGAACTTTCTTATTTCCATTTAATATACATTGAATTTAAAGTACAATTACCATGTAGGTTTATTATGAGAAATTCTCACGAGGCCTATCCATCCTTATCAATTCACACAATTACTAGCTTTATTACAAGTGAGTTTCATAGCCCCCTTTTACTTTACTATTGTTTACAAATACTCGGGGTGGAACATGTTTACATTACTATACATACACAATTCAATACCTATGTTCTCATGCAAATGTTTATGTGCTTCATGGCTTTAACTACTTGGCGACCATATGTGTGTTCGTGTCTAGTACAATTTATAACTTGCGAGGCAGGCCTAAGGTAGTACCTAACATGATCATTTATACGGGAATCCGATTCACCACTTAACACAAACCTTGGCGGGTTTTATGTATACAACTTATTACTTTTTCATACACACAATCAGATGGATTGTGTATACATTTTTCCATTTACACGGTTTGATTGTACTCTTTGAAACCTTGTATGTTTTCACATCTATGCTTTAGACATGCTTGGGAACATATTGGATTGTAAACCTTTTCAATTTTTGTTTGGTGTCAAAACATATGTTACTCACCAACTACCTGTAGTTAACTTTTACTCACATGTTTCAGGTGCACCAGTTTGAGGATATTGCATGATCACATAGGACCATTGACCTAGCTTTAATAAGATTGAATTTAACTTATGTTATGTTATGAACGCTTTGTTTTCTATTTTCTTTTGTGACGGATGATTTAACTTTGATGAATAAATATTATCACACGATTAATAGATGATCATGTGCTTATGAACAACCGCGTCAACCTCGGCGTATAATTCGCCGCCGGACGGGGTGTGACAACTTGATGCACACGCGAGAGCGTATCCAAATGACCTTAAAGAACAATCAAAGTGACCAAAGCTTTCAACCGATAATTCGAGACGAAAGCAAAATGCTATTCGATTTTCAATATCAACAAACAAAAACTAATTGCAATGTTAACCTAAGATCCTATTTATAATACAATTCTAGATAAATTGTTGAAACTAAATATATACAAATTTAAAAATTAAATACAAAAGATAAACAAACAAAAATAAAAGATCATATGGAGATCATCCAACTCCTTCTCGGATCCTCCACCTGGTCCACAAGCTCTTCGGTCCAATGTGCCATTTCCGAGAGCCCAAACACACGAACACCCCAATGTCCGGATCAAAAGACCCAGCTAGTGAGGATCCGCACCACCGCTCAAATACCCATAAACGAACCCATAAATACTCCTACATCGAAATTGTTTAAAGTGGAATTAGTTCAAATGTGATGTTACTAAGCGTAAAAAACCACACATAAATATTTTAGACTCCGTTAATGTGTTAAATCTCAACTTATCCAATTTTAGACTCTATTAATGTATTAGTGTGCTAATATTTTTAAGTGTATTGGAAGAAGGTTTGTATTAGCGTACACATGGGAGATTTAGGTAAGGAAGGGAAAAAAATAACCGAGTCCGGCTGTTATATCTGAAACCTGACGGGTATGAGATTAGTTTTAAAAATTTTCATGGGTTTGGGATTAGGTGATACCCGACCCGATTATCCGAAACCAAATACTCGTTTACCAGAACCATATACCCGAAAATTCTTTATTTTTATTTTTTACTTTCCCTTAACCTTTATCTATTAATGTTTCATTTTAGTATGTTTACTATATAGAGAATTAATTTTTCTTTTAAAATATGTATTTTATGATATTATTTATATTTTGTATGTTGTAATATATACATAAAATTATATAAAAGTTATAATGATGTTATTTTCTTTATGATGACACTTATATATATGTAATATTTCATATTTTAATTCGTAATAGTTGTTATATAAATAAAAATTATACAATAATTATAATGATAAAAAAAAGAAATGTACTTAGAAATCCCAACGAGTATTTTTTAACAAACAAACGAGTATACCCGATACTTAACGGATAATTACCCGACAAATACCCGACGGGTATTGGGCCGGGTATCAGACACAACTTTACAACCAGATATGAGGCTGGGATTATTAATACTCGGCTCGAACCCGACCCATCACTATCCCTAGATTTACGTGGGTTGTCTTTTCTTGAAAGGAGAAGACTATTATTTTATGTTACACTAATTTGAACATAAAGGTACTAGAAGTTGTAACATTAACTTTTAATTTCTTACTACTTTTAATTACTACATAAAGATACTTTTAATTATGAAAAGAAAGTATTTATAGAAATAAAATAAAATTACTTATAGATGAAACCTAAACTAGTTTTTTTTTAAATGTTATAACTTTTGACGACTAAAAAAATATTGTAAACTGATAAAAAAAACTTAAAGTGTACCTTGTCCCCGTACTTAGACCGCAACGTAGACACGTTCTTTTGTTATATTTGTTTCAAAAGTATGAACTCCATTCGAGTTAAAATACCACACTCATTAAGATTTTATGTAATTCGATTCCGAGAAAGACTAATTATTTGATGTTCGTCTTTTAGTGTTGTCTTTGGATAAATGTGACTAAACACAGAAACTCCTTTTTTTGTAAAATCGATTTGGGATATGTATCCTAGATATATACATATCTTCCCTTTTATCACAAATATGAATGTTAAAGGGCCATAAAGGATAAAAAGACACTTTTTTAAAGTTTTGAGAATGAAATAAAATATGGAAAACCTTTTCTTTTTCCTTGTCTTGTGGTAAAGTAGACATGCTCCACTTTTTGCATAAAAATTCACATCTACTCTTTCTTCTTTTGAGGATTTGGACAACAAATTTTTCTAACATATAAAGGTTTAATTTTGCTTTAAGTAATAGTATTTTATTTATATAACTAATCAATTACTTTATAGTCACTAAAGTTAAAAATCAATAACTACATTGAAAACAATAGACAAGGCTTACGGTGAGGGAATCCATCCCTCATATGACGTCAGCATCACTTTAGATTTTTCATCTCTTCTCAATTCATTCATAAAAACGGAATTCATTCCTAAACCATTTTTCAATTAAATTTAATTAAACATAATAAAAAATAATATTAATTAAAAATTAATATTAAAAAATATAATAACTAAAACATTTCATTAACTAGAAAAATAAAAAAAATTACATAAATTTAAAATAATCTTCTACAAGCGGGAGCATCATCTCGTGTCGATTTTCGCCAAAACCTAGAATTCAATTTTTTTCCAGTATTGGCATTTAACTCAACTCTAACAACATACAAGGTAATCTCTTGTACCCATTAACTCCAATGTATGAAGTTAATATAGCGGTATCTTCTTCACTCTTCAGCGGAACTAACCTTGTATCTAGATTACTGGACGAGATTTTAATGTAGTACCACAGACCGGTGGGAAGAAACTTGTGTCCAAACAATGGTATTATAAGGTCCATATCAGAGACCTTAAACTCATGCACTTTCAGATAGTCCACGAAAGTTACCCACACACTCACAAAAAATATAGAGATTTATGAAAATTGACCTCTATATTTAAAGAATCTCTATTTACTAAACTATAAAATTTAAAGATAGAAATCATGATATATGTTCAAAATAGAAAAAAAAAACTCTAAATAATAAAGATAGAGATGCTAATATGAATGCTCTAACATGTTTTGAAGTTCATACATGAAACATGCTTCACTAGCAAGCCAGTTAAACCAGACTTGATCCCAAGCATTTATGCTTCAATTTAAATTAGTGATTAGAAATCTATAATCGATAAATTTAAGTCCAAAACATATAATCAGTTGAAACAATCGAACAAACATGAACAAACGATAACAATCAGGATCTACAAACCAAACATATAAATTACAATTGATTGAAAATCATGAAATGAGTAATGAAGATGATATCAGAATTAAATATGAACTCATTAAGCCATAGGCTTTATCCAATCTCTTTTAAATATGCAAACTAAGAAGAAAGTAAAACATTATTTGTATAAGTGAGTGCAACTTTAAGATTGGAGATGACTATAAGAAGAAAATAACACTATAGAAATTGGCCGTGATTTGTGATTTTTGGAGAAGATCGTTGTACATGAAGCTTCCACAATCAAGGTGTATTCATTTCATATTATTTTACATGTTAGTATTGTCTCCATTCCAATATCCACCCACCACCACCCTTGTATATTAATTATATTCACACACATATGTGTGTATTTGTTGTTTTTTACCATGTTTTTCTAAATTGTATATATTATACTAGGTTAGAAACACGTGTTTTACACTTGTTGAATAAAGCAAATATTAAATATTTATAATGAAGAGGAATTAATAATAAAAATACTAAATAGTTAGTAAGTAAATATTAAATAGTTACTAATAACAATAAGCAAGAAAAAAAAATTAGGCTCACAAATATTTTGACATTTAGCGTAACTAATTATTTATTTATTAGGTATAGATATGTTTTGGACATATAAAACATAACCAAGTAAAAGAAAAACAATTATTTTATAAAAGCTAAGATTTTAATTAAAGAATATTATTTAAAAATTGAAAAATTTCAAGATAGGATGCCAAGAAATTCAAGGGTAATGTTCAATTTTTATGATTGAAAAATATGGCTGATAAAACATCCTCACAAGACAATTTGAATTTTTTTAATTATATAAAAGACAAACCGGTCTAACCTACCAATTCTAACCCAAATTTAAAACATTGTTTAATAGTGAGTGTTTGCTAATTGAAGGCAAGGACGAGGCTCAACCTAATTATAGATACGAAACACATGGTCTAAGAGTAAGAGGTATAAACTAAGGGATTTAAAAAATGATAATAATAATTAATAAATAAATACTCGTGTTAACAACCTCTATTCTTTTTTTGAATTAACTTTTTTCTTATGGTGCAAAGTGTCAGAAAATCTCATTAAAATCAGTTTGCAACATTCACGTTTTTGTGAAAGTCTAAGTGTTAAAAAAGCAATGAAAAAGACTATTGTGATAGGATATATCATATATGTAAAATTTAAGTTTTCAAAAAATTGTGCAAAAAAACTAATATATTTTTTGTTTTTCTCACAAAAGTTACTCAACAAAATTTTGTACATAAAAAACGAACATATTCTTTTTTTCCTCACAAAAGCCCCGCAATAAATTTTTGTACTTAAAAACCAACATACATTCTTGTTTTTTTTCTTCACAAAATCGTTCGACAACTATTTACCCTAGCAAATGAATCGGCAAAAGCGAAGCAAAGGAAATCAGCCCACATAAGCAAGAGCAAAGCAAGCGATTCAATTGCAAACGATTTGATTGTTTATTTGTTCTCACAGATTTTAAAGGTATTTTTTCGAAATGGATTTATAGAATGAATTTGTCGGTCGATTTCCTTTGTCTTGCTTCTAACGATTCAATTGCTAGAGTTTATAGTTGTTGAGAGATTTTTGTAAGAAAAACAAAAAAATATGTTGGTTTTTTATGTCGAAAAATTCGTTAAGAGACTTTTGTGAGGAAAAAAAGATAATATGTTGGTTTTTTTGTACAAAAATTTGTTGAAATACTTTTATGAGAAAAATGTTAGTTTTTTATGCTATTTGTCCAAAAATGTTTTACTAAGTAGCTAGAGTTTTTCTATTTATGGTTTTATCTTATGAATGTAACATTTTGCAAAGTCATGTTTTTTTGTTTTTGTTTTTTTTTTTAAATTATCGAGACAAATATGGCTTACCAAGTTTATGGAAATCAAAACTTAGAATTTTAAAATATTTACATAATTTTTTTTTGGGTATTTCTTATATGTTCCAAATGAGAAACAACCAAATTTACTTGACGCTTATTTATACTATATAATAAATAAAGGTTTTGAAGTGATACTTGTCACTCTTTTATGCACCCTTAACTTTTTTTCCCGCCTCTCTCTCCTATTAATTATACAAAATTTTTTAATTGTTTTTATAATCTTTTGTTTCCCGTCTCTCTCTCCTATTAAATAATAATGATTTCTATAATTGTTTTTATAAAACGTTTTTCATAAATTTGTAATATGTAAATCTTTATTACTAAATATATATTACATTACATTTATTTAACCCATTGTAATACACTGAGTTTCTGAAGTTTGACATTAATTAAAATTTATCAGTTACATAAAAAAAATTAATACTTAGCTCAAAAATGTTTTAAATATTAACTTAATAGAATTTATAACTGCTATAAAATTTTATTCATCTCGTGTAATTTACGGGTTTTTAAGATATAATTTTTTTAATAGTAAGTATATATCATTACATTTATTCAACCCGTGTATTACACGGGATTCTAACCTAGTTAGGACATTAAGTAAACCATTTCCTCATATGTTTAGCAACGTTTTCATCCAATCAATTGTCTTTATATAATCAATAATGTTAATATGTGACTAATTATTTTTATTATGTTTTGTATTTCGAAACAAATGAACATGTACTCATGTTTACAATAAAAATGGTATATAGCCTCTTAGATGAGTTCTTTTTTTTTTATCGGGGTAGGAGATACATAAGCGGTGAAGAACATTATGTAGGCCTCTTAGATATTCGTGAAATCTCCGTCTTTAAATATATGAGATTATGAAAGAATTAGGGTATGTTGATGTTAAGAAACTCTATTATGATTTCAAATATCATGCAATAACTTAGATTTTGGACTACGAACATTAAATAATAAATAAGATGTATATAGTTTATGTTAGTGAGCGCAAATTAATAAAAGTTTATGTCGAACTTGAGGATGAGGTAATAAAAGTAGGATCTCATGAACTTAGTAGATGTTACAAGGGATGTTTAAAACATCAAGCTTCATGTTTAAAGATATTAGTGTTTGTGTGTTGAGGTTATCTACTAGTTAACAATTTTATTGTTGTGAAGAAGAGTTAGCATTTTTATATCTTAGGTTATGAATTTCTTGAACTCTAAGATGATTAATGCATCATAAACTTAGAAACATTATGTATGATGTTTAAATTTGTTGATTAAGTTTACTTTTGTAGCTAAAATAAGAAATTGATTATACATTTATGTGTGTTCTTAGTGTGTTTTTAATAAATTTGATTAAAAAAATATTTATACAAAAATATATTATGACCGGTTGTGTTTGATGGAAGTTACTTATCATGACCAATGGAATTTATTTGAATAAAAACAAAAAACTTAACTTTAAACACAATGTTTTTTTTAATGAAAAATCATGTTAAAATTTTTTAAAATGCCAATTTGTTGAATTGATTAACCTAGTTGGCTAAAAATGATTTCAAATGATCAATTATGCCCATAAATATGTGTCAATATACACATGTGAAGTGATCAAAGTTAAATGAATAAATATTGATCAAACTTACATACAATTACCATTGAAATTAACATATTATAAAGTTTAATGACTAGGTTTCAAAAAAATACAATTTACATAGTGCATCTACCATGTGTTACCAACTTCGCTTTAATTCCTTTACAAAATAAATATGAGATATCATATACATCAATACAATTCTAGTTGTGCCTCTAGTTTGTTAAATGAAATGACTATATCATTCGTAGTCAAGTATGTTCAAAGTCATGGAGATGGTTCGGGTACAAGAATTGTCAATTAAGCGGTGTTAGACAACAACTCTGATGTGTATCAATCTCCTTATTACCTACTTGTAAAATGATACGTAACATAACCAAACAATATCCAAACAAAACAGTACCTAAGCTACAAAAGAGTACAAATAAAGCTTCATAACATGATACAAATAACCCTTTGATATCATAATCCCTATTTATGCTAGCAATTTCTTGAAAATCAACGTGTCACTATATATCATCACTTTATCAACTTACTTGAGAATATAAGCAAGGTATAAGATTCTCAATATTAAAGGGCTAGAATTGAAATGTCACACTTTAGTTTAGATCATCTTTTAGCTCTCACAAAAGGCCTCCATATGGCAGAAATCAATTTTGCATTATCAGATTAGATGACCTAAATTAAGAAAACCATAATTAAAACAATATTAAGATATATTAGAATCTTTCAAATATAAATATATATAAAAAATACAAATAAAGATAATAGACAAGAAACATGAATAAAGTATATTTTCACCCAACCCTTTAGCATTGGCCATGTCCCTATTGCTCTCACACATTTAAAACTAGAATCCTCTCATCACTTCTCCCACTCCCACCATTTCACCATTCCCAATCTTCCCCTTTTCTTCTTCAAATCAAAATCATAATAAATTTTCAATCCTTTTATCAAACATATTTTCATGATTATTCATCACCAACCATAAATTCCCCTAAAAGGTTTTGTTATCATGGGTCATAAACACCTGCACGAGTTACTCAAACAAGATCAAGAGCCCTTTCACCTCAAAACCTTCATCTCCGACCGCCGTTCACAGCTCAAATCCGCCGGCACCGGGAAAACAACTCTTGTTGTTAAGAAACAAAAACCCATAATCAGCCACGTCTGTTTTTTCTCGTCGGACTCGCCGGGTTTTAAAAAATCACCGTTTCTTGATTTTCCGGCTAGGGGGTCAAAAAGCCCGTGTAACAATGCCGCCGTGTTTCTCAACATTCCGGACAGGACAGCATCCATGCTACTTGACGCCGCTACACGGGTTCAGAAACCTAAACCCGGTTCCAAGCAAACCCGGTTTGGGTTGCTTGGATCGTTGCTCCGGCGGTTGAAGGATCGGAGCACAAGAACGAAAACACGTGAGATTGAGCCGGCTGCCGGAATATTGTGTTCTCCAGCGAGGGTGTTGGAAACTTCATGTAGTTCAAGATCAGTTCATGAATTTGAAGAAATTGATTGTTTCTGTTCGAATCCTTCTAGCCCTTTTCATTTCTCGCTTCAAAGAAGTCCGTTGCCTGCTCGCCGGGAACCGGATTCTTCACCGCCGGCGGCATCTCCGAGTAGCCAATTCCGACAGGTTTTGTCTCTAGTCTACACCCTTTGTTTATTATATTATTAGTTTAAAAATTTTCGTGTTTACCGAATGAATAAATAAATTATTAAATAATTAGTAATAAAAATTTAAAAGTTATAAAAAAATATTAAATAGTACTAAATATTTAAAAATTAATAAAGAAAATATTAGCAAAGAAATACTAATGAATGAGAAAATAAGCGTGAAAAATAATATTCAGCTAACAGAATTGTGACACGTGACGCAACTAGTTACTTATTTATTAGGTATACATTTTTATTTAATTAATTTAATTTAAATGTTCATCGTATAATATAATTTTCCCGTTGCATTTGGCATATCATACGGGTAGTATTGTCTAATACGGGCCGTATTATGTGAGTCAAGCCGACCATAAGGCCCTTATCTTAGGCGGAAAAAGGTAATAAAGGCGGTATTGAGTCTAGTGTATCGATAAAACTTTTCTTTAATTTTAATTTATGCAAATCGGAGATACGATCGGCAGTAACGAGTTAGCATGTAATTCGATGAAGTATTATGTATTGCAATGACCAAAATACCCATGGTTTGATATTGAGATAAAGTAATGAGTGGGGGGGGTGTTTATGTCTTTTACAATTGTTCTTAATATTTAAGATTCTAGTTCGAAGCCAAAATAGTGTACTTTTTACGAATTTTTATTATTTTATTGTTGAATTTACTATTTTTTTTCCTAAACTAAACGGCATATTAAATATAATACTATTTGTCAAAGAGGTTGTGGTGTAGTGGTTGAGGTGAGGTCTGAAGTCTCAAGAGACCTGGATTCAATCCCTGCCACCACCATTAGTTTCTAAGGCATGCAAATGAGGCCTAGTTCTTAGGCTATGGTTTTACCCACGCCGATCCAGGGTACGAGCCTCGACTCTCCTTCAAGCCCGGAATGAGCCGTATTGGGTGAGATTTTTCCTTGGATGTTCTCCAACTCTGACGCCAAGTGGGCCCGGTTAAGACAACATATTGCCGGAGTTGGACGAGGCTCTCCCATGTGATAGGGGGTTGTGACGTCACAACATTCAATGTTCGCCGTTAAAAATATATATATATATAATACTATTTAGCCCTATGAATGGTTTTTTATAAATTTAATAAAAATTAAATGTCACACAAATGGACAAAACCAAATCTGTCTTATTTACATTTTGGATCCTTGTGTTAGTATTAAATATTTAAAAAACCAAATAATCCGATAACCACACATGTAATGTACCAGTATGGCCGTATGGTGGTCCATGGAACAAGCTAGAAAAAAGTCAGAAGTCAACTTTTCAACATCCCGACAATTTTATAAAAAACTATTGAAATTTTATAATTTTATAGGATAAAATGTTAAAAAAACATATATTAATATTTTCATATTTTGTATCGAAATACTGAAATTTGGTAACGCTATAGGACAAAGAAAGTTATGAAGTCGGGTGCCCCGAAGAAATTAATAAACAAAATGATGATGAAAAAGAACAGTGTAGTCCGGTTTCCGTACTCGACCCTTTGTTTGATGATGACGAGGAAGAACATGATGGCGGGACCACAGAAGAGGGTGGTTATGATATCGAGTGCAGTTATGCAAATGTACAAAGTAAGTGACAGATATTTTTAAATGCATTTTTTCATGTTATAAATGACTAGTTTTGATATGTGCACCGTGAACTTTTGAGGGTTTGCAAATAAATTAGTAGTGACGGAAATATGAATTCTTGAGTGAGGGCCAGAATCGAGTTTTCTTATCTGCCGATTACAATTCAGGAGTCTGACTCATATTTTCATGATAAAATCCTACTTTTTATAAAGAAAATTCTAACAAAATAAGGTAGAGTTAGTATACACGGTATAAGTTGTTATAGCATGATTAAGTTGTCGATTAAAAGAATTTATGTGTCTATCGTCACATCTTACCTAACGTTTTCAACTTTGATACTTGCTAATTTGTTTATGTTTTGTGCTTCTTGTCGTGCAATGGTTGATTGTCCATAGGTTTGGTTTTAGTATAGTGACTTGTATGTTATGCATCAACATTTGTACATTGCATGAGTATTCGAAATAAAAACAAAATGATACATCTATTTACGTTGCTTGACCTCTTTAACCTTTTGCGGCAAATGGACTTGTGTCGGCCATTTTGATTAATTAAAGAAAGTTTAATTAAAGTCCTAGTCAAGGTCTATAATTGATTTATAATAAGTGGAAACACAAATTATTTTTGGGACCCATTGATTGATTTACTATTATATATATAAGAAATAGAATTAATTTATTTATTTGTGATGTGTTATCATTTATGTTGTATCCTAAAACTTTTCTTGTGTCAAATATGTAGGAGCAAAACATCAACTATTACAAAAGCTTAAGCGGTTCGAGCGGCTTGCGGGATTAGATCCGATCGACCTTGAAAACCGCATGTTTGAGCAATGTTCTAATGAAGATGAAGATGTTTTAGCAAACGAAGAAGAGTTGACCAACGAAGATTGTTTTACGGAGATAGTGAACCATCTTGGTGTCGGGATCCCATGGTACATGAAAAAGCTCGTATTTGACCTCATTGAAGAAGAGAAGAAGAACGAAGAACACGAGGTGGTCGTGCAAAGGGTATGCAAGCGGTTGCGTTTGTGGAAAATGGTCAAATTGAATACAATCGATATGATAGTAGAAACAGAGTTTGTAAGTGAAGGGTGGAAGTGGTGCGATAAAGAAACAATTAGAGATATGGGGATGGATATAGAGATGGCTATTTTCGGGTTCTTGGTGGAGGAATTAGCTCATGAACTTGTTTTCTAGTAAAATCGTATGACTTGATAAATAACATTATAGTACTGTTATTAGCAATAGCAATATCGTTACTATTTTTGCAGGTAGCAATAACAATAATAATATATTATGATTATTATTATTATTATTTTATAAATATAATTATAATATTCTTGGACCTAATTATTGATAGCCCAACATGATTAATCAAACAAATTTTTTTAAATCTATTATCTTTTAAAATGGAAAAACAAGTATCTACCTAAATATGGAGTGGCATGGCTCCACTTTGAAAAAAAAAGGGAAAATGTTGTTTAAAATTGGGGTGAGGTTGGTACCATACGATGCCTAAAATTGTGAGACAAAATAATGTTCGGTGGATGTTGATCAAAAGGTGTCTCCCAACTATTCAATGGATTGTGTTTTAGACTTACCAAAACAATTATTTATTTATTTTAGATAAAAAAAAAGTTACAATAATAGCAATGTTTTGAAACTTGTAATTGCTATTGAATCGAGAGTTTTCACAAATGTTGTACATTGATGAAGAAACAATTATGTGTTAATACTATACGCATAATTTAAAATTTTTCATCATCAAATTTATACGCTTCAAAATTAAAAATAACAAACATTAGCGGTTTTCCATCGGGATTTTTTTGGTTCATTCATTTGTGTCCGGTTCATTTGTGTCCGTTTCATTTGTTCGTAGCCAAACCGACAACACGGATTATTTCTAATTTAAATGGTCATACCGATCATTCTGGTCCATTTTTTTGAAATACTAATACGTACAAAATAAATATTTCAATCATTATACTTGATTTCAATAACATAAAGCAATTGTCTTTGTTAGATTGAAAAAAAAAATCATGTTTTGCGAGTGGATAGGTTTTTTTTTATTTTTTATTTTTAAAACACTACTAGAAATTAAGCTAGTGCGTTGCGGTGGTTATATTAATGTGACTAAGTATATAAAAGAAACGTATGAATTTGCGGTTACTCGGTCCTGGAGATCGAAAAATAGATAAAAAAAAAGTATGACATCTTAACCCCCAGTAGAATGAAAGATGTCAACATTACATTCTGTTATGATTTTACAAAGTGGCCACCCCATATGTGAAAGGGACATTAAAAGCTACTACAATACTAGTGAACTCAGCAGAGTCAGGTATGCACTTCACCCTAAGAAGTTTGTACTTAACAAATTCTTATCTTCACGTCGGAGGGTGGTTATAGGGAACAATCCTTTTCTGTGGCGAGACTAACGACGTTTTCTGTTTTGCATGATTAGAGTGATTCGTAGCTCCCATCACCACCAAGATTATCTCCAAATCAGAAATAGAGCCTAGTCTCGAAACCCCAATTCGGGTTGTGTTTCTTCAAGAGGTGTTAATAATATAAATCATATGATATTTCTTCATACAATAATTACTTATAAAGTTCATATAAGTAATTGAGAGTGACCCGACTTAACACATTTTCCTTTTTTATTTCGATAAATTATTCAATCCGTATCATCAATTCGTCATCCAGTTTGACACCCATATGACATTTATGAACCACTTTTTTAAATTGACAAAACCCCACACTACCCAAACATAATTCTTACTCATTAAGATGCCATTATTCTCTTTTTTTTATACTTTGTTGTTATTTTTTTAACGGCTAACACACAATCATTTAAACTATTTTTAAAGTACATATTTTTTCTATACTTTATCCAGGTTTACACATGTGTCTTCGCATTGCCTTTTACCACTGGCCTACAACTTAAATGACCATTAGTGCACATGGTTTATATTAGAAATGATAAAGGATTATAGTATGTATAATCAGTAAGGTTATAAATAATTAAATACATATAATTTCAATAAACATTAAATTATTATTTGATTAGTTTAATCATCACAATCATGTTAATATGTTACACTTTATATCATATATACAAGTTTAGCGATTAATTGACCCTTTAAACGCCTTTTTAACCGGTCATGGAACATTTTAATAATCAATTGAGAAACCGATTGTTCGGTCATGATTTTTTTATATGGTTCGGTTATGATTATATGTGGATAAACAACCGAATTAACCTAACCAAGTAAACTTCAAAACCAACATTTATAATTTTTATTGTTCATAGATAATATCTTATATCTCGAAAACAAGTCTGATATAATTTATAAATATCATATTACTTGTCGCTTATTATTCATTATAAGTTAAAAAACTTTTAATATTTTACTTGTCTTAAAATATATTTAAATTTATTAATTAAAATTAGTTTGAATCCAATTAGGGTGGTGGGAGTGGTGCTCGGGTAGAGCACGACTTCATCTCGGGTTGGCGTGTACACCTCCAAACGCATAGCGGCTTCATGCGGGTAGAGGAGCTCGGGTATGGTGAGCGGCTATGGAAACCCGCTGAAAGAATCACAAATCTCGTCCAATTCGAACTTTTTTTACGGCTAAAATGAGGTGGGTTGGAGGGTATTTTGAGGGTACCACTCCCAGCATGTAGAGTAGTTTGAGACGGTAGTTTGTCTAAATGATTTGGCATATTCTCATTGGTGGGTTTGAGATGGTAGTTTTTAGTGGAAGGGTACTACTCCCACCACCCTTACATCTAAAACTAATAGTTAACGATAGTTTATCAAATTAACAAAACCGAACCGGCCATACACCCTACCTAACATACATTCACTTTAACTTATATAAAAACAATTAAATCTTCGCCCCAATACTCACTAATACAGAAATTATATTAAAGGCGTCAAATTTGACCATTTTAACTACACCTTTTCTATCTCTAAGACTCTAACTAACTGTACTTAAAATAAGTTAAACGGTTAAGATTATCTTAATGTATTCAAATTCTTATAATATACTAAATTGTTTTATTTGACAAATTATATTATCTGTTAATTAGTATAACCTTGTAATCTTATTAAGATCATTGCATAGAAACAAAATATAATATAAATCAATCACTTCATAATAAAGAAGAATGATAGAAATCGACAAGGAGATTTTAAAGGCTATAAGTAATGATGATAAATCGTCGTTTTTCAAAATTTCGACATGTTTCAAACAATGAGTTGATGTGTCAAAAGATGTTCTCTGAACGCATGTCCTTTCATTGTAAAAATGTTGTTTCATAGAGGTTAGCAAAATAAGTTTCAAAATAGATGATCTATGAACACATATCCAAACCAATTTTTTTATTATTAGAGTCTAAACAACTCATAAACTCAAGACGTTAGCGTGCTTTGAGTACACCGCAACTATAGGTCCAAAGATAATTTACGACGTCTCAGATAAGATAGTTTTCCTAAAACAGATGAGTGTCTAAAAACCTCACTCTAGATAAAGAAGTAATTATACCATTTATAAAAAGCGAGAACTATAACTAATCAATCTAACAACACCTTCTAAAACAACCATTTAGGATCATTTGTCTAGTTATGTTAGAGATTTTGACACGACTTCTGATAACTGAAGCTAATTACAACGTTATGCGCCATATGGTAAATAATTGAACTTCTGTGTTGCATACATCACTTTTCATTTTACTGACTTGAGGATCAGAGTAACAACATGAAAGACCTTTGCTCTAACTCTTCATGTCGATGTTAAGGGATTATCCATTACTACGGTTTTTAATTATTTATAAAATAGTCAAAGAAAAAGCCTTAAAAGAATGAAACTATCCGGACCCGACATGTTATGACTCGTCATCACAATCAAACAACTCCTTGACCCACCCATTTAATCACCTACATAATTGAAATTTGAATGTTTGATATCATATCTCATGAGTGTTGGATAAGCAACTCAAATGTGCCCTTGCTATGACCAACGAGTGTTTTTGTGGGTACATGTTAATAGAAAATTAGAAACTAGAAATCTATATTTATACTATATAATAAATAAATGTTTTGACATGCCACGTGTCGTCTCCATATTAATTCTCATCATTTTTCCCCCCTCTTTCTCTTATTAAATGCACATCAATCTTTTAATAATAATATACTTTAAAGAAAATACTAATTATACTAATAAAACACATTTATTTTAAATTATCCCTTATTATAAAAAACTTTAAAATCTAATTATATAACTTTTATTTTCAATCAAATATTAAATGAAAGTCAAATTATATTAAATAGTAATTAACGTATTTTCGAAACCAGTTATATATTAACTACCGTTGGTCATTTGATGCAATGGTAGCCCC
The DNA here is from genome assembly GCA_023525975.1 of Smallanthus sonchifolius. Taxonomy (NCBI): domain Eukaryota; kingdom Viridiplantae; phylum Streptophyta; class Magnoliopsida; order Asterales; family Asteraceae; genus Smallanthus; species Smallanthus sonchifolius. The sequence goes on from CM042037.1 coordinate 75,127,308, forward strand.
AAGACTTCTCATAGTGGAGGTCTTGGGTTCGAATCCTGGCAACAGCAAAAAAAGGGGTCTGTGGCCAGGTCAGAGGGTTTACCCAGTTGGGGGTTCCTCATGTGGTGGGCTGCCCTGGACGTTCTAGGAGTTGCCCGGGAAACCCAATTATCCTAAAATATCTAGGTGTTGCTGTTAAAAAAAGTTATATATTAACTTTTACATATTTTAAATTTGTTTTCTATGCTTAGTACTTAGTATATGTAATACATTTATTCACCCGTAAAATATATAAATAAAAATTTTAAATTTTATATATTGATAATTTACACCCCGTGTATATACACAGGTACTAAGCTAGTATATAATAAAGGAAGTGGTGGTAAGTAGTTATTGTGAATTTAGTGCAACGTGGGTCCATTCATTGTTCCCCTTAAAATGGGTTTCTTTTTCAAATGTAAATTTCTAGATTAGCAAAAAGAAACATTATATTAATATTAAACGACTAACGCACATATAATAGTATGAGAAAGTTAGAACTAATAAGATTCAAAATTTTCAAAGAACCATATGATTGAAACTTATAACTTTAAACCGGTAAACTGTTGATCTAAAATTAACTGTTAACCGAGTTCGTATAATATGAAACATAATAAATATAGAAACCGAGCAAAAATAGGAGGTTTGGGTTCGTTGACACTTCGACTTGATAAAATTTCTAAATTAGTTAGGGTATGAAACGTTGTTTTTTCTTTAGTTGGATCTTTAAAATTTTTACTCATAGAATAGTTAAAACAAACTTAGTTGGCTTGGAACTCTACCACTCCCCAAAAGTTTAATGAAAAAGAAAAACCCACCTATGCATTACTTCTTGAACTTGAAAATTGATGTCACAACCCCGGGCTACCCCTGCCCGGGCTTCGTGAGACAACGCTGGTATCTGAATGAGGTCCCATAAATTTGGACAGCGGAAGTCTTTGTTTTTACTTGATGCCCTTTTTTGTAATGAAATGTCATGTAAATAACCTCAAGGGTTAATTCTGTACTTTTTGTCAAAACTTGGGATCCACGTCCCTTTTCATTTCATGATAATAGACATTCAAAAGTCTATTATATAATGTACATCTGTTGAATTAATTTACATAATACAAGCCAATTAAAATGTTTAGGATCTACGTCCGTTCCAACATTTGGTCTTGTATTAGTCTGCCACAGGGATTTAAATATGCCTAAAGATCTTGTCTTTACTGCACCACCCTGAATTTAATGATTTCTTTCACTACCTGTGAAAAACGTTTTGAAAATGAACATCAGCATAAAGCCGGTGAATCACATTTAACTGACACGAAAATGATTTCTAACATAAACCAAATTAAAGCCTTTAAGCACGTTTCTGTATGGTAAATCTACACATTCAGCAGTCTTTTTCACCTGAAATATATACCACCTACATACACTGGGTTAACTGCCATGGGGTCAACTGGCTGAGCTCTATGTCTCAGACTGATAGCCTATTCCCAGGGTCGTGATGCTAAGAACCTTGTTCTTAGTCTTATATGATACTCAGGAACTCGTCCCTCGTATAATCTGCTAAGGAACCATATCCTCAGTCTTATGATACCCCCTTTCATGATCTGTACCCAGCCACGGACCGGACTTTCACCCGTCACATGTATACCATTTGATCAAATCTACGTATGCTTATGGCCTGAATGCTATCACGTAGATTACCCTTATGATTAAAGCATTTAATTTGTTTCATGCCGTTTTCGTAAATAAAATGGTTTTATCGTTTGAAAAGCGTTGAATGTGTTCACCTTGATTTTGATGGCTGGTAGGGTTGTAGGCTTCGGAATTTGAGCAGAACCTCGACACGTTTCTTCCTAGGGAAGACACGATTAACGAGAATATATATGAGAGAATATATATATAATTGCGGCTATATATATATGAATAGTTTTAACAATACCTACTTTGCGGGATTTGGACAGGACTACGGCTTGAACAGGATTTCGTAGGATTCTTGAACAGCGCTTCGGGACGTTGTGGAGTTTTGAGAGATTGGGTTTGTGTGAAACGAATGTTTGGAAACTGTACAGAATTTCAATCCCCTTTGAAGGCCTTTTATAGGCTGATTTTCCAGTCTCTCGCGTACCGCGAGACTGTCCAAGAAAATCTCTCGCGTACCGCGAGAGGATGAGGTGTCACGAACGGTGCTGAGTCAGCATGACACGTGTCGGCTGGTGGCAAGGGTGAATGACACGTGTTTTCTGGTCCTGACGCGTGTACTATTCCCTCGCGTACCGCGAGGCTTGGTTGGGAATCTTCTCGCGTACCGCGAGAAGATGATTTTCTGGCGCATAAGCATTCCCCTCGCGTACCGCGAGGTTTTGTCAAAATCTCCCTCGCGTACCGCGAGGGAGTGAAATTTTGAATTTTATTTTCTTTTTATTTTGGGTGTTACATCCTCCCCTCCTTTAGAATAATCTCGTCCTCGAGATTCATTGAAAGAGATGTGGATACTTTTTGCGCATCTCTGACTCAAGTTCCCAAGTATATTCTGGGCCACGCCTGGAGTCCCATCTTACTTTGACTAACGCCAATTGCTTTCGTTTAAGCTTTTTGATTTGTCGGTCTTCAATTTGTAACGGGCGTTCGATGAATTTGAGCTTTTCATTTACTTCCACATCTTGTAAAGGCATAAGCAAAGATTCATCAGCTAAACACTTACGTAAGTTTGATACATGGAATACATCGTGTACTCCACCCATCTCTACTGGTAGTTCAAGCTGATAGGCAACAGGTCCGATTTGTTTAATGATTTTGAAGGGTCCAACAAATCGTGGACTTAACTTTCCTTTCTTTCCGAAACGAATAACACCTTTCCAAGGTGAAACTTTTAATAACACCTTGTCACCGATTTGAAATTCTAACGGCTTTCTTCGTTTATCTGCATAACTCTTCTGTCGATCTCTAGCCATTTTTAGACGTTCTCGGATTTGCAAGATTTTATCGGTAGTTTCTTGGACTATCTCTGGTCCTGATAGTTGATTTTCTCCGATATCTGACCAACATACAGGCGTTCGACATTTTCTTCCGTATAATGCTTCAAATGGTGCGGCCTGAATACTTGTGTGATAACTATTGTTGTATGAGAATTCCATTAGAGGTAAATGATCATCCCAATTACCTCCAAAGTCTATCACACAGGCTCGGAGCATATCTTCTAGGGTTTGTATAGTTCTTTCGCTCTGCCCATCAGTTTGTGGATGATAAGCAGTGCTAAGATTCAATCGAGTTCCTAGAGCTGTTTGAAAACTTTGCCAGAATCGAGATGTGAAGCGACTATCTCTATCTGACACTATGGATAGAGGCACACCATGTAACGTTACAATTTCATTAACGTAAATTTGCGTCATTTTGTCCATACTCATGGTGTCCTTGATAGATAGAAAGTGAGCTGATTTGGTTAAACGGTCAATGATAACCCAGATTGCATTATTTCCACGAGTGGTTCGAGGAAGTTTGGTAATAAAGTCCATAGTTATCAATTCCCATTTCCAAACTGGTAATTCTAACTGTTGCAATAATCCAGCTGGCTTTTGGTGTTCAGCTTTGACTTTGGAACAAGTCAAACATTTTGCTACGTAGATAGCAATGTTCTTTTTCATACCAATCCACCAGTAACTTTCTTTAAGGTTCTTGTACATTTTATCACTTCCTGGGTGCATGGTGTATTTGGACTTGTGTGCTTCTTCGAGGATTCGCTCTCGAAGATCTCCTGTAACTGGTACCCAAATACGTTTATTCATGCGAAGGATATTATCTTCTCCTTTGATCAGTAAATCAAGCATTCCTTTCATTCCTTCTTTTTCAAAGTTACCTTCCTTCAAAGCTAACTCTTGTGCCTCTTTTAACTGACTTACAAGATCAATTTGTAGTTCAAGTCTGAGAGAACGTACTCTCTTTGGCTTGACGTTTTCTTTTCGGCTCAAGGCATCTGCTACTACATTTGCCTTTCCTTCATGATAACAAATTTCACAATCATAATCATTCAGGATTTCCATCCATCTTCTTTGTCTCATATTTAACTCTTTCTGGCTAAATATGTACTTGAGACTTTTATGATCAGTGTAGATTGTGAACTTAACCCCATAGAGATAGTGTCGCCATAACTTTAAAGCAAAGATTATAGCGCCCAACTCTAGATCGTGGGTTGAGTAGTTTTTCTCATGAATTTTCAACTGACGAGATGCATAAGCAATGACTTTCTTGCGTTGCATTAATACGCAACCTAAACCAGTATGTGAGGCGTCACAGTAAACTACGAAGTCTTCAATACCATCTGGTAAGGATAAGATAGGTTCGTTTGTCAGTTTTTGTTTCAAGGTTTCAAAAGATTCAGATTGTTTGGGTCCCCATTCGTATTTTACAGATTTCCGAGTTAGGGATGTGAGTGGGATTGCTATACGAGAAAAATTTTGAATGAACCGGCGGTAATATCCCGCTAATCCCAGAAAACTACGAATTTCGGTGGGTGACTTGGGAATTTCCCATTTGGATATAGCTTCAATTTTTGAAGGATCTACTTGAATTCCGTTCACGTTGATGACATGACCAAGAAATTGTACTTCTGTTAACCAAAATCCGCATTTGGAAAACTTAGCATATAGTTTTTCCTTTCGAAGAAGTTCAAGTATGGTTCGAAGATGAGTTTCGTGTTCAACTTGGGTTTTGGAATAAATAAGTATGTCATCAATAAAAATTATGACAAACTTATCCAAGTAAGGTTTGCAGACACGATTCATCATGTCCATAAATGCGGCAGGAGCATTTGTAAGTCCAAATGGCATAACCGTGAACTCGAAATGTCCATACCGTGTTCGAAATGCAGTTTTCGAGATATCGTTATCATGCACTTTCAACTGATGATAACCTGAACGAAGATCGATCTTTGAAAAATGACAAGCTCCTTGGAGTTGATCGAATAAGTCGTCAATCCGTGGAAGCGGGTATCGGTTTTTGATGGTAACTTTATTTAATTCCCGATAATCAATACACATGCGCATTGATCCGTCTTTCTTCTTAACAAAGAGAATTGGAGCTCCCCAGGGTGAAGAACTTGGTTGGATAAAACCTTTCTCAAGAAGTTCATCCAATTGTTTCTTGAGTTCTGCCATTTCTGTGGGTGCCAGTCTATACGGGGATTTGGCAATTGGAGTTGCACCAGGTACAAGGTTGATTTGAAATTCTACCTCTCGTTCTGGTGGTAATCCAGGCAGTTCTTCAGGAAAAACATCTGGAAATTCAGATACTACTTGTACTGATTCTATCTTCTTCTCCTTTTCCAAGGCAGTAATTGATACCAGACATGCCAGATATCCTTTTCTTAAGCACTTGGTTGCTTTAAGTATGGAGATTATCTGGATAGGTTTTGTGGTTTTATCACCTTGGATAGTTAGAGTTTTGTTTGTTGGTGTAACGAGTTTTACAACTTGTTGATTACAAAGGATTTCGGCTTGGTTATTGGATAACCAATCCATCCCCAAAACAATGTCAAAGCCAGTTATTGACATTGGTAACAATTGTACTGGGATAGTGAAACCAGCCAATGTAATGTAACAATTGTTCAGTGATTGGGATATTTTTATCAAATCACCGTTCGCTGTTTCTACTTCATATGTTTCAGCTAAGGGACTTAATGGTTCGTTTAATAGATTACAGAAATTATAATCTATAAAACTCCGGTTCGCACCTGAGTCAAATAAGACCTTAGCATAAACATTATTAAGAAGAAATGTACCGGTAATTACGTCCGGCGTTCTCTCAGCTTGGTTAGCATTCATGACAAAAGCTCGTACGGTCTTTTTGTTTTCTGGAGTGATCTTGGCTCCTGATCCTCCAGCTCTTCCGGTCCTTGCAAACTTAGGGCAATTAGTGCTGATGTGCCCCAGCTCTCCACAATTGAAACAAGTAATCATTCCCTTTCTCTTGAAGCAATTCTCAGTAGTGTGACCTGAGACCTTGCAATGATTACAGAATGGAGTTTCAAAAACACACTTTCCACTATGCCTGCGTCCGCACGTTTTGCATGATGGATTGTTAAATGGTAACCCCTTTTGCCCAAAGTTCTTGCTAAATCTTTTGGCCTCGGGTTTTGATTTTATAGAGGATTCGACTTTCTTCTTTTCCTCTATATTTCTGATTAGTCCAGCTGTCATGATACCGGTCAATTCTACAGTGGACTCAATGGTTTTTGGTGAGACAACCTTCACCAAATCACGGATCTCTGGAACTAAACCGTAAATATATCGAGTTATGAGAACTGACTCAGGTTTAGCCAGGTGAGGTGCCAAACGGGCATATTCAAAAAATTTGGTAGTATACTCTCGATCATTGGTACCCACCATTCGGTGCTCCAGAAATTTTCTTTCAGCTTGTTCTTTTTCAGTCTTGGGGCAAAATTTCTTTTTCACCTTTGCCCGAAATTCTTTCCAATCCATGGCATTGGTCTTTCTCCTCCCTTTGGCAGAAATGATTGAATTCCACCATTCCAACGCTTCATTTTTGAAGGAGTTTGAAGCATACAGTACTTGATCTTTCTTAGCACACTTGCTAATTGCTATTACTGACTCCATCTTCTCTAGCCAGTGAAGAGTAGCAATACCGCCTTCGGTGCCCTTAAATTCATAAGGTTTACAGTCCTGAAAGGTTTTATAAGAACACCCTTTGTGTCTATACCTTTTTGTTTCATTCTCTTCTTCTGAGCTTTCACTGCTTAGATTTAATGATTCTTCAGATTCAGAATACTTATTGCTTGATGTTCTGGACCTTTTCGAGGTTTGAGGTTTACGAGAGCTTGCTACTTGCTCTGTGTGAGTTTTCGAAGGGTTTTCCATTCTTTTTGAAGGAAGAGTTATGTGGCTTGGAGTTTTGATGTTTTCTTGTACTTCCTTTATTATGGCAGGAAGCATTTCTTTAATGCTTTGTTTGACCAGTTGTTGCAATTCTGGTTGTTGAGTAGCTATTTCAGGATTATTATTAACTTCTTTTCCTTTTTCCTTGATAATGTATGTAGATGGACTGCTATTGTCATTGTTTTGTTGAGACATCTAAGAACACAAGACAAGAATTTGAGTCAAAATTTGAAGTTTATTATCGCTTAAACTTCATCTATTTGTTACAAATACAGAAATATAGATATGCATCTATATCACTTAAAGTTAACTAATTATACAAATACTATCATTAACTTTAATCGAGAAGCACATCTCCCAAATCTTGATAGAATCTCCCCAGGGTCTCGGTCATAGCACCCTTCTGGATTAACTGATCTGCCACCCATTGTTCTGCGTACTTCCTGTCTTCCTGGGCTAGTTCGTAGTCAAATATAGTTTGTTCGTTTTTAACTACAACTTGTCTGGTGAAGTACAGTTCAGCACGTAGATCGTCAGCCTCTCTAAGAGCACGATCAAGGTGTTCATCAATTGAGTTTGGCAGTTCATCATGGTATCCATAACAAGGAGGTGGTTCCCTGTGTCCCATCCTAAGATCGTGATATGCTGAATTAACAGACCACACGACTTTTCCGTCGGTTGCATACTGACGTCCATCGAAGGGATCTACATAGAAGAAAGGTTCCTTGAAAACGGGATGTTCTGGAATAGGATCAAAGAAATACTTTCCACCACTGCCTTCACAAACGGCAGCCTTGTCGGATTCAGAAATCGAATGTGGAGTTTCTTCACTTGGACTGGGTGGATGTTCTTGAATTGTTCCGGGATGATCTACCACATCTAATGATTGAGGTAGTGGCATAGATGTCATAACAGGATATAAATATTCTCTTGAATCTTCCATTTCCACTGAATACTCTGATTCTTCCCTCAGAGGTTCAAGCCTTGCTTGAGTCTGCTCCACTTGTTCTGCGACCATTCTGTTCCAATTCTCCGGGGTCGGTAGGTAGTGGACATAATCATCATAGCTTGGTACTACTTGATTAGATGATTCTCCAGGGAAGTAGTTTGAGTAATTATAAGGATAATAGTATGGATCTGTCATCCTGAAATTTATTGGTTATGTTAAAGGCATCTTCCTACCGTTCGTTCAGTAGGCACAACTATTGGTTAAAGCTAAGATACTATCATACAAGTATCTAATTTTGCTAAAACCCTTAAATGCGGCTCTGATACCAACCTGTCACAACCCCGGGCTACCCCTGCCCGGGCTTCGTGAGACAACGCTGGTATCTGAATGAGGTCCCATAAATTTGGACAACGGAAGTCTTTGTTTTTACTTGATGCCCTTTTTTGTAATGAAATGTCATGTAAATAACCTCAAGGGTTAATTCTGTACTTTTTGTCAAAACTTGGGATCCACGTCCCTTTTCATTTCATGATAATAGACATTCAAAAGTCTATTATATAATGTACATCTGTTGAATTAATTTACATAATACAAGCCAATTAAAATGTTTAGGATCTACGTCCGTTCCAACATTTGGTCTTGTATTAGTCTGCCACAGGGATTTAAATATGCCTAAAGATCTTGTCTTTACTGCACCACCCTGAATTTAATGATTTCTTTCACTACCTGTGAAAAACGTTTTGAAAATGAACATCAGCATAAAGCCGGTGAATCACATTTAACTGACACGAAAATGATTTCTAACATAAACCAAATTAAAGCCTTTAAGCACGTTTCTGTATGGTAAATCTACACATTCAGCAGTCTTTTTCACCTGAAATATATACCACCTACATACACTGGGTTAACTGCCATGGGGTCAACTGGCTGAGCTCTATGTCTCAGACTGATAGCCTATTCCCAGGGTCGTGATGCTAAGAACCTTGTTCTTAGTCTTATATGATACTCAGGAACTCGTCCCTCGTATAATCTGCTAAGGAACCATATCCTCAGTCTTATGATACCCCCTTTCATGATCTGTACCCAGCCACGGACCGGACTTTCACCCGTCACATGTATACCATTTGATCAAATCTACGTATGCTTATGGCCTGAATGCTATCACGTAGATTACCCTTATGATTAAAGCATTTAATTTGTTTCATGCCGTTTTCGTAAATAAAATGGTTTTATCGTTTGAAAAGCGTTGAATGTGTTCACCTTGATTTTGATGGCTGGTAGGGTTGTAGGCTTCGGAATTTGAGCAGAACCTCGACACGTTTCTTCCTAGGGAAGACACGATTAACGAGAATATATATGAGAGAATATATATATAATTGCGGCTATATATATATGAATAGTTTTAACAATACCTACTTTGCGGGATTTGGACAGGACTACGGCTTGAACAGGATTTCGTAGGATTCTTGAACAGCGCTTCGGGACGTTGTGGAGTTTTGAGAGATTGGGTTTGTGTGAAACGAATGTTTGGAAACTGTACAGAATTTCAATCCCCTTTGAAGGCCTTTTATAGGCTGATTTTCCAGTCTCTCGCGTACCGCGAGACTGTCCAAGAAAATCTCTCGCGTACCGCGAGAGGATGAGGTGTCACGAACGGTGCTGAGTCAGCATGACACGTGTCGGCTGGTGGCAAGGGTGAATGACACGTGTTTTCTGGTCCTGACGCGTGTACTATTCCCTCGCGTACCGCGAGGCTTGGTTGGGAATCTTCTCGCGTACCGCGAGAAGATGATTTTCTGGCGCATAAGCATTCCCCTCGCGTACCGCGAGGTTTTGTCAAAATCTCCCTCGCGTACCGCGAGGGAGTGAAATTTTGAATTTTATTTTCTTTTTATTTTGGGTGTTACAATTGACCACTGCAACAAATATTTGAATTTTTGTACTTAAAAAATTATTATGTTTCATGGTATTGTCACACTCATAACACACACACACACATATATATATATATGTAGGGATTAAATAATAACCAATATTTTATGTAATAACCGTGATAATCACTCTCAAATAATCACATAATTTATAAATTATTTTTTTATTTTAATTGTTAAAAAATATTTAAGTATATATTGCATATATGTTGAACAAAAATACGGAAATGAGAGTGTTACATTTACGTAACACATAGTGTTACTTGTACGTGACACATAGTGTTACACATATGTAACACTATGTCAACATAAAACATGGTGGTAATTGTTACATATACGTAACACTATGTTATGGTTTTCATTTGGTCACTATCCCTATATATTTATATACATATACACATTATAATTTGTAAATATTTTATAGATTACTAGCTTAAAAATCCGTTTATTATACAGGTTGAATAATGAAAATGATATAATTCATAAATTTCAAAATATTTCTTATAACTGAAGTTACGTATAGAATATAATGATAAAAAATTAGAAGTTACAGTTATAATTCATAAATCTCCAAATACTTATTTTTATACAACATTTAATGTTCTAGTGGTAATCATCTTGATTTAAGATTAATAATTTTAGTTTGTTTTTACTTTTAACTTTAAATGATGCCACATACATCGTTTTGATTAAATCTCATTAAAATTGATCAAATCTCTTCTTGTCCTACTCAAATCTACCTCCGTCATTTTAGAATCTTTATTCCATTATTACTGCTACTTACATTAATTTCATCTAAATGAATCTTTCGGTGTTCAAAACAATTTGCAATTTGAATTCGAGAATGCTAGAAATGGTTTGTGGTTGTTATTGGAGGACTTCAATTCAGTAAGATCAAGGGAGGAAAGAAGGAACTCAATCTTTAATTCTCTAGAGGCTTATTATTTCAATGAATTCATAAGAAAGATTAGCTTGGCTGTTAAAGAATATCAAAATTGAAATAAAAAAGTGGTGACACTTGGCCAAAGAAAAAGAAGAAGGGGAGAGGCTGAGGTTGATTGAATCGATTGACAAGGTAGAACAATTTGCTGAACCGTTGGTGGTGAGGCCAAAGCTCCTTAGTCAGGATTTCAAGAGGATCTCAAGGGCTAAGGCGGACATGTTGATAGCAAAATTCACCTCGGAAGAGATTAGAGACGCGGTGTGGTGTTGTGGTAACGAAAAGTACCGGGGCCCCTTATGGCTTCTCATTTAAATTCATAAAGAAATATTAGGATGTTTTGGTGGTGGAGTTTTGGAATGTCATGAACGAGTTTTTCTACTCAGGTATGATAAATAAATGTGTCAACTCTTCATTCATAACTTTAATCCCCAAAATTAAGTCCGGATGATTTTCGTCCGATTAATCTAATCAGGTGCATTTACAAGGTAATCTCAAAAACATTGGCTAATAGGCTTAAAAAGATGCTCCCCTCGGTAATCAGTGACGTTCGAAGTGCCTTTATTTTTGTGAGGAATATTGTGGATGTGGACGGTCCCCTAATTCTTAATGAACTGTTTTCTTTCTTAAAAAAGGCAAAAAGAAAAGCGTTGTTTTTCAAAATAGATTTCGAAAAAGCTTTTGATACGCTTAATTGGGATTTTCTCGATTCCATTATGTTTCAAATGGAGTTCCCGGATAGATGGAGGAACTGGATTCGCGGTTGTCTTGACAAGATTTTCATCAATAATCATAAACGGTGCACCTTCTAATGAATTCAAATCTCATAGGGGGTTCGGCAAGGAGATCCTTTAGCCCCCTTTCTCTTCATAATTGGTATGGAGGCGTTAAATGTAGTATTAAATTCGGCTTGTGAAAAAGGTATTCTTATTGGCATTAAGGTTTTCGAAAGCGGCCCTATGTTATCTCACTTATTCTATGCCGAAGATGCCACATTCGTTAGGGAATGGCCCTTATTAAATGGATTAAATCTAGCAAGAAACTTGAGGTGTTTCTTTTTAGCTTCGGGTTTGAGAGTTAACCTTAAAAAAGTAGAATATTTGGCATTGGTGTTTCCATGGAGCAGGAAGAAGATATGGCTCGAATTTTAGGCTGCATTAAGGAGGTTTTTCCTTTCATTTACTTAGGTTTGTCGGTGGGGGCGAGCATGAATTTAGCAAAAAATTAGAGCCATATTGTCGAGAAGTTTAAAAGAAAGTTGTCGGTTTGGAAAGCAAACACACTCTCCTTTGGAGGGAAACTTTAATTCAATCGGTCCTGGGTAACTTGGGTATATATTACTTGTCCATATTTAAAGCTCCCGTGCAAGTCATTAAAGAACTGGAAGACTGGAGACGTAGATTTTTATGCGGCGGTCTTGAAGGATCCAAAAAGATATCTTGGGTTGCTTGGGATAAATTGTTACCTCCAAAAGAGCTTGGCGGTTGGGGAATTGGGAGCTTACGGGCTATGAACTTGGCGTTAATATAAAAATGGTTGTGGAGACAAAAAAATGAACCGAATGGCCTTTGGGTTCATTTAATATCGTGTTTTCACAAGACTAGAAGAAATGAAGACTGCTTTTCCCGTGAAGAAATCTATGACTGGGGTTTGGAAGAATATAATCAAGGTATGTGATGATCTAAATGACTTCAACATTGATTTTCGTGGTCTTATCAAATGTTCCATTAACTTTGTTTTGGGGGGATTTGTGGCTGCCTGAGGGCAGGCTCAAAGACCTTTTCTCTAACTTATTCAAGCTGGAAAAACAGAAAAGATGTATGATTGTTGATCGGTTGATGCCGGGGACGTTAGGTTCCGGATGTCGTTGGGATTGGATGAGTGACCTGACTACAACAGCTGAGTCAAATGAGCTCCAGAAATGATTAGACATAATGAGTATAAACCTCCTAAATGTCAGGGCAGATCAGTGGAGTTGGCTTTGTGATTCATCTGGTAAGTTTTCGGTTAAATCCATCAAACATTTGATCGAAAACAATTTGTTTCAGCATGATAATAGGCAGTTTCATTGGTCCAAATGGCTTTCGAAAAAAAAAAATCTATTTTCTTGGATGGAGAGCCGGTCTGGGAAGATTGCCATCCAAAGTTGAGCTTGCTAAAAGAAATGTTCTCATTCCATCCACGGTATGCGACTGGTGTGGTTTAGCGTTGGAATCGATTAATCATTTGCTCATTGAATGTGTCCTAGCTAATGCAGTTTGGAATTTGGTTTCTTCCGGCTGTACATGTCTTTAACAGTGGGTAATTCAGTGAAGGAAATATTGCAATTCGGAGAAGTGGTTACCGGAAGTAAGGTGTTAAAAAAATTGGTCTTAACATCATTTTAGTCGCTCTTTGTACGAGTTTAGGTTAACCTACTTATTAAACCTATGTATCTTTTGTTCACTAAATTTTGAACTTTCTTCTTTGCTATGTAAAAAGGAAATCAATAATTGAATCAATTCCATAATACTTCGTGAAGTGCTTCTTTAAAGCGTTCTACAACTTGTATGAACTACAACTTTTATATAATATTTTATTAGCTAGTCATATCATTCTTCTTTTGACATCTAGTTTTGACGCACCATTTGGTATGTTTGCAAAAAGAAATTTTATGGTCGACCACTTTGGCGAGAGGGATTTCGTACAAAGTGACCAATAGTACAAAAGAATTACGATGATATCAAAAGTAAAACACAATTGAAAAGGTACAATCTCACAAAAGAAAAATATGTAGATTAATCAAAGAGAATTATGCTTAATATCTTTGATTAATTTAGTATAACAAGTAAAAAGTAGGACTTAATTTAGAAAAGAATTGTAAATGTAACTTTTAAACTTGAGTAAATATTATATATACCCCTATAAATATGGGTAAATATCATATATATCCGACAAAAAACTAAAAGTATCATATATACTCAATTTAAATGATTTTTTTATTTTATGATACCTTTATCCATTATATGATTTTTTATAACCTAATTTTTTACTTTTATCCCATACGTAAATGATCACCCATTCTCCGGTTCAAGATGGCGACCATCGTGATTCTCCAAACCCGTTCAGAAAGCATCGACTCAGAAGGAACGATTGCGAGAAAGTTATAAATGCTATAAAAGAAAATTGCTATATATGATGTATAAATTCTATAAAATAAAATTGGTAAAATTATTTTAAAAAACGAGAAAATTAGATATAATATTTTGAGAAAACTATTGTTTATGAATAAATATAAAATTCTAAAGTTAAAAATGAGTAAATATGAAATTTCGAAGTTAAAAATGGGTAAATATAATATTTTAAAGTTTTAAAGAAATAAGAGTAAAATGGTCATTTCTTAAATTGTTTTTAATGAAATGGGTATATATATGATATTATTCATGTTTGTAAGGGTATATATAATACTAGGTTAGAAACCCACCGGGTTGAATAAATTCAATGTTATATACTTTAGTAATAAACATATTACATATTTATAACACAATACATAGTTTTTTAATACAAATTCTAGAAACGTTAGATAGTTATTTTTTAAAAATGTTTTATAAAAAGAATGAAAGACATGTTGAATTTATAAAAATGTTTTATAAACAAACATATATTTTTTAAATAAAAAACGTTTTATAAAAATAATTATAGAAATCATTATCATTTAATAGGAGAAAGAAGCGGGAAACAAAAAAATTTAAAAAAATTAAAGAAATTTGTATAACTATTAGGAGAGAGAGGCGGAAAAAAAAGTTGATGATGCACAAGAGAGTGACAAGTGTCCCACTAAAACGTTTATTTATTATACAGTATAAATTTTTAGTTTTGGTTGGGTATATATGATATTTTCCATGTTTGTATGGATATATATAAAATTACCCCTAAACTTGAAACTTTAACACCTCTTTAAAAACCATACATACTCTACTTTCTAGTCATTCTAAAGGTTATTAGTATAATTTAATATTGGTACCACAAATAGCTACATTAAAGGAAAAAAAATTGTTTGTGAGTAGTTCATTGTGACGTGCCAAATCTTTAAAGATTACACAGACTTGGTTTCATACTGACTACTTCTGCATAGCAATTGGAGCAAGCCTCGGCGATTAAGGAAAGTCGTATAACAGAAGTGCTTCCACTTCCCGCGTATATCACTGGTCGGGAGTTGACGCCACTCTCCTCTAATGAATTCATAGCAAGATGAAACCAATGACCCCGTGACAACATGCTACCCTCACTAAACGTCCTTCGAAGGGTCTAATTAGAATTAGTAATGGTAGACTTATTATAGTGGAGGTCTTGGGTTCGAATCCTGGCCACATCAAAAAAGGGGTATGTGGTAATGTCAGGGGGTTTATCCAGTTGGGGGGTTCCTCCTGGAATGGGCTGCCCTGGATGTTCTAGGTGTTGTTTCGGGGAAACCCAATTATCGTATAATATCTAGGTGTTGCCGTTCAAAAAAAAACTTAGAAAATCTCACATTTCTAATATTTTTGAAATATCATATGAGATTTAGTGATTTGAATTTAGAAAAGTTTCTTCGTACTGAAACAACAATTGCATATATAGACAATAAAAGTACTCATGCAATAATTCACTACAACAAAAAATGTCAACTGCTCACGTTTTGTTTTTCTTCACAGTGTACGAAGTGCATATTTTTTTACATACACGTTTGTAAGCAATGTTTTCAGAACCGGACCGGACGTCGAACAGGTCTCCTTACCGGTCCACTGGTCGGACCAGTCCGACCGGATTTAAGAACCGGACGACGTCATAAATATTATAAAAATATATCAGTCTAAATAGCTTTTAATCCTTTTAAAAACCACCAACAAGTTAATTCCAATAATTTTAAACTAACAATTACCTACGAAATAAGAAGCCAAGAGACTTAAAAAAGATTAAAAAAAAAAAAAATAGTCAAGCGGTTCAACCGGTCCGACCACCGGTTCGCTGCAGAAACGGTTCAACACATGTAACCGGACCGGTCAGACCACCGGTTCCCGGTCCGACCGGCCGGTCCGGTCCGGGTTTCAAAACATTGTTTGTAAGTGTGAAAAATATTTATGAAGTTAAAAAAATGCGTTTATGATTAATTGATTATAAAGAAAGATTATTATGCTTAAAAACTATTAAGCTTATAATTGTAAACTAGTGGACGCTTACTGCGTTGCAACGGTGACGTTGACGTTGTTGAAGTAACTAAAGAGAAGTGTATGAAACATGCATATTCGTTCGCGTTGTGGCGATAAATAAATGGTAATGGTATATTCGAAATCCGAGAAAAAGTTACGTAGTAGTAAAAATGAGCATTAACAAATACGGAATTGAATTTAAAAATAAAAGAAGTAAAAATATATAATATTTGACCTAGCTCGTGTTTAATAAAGTTAATATCAATGTAGACAAGAATAAAAGTATATATGCATATTATATATATTATAAATCTTATATTGAAACTTAGATAAAAATAAATATACGCAACGGTATATTCAGAATTTAAGAAAATATTATATTTTAAAAGTTATAAGAAAAAAATGTGTAAAATTAAGACAATAATAAATAATTAAAAAATTAAAATATATAATAGAGAAATTAAGAAAATTATTTTTTTTTTCACGTATTTGTGTATGCGAAATAAATGATTTTGTCATATGTTTAAACTTTAAGCTTGAAATAAATGTTTGTAACTTTGTCACATTTTTAAGGTGACAAAAATTATACAATATTACCACCATATGAAAATTATAGAGAACATACTCATACCTTGTAAGCTTGAAATTTTTATATAATTTCAAACGTTTCTAGGCATGAGAAAAATACATATATAAATTTTCACACTTCTAAGTGTGAGAAAGCATATGCAATTCTCACGTTTGTAAGTGTGAAAATTAAAAGCTATTAAAAAGTTTCTCAAATTTCTAAACGTGAAAAATAATATAAAATATCTAGAACTAGAATAGTATAACACCTTATGATACAAAAGGTCACTCTTGAAATCGTGTACAAAAATTAATCTTACTAAAGAAAAATAAATTCATGTCTTAAAATATTTTATAATTAAAGAAGTAAATATTAGAAAACTAGACATCACATACTTCGGTTCTAGTTTTTTTTCTTGAACGACAAATTTTTTTACTTAGTGGGACTTGAACCCATGACCTTGAAGTCTTTAAATGTTTAAGAGCCTTGCCTCTACCATTGGACCACCACCCCAATGGCACTTCGGTTCTAGTTCTTCACCCCTCATTGCGAATGTGTATCTACGTTTGAAGGCTATTGGAAGCAAGCCACAAATGAAGCATGTCAGTCAAATGGATCATAGGTTAATGCATTGAACCCTACCCGTCTACAACATTCGGTTATTGCAATTAGGGTGGAGGGAGTGGTTTCGGGATCCCTCATTCAAGAATGGTTATTGAGGCGGTACCAATGAGGAGGGTAAGGTGTTCCCGATCATCCCGGTCTCTCCTCTTTGCTTCACAAACCTGCGTCCGATTTCATCATCTTCGGCATCGTTATCACGACTTGTTCCCGAGTGCCATCTTCCTCAAACCTGCAACTTGTCGATGTGGCTTCCTTCTCGGCGGTGAGTCCCGAGTGCACTCCCTCCACCCTTGTGGCGTGTTCATGTTGAATTCAACATGAATTGGAAGATGGATCTAACCTTAATTCGGTTTCCTATATAATTGAGAATGGAATTCGGGGAGAAAAGCTGGAATTTAACTGAATAAGGGTTTTACTAATATTAAAATATGTGAAAATAAAAAAAAAATTGTTGTAAAGTATAATCATGTGTCACAGAGCCAAGATCTTTAGCTCACTTACCTCAAACATCGACTTGAAATATAAAATAATAAACCATACTTAGCACAATTACATAATTTTAATAATTTCTACGTCTTAACAACATCTACACACTATCTGTGTATATATTTTTTTAAAGATTATATCATATATTAATATATCTGGTTCCGATGCGGGTAAACATGTTGATAATCGGGCACACATCACCTAATATCATACTAGTCTCATTCATGTCTTGAATATTTTAGGTTTCAAATTTAACTATTGAGTTTGGGTTCATTTGTCATCCCTGAGTTTCATCTTAACGCATTTACGTTTTGTTCCCGAGTTTACTAAAGGAAGGAAATGAAAAGAAAGGATTCATTTCCTTTCTTTTCTTTTCCTCTTTTCCTTTCTCTCCAAATCTTTCCAATTTGGAAGGATAGAGATAAGCCTTTTTTTCCCTTCATTTCCCTCCTTAAAAAAATCCTTTCTTTTTTTAAAACATCATATTCGAATTTATATAAAAGATTTTTGTGAAAGTTATAAAAGAAATTAAATTATACTTTAAATAGAGAAAAGGAAAAAGGTTAAAGAGATCAATTGTCGCCCTTAAGTAAGCACCTGAAAATTGTAGAAAAAACACTCAGATTTTTTTTGAATGGCAACACCTATAAATTCTAGGATAATTGGGTTTCCTTGGGGCAACACCTAAAACATCCAGGGCAGCCCACCACAAGAGGAACCCCCCAACTAGATAAACCCCCTGACCTGGCCACAGACCCGTTTTTTGCTGTGGCCAGGATTCGAACCCAAGACCTCCACTATAAAAAGTTTGGGGCTACCATTGCACCAAATGGCCAACGATTTTTATCTATTAGATCACAAAAACAAAGTGGTTCACATTCTAAGCTTCGGTACAGATGCCTGGGTCAAAAGCCCAGTTACAGTGAGTTTGGAACCAGGGCTGGCCCAAATGTTTGTTTTGGGCTTCTTTTCGTAAATTTTATAACTTTTTTTTGGGAAAGCACAAACTTTGTCAATTAGTTAATTAACTAATTCGATCAAATAATTACAAATTACAATGACCCTGTATCATATCATATTTAGTCCATTTAACACGGAAAATGTTGATATATGTTTTTTTTAACGGCCAACAAACTATAATATATACAAGCACTGGCATGAAACTAGGCCAAAAGATACATGCATCGATTATGAAAAAACTATAATCAGACCAAGCCAAATATCAATTACACTTCAAAACATGAAAAGAAAATGAACACCATTGGTCCTAAGTTAATGAAGATACACTCGTTCGGTTTGTTACCCAAAGGAACTCAAGGAGTTTTATGTCGACTATAATATTTGCAAAAGAGATAGGTTACCGATTAAACACCTGGCCATTCCGCGCCTTCCATAAGCACCACAAGGAGATTAATAAGACCGCGTGAATAACTTTCACCATCTTTTTGGAGACCCGAGCATATTTGTACAAATCCAGCAGATCTCTAGTGGAAAAAGCATATATATACGGAATATTGCACCATTGAAAATAAGCTGCCAGATAGATTGAGCGAGAACGCAAGAGACAAAGAGATGATCCGTCGTTTCAATTTGATCTCCACACACCGGGCATAGAATAAAAACCACCACAATATTTTTTTCTGCCAGAGATGACAAGGTTGGGAGACGATCAAGGCTAGCCCGCCAAGCTAAAATGCTTACCTTATTCGGGACCCAACTATTCCAGAAGAATCTAAAGGTAGATGGCACACAATTAAATCCTGCATCATTTTTTGTATCCCAAGAATCGAGAACAAACCCGAGTCGTTGATAGACCAGAACCATTTGTCGACTCCATCCGAGAGGGAAACAGGCCGAAGAAGCAGCAGCAGGTGTTGCAGATCGGGGGTTTTAGCAACAAAAACAGAGGGGTGTTTCCAGTTCCAACTCTAAAGATGCCTAACATTAACCATATGAAGACGGTCCGCAAGAGAACATGATTTGGCTGCTTCTAGGGAAAAAAGAGAAGGAAAGCTGAAAGCAAGTTGAATGCATTTACCATTCTTTAGAACACCTTTAATAACCGTCTTAAGATCAATGTTAACCTTGAGAAAGTCTGCCGAGATCATGAAAACCTGCTTCCATAGCCCCTTGATTGGAACTTTTGCAGGAATGGAGCACCAAGACCTTGAATTGTGATGAATAGACTAAATAACATTTTCCAAAGACCTTGTTCTTCTTCTTTAAACCTCCACCACCATTTCACAAGTAAGGCTAGGTTAGCATCTCGGAGAGATCTAAGACCGAGCCCACCACAATCCTTAGAAGAAACAACTTTTTGTCATGAGACCTAGTTAATTTTTGATTTTTCAGAGTTTCCGCCCCAAAAAAAAACACTCTACGCATACGTTCCATGCTATTAAGAACCCTGATGGCCGGGGCCCTGTATAAGGAAAAATAACGGACGAGAGTTAAGAACATATTTTATTAATGTTACACGGCCGCCAAACGATAATTGCTTAGCCTTCCAAATAGATAGACGCTTTTGGAACACATCAAGAGCCGGCTTCCAATGTTTCACAAGGTTTATGTTGGCCCCGACTTGTAAACCAAAATCCTTAAATGGAAACGAGCCAACTTTACAATTTAGATAGTTGGCCATATCTTGAAGGTCATAATCGTTCACATACACCGAATAGAGAGCTTTTAGACAAAAAAATAAAATAAATAATGTTGATATATGTAAGAAAGTGTTGGACAAATTGTCATTTTGTGCCTTATTTTAATACGTAAATTGGAAGGTATAATTTTTTTTGGGGGGCTTTTCTTAACATCAACTTGCATTTTGAGATTTGAGATTTTAGATTTGAGATTTGAGATTTTTAAGAAGTTGACTTTCTCTATAAATTCCCTGAGTTTATTTTATTTTATTTTATAACTTATACAATTATATTCGATAGCAAAACATGGAAATAATACTCAAATTGAAACATTCCTTCATGCATTTTCAATGTGAATAACTTGTTGTAAAGTAGAGAGTTCAACCATCAATGAACAAAATTTATAAAAAAGAAGATGAAATGAAGTGAAGGCTTAGGGTCATGATAAATTCTCTTTCTTAAAACGATATGTACACCATCTCGTCAACTAGATCGCTATGGGTTTTGCGTAAACACAAGTCCAATTGTATCTACTTGAAACATCATCACCTCCTAATTGCGCATCTTTGGGTAAATGATCAAACCATGACCACAATCTCATTGAATTGTGAAGCCTAATGGTTACGGGAAGGATGTGATCCACGTCATGATAAGGGGAGAGGGGTAGAGCGGGCTGGGATCAAGGGGTAGCCGCCCCTTGCAAGGTGTTTCAGGCTTGAAGAAATTTGAGTATTATTGGTACTTGAAAATTTGGTTCATTTTGCATCACATTGTTGTATGTTGCTTGAACAATAAAAATGAGAGAGCAAATCACCTAACAAACAATTTTCTACATTGTTTGAGATAAAAAATATATATATACTTAATATAAATATAACAATAGATTAAACAAAAGCTACTTCTAAGTTATCTCATGAAGATAGTTTGGTAAGTTCTTAGAGAACTTCATTCTTAAGGATTCTAGGATCATAAGTGCTTGCTTAGGATGCCACTTTAAGCTTACACATAAGCAATCACAATAAAAGGATGAAGACAAGGAAGAAATGGTTGAAGAACATCCAGAGTTGGACATGGATCATAAGGAAAATATTCTTTATTGTGATAAACAGTGTGTAGTTAAGATAGCAGAGGATTCAATGATTCATTTTAGGGATGTGCATGGGTCGGTTTCGGATTTAAACGGAACCAAAACTAAAATTTTGGTTTTAGGAAACCGGTTGGTTTCAGGTTTTCAGGTTTTGGTTTTACGTATGTACCACCTCCTATTAATGAACTTGGGCCTGAAACATTTGGCCTAAATACCGAAGATGGGCCAAAAATCCAGTAACAAACATTCAAACAAATTGAGTGTGGTTTCTTTTTGGAGCGAGGAACAACTAAAACCTGGTTTTTAGTTAAAAAAAACAAAACAAAATATTTTTACCTATCATCTATATATATTTCATCTCATCTATATAATTTTATACTCTAAAAAAATGGAAGGGTCATCCAAAAAATCAACAAAGCATAGAAAATTTAGGCTAAAAGTTCAATCTCAACCGCGACCCGAACGAACCCAATCCGCTCCCCGACGAACCCAACCACCTCCTCAACGACCACAACCACCTCCTCAACCAATTCCAAACTATTTTCCGCAACCTCAATATCCAAACTACTACCCTCAAATTTACTAATTTTTTTATTTATATATACCCACATTCCACACACGTATATTTTTACCTATCATCTATATATATTTCATCTCATCTATATAATTTTATACTCTAAAAAAATGGAAGGGTCATCCAAAAAATCAACAAAGCATAGAAAATTTAGGCTAAAAGTTCAATCTCAACCGCGACCCGAACGAACCCAATCCGCTCCCCGACGAACCCAACCACCTCCTCAACGACCACAACCACCTCCTCAACCAATTCCAAACTATTTTCCGCAACCTCAATATCCAAACTACTACCCTCAAAGTTCAACCGATCCAAATATACTATCTCAAGATATGGATCCAAATTATTTATCTCAATTTTCGCTTGATATGGATCCTAATTTTTTATCTCAATTTTTCTACCAATACCAAAACCAACCGTATCGTGATCCAAACGAAATCATCCGTTCGGAATCCGAAGATGAAGAAGAAGATGAGGATGTTGATGAAGAAACGGAAGAGGAGGATGTTGATGAGCTAGAAGTCGAAGAAGTTGAAGTAGAAGAAGTCGAAGTTGAAGATGTTGATGCCAAGCCGAAAAGACAACACAAAAACCGGTTACCACCAAAGAGATGGACGGAAGAAGAAGAAATTGCCGTGGTCCAAGCTTATATTCATAAGACACATAATAAAAGAAAAAAAAATCAACAAAAAGGTGATTCGTTTTGGAAGAAAGTTCTTGCGCATTTTACCGCGACGATCGAACCGTTGATCAAGTGTCTTGGAAGTGGAATGATCTTAATAAAAAAATAACCGCCTTCAACGGGTGTTACCAACAAATGGTAAGATTTATTTTTCAAAATATATAGGTATTTTTTAATTTTCTTAGCTAACGTTTCAAATTATATATATATATATATATATATATATATATATATATATATATATATATATATAGAAAAAAAGAAGGTCGAGTGGTACAAGTGATTTGGACTTTGTTGAAGCGGCTTTAAGCCATTACAAGAAAGTGTACAAAAGACCATTCACCAACTTGAAATGTTGGGAGGTTGTACGTAACAATGCTAAATGGGAACCCATAGCATTGATGGGTGAGGATTTAGAAGGAAGTCAGTCCTAAAAAAGAACAAAAACTTTTGAGTCGAGAACCCCAAGTGACTCGGAGGGTTTTACAAACCTCTTTCCCGACATAAATGTGAACGCCGAACCGCAAGACGACACGACACCGACAATGCCAAAACGTCCGGGGAAGAAATCGACCGAAAGTTCATCTAGTAAGGGAAATTTGGTAGACATAGTTGAAGAATACAATACTATGAAAGCGTTGGAGATAGAAAAAAAAAATTTCGGAATAAGATGGCGGAAGCAAAATTAAAAAGAGAACAAACGGCGATTGAGTTGATGCTTGAAAAACAAAAGGATCGTGACATCAAAACATTCACCGAATCGCATGATCATCTCGTAGAACCGTACTTGTCGATTGTATTGCAACGTAAACGTGAAATTGCCGCTAAGTATGGATGGCAATGCACCTTTTAGATTTTAAATTTTTATTATCTAGCTTTTATTTATTTTGTAGGTTTTTTATTTTCAATTGTATTATGTTAATTTTTAGAGTTAATTACTGTTTGAGTCCCTTACGTTTAATCATTCTAACTATTTGAGTGTCTTATTTTTAAATCCATCTCTTTTAACCCTGACGTTTCATTTTTGCTTGTATTTGAGTCCAGATGACTAACGTCGTTAGATTTAACAGTTAACTTTTATCTGAAATGACCAAAATACCCTCAGGGACTCAAATGGTTAAAAACGTTCTACCCTCTCTCTTCCCACCACCACCACCACCACCATACTAAAAAATATTTAATATTTATGAACCCCACTTGAAACTTGAAACACCAACCAACCATTAGCCCATACACCATTGTGCTTCTTGTGCGTGATCACTTTTAGGGGTGAGCAGTTCGCGGTTCGAAACCATTAGAACCGTAAAACCGGACTAATTGGAACCGGAACCGACCCGCGAAATACTAAACAGGTCCGGTCCTCGGTTCTTCATATAGTCATTAAACGGTTCGCGGTTTGGTTCAGTTAATAAACCGACGGTTCCGGTTCAGACCCGTTAGTACCGTTTGTGGAGTATTTTGGGTTTGTTTTTTGTTTTGTGGAGTTGAATTGGAACTTTATTTTGCAGGAAACATAATTTGGTATAATGAAAGTGAAACTTTATCTTAATCGGTTTGGTCTAGCAATTAAACGGTTCTGACCCGTTTAATACGGTTCCGGTCCAGTCTGAACCGTTTATATACGGTCCGGTCCTCGGTTAACATATTTCCATCCAAACGGTTCGCGGTTCCGATCCGGTTAGGCCCGGTTCGAACCGAATGCTCAGGCCTAATCACTTTGAGCGTACCCACACACCATTGTGGTCCAAATATTAACATTTCTATCAGGTATTTCATCGAACAGTTGGCGTGCAAGTATTAAACTGGCAGGTATTAAACTGGAAGAAACAGAGTACCCTCTAATCAAATTATTTACAACATGGAAGTGCAGGTCTAATCCGACTTTAACCACTTGTGAATGCACTTGTTTGCAGGATTTAACCGATTGTAAGCTGGAACACGCCTTGAGGAGAAACGAGAACGTGTGTTTACCTGGTGTAACTCCCATAGTGGCGGCGTGAACGCTCCACGGTAGTAGCTGCAGTGGCAGCAGTGATTACAGATCCGACGAGTCTGTGGTGTTCCGGTGGTTCCCGCCAGCCCAAAAAGGACGCTTCCGACAGCTATGGTGGTGGTCTTTGAACCATGAAGATGACGCGCAGATTAACGATGGCGACGGCATGTTTGTAGATCACCGCGAGGAGCGGTGCTATTAGGGTTCCGCCAAGTCGAAACCAACGAGGTGGTGGTCAGATCTGTGAGTTCCGGCAACCAAGTGTTTTACCAGTGACCACGAGACTTCCGGCAACGTGGTTAGGTGAGGGGCGATGAGTACCGTCAAAGGCGGAGATGATTGGGTAGAACAAGCGGCGGCGCTCAGCGTTGCAGGGTGTTGCGTTGCCGGGAGTCGCCGGAGGAGAGGCTGGGTGGCGTTAATGGAGGATGGTGGGTGTTTAATTGATTATATGCAGAGATGATTATCATCAGCCCCTTTTTATTGTTTCAAGCAAATTAGTTTTTTGACATTAAAAAACAATATCATCGAACAAAGATAATATAATTTGATATAGAAAAAAATAATTTAGTAATAACAAGTAACTAGGTGGTGGTGGTGGTGGGAAGAGAGAGGGTAGAACGTTTTTAACCATTTGAGTCTCTGAGGGTATTTTGATCATTTCAAACAAAAAATTAACTGTTAAATCTAACGACGTTAGTCATCTGGACTCAAATAGAATCAAAAATGAAACGTCAGGGTTAAAAGAGATGGATTTAAACAAAAGTGACTCAAATAGTTAGAATGATCAAACGTCAGGGACTCAAACAGTAATTAACTCTAATTTTTATTTAATGAAATTGTCTTTTTTTAAATTAAATGTTTATTTTTTTTTACAAAAAAAGTTGGTAGTAAATGAGTAGGGTGTTTCCAATCAAATCTGAGTAAATTGGTAGTTTTGAGGTGACAGAATTCTATTAAACAGTTTTGGTGAGTAAATAAGTAAAAGGGTAAATCACCCCCATCACCCTAAAGGATACTAAAGAATATGTGATAAAATTATACAACTTTATTATTGACGTGTTGCTTCAAACCATATGAGAGAAGTTCAGTTACGGGCCTAGAAATTTTTTTATTTAGGTCGAAAATTTTTGGAGTCAGTTAATTAGTGATATATAATAATTTTTTGGGGGGCGATCGAGGGACATTTGCAAAAATTTTTAGGAGACGATTGGTACTTTAACGCGTATATAATACTAATTTTTTTAAGGGGGCTGCCCCCATAGGCTCACCATGCCATCGGAGAAAACTCAATCTCTAAACATGTATAAAGTTTTTAAACCCTTTAAAGTTGTCATTATCATTCATTTAATTTAGTTGGTGCACCAAAATGTCTAATGACACTTATCTTTTGGATTACCTTCTGGATACAAGACCTTCTGGATTACCCATTTATATTCTCCTCAAATGAAAAGAAAAACCACGGTATTTTTCTAGTTACTCTTTGGTGCATTTGGAGGTCGAGGAGTGAAAGGGTATTTCAAAGTAAGGTAATTTACCCGTCCAAGATTTTTGAGGATATCAAAACTTTGTCATTTCTTTGGATCAAAAATAGGGCGACCACATATATGTTTTCTTGGATTCATTGGTGTAACTTTAATCTCCTATTATAAACTAAAGCTCTTGGGTGTCTTGTTTGGGATAGCTTCTTGCTAATCCCTTTGTTTTTAATGAATCATTAGCCGTTTAAAAAAATGACACTTATCTTTTCCCATTATATTAAATAAAACATCAAAATTAAAGTATACATTTAACATTTCTTATCAAATAAAATCCTTATTCTAATAAACGATTTCAAAGAATACCATGTGTTATCACCATATTTTTTCTTACCAAATTTTTTTATTTTTTCCTATTTTAAGTAAGTTTGAATTTTGAAATCTAAATAAGTTAATGTTTTTTTTTTGAAAAAAATAATATAAAATTTGAATTCTAATTATTACTTATTTAAGGAAACAAAAATTTTATTTGTTGTTTTAGTTTTATATATATACATATACGTGAGTGTATATATATATATATATATATATTAAAAGGTAGGATGAATTTAAACAATTGATAGTTGATAAAGACGATAAAATTATAAACAAAACAACAAATGTCGTGTACAAAGAATTATTTATAAATTTGTGAATTATAATTGTATTTTTATTTTTTATTGATGTACTTAATAAAAATACTTTATTTATGTAAATTTTTGTACACAATCTAAAATTATATAATTTCTATTTTACACATTATTTTATTTTTTTGTACACATTATTGTACTTTTATTTTTGTATTAAACAATCTCATGTAATACATGGGTATATAACCTAGTGGGTTGAGTTATAGTAAAAATGGTATTTAATCTAAAAAGGGTAAGAAAAATTATGGGCTTGACATGTGTCCTTTTATTGTTTTTGAAAGGAGAGCATATTGGTCACATTGGTCATTGTGTCAAATACGTCAGGTCATTGTGTATAATGTTAGGTCTGGTCATTTTGTTAAATATTTTTCATCATTGTGTTATATGTATTCATCATTGTGTTTTACGTTTTAAATAATTTCATGTTATTTTTGTCACTATTTTTTATGTGTTATATATAACACATCGATGAAATTTTTTTGACGCAATTACCTGACATTAGACACATATTTGACATTAGACACAATGATGAAAAATATTTGACACAAAGATCTGACATTAGACATAATGACCTGACATTAGACATAATGACGAGCAATAATCACAATGAGCTGGAAAACGTAATTTTTTCTCGTTTTTGTATATAACGACACTATACTTGTTTTAAAGATAAAAAACTCTCGTTTTCATTATTGTGTTTTACGTTTTAGATAATTTCGTGTTATTTTTGTCACTATTTTTTATGTATTATATATAACACGGTGATTAAAATATTTGACACAGTGATCTGCCATTAGAAAAATATTTGACATTAAACACAATGATTAAAAATATTTGACACAATGACTTGATATTAGAAATACTGACCTGACATTAGACACAATGACAAACAATAATCACAATAAGCTGGAAAACGTATTTTTTCTCGTTTTTGTATATAAAGAAACTATACTTGTTTTAAAGATAAAGAAACGATCGTTTTTATGATGTAACTTTTTTTTTAAAATAATGTCGTATGTAAAAGTTATGAACGTTTAAAAAAGGGGGGAACTTGATAAAATTCAACAATAGTGATCATGACTAAAATATCTTTGCAACAACTTTTTCTCCTATAATTTGATCTCAACCATTAAAAATATATCTAACGGTTATAAATCATTCTCACCATTTTTAGTTTAAAATATTTTTTTATTTAAACTTTTTCCATAACCTAGTAACCTTATATATGAAATAATATATAAAAATGATAAACTCTTGTCTCGTTGAATTTTCAGATAATTACGTGGTTTTATACATACTTCATACTTGTACGGTTTCCATTACTTCATTAATTTTTATAGTTAAAAATATAAAGATTTTAAATATAAAAAAAGAAAGAAAAAAAGAGTGGCCAAGAAAAGACATGGCGCTCGTTAAATATTTTGTTTCACGCTACCTAACCAGATCATGTTAGCGTGTTGGTTCCCTCTATCTCTTCATTCTCCATCACACCAATATTCACATATATAATTAAAACCAATAAAAAGGTTTGTTTTATAAAATACAAAGATGGATATCGATTCTCCACAACAACATGTTGTCACCATTTGGGAAATCAACAGAGATCGACTCACGGCTATGCAACACAAACTTTCTGACGCACCCAAACTACTGAGTGTCACCGCTGGACGGACAACCTGCTCCATTTTCAAAGTCCCACAAACCCTAATCAACATCAACGGTAAGTCATACCAACCCACCATCGTCTCTGTTGGACCCTTCCACCACGGTGAGCCGCACCTCGATATGATCGAGGAGCACAAGTGGCGGCTCCTGCGCCAGTTGTTGAACCGAACACAAGCCAAAGGGATGGTCCTGGAGGACTTGTTGAGGGCCGTGCAACCGTTAGAGGTCACAGCCCGAGAATGTTACTCCACGACCATCCCTTACAGCACTGATGAGTTCATCGAGATGATGGTGCTTGATGGTTGCTTTGTAATTGAAATTTTTAGAAAGTTCGGTGGGTTGGTGGAGGTGGTTGACTATGATCCACTTATAACCATGCCGTGGGTTCTTTCATTTTTATTACGGGATCTGATCCGGCTTGAGAATCAGATCCCTTTCTTTGTTCTTGAAAGTTTATTCGAGTTAACAAAGACAGCAGATAGCCCAACGCTAGCTACACTAGCATTGGGCTTCTTCAATTTAACTGTACAAAGATCTGAAAACTTTCTGGAGAAATACTCCAACGTTAAAGCCAAGCACTTGCTCGACCTACTTCGGTCAAGTTTCCTTCCACCGGACCTCGAACACACCATAAAACCCGACAACCGCCCTCCGCCACATATAATTCACAACATCTCAAAGCTCCGACGATCGGGAATCAAACTAAAGCCGTGTAAAGCCGAAAGCTTCCTCGTGGTTAAGTTCAAACGTGGTGTGATCCACATGCCGTCGATAACAATCGATGATTTCATGTGCGCGTTTTTATTAAACTCGGTTGCATTTGAACAATGCCACAGTGGATGCTCAAAAATCTTTACTTCATATGTTACATTGCTTGATTGTTTGATTAACACATCTAGAGACGTGGGGCTATTATGTGATTGGAACATTATCGAGAACTATTTAGGTACCGAAGCCGAAGTTGCGACTTTTTTCAACAGTATGGGAAAGGATATATCTTTCGATATCGATGTGTGTTACTTGGCTCGATTATTTGATAACGTGAACCGGCATTATCATAGCGGGTGGCACGTGCAATGGGCTAGTTTTAAATACACGTATTTTAACACACCATGGTCGTTTATATCGGCGTTGGCAGCTTTCGTTTTGTTGATTCTAACCGTTGCACAGACAGTTTACACGATCCTTAGCTACATAAGTTCGTCTTGATCGGGTTCACGACCATCAAATGTATAACGTTTTCAAATTTCGTATACTTAACATGAGCTTGTTGGTATTTCGTCATACAATTAACAGTGCTATAAAACTGGATATTTGCGACTGCTAATTCAGTCATAAGTTAGTCGCTAAAGTTATTTTGTGATTGATTTACGAACGATATTGATGGTCACAAAAACCTTTGTCTTCCGATTGAAATCGTATTGCTTCCGGTTTTAGCCACAAAAAAGTCGGATAATGTGTTGCTCTATGCTATGGTCCACTGATGTATGAGTATATGACTCACGTTGGCAAGTTGTCCTAGGGTGTTAAATTTCATGGTCACAAACGGCACACAAACGTTTAAAAAAACAAATTACATAAATAAGAAATAATAGTAATAATATAATCATTAATTTATTCTTTAAAACTTTATTTAATAATTTTAATTTATCAATTTTTGATTTTCGAACTAATTATCAATAAACTTAAACCTAAGTGTCGGTGCAGTTTACTAAAAGTAACTTTAGCCCCTCAACTTTATTAAATATGAAAAATGACCCATTAATTTTATAAAATGTCACTTTAACACCCCCTATGTTTTTAAAAATTTTAAGTTTACCTCTTGTAGTATATATAATTTGATTTTTCCTTAATAATTTTAGTTAGTTTGTTATTTTTTTCTTGATATCGCGGTATAAATTTTATTAAGAACGATGCCGTATACAAAATAAAGTATTTTTTATGAATCATAGGTTATATCGACTGACGGTAACGTGTTGGTACCGTGAAGAATGAGACCGACACTGACTAAAAAACACCAGTACCGTTATATAACTGTCTTTTATCTGTGTTTCGATATCCACAACCGAGTCGCAGTAACTTCATACGTTTCTTTTATGTATTTAACCACGTTTCTTTTTTGTGCTTACCCACGTTAATGTCATCGCCTCAACCGTTTAAGGTCCGCCTCCCGCCGCGGAGTGAGTGGCAAAATTTATTTAACCACGTTTTTTTTGTGCTTAGCCACGTTAATCTCATTGTCTCAACCGTTTAAGGTTCGCCTCCCGCCGTGGAGCGAGTGACAAAATTTATTTAACCACGTTTCTTTTTGTGCTTAGCTACGTTAATGTCACTGCCTCAACATTTTAAGATCCATCTCCCGTCGCGAAGCGAGGGGTAACATTTCTAGTTTTATACTAATATTCAAATTCCAGTTGTATATAAAATTTTTATTTTTTATAAAAATTATGTATATTTTTATTTATCTTATGTATATATTATTTAATTTTTTCCAATAATTTAGTTTCCTTGAATTAGGGCTGTAAACGAGCCGAGCCAGGATAGACTCAAGCTCGACTCGTGAGAAGTTCGAACCAGCTCGAAAATTTTAATGAGCTGAAAAGTTGAGCTCGAGTCCGGCTCGTGAAAACCTCGAACCAGCTCGTGGCTTGTTTAACCAACTCACTTATTTTTATTTTATTTTATTTTTTTTGCACATATTGATATATAAAAGACAAATTTTTTTTTTTCAATATACACAATCCAAAACTGAAAGAGGAAGCTGGAGAGATGAATAGTTTTAGGAGACAAATTAGGGTTTGAACTTTGAAGTAAAATTAAGATTTAAGAATTTAATAGTTGAATTAGGATTTAGGGAATTAAAATTTTGAAAGTATTGTGAGTGATAGAGTCTGACACTTTGACTCTTTGAGTCATTTTTTTAATAATTAGTAAGCTAACTAAGTGTGTGTATATACATATGTGTGTGTGTGTATATATATATATATATATATTATTGAGACGAGCCAAATTTTAAAAGTATTTGGAGTGATAGAATCCGACACTTTGAATGTTTGAGTTATTTTTTTTAAATAATTAATAAAGTAATTAAGTGTGTGTATATTATTGAGACGAGCCATGAGCCGAACCTACCCTGGCTAGGGCTTAGCTCGTTTACAAACCAGGTAAGCCCGCTCGACTTGTTTACAAACCAAGCCAAGCCGGCTCGGCTTGTTTACAACCGAGCTTTTTTCGAACCGAGCTTTTTTCAAGCGAACTTCGAGCAAGCCACGAGCCACGAACTTTTTGAATAACCTTACCTTAAATCAACCGAATTTAAAATTTTCGAATTTTAATCGGTTTTCGAAATCATTTTCAAAAGGCTAAATCCAAATAACCCAAAAACTACCCCTACTTTAAATAGATAATTTTCTTAAGTTTTTATTGTTTTTATGAACCATATATTTTATTTTAATGAGAGTTAATTCAAAATTAAAATTGGCACAAAGAATTTTTTTTTTTTTTTTTGAAAGGCGACTTTCATTTTTAAGTGGCAGCCGCATCTCCAAATCGGAGACCCGTTACCCCTCAACCTGACCACTACGTTGTCTGAACCGGGCCCGCGGGTTCAGAACGAGAGGCTTAGGCTTTCACCGGGAAACCATGGAGCCTGCTGCCACTTGACAGCAGTTGCGCCGCTACACGGGCCAAACCCCGCTAGCGTAACGCACTCCGGACTAAAACCCGGTTTGGCTCGTACATGTCAGTTGCATGTGGAAATTGTGTGGTGTTGCAGCCCGGGATCATAGTAACCGTATCTGCATAATTGATTTGACCTTTTAAAGATAGAATGAAAACTAAGACATGAATTTATCTATTAAAATGATATCTTATAAATGAATATTAAATGTTAATTGAAAAAAATTATTATAACATTTAAATAGGATTAAATCTATTTCTCTTAGTCAATATATTATCATCTTTTGCAAAACAAATACAAAAAGCCAATAATGGTATTTTGTAATGTTAATGTAGGAGAATAACGTTTATAACTAAAATAAAATGCAATATGAAAAAAAATAATTACAACATAACTAATGTAGATAGAAATTAAAATAAATAAAATACAAGAAGAGGTAGAACGAGAATGACTAAAGCCTCATAAAAAACAGATTTCGCTTTTCTACTTTGAGTACGCGTCTTGTAAAGCACAACAGTCAAAGTACTTAGTTATACTGGCGAACATGAACCAACGGGCATGAAATTTCTAATGAAACGAGTATGTTGATCAGATTGTTGGAAATTCTTGAAAATTTGTTTCTCTCCATTTTCGCACGCTAGTTTAATAGTTATATGAAAAGAAAATTTGTCTAATTAAATGTTATAATAGTTAGCAATTGGGGTTGGTGGTCCAATGATAGAGACAAAGCCTCTAGGAACACTTAAGGGGTTTGGAGGTCATGGATTCAAGTCCCATTAGTAACAGAATTAAAGAAATTCCCCTTTAAAAAAAATGTTATAACAGTTTTTTGAATTAAGATTTAATATTCATTCTACCAAATTTTGCACCTCGCATAAATAAGAGTCAAAGTAAAACACAATTAAAGATGCTTAACTACCGAGCATGTTGCCTCCCATTTATAATCGGTTAATGGTTCATTCAACCTCATATATAGGACAAATTCTTATGGGTTAGGCTATACATACCCCCTCCCTACTTGTCGTACTCCCCCTTGAAAAAATAATTTTTAAAATTGTTATTTTATCTCTTTCGAAAAATCATTATTTCTAAAACCGTTTTTTTTAAGTTTAAAAACACTTTCTATAAAATAAAATGCATACCCTTCCCCCTCCTACTTGCCATACCCCCCCACCATTTTATCCCTTTCGAATAATCATTATTTATAAAACCGTTTTTTTTAAGTTTAAAGACATTTTCTATAAAATAAAAACGGGTTAGGCCAAACATATCCCCCCTCCTACTTGTCGCACCCCCCGGAAAAAAATAACCTTTAAACTTGTCATTTTAGCCTCTTCGAAAAATCATTATTTCTAAACCATTCTTTTTAGTTTAAAAACACTTTCTATAAAATAAAACGTATACCCTTACCCCCTCCTACTTGTCGTACCCCCCCCCAAAGCAATTTCTATAAAATAAAAACGTGTTAGGCTATACATACCCCGCCTGAAAAAATAACTTTTAACCAACGACTAATTAACAAAAAGAGAAAGGTAAAAAAAAAGAAACAAAAAGGTTTGAATTGTATTTATTTGAAAACATAGGGGGTGCAACAAGTAAAAATAAGTGAAAGGGGGTACGTATAGCACGACCCATTCTTATTCAATTTCTTATAACACTTTCATTTTAAATACATTAATCTGAGCATCGACATCTCATTCATCTCAACTACATTATGGATACCTCTCATAAATATATTTCTATCATCGGTTATTAAAAATTAATATAATGTTCTATTTATGAAAAACTTTTTTGTGACCTTATAAATTACAAAAAAAAAAAAATTGTCGTATTACCAAATTTGATGTAATTTATTACGATTATCTAAGAATTTTTTAGATGGTAGAAATATGAATCAATATTTATATGTATCCATAATTCATTAAAAAATCAAATATAAAACCCACGAAATATATATAAACCCAAGCAAAACGTGTGGAGATACCTTGGCGTGCAAACAGCAAAATCTTTACTAATTAGATAGAAAAAAGTTTTACAAGTAATCAATCAAGACTTATTCAATTACAAACAGTGAAAACACTAGTAAAAAAAGATGAACTTTGACTAGTCGATCGATGGAATGTTGATTAGTCAAACTTGCTGGGCACACTAAGATTTAGATATATAAATATCATCCTATGATATCTACCATTACAAAATAAAACAAACTATCAAATTCCTGCATTTCTAATCAAAATACATCCTCTCATTTTCTTAAAATGGTGATAAATGATCTTGTTCATGACACAGAATCTATGCAATATTTCTCTCAGCCTTCGGTACCCGACTCCATATACGAAAGAATCCCCTCGTTCACAATGCAAGATGACACATGTTTGTAAGAACACGCGCAAAATGATGTAGACGATCACATAATCGGAGCCTTTATGGAATGCTTAGAGGAAATTGATATCAAAGGGAAAGAATTGTTCAAGAAAATCGTTTCAAACGGGCATGTGGAAATTCCGCTAGGAAGGCTTGCAAGAGAAGCGATTGGGGACTCTTGCGGTAAGGACTTTTTGGGAAAGATGGTGACAAAAGTAGGCAACAAGATGAAAGCTCAAAAGGATGATGATTTGGTAGTTGCAAAAAGAGATGTAAGTGTTGATGATGAATTGAGCCAGAAACTTGAGCGTTTTAAAGTTAAGACAGTAAATATTGGAGGGGTTGTCAAAGAAGGTCAGAAATGAACTTCTTCAAGTGCATATTTTTTCATGTAAATTTACTTGAGTTCATTGATTCTTTCAACTGTATCTTTGTGTATAATGTTTTATGTCATATACCAGTAAGGTAAATTTGTTTCTTTTCCCATATAAAGTTTGGTGTTAAAAGGCCCATAAATACCATTTGGAGTTTGGTTAATTCATGATCATAAATATAATATGATATTCTTACTATATAATAGCTTAGACATTGTTAATATTATATCTTTATATGCAATGAGTCCATCATGACTTTCTTAATTGGTCAAGAAGTGAAATCAAATAGTTATGTTAACATGGTCATAATAAAAAGATCAAAAGCTAAAACAACAAAGCTGATATATAGGGTTATCTAACCACAACTCCCAATGCATCTTCAAATTCTTTTTCTTACTTGAAATCCAATACAAATGTAACCTCTTTATCTCCACAACAACATCTGAGACAATATGCAGATTCAGAGAGAAGACCTTAAGTTTCCACACGGCCAAAAGCATGAAATTCAAGTGAAAATTAAGGACAGATTTTTAAGTGGACTGAACACACACCTTTTCTCCTTGCGAATTAAGATCACCCTTAAAGTCAGCAATGCCTTCGAGATTACTATTAGATAAAAGGCTAGGAAGATTACACAACTGAAAAGTGGCTCTTTAAATTGTATAGATCTGTTATATGAAAAATAGACTATATTAATATTATCCAACAAGTCAAACTGCATGAAGAACTTAGTTATGGGACTTGCCCTAGTGTCTCATAAAACGATAAAATGGACTTTCCTACTTATTTGGTTGCAACCAATGAGGGTTTCGAATCTATAAATACCCCTTTAGCATACTGAATCGTGGTGACTTTTGTGTGTGAGGTAAAAACCCTAAAAGTCATTGTTATGTAAGCAACCTCACCCTTTAGACAAGTTCTAAGGGGTAGATGATTGCACATCACTATAAATTTTTTATTTGTTTATCTTCCATTGTAAATATGTGATAACACATGAATAAAAGAGTGATTTTGGTTACATTCTTTGTGTTTTTATGTTCTTATATGTTTATCATTTGCACACAAAACACTTGTATCTACAAATCTAACAACAAGTTCATGGTTCAAACACACGATTCGATCCGAGTTATCCGCGAAACAGTTTTATCAGACTCCAAATTGTTTTGCGTTATCTTCAACCCAATCGACAAACCTCCTTCTACCAGAGTCAATAATTAAAGCGGGCCAAAAATACCCCCTAATTTTGACCCGGACCTATTAGTTCTTTCACACCCAAGAGATCTCCCATCTCTACGAATTTCAACCTTAGAAGTGTCTAAGTCAGAATGATTTTGATTCATATCATTTTGAACTGTCTAAGTTAGAATGATATGAAAAAATTTTGATCCTAAAGAATTAAAGTTGATCCAGATAAAGACAAGTTTTTGTTCAAGTATAAGTGGTCCGGATGAAGACTTGGTTTAGATAAAGATTTAGTCCGGACAGACAAGAAAAAAATGTCAAAGGCAATTTGATCCGGAAGAATAATTTGATACAAATGACTGTTTTAGATGAAGATCCATATCAAAGTTGTGTTTCTTTCACGTGCAAATTCTACAGATGAAGACTAAATTGCTGCGGATGAGGAGTTTGCTACGTAGCTTAACTAATTCTAACTAACTCAGAGGAGTTAGTTATGTCAGCTTAATTGCATGCCACTTAGACTTAACTGTTATATGTTTATTTGAATTTCTTGTTCTATAAATAGCAAGTACTTGTACGTGTAATAAAACTTTCTGTAACGAACACGCATTTCTTAATACAAAGAAACCTTATCTAGTATGTTCTTATTCGATCTTGATTGATTTTGATTGATATTGTGTTTTGTATTCAATCTTGAACGAATTTATTGATACCGTCATTCAACTCATACACATAGAGTCAATTCTTGTTAGCATTTGCTAAGATTCGATCCTGACAGTAAGTATGTCGACTCTTTGTTCCTCCCTACTTGCTCCACCACGATCTTACCCTTCTCTACACATTCCCTTATGAAATGAAACCGAGTATCAATATGTTTACTCCTACCATGAAAAACGGGGTTTTTCATTAGCTCGATCATCGACTTATTGTCAACCTTAAGCTTCACTTTGCTTACATCCCAACCGGTTAGTTCTTTTGATACACTTTGCAACCAATGGCTGACATGTGGTGGCCGTTGGCCATGAACTCCGCGTTACATGAACACTATGCAATATTTTTTTGCTTTTGACTAGCCCAAGTAATCGGCCCGTCACCAAAGAAGAACACCATCCTGGTTGTTCCTTTCCCATCACTACGATCCGAGGCATAGCTACTATCACCATAGCCTACCAACTCCTTCCCGCCACCTTTTAATTTTGAATGCCAAAGTTGATCATCCTTTTACATACCTTAGTATGTGTTTGACCGTTTTCCAATGATCCTCCCATGGCAAAGCCATAAAACGAATCATAAATCCGACCGAGTAATTTAGATCGGGTGTTGTGTGAGTAAGATCTGCAAGCTCCAAATTAACCTCTTATAACCGGTCTTGTCTACAACCGAGTCATCCCCCTCTTTTGGCAAGCACGATTTGGGTTCCACAAGGAACTTTCATGCGTTGCAGTCAGTCTTGCATCCCGTCTATGGGTTCCATAAGGAACTTTCAAACCCGACAATCCGAACAGATAGAGATAGAGCCCCCAGCAAAATAGTTTCTCCCAAGGTCCCTCTAATATTTTTTTTTGTGTGTATAGTATGTGAGATATATGCAATTCCCACTTAATAAATACCACAAAAGATAAAGTCCCTTATGAGGATAATTCTTTTCTTTTGAGATACTATCAAGACTTCAAAATTTAAAACTAAATCTAAAATAATAAATATTTACTTCCTAAGGCAGAAAGTTAATTTGTTGACATTCTTGATTTGATATGACTCGGCAATAAAAGTAAAAAACATCACAAACATTTGTAGATTGTAGAAAATCCAAAAAGTTGACTAATTTGAACCCAAAGTAAAGAATTTTGGACCACTGATCAAGATTTTCTGTGAACAACTTCACAGGTGTTGTAAATTCTGAATATATATGAACAACCATCCAATAAAACACACACATTTGAATATATTTTCAAACGTTCACTAAAACTTTAAAATCAAATATGAGGGAAAAATGTTGATTAATTATACTAGAAGAGAATTGACACTCAGAAGTCTCAATAAAACAAATGTGTAATAGTATTAGTAGTAATATTTGTCTTCAAAAAAGAACAAGGGCTCAACATGTGTTCACCTTTCAAAATTTGTCTTTCACAAAACCTGTGTTTTATTTTTTACCAGTCTGTGCTTCTGCCTGATTTCCTTCTCTCTCCTCTCTGATGCATGTGAGATGATACATTTGAAGTATATATCGTATATAAGTGATTTACATAGCAATATACACTGTACATATACTTTACGGTATTGTAATTATGTATTCTTTAATATCAGACACCATGATGGGTCCAACCTCATTCTAACTTACTCATATTTTTCCTTGTGAAGGCAACATCTGCTTCTTCCTTATCCTGTGGCAATACTATTGAAAAAGATAGAGAAAAAGAAACCTGAAAACCAAGATGGAAATGAAGGAAAGTTATGGGATGATGGATCTGCACCATGCCATGGTGATATTAGGGGGAGGTGGTAATTATGGTGGTGGTATCCCTTTTGGATCTGATTCAACAATGGGTATGGGGTCAGCAACTTCGGGTCTTAGCGGCGAAAGCGGTGGTGGTGGCGGTGGCGATGGTAATGGTTTAGACATGGAGGTTGGTGGAAGATGGCCAAAGGAAGAAACCCTAGCACTTCTTGACATCAGAGCAAGGCTTAATTCTAAGTTCAAAGAAGCTAATCACAAGGGCCATTTGTGGGATGAAGTTTCCAGGTTTACACTTTCATTTTTCTTATTCTTTTTCTTTTTAGGTTTAATTAGATCCAGAATTTGGTTCACTCAAGTAGGGTTTCTCTAGATCACAGAACCCTAAATCCACACCTTTCTAACTAATCTAACCACTTCTTTTCATTTTGTTCCCTTTTTATAATAAGCTAGTTTAAAGATCAAAGGTTTACAGTTTTTCATGATGCAAAAGCAATGTTCACAATCACATAACCACTTCAAAACTTTTTTCATGATGTTGTGCTTCAAGGGTTTGATTAGTACTCTTATGTTTTAACAGTTTTCTTGGAAACTATTCCATAAAGTGGACAAACTTTTCACTTCTTATATGCTATTGTAATGTTTAAAAATCAAATCTTTACCATTTTTTATGTAAACACATGGTTCACTTCAAAAACTTTGATGTTATGCTTGTAGGGTTTAATTAGTTCTCTTAATTTTAACTGCTTTCTTGGAAACTACTCTAAAATGTTGACAAACTTTTCACTTCCTTCAGTTGAATCAAGTAATAGATCAGCCTGAAAAGAGACTATCAATTGAAAGCTTTACTTCTACCATTTCTTTCTCACTAATTAATTATTTCATTTTGTTGTTTAATTTTCAGGATAATGTGTGCTGAGCATGGGTATAAAAGAAATGGGAAAAAATGCAGTGAGAAGTTTGAGAACTTGTACAAGTATTACAAGAAGATTAAAGAAGGAAAAGCTGGAAGACAAGACAAGAAACATTACCGGTTCTTTCACCAATTAGAAGCAATATTAGGTGAAACAAGCACCAACACCAAAAGCAATATTGCTAACCCTATTTCACTCACTAACGCAACATCACCTCCGTTTCTAGAAGATGATTATCATCTCGAGAAAGCGATTAACAAGAGAATGCTGGGGAAGAGTTGTTGGAAGACCAAGATAACAGACTTTATCGAAACAAGAATGAACGCGATTATGGAGAAACAAGACAAATGGATGGAGAAGGTGATGAATACAATAGAAGAAAAAGAAAAAGATAGAATTTCAAAAGAGAAACAATGGAGGAAAGAAGAGGCTGCAAGGATAGAGAGCGAAAGAAAGTTTCGATCAAATGAGCGCGCAAGGATGGAGTATCGACATGAGGCTTTAATGGAAGCTTTTCACAAATTAACCAAGAACGAATCAACAATTGACGGTTCTTGTACCAAGTATTATAATGATCAAGACCAAATTGTCACAGGTTGGGGAGAACATGAGACTACACAACTAATACAACTAAGAAGTAGCATGGAAACAAGATTTGAAAAAGGAGGGTTAGTTATGGAAGATGTTCTTTGGGAGGAAATTGCAATAACAATGGCTTCTTTGGGTTACAACAGGAGTGCACTGATCTGCAAGGCTAAGTGGGATCACATTAATTTTCAATTGAGAAACAAGAAACAAAAAGGATGCTCAAGTTTGTATTATGATCACCATAATCACCTCTTTCATCAGGCAGGTGAAAGATTTGTTACATTCAATGATCAAGAGGTGGATGGTGGGAATATGGTGTTCATGAGTGACCCTCATGAGATAATGTGGAATCACTATGGAAAGATTAAAGAAATTTGATGGTGTTTTCTTCATTATGTAAAGGAGATATCATGACTTCTACTTGGAAATTATCTGACTAGAAGAGATGTTAGTGTGGTAATACCTAATAGATATTATTATTTGATTTGCAATTAAACGATTATATTATTACTGTCTGGTCATATTTTAAGAGTGAGTGAATTTCTTTTTTCTTATCTTGCCTTCTCTAAGATAATAAGGAAATAATGAATCTTTATTTGTTACTAGTAAAGAATAATAAGGGTGCAATGGCATGATATTGTTTCTCTGGCCGTCAGAGCATCCACAACTCTGGATGCAACAAATACCAACAAACGCACCAAATAAGGTCATGTTAGATTTTTACTTATCCTTTAAAAAACATTCATTTTTACTCTAACACTACATCATTTTTCAAACACTCATTTTTTATATAAGATAATAGTTAAATATGGGTATGTGAGAGAGGGTGGCCCACCATAACCCATTTGCAGGCGTTTGGTATTCCAAACGCAACCGAACGATCAAAGCTGCAAACACCTCCTCCAATGGTGTCATCCGCCAACTAAGTGTTTGCCTTCATCCGCTACACAACGATGGAGGTGCTCTTATACTTCAAAGAATTTAGTGACTAGTAACTGCCATGAACAAATGGTATGAGAATAATGTCAATGAATATCTGGTTTGATCAAGCAAACCTTTGTTTTCTGTTGTTATTTTCGAAATAATATTAACCGGTTGATCATAAGTAGACCAAAATGCATATGATAGGATGAAAATTAATGTTAGAAAAGGCCAACCCGCCATTCAGTACTGTCCGCATCCGCTGTCAGGTAAGGGCATCCCGATTGGATTAAATGGGATGGGAATCCCTACCTCATACCGCAGGCACTAGTGAGGCTCACTTGATTATTAGTTACTGAGGGGTTAGAAATATATCTTCGCTTAACAGAAAGAGAATAATAAGGACGTTTAGCCTTTACTAATAAGATAGAAAAGAAAGGTTTCATCAGGGCTCTTTCTTCCCCTGAAAATTAATGTTTGTAGACCAAAATGATGTGTTTCATCTCCTTAAACACTACTAGCTAGTCTCATAAGCCTCACTTCTTCTATCATTCCTTTATTCCCTAAGCCACAAACCAAAAAGATAACATATCAGGTTACAAGTCAGGTGAGAATAGTAGTTGCACATGTGAAAAACAACGTAATGTATTGTTTATCATTTAACTTGTTTGCATATTTGAATTTGGACATTTTTTAAGAAGGTGTGGGGCGAGCCATAGAGCAACGGTAATGTTGTTGCTATGTGACCTAGAGGTCACGGGTTCGAGTCAGGGAAACAATCTATTGCAGAAATGAAGGGTAAGGATACGTACATCATATCCAAAGTGACTCGACACTCCGAGACCCCACATGCTAGAGTCTCGTGCTACCACCCCAATTCTATTAGCAAACAGAAGAATTACAAGTAATAAGAGAGTCAAAACGAAGCTCAATCAGGTGGGGAATGGGATCCTTTATCATCAGCTGCTACAATTTTTGTATGCAGCCGTCAAAAATCTTGTTGAGACATGTTCTAATGTTGTGAATGTTGATTATAAAAGAGCTTATTTCTCATCTCTATCTTCTTTTTTTACTCTCTTTATATTAGCAATTTTCCTATTTATTTGTTAATATGAAAAAAGGGTAAATATTGAACTTAGAAATAGTGTATACCGCAGAAATTGTGTCTGAAATGATAAACAATACGTTAGCAACCGTTTCACCAAGACATTAAGCATCACTTTGTGTTTAACCAAGTTTGTTTTTTCATAAAAACTGACATTTTATGGCAATCACTACACTATTTGTATCACATAAACAGCTTCACTTCTCCCTTCCATTTTGGAATACATAATATGTAATGATACACACAACAGAAAGTTTTTGTAAGTTTGCTTACCTTATAATTTATAAAAATTTTAGATTGTTACACACAATTATAATACATGTCAAGTTCAATACATTTTCACACAGTTAATCTATTGTATAATTTTACAAATTTTTAAAGGCGCTACTAACAAAACACGGGAATTACTATGGGGACCGGGCCCTATACGCCTCGTATAGGTCAATACGAGGCGTATAGGCTCTTCACAATTTCCGACACCGACAACATCGTACATTTGGTCATTCAAAAACCGCTATACGCATCGTATAGACCCATACGATGCAGTTTAGGATACGAGATACCTTCTGTAACTAGTCAACCATCACATCACATCCTACATGGCATAAATGGTCCTCCACGTTCACATTTCTTTCTGAAATTTGCTACAACCTTTCACTTTTATATATACTACTAAACACACTAATATGTCTCATGAATTTATGCACAAACATATAAAGCACCAAATTAAGTTAAAATGTGTAACCTATCCACTTAACAAAGTATTTTTAAAGGCATGCTTATAAGTGTGTAAATTGCATATAACATTTTAAGGTGTTATACTTTGTTTTTTTTTTCAAAATTTCTGTAGGGTTGGGATTAATATAGTTATATATCAAAAAAGAATAAGTATGTATTTTGGGTGCAAAGTATAATATAGAATGGTTAGGTAAGAATTTAATATGAGATATGTTGTGATACATGCATGAGGACATATACATACATATACATATATATGTATGCATGTATACATATAGAGAGGGAGATAGAGAGAAATTGTGGTTGGAGAAAGATTGAAAAGGTAGAATGCAGGGAATGCATGCAAATTGATGTAAAATGAAGTGTGATG
Organism: Smallanthus sonchifolius; assembly: GCA_023525975.1. Classification (NCBI taxonomy): domain Eukaryota; kingdom Viridiplantae; phylum Streptophyta; class Magnoliopsida; order Asterales; family Asteraceae; genus Smallanthus; species Smallanthus sonchifolius. The sequence goes on from CM042037.1 coordinate 75,170,367, forward strand.
CATGTATGGATGATAGACAACCTACTGTCACCTCTCCACCTTCTTACAAAACCTTCCTTTTTCTTGGTGGCATAACCAAGCCACAAACAGAAGCCCTTACCAGTGTCAATGTCACCCACTGCATGCATCTGACATATCATATGCTGCTAGTATTACCATTAATGTTTTACTTAAGAAATTTGGAGTTGGATTTTGTTCTATCTTCAATTTAGGGACATGTCTTTTATAAAGATAAAATATACTTATATTTTTAAAAGTGTAGGGTAATTTTTTAATGATCTTTTGAATCATGTTATTACTTAATTTTAGATCAAAGTATTTTGATGGGTCAATCAAAATCTCAATCGACTGACGTAGAAAAATCAAGAACCACGTACTATGCATGCTTTTGTTGTGATCAGTGGCGGAGCTTAAAGAAAAACACAGGGGGGCCGAGATTTTGTTTTTCATATCAGCGGGGCCGGAACTATAATATTTTCGGCTGAATACGTATAAATTAAGACTACTGAGCGAAAAATTGAGGGGGGGCGGTGCCCCCCCAGGCCCTCACTATCCTTCGCCCCTGGTTGTGATCAAATACCCGAAATAGACCAAAGATTGTGTTTTATAGGCAACGAACCATCACAATGGTTTGTTGAAACAACACAATCAGTTTGACAGTTAAAATAATTCGTGATTAATTTTGGTAATTGGATAGTTCCTGCAATTGTCTTTTGTACTTAGTTACCGTTGATCGCCAGTATTGTACTAATCATCGAGTTCCTACTGATCGCCTTGCCAATTATTCATTCTTGTTTAATTTTCTTTTAAATTATTTGACTTTATTGTTTAACTTTACTACAAAGTTATTATTTGTTTAATCTGATTTAATTAATTTTTCTTATTTTTTGTTTACTTTGCTGGTTTTGAAAATCAAACAAAAAAGTTAAAAAGCTTAGAGAAAAAAACACTAAATTGAAAAAGAAATAAAGAAAAATACATATAATTATGAAATTCTGTGAATTTTCTGTAAAAAGAAAAATATACGGTTGCACACTTTCTTTCTTTTTCTTTTTTCAAATTTGACCATCTTGAAGTTAAAATACTATCGATTTTGTATTAGACACATTCTATGCACATCTAATGAAATAACAACTTGAAGAACAAAACTTTATATGGTAATAACACTATTAGAGTTCACGAAACTCTAATGACAGTAACAATGTAATCTTTGAAACTGTTACGCTGTTGTCCACCACGATCTGTCGGGAACCTTCACACTGTAATTGTGGCGTGTTATTTTTTTTTTAACATATTTTGCATCTTGTTCTCACTACTTCTCTAAATATATAAAATCTAAAGAACTTTTAAAAAGTAGAGTTAGAAAAATAAAAATAAATTATAACTTAATTTTTTTAACACATTAGATGTGCTCTTTCCAAGGTTCTTAAATATAATATTTATGGTGGAATCTTGAAATAAGGTTATACTATGAGTTGATATGCAATATGATTTGACAAGTGAATGAAGCCAAACTGTGAAGCTGCTGTTTCACCCTTCTCTGAATCCTAAAATTGGAAACCATCTTTGTTTCTTTCTTCAAACTAAGACTTTCCTTTAATGCCATCTTCCACTTTACTTTTACTCTCACTACCATTAAATTATCTTATGACATTCCATCTTTGTTTTATTATCATCTTCTTCATTATCCTATATATATATATATATATATATATATATATATATATATATATATATATATATATATATATATATATATATAAAAGGCAAAATCATTAAAATAAACATTTTTTTATTTAATTGTATGTTCGTATCACTCCAAATTATACATCTTTAGTCACTAAAGGTTAATGAAAGAAAATTGTTCATCTACTTTTCATGGAGCATCATAATTGCCTTGAAATATATAAACATGATTATTTTTTTTAAAAGGTGAATTAGATAAGCGAATTATAGATACACGGTGAGAATTTCACGTATAAGTAGAAAAAGTAAAAATAAATGAGTCAGATTTATGATAATACGTGAATATAAAGTAAATGTGTGAAAATTATTTTACGTACGTCATTGTTATAAATATTTAAAAAGTATGTAATATAACAATTTATAAATATACTAAAAATGATTATTCCTGTGATTTTTTTTTTATATAGAGTTAATTGCATAAATGGTCCGTGTAGTTTGATGAAATTGCAAGTTTGGCCCCCGTGTTTTAAAAATTACAAATTTAGCCCAAATTTTTTAGACATGGTTGCGTCTTTAGCCCCTGATGTTAACACCAGTTAGTTTTTAACGGAAAGTTATCCCATGTGCCATCCACGTGACTTACGATTACAAACTTAATCTTAAAAATGAGTTAAAATTAGTAAAAAAAAGTTGGTGGTTTTTACTGATTTTTTTATGAATTTTTACATATTTTTTACTAATTTTTACTGATTTTAACTGGTGTTTGTTTAACGATAGATTTTTTTTTTGAAAGATAAATATTTTTATTCCTATGGAAATGGGACTTGAACCCATGATCTCAAGAAACCTTGGTGTCCCAAGAGAATTTTCCTTTATCACTTTGTCACCAACCCCAATTGTTTACCAATAGATAGATGTAACACATGATCAACTTCAAAACATATTTATCTATTCCTTATTTGACATGTCATATATACAAGCATTTTCTCTCTTGTAGTCTTTTTCCTTTAGATTTATCAAGTTTCTTGTTTTGAAAACTAGAACACCAGCCACATCGATCATCGGTTCGTTTCACATTTATGTGTAGCCAAGGATTGAATCTCTGGTTTTATCTTTTTATGTTGAAACGGGTGGTTTTGTTTTATGGTCATCCGGTTTAATCCGTGAGTGGGAGCCATGACCCATTCATGCTCACGGGAACATCGCTCCCCTCACATGTGAGTGAGTCACGCGTGACTGGGCTCTTAATCGTAGAGTAGCTCTCCAACAATTCCATCTTTCAAATGCAACCACTAATATCTTGACACGTATGCTTGAATTTTTTTATTATAATATTTCATTTCACAATTAATTTGATTTTTCTCAGATAACTTGTGTTTGTTAATTTAAAAAAAAAATACATAGTCTTGTTTATTTTTCTTTTCTAAACATCTCCGGTATAAATTTTAATCAAAACGGAGTTGTTTTCAAAAAAAAAAAATCGTCTCGTGAGCAGCTTTTGACATGTGTTTGGTCTCGTAAGCAGTTTATTATGTTTTTAATTAATTAATTAAATTAATTGTCTAAAAATTAATTAATATTTAGAGTAAATTACATTTTTCGTCCTTTATGTATAAAGCAAATTTCATTTTCGTTCTTAAACTAAGGAAATAACATAAATCATCCTTTATTTTCATATTTTGTAACAGTTTTCATCCTTTACTTTAATTTCCTTCTATATTTGAAAGGATGAAAACTGTTACAAAATATGAATATAAAGGATGCTTTTTGATATTTTCTTAGTGGAAAGGACGAAAACTGTTACAAAATATGAACATAAATGATGATTTATGTTATTTCCTTAGTTTAAGAATAAAAAGTGAAATTTGCTATATACCTAAAGGACGAAAAATGTAATTTACTCTATTTTTTTTAAAACCACTCACTCGCTATCCATACCCCTCCTAAGTGATTGAGTGAGTGACATGAGAGCGATGTGGCACTCATTTTTTCACACAATAACTAAGCATACAATGCCCTAAAGATGATTGATTTTGGAATTTGTATAATGTTTCGGAATGATTAATTTTGAACTTTGAACATATTCATGTTTGGATGATCAATTTTGAAGTTCTATTTTTTTAGATTCTTTTTTTATGATATTTTCTATACTTTCTAACTTGACCAATAAACCAGTAGAGTAACATGTTAATTATTGATCTGGTTTTCAAAAATTATATTATATCTTAATCAGTGGTGGCCTTTGGGTAAAGCAAGTAAAGCCTTATCTTTGTGCCACCAAATTCTAAGGGCTTCAATTTTTATTTTTTTTATATAAAAACTCCTATTAATTTATTTAAAACTGATTATTTTTTGTATATAGTAGATCAAACTATATCTTTAATTAAAAGTAGATTTGATCAATTTAAAAAGTTTGAAAGTATTTTTGGTTTTCTATTTAGTATAAAGAAATTAAAATCATTCAATGATAACCGTTTAAAAACAACATTGTATTGATCTTGAAAAATCTTTATTATATGATGTTAGCTTAGATATCGATTCAAGAACTAAAAATTTTAAGATATGTTATACATTTAGAATGCGACACACTTATTAATATACTTAATTATATTAAAAAGAGTAAAGTGTAATTTGCACCCATGTGGTTTATGCCCGCTAATAATTTGCAACCCTGTTTTAAAAGATGTGTAATTTGCACCCCTGTGGTATACTTTATCTTTCTTAATGAGCCCCTCCGTCAACTTTGCATCCGTTAAACCGTTAATGAGAAGGGTAATATAGTACTTTTGCCACAATATACCTCTGTATACTTTTTGTAACCATAAATCCCCAATTTACCGTCGTTTGCGACCCTGTGGTATCTCAAATTAGTCGCTTGTTCTTTATGGAGAAAATTGTTGAAGAATCATCCTTTGTTCGATTATGGAGGATGCGTGATGGTGATGAGGAATTCGAACCAAACCTACAATCACGTATGTTTAATTTGATTTTCCTAATTATGTGTTTAAAAAGTTATGCCTGATGAAATTATCTGATTTTCGTAAGTTTAAGTTGAAGTTTACTCTTGATTTAATCTGATTTTAGTAATTTTCTTTCAGTAGACACAAGAACCATGTTTACCTTGAAGTTTTCTCATGGAGGTCAGTTTTCAAACCATCCGGGTATGGAATACGTAAATGGTAAGACAACATTCATTGATAATGTTGATATTGATGTTTTTGGAATGGGAATGTTGGAAGAAATGGTTAAGGGCCTGGGATATCCTAGTGATATGTTTTTTACTACCATTTTAAGGTACCTCGTGTGTGTTTGGATTTGGGTCTTAAGTGTTTGAGTAATGACAGTGATTTTGAAAAGTTGTTTGCTCATGTACGAAGAGGAAATATTGTGATTGAAATATACATTGAACACTGGAATTCACGTGTGTTAGTTAAGTCAATAGTAGATGGTGTGGAACCAAATCCTATACTTGCAATTGAAAATGGTCCAGTACCATATATTTTTAGAGAGGAAGAGGAAAGTGAAGATAGTGAATATGAGGATAGTGAGGACGAACATGATCCTGATTATATTACAGACGAAGATAATCAGGTGGAGGATGTAGAAGGGGATATGCAGAACTTTAAGGTTAATGTTGATTTTGATGTTGATGGTGATGAAGAAGATGGTGATGGTAATGGTGTTGGTCATCGGGATTTTGAGTTTGATGGTGAGCGTGACAGTTATGTTGACCTTGAAAACTTTGACAGTAATAGTGACTCTAATGATGAGAATTCCACATTATTAAGAAATGTATCAAGGAGGATTAGGAGAAAAATAAAACTTAATAGGGTTTCATCCGAATCACCATGTCCATTCTATATAGGTCAGTTAATAGAAGATAAGGAGAGGTTGAAAGATATGGTTAAACATTTTGCACTTGAATCAAGAAGGCAACTTTATATTCTGAAAAATGAAAGGTTAAGGTATAGGGTAGTGTGTTTGGGTACAAATCCGAGTTTGGATGCTAATGAAGGAATATAGGGGCAAAATAGTAAAATCCTCCAAATAGGAGTAGGTGGGTCGTCCACTAGTGTTATACCTAAGAAAGTTAGTAAAAGAAATACAAAACCCACTTGCCCTATGCAATCCAGATCTCAAGACCCACAACCGATGATCATTGGTGTGTGAAGACAATCCAAGGTGAACATCAATGTCTGCAAACTAGAGAGGTTGGTTTGTACACTATGAGCTCCATAGCCAAGGAGATTTAGCCCCTTGTTGAAAAAAATCCTGAAATACCCATAATAGCTCTTCAAGATGTAATCTAAAAAAGGCATCAGGTGCATGTTTCACTTGCAAAAGTCTTTAGAGCTAAGAGGATTGTCACAAGGAAATTGTTTGGTGATTATGTAGAGCAGTACGGGTTGCTAAGAGACTACTGTGAAGAACTTTTAAGAGCCAACCCTCAGAGCACTATCAAAATAGACGTCGAGCCATTTTCTAACCCTAGTAGTCCTACCAGGCAATTCAGAAGAATATACATATGTTATGATGCTATGAAGAAAGGTTTTAAGATATGTGAAAGAGAAATTCTAGGGTTGGATGGTTGTTTCATGAAAGGTCCTTATCCAGGCCAGATCTTGAGTGCAGTTGGTGTAGATGGTAACAATGGTATTTATCCAGTTACATTTTCACTTGTGGAAGCTGAGAGTTTCCAATCATGGTCATGGTTCTTAGAATTACTCAAGGATGATCTTGATTTATCTACGAATACTATGTTCACTTTTATTAGTGACAGACAGAAGGTAATTGACATTTTTATCACTGATTATTAATTTTACTAGTATGACATGTAAATAATTGAATGTTCTTATTGTAGAGTCTTATTCCAGCATTATCAAGGGTCTTCCCTAGTGCTAAGCACAGGTTTTGTCTTAGGCACATACATGAGAACATGAGGAAGCAGTGGCGTGAAGATGTCTTTAAAAACATGCTATGGAGAGCAGCTACTGCCACTACAATGCCTTTCTATGACAAGGCAATGGATGAAATAAAGAAAGCAGATAACTTTATTTGAGTGGCTTAGTAAAATCCCACCTACCAGTTGGTCAAGAGCCCATTTTTCTACTAGGGTAAATTTTGATATGTTATTGAACAACATATGTGAGGTGTTTAACAGGCAATTAATTGGAGCTAGAGACAAGCCTGTGATCACATGTTTAGAGTACATCCGGGAATACATGACAAAGAGGATTGTCAATGTGAAGAAAATACAAGCAAGAAGTACTTGTCCATTAACACCAGTTGCAACAAATACCTTCGATACCATAAAAAAGGAGGCATCACAACTTAGTGTTCTAATGGTGGATTCTGCAAAGTACCAAGTGAAAGGTAGTGGGTCCTAGTGTGTGGTGAATGTGAAATTGAAAACTTACACCTACAGGAAGTGGGAATTGACTGGGATGCCCTGTAAACATGTAGTAGCAGCAATCTGGGACATGACCAGGAATGATATAAGAGAAGGCATACTAGAAAGTTGGGTATCTAAAGTTTACTGGTTGGATACATGGAAGAAAGTTTACATGAATGTCATTGATCCAATCCCTAGGCCTGAAATGTGGAAACACTCACAGTGTCCCACACAACTTACACCACCTAAACATCATAAGCAGGTTTGAAACACTCACACTATGAAATTTATCTAATATGTTGGTGTCTTTGGCATAGATTAATTTAATACATTGGTGTCTTTTGCATAGATTGGAAGGCCTAAAAAATTAGGAAAAAGTCAACTGAAGAGGTCTAAGCAGTGTTTTAAAAGGTATGATTTCATTTTTCCTGACAACTGAAGAGGTCCAAACATCATCAGGGTCACAGTCTTCATATGGCTCTTCTTTTTCCTATTTAATTAGTTCCTCGTACTCGAGCTCTTCTTGTTGACATTCAAAAGGTATGATTTCATTTAGTTCCTCATAATCCAAGCATTTTTTAATACACCAGGGTCATAGTCTTCATATGGATCACGATACCGAGGCTCTTCTTTTTCTAACACAGGTATGACTTCATCAACTTGTTCAACATCAACTCGAGAACAGTTACAAGATGACTACCAAATAACAAAATTGGATAAACAATAAGATGCAAATGAAAATGATATATACTTGTGAACAAGCTTGCATTATAAATAGAATCGTTCGAGGTTTTAAAAGTACATAAACAAAATATAACACCATCCTAGACCCTTTCAATTGCCTTACAATGTAACACAATCATAGGGCTTTTCAAATGCTAAATACATAAACAACAAACAACAACCAACTAATTCCTAACACAATCTTCAGTTTTATGACTTCCTTAGATTTGGTTTTTGCCAATTCATCTTTGTTCCTGATAGTCCTTAACAAACCAGGGATAACCATTTCACATCTGGGGCATGTGGGAGTATCAGCCCAACTTAGCCATACACATTTGCCCTTCTGTAATGAAATCCAAAACTTACTAACTGAACCCAACACATATAAATTATCAAATAAATTGGAACATTAAACGAATAGAACCTAAAATTTCTTACACAACACAAGAAGCGTCGGCCAAGGTTTGCATATGTTCTAGAAATACGATAGCACACAGATGCACCACAAGCGCATACCGAGCCAGATACTTCGTACCTATGGGACCTTGAATTCAAAGATGACGATGAAGAGTATTTGGACATTGTGCCTTGATTTTGTGAAGATGAAAATAACAGAGCCAGGTTCAGATGAAAATGACGAGCCTTGATTTTTAGAAGATGAAAATTAGGGCTCAAATGGCTGATGTAAAGGAAACAAGGGCAAAAATGACTTTTAACACCTAAATGGACGGTTTAACGTATGGAAAGTTGACGGAGGAGCTCATTAAGAAAGAGAAAGTATACCAAAGGGGTGCAAATTGCACTTATTTTAAAACATGGTTGCAAATTGTCAGCGGACATAAACCACAGGGGTGCAAATTGCACTTAAAGTTATGTTAACTATTCATGTACCGGTTGCTTCCACAGAAAGAAGTTTTTTCAAATTAAAATTGTTAAAAATTTATTTAAGATCTACTATGTCACAAGAACGATTAAATGTGTTAGCTATTTTGTCAATTGAAAAGGAATTGTTAGAAGAAATTGATTTAGAAAATTTTATTAAAGAGTTTGCTTCTAAAAAGCTAGAAAAAAAATTAAATCTAAACATTTTATACAAGTAAAAAATTATTAAAGAAGCGAATTTTCTTTAACTCCGCCAAATATAAACTTTTTAGTTTATTATTGCTGGTACCAAGCCCGAATAAAATAGGAGGGTTTATGACATGACTTTTATTGAAAGAGACCTCAAATTTACAGTTCGCTTTAGGCCACCAATATGATTGGGCCGCCCTTAATCTTAATCTTCTAGTTTAGATGTATTTTTGATTCATGTTTAAACCACAAGTATCATCACCCTTGTTGATATCGAAATAAAAGACAACAGCATAAAATGCAAGAACATAGATTTGTTGACATCGTTTTTTAAATTTATCTTTGAATTTTTTTTTTCTAATAATAATAATAACAAATATTTCAACTTAGCATCGTAGCCATATGAATATGATATCCGGCCATCCACAAGATCACAACAATACATGAGTTAAAATTTAAACCAAGTTTGGACCGAGGCCCAATCTTTTTCTTTTTCATTTTTTTGTTGTTTTGTAATTTCAATCCGTAGTTATGTTATAAAAATTATTCTCCCTTGTTTTCGTTTAAAGATCAGAAAGAGGAGAAAAGGCAACCGGGATCCGAAACCGATACATAACCTATAGCAAAAACGAGCCAAGTTGAATCTAAACTACTCAAAATCGGCTCACTACAAACTTAAATTGAATTAAGCTTAAATGACTGTTAGAGGTAACGGATAGGATCGGAAATTCAAATAGAAACGGATAGGCAACGGTAGGATTGAGATACATATTCACCACTCAATCTTCTCGTAGGGCAATTCTAAATGAGAATTAAGATACATATGTACCACTTAATTCCGATTTAGATTCCAAGAACATCCAAACTTACCAATTTAGCTTGAACTAGCAATGGAAACTCAAGTTTAACAAATCTTGCAAATAAAATTCAAAGTAAATCCTCTCTGCTTTGCATTCATCGCAAGTGTCAACATAAAGAGAATTTTATAACTAAACTGTCTCTGATAGTTAACCATATAACGGCTGAAAAGAAGCAACGTGCAAACTTGTAAATTTAAAACATGTAAAAAATAATTTAAAGATAACAACAAAAAAAGAGAATATAATAATAAGCATAGCATGAAATGGGAAAATGAGGTAGCAAAGTAGGGTAGCTGGTTTTTTTGTAAATCACCTTTGGGTCTGGGTTGCGGTTTAGTACCGGGTCATTGCTATTAAAAATTTAAAACCCGATCTAAAGCTTTTATTGGGACTCGATTAATACACAAGCTCGAGCATATATGCAAGCCTTTAATTATGTTATTTTTATTGAATGCATTAAATATTTATTTATTTTATAATAATAATTATTATTATATGTAAGATTATGATAAAATAAATAATTAATTAATATATATTATGTTATATATAGAAATTATAATTATAAATATAACAAATCTCAAGCTTTAAAAACGACTACCAAGTAAAGCTAAAGCTAAAACTAAAACTATAGAGGTGTTGCTCGAGTCTTAAAAGTATGAAATAATTAAACACCAAAAAAGTTTTGCCAAAAAGCCACAAAATATGCATTAAACCTGAACCGTTCGAAATATAATCGAACCTCAAAGGAGCAATGTTTTTCATGCTTATTATAACAATCCCCTACTCGGGTATAAAAACCAAAAAACAAACATAGAAATAAGTGAAGAATTACCCAAGTAGAACAAAGTTTAGTATTTGTAGTCCTTAACATGGAGGCTTTCAGATGCACCTTCACTCAACCCAGAACCGCCCTGGTATTTCCCAAGAGTCGCCTCGGAGTTAGCCTTACACCTAGCAAGAAACGCGTCCTGGGCTTTCTTCACGTTCTCTTCTTTTCCACCCCAAGCCTTGAGGGTGCTTTGCTGTAGGGCCCGTCCAAAGGAGAAAGACAAGGACCATGGTTTCTTACCCTGGTACTGGTTCATGGCATTGAGGTTAACCGTAGCCTCCTCCTCACTCTGACCACCTGACAAGAACACAACGGCTGGGACCGCTGGCGGCATGGTTCGTTGCAAGGCACGGACGGTGTACTCAGCTACAACTTCTGGTGCGACCTTTTTGGCATCAGACCCGGGTGTAACCATGTTGGGTTTCAAAAGTGTACCCTCAAGAAGAACGTGGTGATCGTTAAGAGCCTTGTAGCAAGCAGCAAGAACACGCTCGGTTACATCAGCACACTTGTTGATGTCATGAGGTCCGTCTACGAGAATCTCGGGCTCAACGATTGGGACCAGACCGTTCTCTTGGCAGATGATGGCGTATCGGGCTAGCCCGTTTGCGTTCTCGTTGATGGCAAGTTGTGATGGCTCGTTTGGGCCAATCTTTAGAACTGCACGCCACTTGGCGAACCGGGCACCGGCTGAGTAGTATTGGGCACATCGCTGGGCTAGACCATCAAGACCCTGGGTTGTGGTCTCGCCATTGGTTCCAGCAAGCTCGACGGTACCCTTGTCAACCTTGATACCGGGGAGGACTCCAGCTTCCTTCATAACATCCACAAATAGCTTACCTGTAACATTTTGCTGATGTTAAAGCTCAACTAAAAAACAAAGACCAATTGACTGATTTAAAGAAATAACAAGCTTTTACTTTCAAAAAATAATTGGACAACTCATATAACAAACTTTACTAAATTTTTATAGGAGAAATTGTAAGAAATTCCAATGTACTGTGTGCTCCTTTATCGATGCATCGTACATTTAAACACACTTTTTCTTAACCATTTGAATAGAAAAAAATTGGCAAATATGTTGAATAAAATTGTTACAAATTCATTTAGATGATTAAAAGATGTGCATTGTATGTATATCTAGAAAGGGTTTGCCCAGCTTCATATAACATAGTACCTGCAGCTGTCTTCTGGTAGAGGGTTTCCTCAAAGAGAATAACTCCACTAAGGTATTGGAGTGCACCAGGAGTGCAAAAAAGAAGTTCACGAAGTGCCCTCCTGTTTGACTCAACATTCTCAACATTGATGCTGGATAGACGCTTTCCAATTGTACCGGTCGACTCATCAGCAGCAAGAATACCCTTGCCAGGGGTACCAATGTAAGCAGCATTAGCAATTAGCTCATCTGATAAGAAAGAAAAAGAATTTATCACATGTAGTCTACTTTAACATCAACAAATCTATAGTTATGTCTTAACAAAATGAAACAATCATTACACAACAAGGATATCACCATATCTCTTTATTTACATCAGCTGAAAACCAACTTCCTTTGAAAACAAATAACACACGGCCATTACAGCATGAACACCAGTAAGAAGAAAAAATAGCATATAATAAAATTCTGTCATATCAGCAAATAAACTAATCTATTTTCAGAACAATATGATCATTTTAACAGGCACGGCAGTAAGCCGATTATATGAATCACCAGCTGCTGAATCATCTTACAAATAAACCAACAATAAATCGTATTCACTAAGTCAAAGATCTATGTCAAAGTCGAACAAGAAGAATCAAATTCAATCCATAGAGCAATAAATCGTGTTCACTAAGCCAAAAGATCTAGGTCAAAGTCAAACAAGAGAATGAAATTCAATCCGATCAAAAACGAATATGAAAAACATATGTATCAAATCAACGAGAGGGATATGGATCAACAATTTCTAACAGAGATGCTCAACCATAACAAGCTACATGTCAAATCAACGGAAGAATATTAAAGAAATGGATCGGCAGTTCTTGAACAGCAACAAACAGATCCACAACAACTATTTTCAAAAACTAGATCGCCACTTCGTAAAATCACAAAATACATCAATAAAACTAGTTACAGCAAACTATTTAACCTAACCATAACAAAAACAGATAAAAAACTGGTAAAAATTAGGTATACACGCCGATTTGAATCTAACAACACATAAACAGATTGCAAATACAGATCAGAATCATAAAACTATACGGAGTCAAACACAACAGTAGATCTAAACAGAAATTAAAGCGATAAAAATAAATGTATACAGAAATATAAATCAGTAAAATAATGAATAAATTAAACACAAAGAGATGAAGATGGAGATCATACAGCAAAATAATGAATAAACTAGTTACAGCAAACTATTCAACCTAACGACAACGAAAAACAGATAAAAAGCTGGTAAGAATTAGGTCTACATAGCCGATTTGAATCTAACACCACATAAACAGATCGCAAATACAGATCAGAATCATAATACTAAACGAAGTCAAACAGAACAGTAGATCTGAGCAGAAATTAAAACGATAAAAAAATATATGTTTACAGAAATCGAAATCAGCAAAATAATGAATAAATTAAACACAGAGAGATGAAGATGGAGATGGAGATGGAGAAGGCGATGATACCAGCATACTTTCCTCTGTAGCAAGACATGGTGAAATATGAGATCTGAGAAAGAAGTTGAGAAATAGTTTGAAAGAGAAGGCGAGATTCTAGAGTCAATGAAGGGGAGGTTAGGGTTTAATATAAAGAAGAGGACATCGGTATCATCGCCCCCCGTCTAATCCAGCCCCAGGAAACAAAGTCGTGAGGCGGTTTTCGTTTCTTTGACCATTTTACCCCTCCACCAACTTTTTTACGCTATTTCATAAACGGGCCGGAGCTTCGAACCAATTGATCCAAAATATATGATATGTATACAACTATAAAAGGAAATATATTTATGTTTATAATTATTATTGGATGTATAACTATAAAAAAGATATTGTATATTACATCTTATATGTATATATTTTTACAGGATCGTGTAATTATATATGTAATTAAAACATATGACTATAAAAGGAAATACATTTATATTTATTATTGGATGTATAACTATAAAAAAATATTGTATATCATGTATATATTTTACAGGATTGTGTAACTATATATTTAATTAAAATATATGATATATATTATATAGCTATAAAAGGAAATATATTTATATTTATATTTATTATTGGATGTATAACTATAAAAACATATTGTATATTACATCCTATATGTGTATATTTTATAGGATTGTATAATTATATATGTAATTAAAATATATTATTATATATAACTATAAAAAGAAATATATTTATATTTATATATATATATATATTCATTATTGGATGTATAACTATAAAAAAATATTATATATTACATCTTATATATGTATATATTTTACGGGGTTTATATTTATTATTGCATGTATAACTATAAAAAAATATTGTATATTACATCTTATGTATATGTATATATTTTACAGGACTCGTGTTTTTTATTTGGTTTTAGAAATATAACAAAACATGAATATTTTTTTATAATTTTGATTTTATTTTTCCATGTATAACTAAGATGTAGTATTTTTTATTTTTCTATTATTTTAAAATTAGTTATCACGTTGTCTGGTTTTTAAAACTATTAAACTAGTAAACCGGTACAGTGAACGGTTCAATGGCCGGTCTAGTTTTCAAAATAATGTTTTTTTATATGATGGTTAAATATCAATTAAAAGTTAAAACTTTTAAAAATAGATTTTGTTTTGTTCTTGTTTATCCTTAAATTTTATATGTTGTTTTATAAAATAGATGATCATTTAAAAAAGTTAGTGGTTTTAAAATATAAAAGGAATCTCATATGTATTCTTTTAAAATTAATAAAGTATGATATATTGTTAAAACATACGTTTTACTGTATAAGATTGAATATTTATATTTAAAAGTATGTTATATATATATGGGTCGGTTATTGTACAAAGGATTTTAGCGTACGAAGGTACCAGCATGCGACACGTGTTATACGTCCGCGTTATAATAATGCATTGTTAATAATAACGCATGACCATAATCACGTAATCACGCATGTTATACACATGATCATAATCATGTAATCGCGTAATCACGCATGTTATACACATGATCATAATCACGTAATCACGCATGGTATACGCATAGCACATCGACCTTTTAAAAAATGTCGTTTTTTTTAATAAAAGTATAGCAAGATTATACTCAAATTAAAGAGAATAAAATGCTCGATTTTATGGTGTAATTTTTAAAAAAAAATAATGTCGTATAATAAAGTTATGCTTTTTTTTTAAACAATGGAGGAACTTGTAAAAAGTCAACAAAGGTAGGTTATTCTAATTTTACCCTTTTCATAAACTTTTAACACTTAAAACAATCACATTTGATCTTAACCATTGATTTCCTAGATCAACGCTTCAAAATCTTTCCTATACTTCGCACTAAAAAATCTTTTGTATTTAAAACTTTCTCTCTCTATATATATAACTAGTTTAAATCTCGTGTCTACACACAAAGTGAAAAATATAAATATATAAAATTTTTAAATATTTATTTATATATTTTACAGGTGTAAAACTAAAAATATATTATATATACTAAGGATAAAAACAAAGTTCTAAATATGTAAAAATTAATATATAATTGGGTTTCGAAAATACGTTAATTATTATTTAATATAATTTGACTTTCATTTACTATTTGATTGAAATAAAAATTACATAATTAAATCTTAAAGTTTCTTATAATAAGAGATAATTTAAAATAAATATTTTTATTAGTATAAGTAGGATTTTTTTTAAAATATATATTATTATTAAAGATAGAAGTGCATTAAATAAGAGAGAGGCGGGAAAAAATTGTAAGAATGTATATAAAGGCGGCACGTGTAAGGCCCCAAACCCGGGAGGTCTCACTTGTTGGATTTACTCATTCACAAACAGTTCTTAGACTTGAATATCAAAATAACGCAGCGGAAAATTTCATTAAAACATAATCGTGACATTGTTCAACATGCGGAAGCGTAACATAGTCTATTACATAAACATAACATAAGCTAATCATAACGGGATGCCAGTCTTCATATCATCCGAGTAACTCATCAAGCTGCCCAGCATCACCATCCATCATCATAACATGCCTTAACCTGAATGTGCATACTAAAAAGTCAGGTACGCTGGTGAGTTCTTGTTTTTCATAAAACCTTAACTTCAAATATTTGTCAAAAATATATCATTTAACTTCATTAATAAAAGCGTACGAAAACATGCAAATAACATAACATCATAAACATAAGTCAACGAACATATCGAATCTACGCCTTCTCGTAACCGTCAAATCCAAACGTCGGATACTAGTGGAATAACCTAGATATCACCACCACTAGGCCCATCAACACCGTACTTTCCTTCGGGTGAAGAACTCCTAGGGCCCGATACTTAGGTTATTTAACACCAAACTTCAAGCACGGCATCACAAGGATGACACGTACCAAACTTCAAGCACTGCACGCCATAAGGCGCAAGTACCAAACTTCAAGCACGACTACCCTGTAAGGTAAATCGTACCAACTTCAAGGATCACGATAATCCCCATGGTGACCGTCATCACCCTAGTTGTACAACAGTTAGCCAGCCACAAAGGCCCCTAAAAGGTAAAGGCCCATAACATACTTCCCATACCCATAACCTTCATTCCATAAGGAATATTGGCAGATTCGTTCGTTTGTGACTTTCGTAAACATTCACTTCTTTTCCTTCAGAAATTCAGTTAAAACATTCGTACGTTTTATTAAAAATCATTCCTTCATTCATAAACACTTCATAAACTTCTTTTGGAAAAATATTTCATAAACACTTCTTTCATAACCCTTCCTTCCAAAACATCGTTAATAAACATCATTTTATAAAACGTCACATACAACATTCATAAACATCGTTTTATAAAATAGTCACATCGTTACGTATGCACACCAGCCCAAAAATATTATTCAAAACATTTAAAAGAGCGCTTCTAGAACTCACCGGATAAGCTAATCTGGGTTGTCCTAAACAAAGGGCCCACCACGTCACTTCCGATCTGAATTGATTAGTTAAATACACATCAGACCAAATCCCGACTCTAACGGTTTAACCTTCTAAACATACTGACTTTACTTAACCAGCCTGATGCCCGCACTTAGCAAGTGCGCAGGGCCTTGTTCTTGCGTACTTAATAAGTGCGCAAACTTTGCTTCATGCGTACTTGATAAGTACGCAGGACCCTCTTCATCAAGTACGCAGGACGCTCTTCTTGCGTACTTGATAAGTACACAGGATCTGATCACGTCAAAAACCCTAACTTTCGCATTCGGGTCTGATCACGTCAAGAACCCAAACTTGTTTACATTCAAAACGTTTGCTTTTCATTAAGGAACTCAAATCTATGTTTTTCTTCCAGTTTCATCCGTAAAAACGTTACCTTTTCATCTAAAACCCGAAAAACCCCAAAACGAACAAAAACTCAGATCTAGGCTAGATCGTTACCTGTATCGAGCTTCTGATCCGGAGGTTCTTTTCACAAGCTATGGAGCAACTCTTGGCTGAAATCTCGGGTCGATCCGCCAACTTTCTCTCTCTATGGTTTCTCTCTCTAGATGTTACAAATGAGAGAAAGGGTGGTGACTTAGGCTATTTATAGGGGAGGCTCCCCTGTGTTCGCCGCTTCTAGCCCGCCGGCTCATCCGGCACGGCCCGTCATGCCTCGTTCGTTTATTTCGTTTTTATAACTGTCATTTTATTTTTGGGATGTTACAAGTCTACCCCCCTTACAATAGGTTTCGTCCCTGAAACCTATCATAAGTCAAATAGATGAGGGTACGACTCCCTCATTTCCTTCTCCGTTTTCCAAGTAGATTCCGATCCCTTTCGGTGCTTCCATTGGACTTTAACCAATCGAATAATCTTATTACGCAAACGCTTCTCCTTTCTGTCTAAGATGGCCACGGGTTCTTCGATGTAGTTAAGGCTGTTGTCGACCTCGATGTCAGTAAGTGGTATGTGAGCCGATTCATCTGCCAAACACTTTCGCAAGTGTGATACAAGTGTGATACATGGAAGGTAGGATGAATCCCACTTAACTCATCAGGCAACTCTAACTGATAAGCGACTTCACCAACCCGTGCCATTATCTTAAATGGTCCGACAAACCTCGGACTTAACTTTCCTCTCTTCCTGAATCGTATGATCCCCTTCCAGGGTGACACTTTCAACATTACTCTGTCCCCAACATCAAACTCAATAGGCCTTCGTCGTTTATCTACATAGGATTTCTGACGATCTTGTGCGGCCTTCATTCGTGCTTTGATTTGATCAAACCTTTCCGACGTTTCTCAATAGACTCCCTAATTCCTTCTTTCTAATCTCACCCCAACAAACCGGGGTCCTGCATCTTCTCCCATACAACATTTCGTAAGGAGGCATGCCTATAGTCGTGTGATGACTATTGTTGTAGGAGAATTCGGCTAACGGCAGATGACTGTCCCAACTGCTGCCAAAATCGATAATACAAGAATGAAGCATATCCTCCAATGTCTGAATGGTCCTTTCGGACTGACCATCCGTTTGTGGGTGGTATGCCGTGCTGATATTAAGCATCGTGCCCATCGCCTCGTAAAATCTTTTCCAGAACCTCGATGTGAGTCATGTGTCCCGGTCAGATACTATCGTCAAAGGCATCCCATGTCGTGCTACTACTTCGTTAATAAATACTTCCGCTATCCTTTCCGACGAGAACGTATCGCGAATAGGTAGGAAATGAGCACTCTTCGTTAAACGGTCCACAATCACCTTTAGCTGTGCGAGTAGCTTGGTTATGAAGTCCATGGTAACGTGTTCCCACTTCCATTCCGGTATATCAAGTGGTTGAATCTTTCCATACGGTTTCTGGTGTTCAGCCTTTACTTACGAGCAAGTCAAGCACTTGCTTACGTACTTCGTCACTTCGTGTTTCATTCCAGGCCACCAGTATTCCTTCCTCAGATCTTGGTACATTTTGTTGGTACCAAGATGGATAGAGTACCGAGACTTATGAGCCTCATCCAAGATTTTGGTTCTAAGCTCGCCACCCATAGGTATCCATACCCGTCCAAAACGTGTCCTAACACCAAGGGTGTTACATTCCAACTTGTCCTGTTGGCCAACCATCATTTCCTTCTTTATGTTTTCTTACTTAAGTGCTTCATCTTGAGCTCTTTCAATTTCCCTCATCACATCTGATGTTACCACCAACTGCAAGCTTTCACTCTAATAGGAGCAGGCACATCCTTTCGGCTTAAAGCGCCAGCCACCACGTTTGCCTTTCCAGGATGGTATATGATTTCATAGTCACAATCTTTCAGGAGTTCCAACCATCGTCTCTGCCTCATATTAAGCTCTCTTTGTTTGAAGAAGTACTTCAAACTTTTGTGGTCGGAGTAAATAGTAAACTTCACCCCGTAGAGGTAGTGCCTCCACATTTTCAATGCAAATACGACAGCAGCAAGTTCCAAATCATGAGTTGGATAGTTGACTTCGTGAACTTTCAACTGCCGCGACGCATATGCAATCACTCTACCGCGTTGCATCAACACGCACCCTAATCCCTAACCCGAAGCGTCAGAGTATACTACCAAGTCTTCATTGCCCTCGGGAAGGGCCAAGACTGGAGCTTTGGTTAGCTTCTCCTTCAATTCCTTAAAAGCCTCATCCTGGGTCGAACCCCATTCGTACTTTACCTCTTTCCGAGTCAACTTTGTCAACGGCGAAGCTATTTTCGAGAGGATGAATCTCCGACAGTAGCCTGCCAATCCCAAGAAACTGCGAATTTCAGTTGGCGTCTTAGGAATATTTCATTCCCTTACCATCATTATCTTTGCTGGGTCAACCATAATGCCGTTATGGTTAATGACGTGACCTAGGAATTGGACTTCCCTAAGCCAGAACGCACATTTGGAGAACTTAGCATACAACTTTTCCTTCTTCAGAGCTTCCAATACCTCCTTCAAGTGACACGCGTGATTACCCTCATTCTTGGAGTAGATGAGGATATCATCGATGAACACGATTATCGATCGATCCAGCATTGGTTGACAAACTCTATTCATCAAATCCATGATCGCTGCGGGGGTGTTCGTCAATCCAAAAGACATTACGCAGAACTCGAAATGTCCGTAACGCGTGCGAAATGCAGTTTTCGGTATGTCTTCTTCCCTTACCTTCAATTGATGGTACCCGGATTGAAGGTCGATTTTTGAGAACCAACTTGCGCCTTGCAATTGATCGAACATGTCGTCGATCCTTGGTAAAGGGTACTTGTTCTTCACCGTACGTTTGTTCAACTCGCAATAATCAATACACATTCTCGTCGAACCATCCTTCTTCTTCACAAACAACACCGGAGCACCCCACGGCGAGATGCTCGGTTGGATAAATCCTTTCTCAAGTAACTCGTCTAGTTGTGCCATTAGCTCTTTCATCTCTTCTGGTGCTAGTCGATATGGAGCTTTAGCCATGGGCTGGGCATCTGGTACTAAGTCGATTCGGAACTCAATCTCTCTGTCAGGTGGTATTCCAGGCAAATCCTCTGGAAACACCTCCAGGTACTCGCGTACCACGGGTACATCGTCTAGTTTCTTCACTCCCTTACACTTTTCAATTACGTACACCTGATAAGCCTCGCATCCACGCCTCAAGTAATTTGTTGCCTTAATCATCGAAATGACGTTTGGCATCGGGGCGTCACGATCTCCAAAAATCTCGACCTTGCTACCATCCGAAGCCTTGAGTCGGATTATCTTTCGTTTACATATGATTTGTGCTTCGTTGGCAGTTAACCAATCCATACCCAACACGACATCAAACCCTCCCAAAACCATAACAAACAATCTAACAGGGAACCGATGACCTTCTATTTTTATCGTGGAGTTGTCAACTACATCGGTCACTCTCGCAGTTCTACCCTCAGCAGTTTCTACGCTAAAGGCCCTTTCTAGCTTACTGACAGTGTACTTCACTCGTTTACAAAAAGTCATAGATATAAAACTCTTACTGGCACCCGAATCAAATAACACAGAAACAAAAGTGTTGTCAAGGATGAATGTACCTGACGCCACATCAGGGTCTGCCCTCGCTTGGTCTTGCGTTAGCGCGTACGCACGAGTCTTTGCTTGGGGCCTCTCTTCTTTCTTCTCCGAGCCTTTCCCTTTCTCGGCTTCACCCATCCTGGGCTTGATGCATTCCCGGCTCATATGACCACTCTCCCCACAATTGTAGCATTTGAATCCTTGCGGGCATTCATGGGAGTAGTGTACGGTCTTGCCGCAATTAAATCATAGATTTGACCCTAACCGACATTCACTTGCATGTCTTACCCCACATTTTCAACAGATTGCCGTCTCGCCTACCCTGGCCTGTTTGTCCCAAGCCCCAAACAACTTCCCAACCAATCGCTTAGCGGGAAAACTCAGCTTCTTCTTAGGCTCTTCAATGGAAACGACATTCAGCGCCAGATCATCAAATACCACACCGCTCAGTTCTACTACCGAATCATAGGTAGTAGGGGCGTTTGTCTTAACATAGGTGCGGACCTGGTCCGACAGCCCTTGAATGTAACAGGAAATCTTTCTATCCTCAGTCGTGACAAGGTTTGGCACCAGACGTGCCAGTTCATTGAACCGTGTGGTGTACTGCCGGTGCGTCATGCTCCCGGCCTTAATCCTCAGAAATTCCCTTTCTACCTTTTCGATCTCATTCCTTGGACAGAAATTCTTGTTCACCAAAGTTTTCAAATCAGTCCACATCATCGCATCCACATCCTCGTCCCCTTTGCTTGACGTACACCTTCCCACCAGTGGGATGCTTCCTCCCTCAAAGAGTTAGCAGCAAACTTCACAACTTGATCCGCTCGACACTCACTCAGACGAATGGCAGCTTCCATACGGATTACCCAATAAAAAGTAGCCACCGCGTCCTTCTTCCCAGTCAGGACCGGTGGGTCGCATGCCTTAAAAGACTATAGTCGCAACCACGGTTAAGCGGTGCGTTGATTACCTCAGTGTTCGGGGTACCAACCGCCGTGTTAGACCCACCCGTCTCACTAGACTTCTTTAACGCTTCTGCCAACAGTCCTGGCAAAGAAACCTTCATCAACTCAGTGAACTCGCGTGCCAGAGCCGCCCTCACTTCTGGTTCAAAAGTGAATTGTTGTTCTTCGACATGAGTCGTCACAGTCCCGTGCATACTAACTTCTGGCTCAGTGTGAACACTTCCTTCTTCACTGTACTCCTGGCGTGCAGGGGTCCTGCCGCGCCCACCGTTACGACCACCGGTATGGCCCCCTCCACGCCTTCCTTTTCCTCTTCTTGCCATTTCTTTTTATAAGACAAGAATCCAATGTCATCACGCTAGTTAACAAATAGAATTCAACAAGCACTGTAAGATGTTAATATACACTGGCCAACATCAATTAACCATTACACTACCTTTCGATTTCTATTTGACCACCTTTGTGATTCCATCAGGACACAAGTCCTTACCTAACCCTTTCTAAGGCATACTATATATGTAAATATATATACTACCTTCATACCTGATGCTGTGGCTCGAGTTACCCGTACTGGCATCTGCTTTCGGTCCCATTCACAGTTTAAGTTCAGACACTGGGAGTGTCCGAATCTCTCAAACTATTGCTCTGATATCAACTTGTAAGACCCCAAACCCGGGAGACCTCACTTGTTGGATTTACTCATTCACAAACAGTTCTTAGACTTGAATATCAAAATAACGCAGCGGAAAATTTCATTAAAACATAATCGTGACATTGTTCAACATGCGGAAGCGTAACATAGTCTATTACATAAACATAACATAAGCTAATCATAACGAGATGTCAGTCTTCATATCATCTGGGTAACTCATCAAGCTGCCCAGCATCACCATCCATCATCATAACCTGCCTTAACCTGAATGTGCATACTAAAAAGTCAGCTACGCTGGTGAGTTCTAGTTTTTCATAAAACCTTAACTTCAAATATTTGCCAAAAACATATCATTTAACTTCATTAATAAAAGCGTACGAAAACATGCAAATAACATAACATCATAAAAATAAGTCAACGAACATATCGAATCTGCGCCTTCTCGTAACCGTCAAATCCAAATGTCACATACTAGTGGAATAACCTAGATATCACCACCACTAGGCCCATAAACACCGTACTGTCCTTCGGGTGAAGAACTCCTAGGGCCCGATACTTAGGTTATTCAACACCAAACTTCAAGCACGGCATCACAAGGATGACACGTACCAAACTTCAAGCACTACACCCCGTAAGGCGCAAGTACCAAAATTCAAGCACGACTACCCCGTAAGGTAAATCGTACCAACTTCAAGGATCACGATAATCCCCTTGGTGACCGTCATCACCTCAGTTGTACAACAGTTGGCCAGCCACAAAGGCCCATAACATACTTCCCATACCCATAACCTTCATTCCATAAGGAATATTGGCAGATTCGTTTGTTTTTGACTTTCGTAAACATTCACTTCTTTTACTTCAGAACTTCAGTTAAAGCATTCGTACGTTTTATTAAAAAGCATTCCTTCATTCATAAACACTTCACAAACTTCTTTTGGCAAAATATTTCATAAACACTTCTTTCATAACTCTTCCTTCCAAAACATCGTTCATAAACATCATTTTATAAAACGTCACATACAACATTCATAAACATTGTTTTATAAAATAGTCACATCGTTATGTATGCACATCAGCCCAAAAATATTATTCAAAACATTTAAAAGAGCGCTTCTAGAACTCACCGGATAAGCTAATCTGGGTTGTCCTAAACAAAGGTCCCACCACTCCACTTCCGATCTGAATTGATTAGTTAAATACACATCAGACCAAATCCCGACTCTAACGGTTTAACCTTCTAAACATACTGACTTTACTTAACCAGCCTAATGCCTGCGCACTTAGCAAGTGCGAAGGGCCTTGTTCTTGCGTACTTAGGAAATGCGTAAACTTTGCTTCATGCGTACTTAATAAGTACGCAGGACCCTCTTCATGCGTACTTGATAAGTACACAGGATCTGCTTCACCGCAAAAACCCTAACTTTCGCATTCGGGTCTGATCACGTCAAGATCCCGAACTTATTTACACTCAAAACGTTTGCTTTTCATTAAGGAACTCAAATCTATGTTTTTCTTCCAGTTTCATCCGTAAAAACGTTACCTTTTCATCCAAAACCTGAAAAAACCCAAAACGAACAAAAACTCAGATCTAGGCTAGATCGTTACCTGTATCGAGTTTCTGATCTAGAGGTTCTTCTCACAAGCTATGGAGCAACTCTTGGCTGAAATCTCGTGTCGATCTGCCAACTTTCTCTCTCTACGGTTCTCTCTATAGATGTTGCAAATGAGATAAAGGGTGGTGACTTAGGCTATTTATAGGGGAGGCTCCCCTATGTTCGCCGCTTCTAGCCCGCCGGCCCATCCGGCCTGGCCTGTCATGCCTCGTTCGTTTATTCCGTTATTATAACTGTCGTTTTATTTTTGGGATGTTACAACACGTGACAATAAAAAACCTTTATTTATTATATAGTATAGATATATTATATATTTTAGATAAACATATAAAATTATTTCTATATGTAAAGCCCTAAACCCGGGATGCCTCACTTGTTATATTTACTCATTCACAAACAGTTATTAAACTTAAATATCAAAATAACGCAGTGGAAAATTTCATTCAAACATAATCATAAACATTGTTCAACATGCGGAAGCGTAACATTGTCTAAAACGTAAACACATAATAACTAAAACGTAACGGGATGCCAGTCTTCATGACCAGCCGGGTAACTCTTCATCGCTAGCCAAGCATCACCGTCCATCCTCATAACCTCCCTTAACCTGAATGTACATACTAAAAAGTCAGCTACGCTGGTGAGTTCTAGCTTTTCATAAAACATTAACTTCATATATTTGCCAAAGACATATCATTTAACTTCATTAATAAAAGAGTACGAAATCATGCAATAACATAACATAACATCACAAACATAAGTCAACGAACATATCGAATCTGCGCCTTCTCGTAACCGTCAAATCCAAACATCGCATACTGGTGGAATGACCCTAAGATCGCCACAGCTAGGCCCTTGAACACCGTACTGTCCTTCGGGCGGAGAAACCTAGGGCCCGATACTTCGGTCATTTATCACTGAACTTCAAGCACGGCATCACAAGGATGACACGTACCAAACTTCAAGCACTGCACCCTGTAAGGCACAAGTACCAAAATTCAAGCACGACTACCCCGTAAGGTAAATTGTACCAACTTCAAGGATCATGATAATCCCCTTGGTGACCGTCATCACCCCATTTGTACAACAGTTGGCCAGCCACGAAGGGCCCTAAAAGGTAAAGGCCCATAACATACATCCCATACCCATAACCTTCATTCCCTAAGGAATAATGGCATATTCGTTAGTTTGTGACTTTCGTAAACATTCACTTCTTTTACTTCAAAACTTAAGTTAAAACATTCGTACGTTTTATTAAAAATCATTCATTCATTCATAAACACTTTGTAAACTTCTTTTGGCAAAATATTTCATAAACATTTCTTTCATAACCTTTCTTTCCAAAACAACGTTCATAAACATCGTTTCATAAAATGTCACATACATCTTTTATAAACATCGTTTTATAAAACAGTCACATCGTTACGTATGCACACCAGCCTAAAATATTATTTAAAACATTTAAAAGAGGGCTTCTAGAACTCAACTGATAAGCTAGTCTCGTTATCCTAATCGAAGGCCTAACAACGTCACGCACAATCTGGACTGAGTAGTTAAATACACATCAGACCCTATCCCGACTCTAACGGTTTAACCATACTGAACTAGGCGAACTTAAGTTAAGTTCGCCCCTTACCAACATGGCGAACATACAGGCGAACTTAGGCTAAGTTCGCCCTTTGTCATTAGGCGAACATGTCCAGCGAACTTACCAAGTTCGCTTCTACTTTCCATCAGGCGAACATACACCAGCGAACTTATCTAAGTTTGCTTAAACTCACATCCAGCGAACTTATTAAGTTCGCTTAATCGCATGCGGGGCTGTCATCTACCCCAATGCAATGGCGACCATATCTGATCACGTTCAAGATGCTAACTTTTTACGTTCAAAACTTGTAGTTTTCGTTCGTGATCACATATCTGAAGTCCATTTCTCAATTGGTTCATAAAAACCCATCCTTTTTACGAAAATACCTGAAAACCCAACATAAACAAAAACTCAGATCTAGATCGAGTTGTTACCTGAATCGAGCTTCTGATTCGGAGGTTTTGCTCACAAGCTCAGTAGTAACACGCTCCTTTAATCTCGAGTCGATCCGCTAACTTTCTCTCTCTACGGTTTCTCTCTCTAGATGTTGCAAATGAGAGAAATGGTGGTGACTTAGGCTATTTATAGGGGGAGGCTCCCCTATGTTCGCCCCTTCTAGCACGACGACCCATCCGGCCCGGCCCGTCATGCCTTGTTCGTTTATTCTGTTCGTTCTCGCATTCTAACACATTATTATAATTGTCGTTTTATTTTTGGGATGTTACAAGTCTACCCCCCTTAGAATAGGTTTCGTCCCCGAAACCTATCATAAGTCAAACAGTTGAGGGTACGACTCCCTCATATCCGTCTCCGTTTCCCAAGTGGCTTCCGATCCCTTTCGATGTTTCCATTGGACTTTAACCAATTGGATAACTTTATTACGTAAACGTTTCTCCTTCCGATCTAGGATGGCCACGGATTCTTCGATGTAGTTAAGGCTGTTGTCGACCTCGATGTCAGTAAGTGGTACGTGAGCCGATTAATCCGCCAAACACTTTCACAAGTGTGATACATGGAAGGAAGGATGAATCCCGCGTAACTCATCAGGCAACTCCAACCGATAAGTAGCTTCACCAACCCGTGCCATTATCCTGAATGGTCCGACAAACCTTGGACTTAACTTTCCTCTCTTTCTGAATCGTATGATTCCCTTCCAAGGCGACACTTTCAACATTACTCTGTCCCTAACATCAAACTCAATAGGCCTTCGTCATTTATCCGCATAGGATATCTTACAATCTTGTGCGGCCTTCATTCGTGCTTTGATTTGATCAAACCTTTCCGACGTTTCTCGTACGACTTCAAAGCTTCCTAATTCCTTCTGTCCAATCTCACCCCAACAAACCGGGGTCCTGCATCTTCTCCCATACAACATTTCGTAAGGCGGCATGCCTATCTTCGTGTGATGACTGTTGTTGTATGTAACATCCCAAGTTTTATAGCGCAAAAAAATTCACGAGAATTAAAAACTTAAATAATAAAAAGGGAAGCGGACTTGGGCCGGGGTGTATGGGTCGAAAGGGGCAAGGGTTTGGGCCTTTATAAGCCTCAAGACCAGCCCCAAAGCCTCATTAACTTCATCATTTTTGGATTTCTAGAGAGAGAAAGTGAGAGAGATCCTAGAGAGAGAAAGTCCTGGTTTTTGGATTAGAGCTTCAAGGATCGTTAACAATTGTCTCTTGAGTGTTTAGCAATGAAAAGGAAGTGATTTCAGGTAACCAATCATTCCAGATCTGAGTTTTTATGTTATGTTGGGTTTTGAAGAAAAATCGAGTAAAGGTTGGGTTTTTACGTTTAAAAATGGAAACAAAGTATAGATCTAGACTCTCGGTTAGAAATAACAAGTTTTGAACGTAAAAAGTTTGGATCTTGATGAGGTCGGATCTGCATGCAAAAGTTAGGGTTTTGTGGGGAAGAAGACTGTCCACACGCAGGCCTTGCGTACTTGTTAAGTACGCAAGAACAAGGCCATGCGTACTTGTTAAGTACGCAAGAACAAAGCCCTGCGTACTTGTTAAGTACGCAAGATCAAGGTCCTACGTACTTGTTAAGTACGCAAGAACAAGGCCATGCGCACTTGCTAAGTGCGCAGGCATCAGGTCTATGGGTATATATAGCTGGATAGTGAAGTCAGTATGTTCACCAGCATAGAAAGAGGCGAACTTAGCCTTAAGTTCGCCTAGCCAGAAATGGTGAAACCGTTTAGCGTCGAGTTAAGTCTGATACGTGTCAAATTGTTATGATTGTTCAGATTGTGTGAGATCCCGTAGACCATTGCAGCTAAGATACCAGGTGAGTTCTAATCCCCTTTTTGCCTGCTTTAGGGATGGTGTGCATACTTAGTGTAAAGTGTTTATTACATATTTTATATTAATAAACAAAGTGAAAAGCTATGTTTAGTGTAAAGTTTAAAAGAGGCAAATGTACGTTTTGAGCAAAGTATACCTATATTATTGGCAAGCGTTTACTATATTTTCATATACATAAACAAAGGCATAATATATGTGTTAGTATTTTCAAGTAAAGCAAGATATATATTTTGGCAAGCGTTTACTATATTTTCACATACATAAACAAATGCATGATATATGTGTTAAGATATATTGCAGTAAAACCAAAGGTATTTATGGCAAGCGTTTACTATATTTTCATATACATAAACAAAGACATAATACATGTTAAGTTATGAACAAGGCTGATAAAGTTTTATGAACAGAAAGTGAATAGATTTCCTATGGGAATGTGTACCAGCTATAAAGGTCCTTGGGACAGATGTTACTTGTACAAGATGTCAGATATGGGTTCTACCCATTAATAAGAACCTTTGGGTTAGCTAACGGTTGTATAACTGGGATGAGTGATGGCGGTTGCTCGGGAGGTCCACGCAACCTCCCCATAGTGTTAAGCGGTATTGTCGGTTCATAGTCGTTGATCATGGGGGCATTGACCAGGGTATTGTCGGTTCATGGTCGTTGATCATGGGGGCATTGACCAGGTATTGTCGGTTCATGGTCGTTGACCATGGGGGCGGTACAGTAGTGACAATGGAATTGACGGATAAACGGTAGTGTCGGTTCATGGTGTAAGCCATGGGGGCATTGACCAGGTACTTGTCGGTTCATGGATGTAAGCCATGAGGGCAGTACAGTAAAGAGGAATTGACGGTTTGTTATATGTTTTAAACTGTTTGAAAAGTAAAGTATGTAAAGTTTTTGCTTATTGGCAGTGTATATGTATTAGTAAATCTTTTGTATGATTGATTTAAAGTAAACGTTAGAACTCACTCAGCGTTGTTGATTTTTAGTATGCACATCAGTTAAGTGTAGCTGACAGTAGATGGAAGTGGATGCTTGGCTTGGCGAGAAGAGTTTCCCGAAGATCAGCATCTGCCATCCTGTTTATGTTATGTTTTAGTTTGATGTTGTTTAAAGTTCATGCAGTTTCAGACAAGTTATGTTTAGACATGTTATGTTTTCGCTGTGTATGTTGAGATTTTAATTCGTTTCCGCTGTTAGTGATATATGTTTTATGTTTAAGAGCTATGTGTTGATGAGTAAATCCAATACGTGAGGCCTCCCGGGTTTAGGGCCTTACATTGTAGAAGAATTCGGCTAACGGCAGATGACTGTCCCAATTGTTACCGAATTCGATAATACAAGCACGAAGCATATCCTCCAGTGTCTGAATGGTCCTTTCAGACTGACCGTCCGTTTGTGGGTGGTATGCCGTGCTAATATTAAGTCTCGTGCCCATCGCCTCGTGAAATCTTTTCCAGAAACTCGATGTGAATCATGTGTCCCGGTCAGATACAATCGTCAAAGGCGTCCCATGACGTGCTACTACTTCATTAATAAATACTTTCGCTAACCTTTCCGACAAGAACGTCTGGCGTATAGGTAGGAAATGAGCACTCTTCGTTAAACGGTCCACAATTACCCAAATTGTGTCATGACCTTTAGCTGTACGAGGTAGCTTGGTTATAAAGTCCATTTTAATGTGTTCCCATTTCCATTCTGGTATATCCAGTGGTTGAATCTTCCCATACGGTTTCTAGTGTTCGGCATTCACTTGTGAGCAAGTCAAGCACTTGCTTACGTATTTTGTCACTTCATATTTCATTCCGGGCCACCAGTATTCCTTCCTCGAATCTTGGTACATTTTGTTGGTACCGGGATGGATAGAGTAACGAGACTTATGAGCCTCATCCAAGATCTTGCTTCTAAGCTCGCCACCCATAGGTATCCATATCCGGCCAAAACGTGTCCTAACACCAAGGGTGTTATATTCCAACTTGTCCTGTTAGCCAACCATCATTTCCTTCTTTATGTTTTCCTTTTTAAGTGCGTCATCTTGAGCCTTTTCAATCTCCCTCATCACATCCGACGTTACCACCAAGTGGCAAGCTTTCACTCTAATAGGAGCAGGCACATCATTTCGGCTTAGAGCGTCAGCCACCACCTTTGCCTTTCCAGGATGGTATATGATTTCACAGTTATAGTCTTTCAAAAGTTCCAACCAACGTCTTTGCCTCATATTAAGTTCCCGTTGTTCGAAGAAGTACTTCAAACTTTTGTGGTCAGAGTAAATGGTAAACTTCACCCCGTAAAGGTAGTGTCTCCAGAATTTCAATGCGAATACGACATCAGCAAGTTCCAAGTCATGATTCGGATAGTTGACTTCGTGAAATTTCAACTGACGTGATGCATACGCGATCACTCTCCCGCGTTGCATCAGTACACATCCCAACCCTTGACCAGAAGCGTCCGAGTATACCACCAAGTCTTCATTGCCCTCGGGAAGGGCCAAGACTGGAGCTTAGTTTAGCTTCTCCTTTAGTTCCTTAAATGCTTCTTCCTGGGTCGAACCCCATTCGTACTTTACCTCTTTTCATGTCAACTTTGTCAACGGCGAGGCTATTTTCGAGAAATCCTGAATGAATCTCCGATAGTAGCCTGCCAAACCTAAGAAACTGCGGATTTCAGTCAGAGTCTTAGGGATTTCCCAATCTCTTACCGTCGTTATCTTTGCTGGGTACACCATAATGCCGTTCGGGTTAATGACGTGACCTAGGAACTGGACTTCCCTAAGCCAGAACGCGCATTTGGAGAACTTAGCATACAATTTCTCTTTCTTCAAAGCTTCCAATACCTCCTTCAAGTGACATGCGTGATCACCCTCATTCTTGGAGTAGATGAGGATATCATCGATGTACACGATCACTGATTGATCCAGCATCGGTCGACAAACCCTATTCATCAAATCCATAAACGTTGCGGGGGCGTTCCTCAACCCGAAAGACAATACGCGGAACTCGAAATGTCCATAACGCGTGCAAAACGCGGTTTTTAGTATGTCCTCTTCCCTCACCTTCAGCTGATGGTACCCGAATCGAAGGTCGATTTTCGAGAACCAACTTGCGCCCTGTAATTGATCGAACATGTCGTCGATCCTGGTAACGGGTACTTTTTCATCACCGTACGTTTGTTCAACTTACGATAATCAATGCACATTCTCATCGATCCGTCTTTTTTCTTCACGAACAACACCGGAGCACCCCAAGGCGAGATGCTCGGTTGTATAAATCCCTTCTCAAGTAGTTCGTCTAATTGGGCCATAGGTTCTTTCATCTCCACTGGTGCTAGTCGATATGGAGTCTTAGTCACAGGCTGGGCATCTGGTACTAAGTCGATTCAGAACTCAATCTCTCTGTCAGGTGGTATCCCAGGAAAATCCTCTGGAAACACCTCAGGATACTCGCGTACCACGGGTACATCGTTTAGTTCCTTCACTTCCTTACATTTGTCAATCACGTATACCAGATAAGCCTTGCATCCGCGCCTTAGGTAATCTGCTGCCTTAATCCTCGAGATGACATTAGGCATCGGGGCGTCACGATTTCCAAAAACCTCGACTTCGCTACCATCCGGAGCCTTTAGTCGAATTATCTTTCGTTTGCATATAATTTGTGCTTCATTGGCAGTTAGCCAATCCATACCCAACACTACATAGAACCCACCCAAAACCATAACGAACAACCTGACGGGGAATCTATGGCCTTATATTTTTATTGTGGAATTATCAACTACATCAGTTACCCTCGCGGTTCTACCCTCAACGGTTTCTACACTAAAGACTCTTTCTAGTTTACTAACAACGTACTTCACTCGTTTACAAAATGTTGCAGATATAAAGCTCTTACTGACACCACGTCGGGGTCCACCCTGGCCTGTTCTTTTGTTAGTGCATACGCTCGAGTCTTCGCTCGAGGCCTCTCTTCTTTCTTCTCCGGGCCTTTCCCTTTCCCAGCTTCACCCATCCTGGGCTTAGTGCATTTCCGGCTCATATGACCAATCTCCCCACAGTTGTAGCATTTGAAGCCTTGCGGGCACTCACGGGAGTATTGTCCGGTCTTGCCGCACTTGAAGCACATATTTGATCCCGCTCGGCATTCACCTGCATGACTTCCACCACACTTTCCACAGACAGCTGTCTCGCCTACCCTGGCCTGTTTGTCTCGAGCCCCAGACAACTTCCCTCCCGATCGCTTGGCAGGAAAACTCAACTTCTTTTTGGGCTCGTCAATGGGAACGACATTCAGCACCAGATCATCAAATACCACGCCGCTCAGTTCTACTACCGAATCATAGGTAGTAGGGGCGTTGGCTTTAACGTAGGTGCGTACCTGGTCCGGCATCCCTTGGATGTAGCAGACAATCTTTCTTTCCTCAGTCGTGACAAGATGTGGCACCAGACGTGCCAGTTCATTGAATCATGTGGTATACTGTCTGTGAGTCATGCTTTCGGCCTTAATACCTAAAAATTCCCTCTCTACCTTCTCGATCTCATTCCTTGGACAGAAATTCTTGATCACAAGAGTCTTCAGATCATCCCACTCCATTGCGTCAACAGCCTCGTCCCCTTTGGCTTGACGCACACCTTCCCACCAATGAGATGCTTCCTCCCTCAAGGAGTTAGCAGCAAACTTCACGACCTGATTCGGTTGACATTCACTCAGAAGAATGGTGGCTTCCATACGGATCACCCAGTCAAATGTAGCCACCGCATCTTTCTTCCTAGTCACGACCGGCGGGTCACATGCCTTAAAGGACTTATAGTCGCAACCGCGGGTAAGCGGTGCGTTAACTGCCTCAGTGTTCGGGGTACCAATCGCCGTGTTAGACCCGCCCGCCTCGTTAACCTTCTTTAATCCTTCTGCCAGTAGTTCCGGCAAGGAAGTCTTCATCAACTTAGTGAATTCCCGTGCCAGAGCCGCTCTCACTTCCGGTTCAAAAGTGAATTGTTGTTCTTCGACATAAATCGGCTCAGTCCCGTGCACACTAACTTCTGGCTCAGTGTAAACACTTCCTTCTTCACTGTACTCTTGGTGCGCAGGGGTCCTGTCGCGCCCACCGTTACGACCACTGGTACGACCCCCACCACGCCTTCCGTTTCCTCTCCTTTCCATTTCGTTCTATAAGACAAGGAATCCAATGTCATCACGCTAGTTAACAAATAGAATTCAACAAGTACTGTAAGATGTTAATATACACTTGCCATCTGCAATTAACCATTACACTACCTCTTGACTTCCATTTGACCACCTTTGTGATTCCATCAGAACACAAGTCCTAACCTAACACTTCTAAGGCATACTATATATGTAAATATATATTTACTACCTTCATACCTGATGCTGTGGCTCGAGTTACCCGTTCTGGCATCCGCTTTCGGTCCCATTCACAGTTTAAGTTCAGACACTGGGAGTGTCCGAATCTCTCAAACTATTGCTTTGATACCAACTTATAAGGCCCCAAACCCGGGAAGCCTCACTTATTGGATTTACTCATTCATAAACAGTTCTTAAACTTAAATATCAAAATAACGCAGCAGAAAATTTTATTCAAACATAATCGTAAACATTGTTCAACATGCGGAAGCGTAACATTGTCTAAAACGTAAACACATCATAACTAAAACGTAACGGGATGCCAGTCTTCATGATCAGCCGGGTAACTCTTCATCGCTAGCCAAGCATCACCATCCATCCTCATAACCTGCCTTAACCTGAATGTGCATACTAAAAACTCAGCTACGCTGGTGAGTTCTAGCTGTTCATAAAACATTAACTTCATATATTTTCCAAAAACATATCATATTACTTCATAAATAAAAGCGTACGATATCATGCAATAACATAACATAACATCACAAACATAAGTCAACGAGCATATCGAATATGCGCCTTCTCGTAACCGTCAAATCCAAACATCGCATATTGGTGGAATGACCCTAAGATCGCCACCGCTAGGCCCTTGAACACCGTACTGTCCTTCGGGCAGAGAAACCTAGGGCCCGATACTTAGGTCATTTATCACCGAACTTCTAGCACAACATCACAATGATGACACGTACCAAACTTCATGCACTACACCCCGTAAGACACAAGTACCAAACTTCAAGCACGACTACCCCGTAAGGTAAATCGTACCAACTTCAAGGATCACGATAATCCCCTTGGTGACCGTCATCACCCTAGTTGTACAACAGTTGGCCAGCCACGAAGGCCCCTAAAAGGTAAAGGCCCCTAACATACATCCGATACCCATAACCTTCATTCCCTAAGGAATAATGGCAGATTCGTTCGTTTGTGATTTTCGTAAACATTCACTTCTTTTACTTCAAAACTTCAATTAAAGCATTCGTACGTTTTATTAAAAATTGTTCATTCATTTATAAACACTTCGTAAACTTTTTTTGACAAAATATTTTTGGGATGCTAGGAAAAGATATTTGAACAAAGAAAGAGAGTCATGGAGGGGCTAGTGATTGCTATGGGTATGTGGGGGATAACAATGGTCTGATTTTATATGTGGGGATGAAAAGCCCTTTATTCTTTTGTTTTTCTCATAAATATTATAAAATTATATATCATACTTGTGTTTTTATACGTATCACATACTTAGTTTCTTTTTCTTTTTTCTTTTAACACCAAACTCACACAACTGTTAATCTATTCCTAAATTACATTATTTTACCCACAATATAACTTGAACTCACATCATCTGAAAGAAAATTTCACACTTTGGATACCATTTGGCTACAAGCCTTTATTACTTGTTGGGTTTAGTGGTTTCTCGCAGGGATTAGGGATCCTATTTATAATCTTAGGTGATTAAGTTGTTGGGATTCTCATCATAAGAAATTTGATCTAAAATTCATCCTAAAAACAAATCAAAATATCAAATACTCAAATACAGTTATAGCAATTCAAAATTTTTAATTATATTAAGTTTCTAACAATTTCAAAAATGATGTTTTTTAATATCATACATGGACACATGGTATATAAATAAATTTTGTTTCAATGCGTGTAAACAAGTATGGTATCAGACTATCGGTTGTGGTTAATCAAACGTATATCAGATAGCACGTATCGAACCTATGCAAATTTTCACGTACTTGAATACCCGTGTAGATAGATGAGGGATCGCTATAATTTGCATGAAGTGTTAAAATTTTAAATCTGAAGTTTTAAAAATTTGAAAATTAGTTATCAATTTAAAAACATAGTAATTTTATGTTATTCATTCCTAATATTAATGTTTTACATATAAAAAATTATATAAACGGACATTTGTAAACAATGGCGAAGCTTAGTGAGCACCCCCCACCCCGATTTTTCGATAAGAAGTGTTAATTTATACATATTCGGCCGAAAATTTTATAGGTATTAAGTTCCGCCCCCTGATAGGAAAAAAAATCCCTAACCCCCTGTGTTTTTCTTCAAGCTTCGCCACTATTTGTGAAAGCTGATAATTATTTCATGCATTTTTATGTTATATGTATTTACAAACTAAAATTTGATTGCTTGATATATTATTGTGAGGTTAACAAAGAAATCTTGATATCAATTAGTTTGGACGATAAGTATTTAATGACATTGGTGATTACTCTCAATAAAATGATTTATGTTTAAATCTTTACAAATATAGATATAGGTGGTATTTAAAAGTAACAAAAAAAATTTGTTAAAAAAATAATTTGAAAGGTAAGCACCTAAATTTAATTATTGATAGCACTAGCCACCCACCATCAAAAGTCAAAAGGGGTTGCATCTATAATCGAATTAAAGGAATGGCCTATGTATGTTAGATTTTGGTCATACCATTTTGAAAATTAGACGTCAATTAATTAGTCCAATTACGTTAGCTAATAAACCATTCAAAGTAGATGAAAATGCGTTTAGATGAATTCGAACTCAAGTTTATTCTTAAAAATATTAGGTTAAGCGTAAGTCTAAGATGATCGTTAGACAAATAAATTTGATGTAACATAACATATGAGTAAGGAAACTTTTTTGGAGCGGTTTTAAGAAATCCGCATTTAAAAACAGACTAAAAAATAAAATCCACCCCAAAAAATAGAACTCGCCTAAAAACACACATTTTTAAGCTGTTGGCATTTTTTAAGGCGGTTTTAACGGTTTATAATTTTTTGGAGCGGTTTTTGTTTAAAATACCCTAAAATATCAGCATTTTTAAGCGGCTTTGACTAAAACCACCCTAAAAAATCAGCATGTCAAAACCCCAACATCCTTATCAAGGGCCGCCGGCCACTCTTGATCCTTGAAACTTTCAGAGAACAATTAGATCACCACTGTGGAAACAACCTCCGATCCTCGTCTCCACTCCAGCGCCTTTCATTCCTCCTTCAAATACCGATCCAAGGTTTAATTTCCGTTACTTTTTTATCACTTCTGTTCTGATTATTCTTACAATATTCATTCAATTTTCTGAATAGGGAACCGACACCACCACACCTATCAGAACGTTGTGCACCACTGTGGAACCAGCACCACCAACACTTTGTTGAGATCTAAACGACCAGATCCGGTGATAAGGGGAAAACGACCAGATAGAGAAAGAGAGTGGGGGGCCGCCGTCGATTGGTGGTTATCGAAGATAAGGAGGTGGTTGGTGAAAACCCCACAAGATTAACTCAGGTGATGTTGACTAGTGGTTTAGATCTGAGTTTGAGTTTTCATGGAAGCTTCAGGTGACGGGAAGTGAAATCTGGCCGGAAGTTTCTACGATGGTGGTTCACAAGGTGGTTGGTGACGGTTGCTTCAGGTCACAGGAAGCCAATTTTTTTGTTTTTGTTTTAATCAGTGTATTTGGGAGCGGTTTTGGAAACCGCTTAAAAAAAGATTTTGATTTTTTGATGTGCTATTTTTTTAGACGGTTCAAAACCGCTCCTAAAAACCTATTTCACTGTCTCAAAAAATAGGTTTTGTATTAGTGACACAAAGTATCTTATTTAAGATTCTAAGGACATCAATGCTAGAAGGGTTAATTGCATAAAATAACAAAATGTAAAGATATTATACTTGTTTTAAAAATAAAAAATAAAAATATGTTGTTATATATGGTAAAAAGTTGCAGCATATATAAGATGTAATAAAATGTATATTTTTATTTTAGAAAAACAATACCATGTAAAGAGCAGAAGCTAATATGAAAGAAACCTAACACCTATTCTAGAGAATATTGTATGATCCTCTTATGTGAAAATGATAAATACAAGTACATTACTATTAGTGATAATTTTTGTAATGTGTTGTTATATTCAATAAAATAGATGTAGCATTTTGCTATTTTAAACAATTAACTTTATTTAAAAACCAATATGGTTTCTGTATCATTAAAATTTCTAGATATACCATTAGATGTAACATCAATAGCACATAATAACACTAGTAGTACAAACATGTAGCATATTTAGTAATTTTGAAACTTGAGAACTACCATTTGGTTCCAAACCTATGTCCTTGAAGCAATAGACGGATGACATGGCACCAAAGGATGGCTTTCCTACGGACTACCCATTGTGCGGCCTTGTCCATTGGTAGTTTTTAATGTTATCCGTAAGCGAAGAATGGCAGGGTGTGGGTTGGTGATTTTTATTTTTTGTGTAAAAATTGGTAATTTTTTTTTTGAAAGACAAATTTCTTAATTCCTATGGAAGTGGGACTTGAACCCATGACCTCCTTAATCCTTGGTGTTCCTAGAGGATTTTCCTCTACCATTGGGCCACCAACCCCAATGGCGTAGGGATGTTATGGGTGTTGCTGATGTATCATATCACTAATCACTTTTGGAGGCGTTTATGAGTTTTATCGTTGTGAATGCTCTAAGTATCTCCCCAACCAAACTTGTAAGATCATATTTCCAAAACAAGTATATCATATAGTCGTAGTATGGACAATTCATCATTGTATATATACATACTGTAAAGATAAAGACTGATGGCTACAAAATTCTCTAAGTATAGATGCTGCGGACTCTATAATTTTGCTGACTTACAAGTTGCTGCTGATAAGGCATATGCCGCGGATAGTTAAGTTCTATTGTTGATGAACAACTATGTTGCGGATAGCCTTATCTCCTGAAGTCCAAAGTTACTGCTGATAGGCTTCTCAGCAGCATCAAACATTTATGCTGCTGATTGGCAAATCATCAGCAACTTTGACTTTGCTACTGACACCTTTTGCTGCAACACTGACACATCTATCAGCAGAAGGAATGTTATTGGTGCAGATGATTAAAGACAAAGCTACTACTTCTGAAGTCTCCTGCAAAGATTCTTAAGAAGACTTTTGACCTGATTCATACTGTTTGCTGCAGTTTGTCTTTTAGTTGTCTATCAATTGTAGTGTAACTTGTAACTGTCAAAGATCAACGGCTGGTGTTTGATCTGATCCTTAGAATCAAGGGTCTGTCTTGATTCTAAGTTCCTTTATATGTATTGTATCTTCTTATTGCACAGGTATGCTTCCTTAGAGTTTTCTCTGTAACTCTATAACTTGTAAACCTTGAAGATTAATACAATTTGCATTTATCAGTATTATCATTGTTTCTTGTTTACATTGCATAGTTGTGATTGTTTCCGCCAATCTCAACTGAGCAGAACCATCTTGTAAAACACCAATCCTACAAGTGGTATCAGAGCTTTGGCTCTCAGATTAAACAAACTAACACTTGTTTAATCACCATCTGGTTCTGTTATCTCTTTGCTTCTAAACCATCTATCCAAAGTATGTCTCAGAATACTGGATTTGATGATGTTGGAAGCCTTCACAGACCACCAAGACTGGTGTCTGAAAAAGATTATGACATGTGGAAGAAAAGAATGGAAAGTTTCTTCTACTACCAAGAATATGGAATGTGGAGATCCATAATTGATGGTCCGTATGTACCTATGGTGGCTTCTGCTGACTCTAGAGGTCCATCTGTTCCTAAAGAAGCATCCAAATATTCTGAAGAAGACATCAAGAAGATGAAGGTAGATTTTAAAGCTCTGGGAGCTATACAGATGTGCTTATCAAATGGAGTTTTTCATAACTTCGGAGAATACAAAACCGCCAAAGAGCTATGGGAAGCTCTTGAAAAGATGTTCGCTGGTTCTAAAGAAGTGAAAGAAAATAGAAGAGACATTCTAAAGCAACAGTATGAAAACTTTGTCTACAAGGATGGTGAGTCTCTTACCATTCTATACAACAGGTACACCTATCTTGTGGGAGAGCTACAATGCTCTAAAGTCAAGCTGGAGAATGAAGACATTCTCAAAAAGTTTATTAGATCTCTTTCAAGTTTCTGGACACTCTACACAGTGTCAATCAGAAGAACTGAAAACCTAAAGTCTCTCAAAATGACTGAGTTGTTTGGAATGCTAAAGACATATGAGGTGGAAATGATTCAAGCCAAAGAAAGAAGCTCATGTTTATTAACCGCCACTTCCTCTGCACTACACTCTGACCACTCACTTCCAAGTTCAAGTAACTACTATCCTCCCATTGTTACCCATCCGTAAACTCCCAACTCACAAACTAGCAACTCACCTTTTCTTCTTGAAGCCCCACCTCAAAATAACTCTGCATCATTTGTCTCTGAAAACCCAAGCAATATGTCATTTATCAAAGAAGATATGGAGTATTTCCATCCAGATGACTTAGAAGAAACGGATATACAACACTCTTATGCTATGTTATCTCTTAGAGCTAAAAGGTTCTACTCTAGAACTGGAAGACCCATTCCAAGCAACAACTCTAACACTAGAGTTGGGTTGGACAAAAGCAAGCTAAGATGTTACAACTGTAACCAACTTGGTCACTTCGCTAGAGAATGCAAGGCACCAAAGGCAAACCCAGCTGCTGCACAACCAAGACAAGCCTATCAAGGTCAAGCAAATCAAGGCAACACTCCAGCTGCTCAAATTGCAGCATGTGCAGCTCAACATGTTGGAACAACTGATTTTGATTGGAGCTTTCAGTATGAAGATCTTCCTGCCAACAACCAAGCTCTCATGGCCGACACCAAGGAGATACCACCTCAGGTATATGAACATCTCTGTTCTCAAGCTTGCATTGATAAGGTTCTAGGATATAGAAAGCATAACCAAAATCTTATAGATCAAAATGAAGAGTTTCATCAAATGAAATCTGAATTTAAAAAGGTTGAAAACAGTTATAAAGAAAGAGATTTCATCATTAAAACATGAACAAACAAATCTTGAAACTCAGATTGATGATCTATTGGTTAAGCTAAAAGCTACAAGAGCTGAACTGGCAGAACAAAAGGTTCATGTTGACAAATATGAATTTGCATCCAAAAAGCTGCAAAGACTTTTGGATGCTCAAATTCATGAAAAGGTAACCGCTGGTCTTGGGTATCAAACTGAGCAGACTTACAAATCTGTACCACCACCTGCTGACTATGTAGCTATCCATGAACCTAACTTCAACCTCACAAACCTTGACCATGCAAACCGAAACCTTGATCCTTCCAAGGAAGAAACAGTTGTGCAAGAATGCAATTCCTCAACTGAATCCAAGTCCACTTGCTCAGAATCCACTGAAACCAGTGAAGCCCCATTACTCCCTACCAATGAACTAATTCTCAAAACCACCAAATCTGGTAGAGTAATCCAAACCAATGGTCCAAGTCCCTTTATTCCTTCTATACCAGTACCTCTACTCACCAAACAGATCAAAATTAGCTATCCTCCTGAAGGAAGAGAGTTAATTATTGAAAAGGGACAATCCTCAATCTCTACAAATCATCAAGCAAACCAACCAATGAAGGTGTTTGACATATGTCATGCATCTGGAGAGAGAACTCCATATGTTCAGAAAACATTAGAGGAAGCCACTTTTGAGCATAACAAAACTCATCCCTGGAATTTCAAAGACTTA
The DNA here is from genome assembly GCA_023525975.1 of Smallanthus sonchifolius. Lineage (NCBI taxonomy): Eukaryota > Viridiplantae > Streptophyta > Magnoliopsida > Asterales > Asteraceae > Smallanthus > Smallanthus sonchifolius. Next base: position 75,211,185 of record CM042037.1, read on the forward strand.
TTCAAAAGAAAGGACTATGTGTACTTTTAAAGGGATAAAATTGCTAAATCATGCTTTGTCTGTGGAAAATACAATCATACCGCTAGCACTTGCTTCTATTACCTTCAGCAGCAACGAAATCTCAAGCAACAAGCTTTTGAGAAGACAAACAAGAACAAGAAGGTAAGAAGCTATGAAGCAAAAGCAACTAATTTCAGAAAATCTCTCTCTCCACCAAGGAAGAAGATCCCAAAAGTTCAACAATCTTGCATCATATGTGGTGAATCAGACCACTTTGCTGCATATTGTAAATTCAATCTATTAAACCAGATCCCTCAATCAGCTTCAACAGCAGTCAAGACTCTTCCTAACCAGAAGCAGGTCTATAGAAGAACTCCAACAGAAAAACCCACTTTCAATAGGAAGGTAAAGAAGGAGAAGCAGGTGTTTGCTGAACAGTCAGCAGCAATCAAAATTGCTGCTGATCACATAAAGCCGAAAAAGATGAAAAACAAACTAAAGCCTTCAGCAGCAACATAATCTGCTGCTGATCAGTTAACACCATCAGCGGCAACCAAGTTTGCTGCTGATCAGCCAAAACCTTCAACAGCAAAGTTCGCTGCTGATCAGTCAAAACCATCAGCAGCTAAGACCACAAATGTTGCCGATAGAGTAACAAGATCTGCAAAACCTACTCAACAATGGAAAGCAAAATTGGCTCCCTCTCACAACATTTTCTTTGGATCCATTGAATGCCAACATATTGATGATCTTGGTCTTAAAACACACTCACCCAAGTCTGCAAGCTCTTGGGTCCCTTCCTCTAACTAGATCTCTCTCATGTGCAGGGACAACCAGGTAATAATGATAACACATGGGTTGTAGACAGTGGTTGTTCCAGACACATGACAGGCAACAGATCCATCCTCTCAGATTTCAGAAATTTTTATGGAGGATATGTTGCATTTGGAAGTGATTCAAAGGGAGGATCTATCACTGGACAAGGAACTGTGTCCAATGAGAGAATAAGTATTGAAATGGTGAACTATGTAAAAGAACTAGAGTTCAACTTCATGAGTGTGTCTCAAATCTATGATCAGAAGCATTGGATGCTTTTCACAAATAAAGAATGTTTTGTGCTCTCCCCTGGGCTAAGCAAACCTCCTCCAGAAAAGATCTTGTTGACTGCTTAAAGAAAAGATAACTTATATGTGCTTGACATGAACAAAGTCACTCCATCTGGTAGTGTATCTTGTTTTCTGTCCAATGCATCAGTTGATGAATCCGCTCTATGGCACAGGAGATTAAGCCATGTGAATGTAAAAACTATCAACAAGATGGTGAAAGGAAATCTTGTCAGAGGTCTTCCTGACAAGGAATTCTAGCTTGAAGATCATTACATAGCATGCTTGAAGGGGAAGCAACACAAGAGTTCCCACAAGACCAAGACATTGAATTCAAATCACTCTACTACAACTGCTGTATATGGATATTTTTGGTCCTAAAAACGTAATGTCAATGGGCAAGAAGTCATACTGTCTGGTGATAACTGATGACTACACCAGATTCTCATGGGTATACTTCTTGAGAACAAAAGATGCAACTGCTGAAATTCTTAAATCCTACATTCTGAGGGTTGAGAATCAAAGTAATCAGAAAGTCAAAATCATAAGGTGTGATCAAGGTACCGAACTTAGGAACCTGAACTTAAATTGTTTTTGTGAGAGCAAAGGTATTGAAAGACAATACAGTGCTCCAAGAACTCCTCAACAAAATGGGGTTGCTTAAAGAAGAAACGGAACTCTTATTGAGTTTGTCAGATCAATACTGGCTGACTCAAAACTACCTCTCACATTCTGGGCAGAGGTAGTTAGCACAGCTTGCTATGTGTAAAATAGAGTTTTCATTTTCAAGCCTCTCAACAAAACACCTTATGAGTTGTGGTTCAAAAGAGTTCCCTACATTTGATTCTTGAAACCCTTTGGATGTCCATGTACCATTCTTATCACCAATGGAATTCTTCCAAAGTTTGGTGCAAAATCAGATGAAGGATACTTTGTGGGCTATTCCTCTCAATCCAAGGCTTACAGAGTATTCAATTCCAGAACAAGAATAGTTGAAGAATCAGCAAATGTGGAATGTAGGGAACATATTCCATGTGAAAAGGGTAAAGGACCAGACTGGCTTTTTGATATTGACTCCTTTTCACAAGTATTTGAGCCTCTCATCTTCTCAAATATGGAATCTACCTCTTTCAAAAAGCAAGCATCTACATCATGTGATGACTACAGATTAGGCTTCAGTGGTCCCTCTATAAGAATCAAAAGACCATCCATTGATCCTCCATCTATTGTTGATGCTATTGAAGCCAGTGAAGCCAGAACAAGCAACTCAAATGTCACCAGCAACAGTCTTTCTGACAATGAAGATCAAGATGAGGGTAGTGCATCTGATGCTGCAGATGCTGCTGAGACTGCTGACTTATTGGAAGATGCTACTACTGCTGAAGATTCCCTTGTAACCAACTCTCTTGAAGATATTCCAGATCAAAATCAAAGCAATCTTGACCATGGAATACAATTGGATGTTATTCCAGCACAAAGAATCAACAAAGAACATCCCTTATGAAATGTCATTGGTCAAGTTCAACAAGGAGTTCAAACTAGAAGCAAGACTCATAAAGCTAATATCTGTCTATACTTCTATTTTCTGTCTCAAGTTGAACCAAAGAAGATAGATGAAGCTCTGCAACACAACAGTTGGATTGAAGCAATGCAAGAAGAGTTGCTGCAATTCAAAAGACAAGAGGTGTGGACCCTAGTTGATCTTCCACCTGGCCAGACTGCTATAGGCACAAGGTGGGTCTTCAGGAACAATCAAGATGAAAGAGGGATTGTAATTAAGAACAAAGCCAGACTTGTGGCTCAGGGATACACTCAGGAAGAAGGAATTGACTATGATGAAGTCTTTGCTCCTGTTTCCAGACTGGAGGGTATTAGAATCTTCCTAGCATATGCTGCATCCAAAAGCTTTATTGTTTATCAGATGGATGTCAAGAGTGCTTTTCTATATGGGAAGATTGGTTAGGAAGTATATGTCAGAAAACCTCCAGGCTTTGTAGATCCCTCACATCCAAACAAAGTTTTCAAACTAGACAAGGCTTTATATGGACTACACCAAGAGCCTTGTATGAGACTTTGTCAGGTTATCTACTCAACAACAATTTCAGAAGAGGTGTCATTAATCAGACATTGTTTATCAAAGATGAAAGGGGAGAAATTATTTTGGTACAAATCTATGTAGATGACTTCATCTTTGGATTAACAAAGAAGAAATTATGCAAAGACTTTGAGATTCTAATGCACTCAAAGTTTGAAATGAGTTCAATGGGTGAACTAAATTTCTTTTTGGGTCTCCAAGTCAAACAAGTTCCAAATAGAAGCTTCATCGGCCAATCCAAATATGTCAAAAGTATCTTGGAAAGATTCAAACTGGCTGACTGCTCTCCTGCAAGAACTCCAATTCAAGTGCATCATCAGTTGTCTCCTTACAAAAATGGCCACGACACTGATCAACATCAGTACAGGGCAATGATTGGATCTCTTATGTATCTAACTGCTTCAAGACCAGATATTATGTTTGTAGTATGCATGTGTGCAAGATTTCAAGCAGCTTCAAAAACCTCACATCTCCAAGCTGTCAAGAGAATCTTTATGTGATAACCCGACTTTTCAAAATAATTCCGTTAAGTTTTCTGTTAAATCCTAACTCTGTTAACCAAATCTTAGACCTTAGGGACCGATTCTGTCAACATCTAAATTCAAACAGCAAGGACCGAATTTGTAATTAACCCAATTTTGATTTCTATTGACTTTTGAAAGTCAACCCGCTTGATCTTGACTCAAATTCGAGTACCACGTCTGGAATTCGTACGAACTGATAACCGATATGCATATTAATGCCTTAATCGATCGTATGTAAAACGTCTAACACCATCATTGTCGAATTTTAAACTCAATAATGAGAATTAAAAGTGTAACCGACGAACTCAATGCTAAATCAATTGAATTCGTCCATATCAGTTATTATTCCTACGAATTGGACACCCTCACACCTTAGTCGAGTCCCTCTGAACCTCCTACACTTTCTAAATTGGCCGGATTAGCAGTCGAAGACGCCGGAGACCATCATAGTCGCAGTCGGCCGCCATTTTAGCCGAGAACCTTCAATCCATCACGCATTTTGGTAATTTCTTGTACCCACAGTTTCGTTTACACCTGTTGATTGAAAGCCTTATCATTATTAGGGCTTACAACATCGAATTGAACATGATCCCGATTCTAGGGTTCATACGAAATCAAATTTGGGGCTTTTGATTCTAGAATTGATCATAATTCAATTAATTCACATGGTTAGCTTCGTAATCAGTCACTCATCGAAAGCCCTGTGTTTATTTTATCAAATAACATCGAATTGATCACAATCCGTAATCTAGGGTTTGTTCTTGATTCGATTTGGGGTTTTTGATCTGGAACTCAACCAAAATGAAATTAAAGTATATGGTTAGATTCACAATCCTCTAATCAATAAAAGCCCCATGATTCCATCGATTTATAACATCCAATTTTATCAAATCGATTTCGTATTCAAAGATAGGGTTTCGATGTTAACTTGTGTAAATAATCGATATTAAACTTGTTGATTTTTCAATTAAACATCACCACAGGTTCGTTTTTAGCCATTAAACAAAACCCCCATGAATCCAAGATCAATCGTGATCGATTTGGGTGGAATCGGGAGTGGTTTGGTTCGGTTCGCGCTAGGGGGGAAGAACTCAGTGGAACTTTTGATTAAAACCCATTCGTTTAGATTACAGTCGCGATACCCTAGCGGCGCGGGACTGGTTAAAGTTGTGTGCGCGTGTGGGAGAGACCCGGGTTCGAGTCTCTCCACACCCTTTTGTTTTTAAAAATTGTTTTTATTATTATTTTAATATAAAATCAATACCCCACATTATTATATTAATATATTAACTTGTTTTAGCCCGAGAAACCACCCGTAGACTCGGGTTTGGATTGTAAACCATATTTACTATTGAAAACTCATTTATAAAATAATATTTATATTATTTTCAACCCAAAACTCCAACTAAAAATAATATATTTATATATATATATTATTTTCATCACGTTCATAAACATTTTTGTAGCGTTTCAAAGTTATAAATAATATAATTATTCGTATTATTTACACTCGTTACATCCTCGAATAAAAATAATAAATTGTTATTTTTGTCACGCAAGTTATTTGTTTACGTTACTTCGCTAAACTTAAAAATAATATAATAAATTATATTATTTTCCTAGACTTCTAGTTAACGACAAAACGCTCGAATATATTTATTATATATTATTTTGTCATTCGTCGCGTAACGTATACATCTTAATTACTAATTAAAGAATTCTTATTCCCGTGGACACGTTCGTCTAATCTTGATTATTAGAGCGTTACTTTAGGACGTTCAATCTCTCGTGTTGTCGTCACATATTTCCATTGTATCCCTAATTATTATGTGTATAATTCTAGGGCATACATAATTCGTTGTAGGCTAACACTCGTGGTTCCAATCGTATTCTGGTGTGAACTACCTACGTCGTTCAGGTGAGTTTTCACGGCCCCTTTTACTGTTTTAACTTGGGGGAGAAAACATGATTCAACTATTTTGAGATTTTCGTAATTCATATGTTATCAATGTTAAAGCTAAGCGTAAAACTCTATCACTGAAAGTCCTCAACACACATCGAACCGTTAATATGGATCTTAGCGAGGTAATGTTTAGTAGTACTACTGGGTTTGACAAATCCCACCCGCGTTAGTCACGCTAACTCGACTTGAGGTCGAACGGGTGAAATGTTAGCCTACTCACATCGCCAGAGTTGATAGACCTGGCAGGAGGCAAATAAACAAACAGTCAGCTTCGGTTGCGAGCGCTTAAGTTAAACATGAACGTAGGTTAGCTACCTATAGATGCATATTGAATGATCAATAATCTGGTAAACGTTTATTTATATACTGAAACCTGTGAACTCACCAACCTCGTGTTGACATCTTTTCTTACATGTTTTCTCAGGTCACTAACATAAGGAACATGTGCACTTATAGGACATGCATGGGATTCTCCTATTGATTGATGTTTTATTAAATTGTTTGGACTTTGTTTTGAATTATGTTTGGTTTAGACTTTTGGACTTTTTGGGCGTGTGTGTTTTGTGCATTTACTTTTCTTTATGCTTCCGCATTAAACTCTGATTGATATGATATTTTCATTTGAGTCTCATGTAGAGTCGTTCGATGTAACTAATGACTGAGATCCTGGTTTGTCACTTCCTAAAACGGTAAAACTCCGTTAGTTGAAATTGGGGGTGTGACACTTTAGATACCTGAAGGGAGATTCAAGACTTGGGCTATGGTATTCTAAGAATGAAAAATTCAACCTATATGCATACACTGACAGTGACTATGGAGGATGCAACTTGGACAAGAAGTCCACATCAGGAGGATGCCAATTTCTGGGAGGAAGATGGATTTCCTGGCAATGCAAGAAGCAAATATGTGTGTCAACATCTACAGCAGAAGCAGAATACATTGCAGCTTCCAGTTGTTGTGCACAAGTCATCTGGATACAAAATCAAATGTTGGACTATGGAATGACTTTCATGGAAACTCCCATTCATATTGACAACAAGAGTGCCATATCAATTACAAATAATCTTGTGCAGCACTCCAAGACAAAACACATTGACATCAGGTATCATTTTATTAGAGATCAAGCTGAGAAAAGAAGAATTATTTTAACCAAAGTTCATACCAATGAGCAGCATGCTGACCTATTCACAAAAGCCTTTGATGAAGCTAGTTTCAGATATCTAGTTGAATCCATTAGCATGGTGAACTTTGGTTAAAATCTTTCTCTAAAAAATCTTTAAAAATAAATGTGTTTGTCTTTCTCTTGTTGTAAATAAAGTCTTATGAAAATAAATGATCAGCAGCAAACGTTTTTGCTGCTGATAGGTTTAGTCCTCAGCAGCAAAGAATTTGCCACTGACTGCTTTAAGTTACCAGCAGAAACAAGTTTGATGCAGAAACATCTTTGCTGCAGACCATTACATCCATCAGCAACAACCAAGTTTTGCTGCTGATAGACTTAACCTTCCACAGCAACCAAGTTTGTTGTGGATGGGTAAAAATGGTTCAAATTAACTTTTACCCGCTGTAAAAAGTCACTGTCAGTCTTTACCATGACTGTTACAGTGTGTTACAGCTGTAACACAGTAAAAAGTAAAGCGTCATTGTAGATGACTGCTACAGTGTGCTACGCTTCATCCTTTTGTACGATACAGTGACCGTTGCCCAAACTTTTGCCGTTATAACAAAATCAAATTCCCACCTTCACCTCTTCACATTCAATTTTAACCTAACCCTCCATCTCTCCCAAACATTCAAAGCTTCCCCACACTAAAGCTTCATCCTTCCCTCCAAACCTCACCAAAATGGCAAACGTTGACATCAATAACCCTGATAACAAGTTCTCTACTTACCAAAATTTAACGGCATATCTTGTTAAGGGTAAGAAATCAGAAGGGTTCGATGATATGATCGACTTTCTGTGTCGATCAAAAATACACTTTGCTCTGACTGTCAACCCCACAATCTACATACCCCATATGGAAGATTTCTGGAACTCTGTCGTCTTCTCTACTGAACAAGGGACTCCCCAAATTAAATCAAAGGTAGACGGCAAGGATATCACTATTACAAAAGCTACACTCAGAAAACATCTCAAGCTTCAGGATGAGGGTGTCGCCGACTCATACACCAAGAATGAGTACATGAGGACCTTTATATCCATAGGGTACACTGGAAATCAAGATGAATACACCATTGAGAAGGCGCTGATGGGTCCTCCATGGAAGTTTTTATGCCACACTCTTCTACAATGAATCTCACAGAAGAGGAGTGTATGGAATCAATTGAACTCTGGTCTTGCCTCTGATATTCATGGTATGATAACCGGGGAGGGTTTCAACTTTTCTCTCTTGATTTTTGAAGGTTTGAGATACAACCTTCAGGAAGGGGCAAAACAAGCTTTTTATATGTACCCCAGATTCTTGCAAGAAGTTTTTAACCATGAATTAAAAGATATTTCAAAACCTGCAAGAGTCTACATGATTGGGGACATAAAAATAATATTTTTAAAAGTATGAGAACTACTTTAGCAAAGTTCTCAGGGGTTAATGTTCCATTGTTATCTACAATGATGAAAATACAAAGTACTTAGGGTGACAGTTCACCAGTCCCAGCTGATAATGATCTCACACCCTCCACTGCACAGCCTGAACATACAACAGCGGTTTCCCTTGATCGAACCCTTGTGCAACCTCCTGAGGGTGCACAGGTGCAACAAATACTTACCCCCGCTCTTCAAGCCCAACTGGAACAAAGAGCCCCAGTTGTGGCAATTATAAGAGGAAAAGAAAGAAGAGCAAGAAGAATCCTTCTATTCTTGTCTCAGCGGCCCAATCCCAACCCAAAATCCCTCATCTAGAGTCACAACACTCTGATGAGAATACCATAAGGGATAGCCACATGATTAGGGAAACTTCCTTGGAAGAATCTCTATTAGGACCAGGATCACATCCCGGATCCATAGAATAACCCTCTGAGCCCTTTCATTCTGTTACTTATCTGAACTTAAGTACAGAGGCACCTAGTCAAGATGATATACTTTCTCCAACTGCCACTATCTCGAAGGTATTGATTGACTTGGCTGCCAATGTACCCAGCCCAAGTTCATCACCCAAGAAGGTTCACTCTGGGAGTTCTGATAGAGTGAATGTGGAAAGGGCTATCACTACTGCTGGTCCATCAACTGACCAGGAGGACAGTGATAACATCACTAAGTCCCCAACCATGGCAACTCTTAGTGAAAATGTCTCTTTTGAAACACTTTTCACTGAGAGGAATCCCTTTCTATCTCCATCTCCTAAGGCCCCATCTTGTTCCAAGGATTCCACATCTGTGGATGAGGACAGTTTGAAACTTCAAAAATCTGGAATTGACGGCTAGGGTTGCTATGCTGGAGGCTGAAGTGTCTAAATTGAGGCACCAAGCTTCTATGCATGAGTCCCACATATGTACCCAACCTGCTTCTTCCTACCTTGTATCAGTGGGCACTCAAACTGATTCAAATTTGCTTACTGATGCAACCAAAAAGAGAAAGGAAAGTCTTCAAGCTGATGATGATAGATTGGAAGAATGGTTCAAATTACAAGAGGAATTTCAATGAACAATCTTCAAGCCCTCTTTTATTCAAGTCTAAGAGATTGAATGGGAAGACTCCAGAGATGAAGAGGAAGAGGTCCCGGAAGAATGGAGACTAGTTACCAGGAATGTAGAGGAAGCATTTCTTGAGGAGATGGAGATAGAAAGGGAAGAAGAAGCATTCCCAGAAGTTCAAATACTTGAAGCTGCTGCTAACATCTCCAGGAGAATCATAGCCCCCGAATTCCCACTAACTGCACACAACTTGGAATTTGACTGCATTCTAGCATGGGGGTATGATGGCATCTTTAAAAGATTCTGGATTGGTTGGGAATTTACTGGAGTCAAAGAGCTTATCCTGGATAATCTAAATCTGTTTGAAATCTTGTTCCTGCACCTGACTCAAAGTGTTAACACTTCCAAGGACCTATCTGCTAGGCTTTCCATTGAAAGATTTCATGATATATGCAAAGACAATATGCCTCGGTTTGAGAGGTTCCTTGAAGAAGCAAAAAGGGTGGCTTATCCAATACTTGAGGATGTAGAAGCAGAGTCCTCAAGAGCGGCAGAACAAAGACATGAAAGGCAAAGCCAACAAATGGAGCTGATAAGAAGCATGGTCTTAACTGAAGAACAAGTCCTATGTTTAAGAAAATTCTTGTACAATGAGGTGGTTAGAGGCCTAGAAGTTCATGGATGGTCGAGCACTGAGCCTTCAGGGTTTCAATTCTTTCTGTGTGATGGATCTACATTCATAATCAACAACATCCATGAGATCCTACTGCTCAATCCAGAATTCCTTTGTAGGGTATTTGAACTCAGATCACACATCTGCAACGTCAACTCCAAGAAAAGTCAAGAAATGATCCAAATTGTCAAATCCTTTCTTGAGAAGGAGGGATGGATTGCAATAGATGAATCTGATTCATACTTGTCCCTTCCCTTTTCTCCAACTGTCATCCTAAACACTGAAGAAGAATCTGCAAGAAAAGAGAAACAAAAGATTATGACAGAATGGAAGGAAGTAACTAGAGAAGAATGGGAAGAAAGTGGAGATGAAGAAATTGTCCCCCCTTTGTCCTCTCCTCAAATTTCCAATGAAGCTGAGGCTGAGGTCTCAATAGCAACTCCCACCTCTGCTAGTGTGATCTATGAAGCTGAAGCAGAGGCATCCAATAAAGACAAAAGGAAAGGAATTATGACAGAAGAACAAGAAAAGAAAATAAAGGAAGAAAAGAAGGAAGTGGAAAGGAGAAGAAGAAGAAGAAATGGCTGAGCTCAAGAAAGCTCAAGAAAGAAAAGCTGATATGCTCTTCAGAGAACAATAGATTCAGTTGCAGGCAAGGCAACTGGATAGAAAAAAAGTTCAAGTTCCTACAGCTTCACAAATAACAGAAGATGAAGCCTTAGCTCGACAGCTGCAGGAACAATTCAATAAAGAAGAGGAAGAAAGAGAGAGAAAGAGAGCAGAGGTATCCAAGTTCAGAATTACTGATTTTGAACTTGCTAAAGAGATGAGGGAGGAATGGATAGCAGTTCTGATTTCTCAAGGTGAGGATGCAGACTGCCTTGAGAAATTATCCAATAAAGAAATCTACAGGGCCTTCATGGGTCAATCTGGTGAACTGGCCAAAAAGAAGAGGGCTGAAGAAGAAGAAAAAGCCTGGATGAAATCTAGGAAAACCATTGCCTTAAATGTTAGAACCCATGAAGAAAGGAAGGTCATAATGGACTTCCCAAAGGCAAGAGGTGAGAGTGGATAGAGGCTGGGTCCCATGAACTTCATGAACCTACAAGCCCTCTACATTAAGGTGAAAAAGGAAGAAGAAGAAGAAGAGAGGCTGAAGAAGATAGGCTCTAAAAGAAGGGTAGACACTTACACAGAAGAAAGAAAACCAAAGAAACCCAAGTCTACTCCCTCAACCTATCCTCCTTCTGTCCAACATCTTCCCTCTCACCCTCCTAGATCACTCTCCTCCCTTCCCAAAGAGTCCAAATCCTCCCACCCAGCTCCCTCTCATCAACAGCCTCCCAAAAAGAAAACTAAACCTACTACCACATCTGAAGAATCAAGAGAAATTGTGACATGGTTTTGCAGTGAACCAGGTCAGTGGTTTGAAGTGTTCAGGGGAAGGCAGAGATGAAAAGATCAACATACAAGTCTGTGGATGAAGTGATGCAACTTCCAGACTTTGATTTAAAGAGAATGATGGAGCTGGGTGAATCTCATGAGCCAGACAATGAAAGTGGGATACATCTGTTGCTAGTGATCAAACATCAAATCAACCCCAGCAAAGATGTTGTCATTGATGCCAAACCTCTCAAATCCCACTTTTCAATTATCAAATGGTCCTATAATGCTATCCATGATGAATATACACTGATAGATGTCAGAGGACAAAAGTTGAGATGTTCAAGAAAGGCTATCTTCAGCATGCCAAGCAAAGACATAAAATCTCTATCTGAAATTCCTCTTGACAATCCAAGCAAGGATCCAAGAGGCTATGAGACTGCAAGGATTGTCCTGAACATGCAAAAGATTCAGGAACAAAGACAGTAAGAGAAGTTTTGGTAGCATTAGTCTAGGGGGAGTTTGTAAAGATAAAGACTGATAGCTACAAAATTCTCTAAGTATAGATGTTGCGGACTCTACAGTTTTGCTGACTTACAAGTTGCTGCTGATAAGGCATATGTCGCGGATAGTTAAGTTCTACTGCTGATGAATAACTATGTTGTGGATAGCCTTATCTGCTGAAGTCCAAAGTTGCTGCTGATAGGCTTCTCAGCAGCATCAAACATTGATGTTGCTGATAGGTAAATCATCAGCAGCTTTGACTTTGCTACTGACAACTTTTGCTACAACACTGACACATCTATCGGCAGAAGGAATGTTATTGGTGCAGATGATTAAAAACAAAGCTACTACTTCTGAAGTCTCCTGCAAAGATTCCTAAGAAGACTTTTGACCTGATTCATACTGTTTGCTGCAGTTTGTCTTTTAGTTGTCTACCAATTGTAGTGTAACTTGTAATTGTCAAAGATCAACGACTGGTGTTTGATCTGATCCTTAGAATCAAGGGTCTGTCTTGATTCTAAGTTCATTTATATGTATTGTATCTTCTTATTGCACAGGTGTGCTTCCTTAGAGTTTTCTCTGTAACTTGTAAATCTTGAAGATTAATACAATTTGCATTTATCAGTATTATCATTGTTTCTTGTTTACATTGCATAATTGTGATTGTTTCCGCCAATCTCAACTGAACAGAACCATCTTGTAAAACACCGATCCTACACATACATACATATATCTTTATACTAATAAATAAAAATCCTAAGGGGACAAGTGTCACTTTCTAGTGCATCCTTAGCATATTTTTTCCGCCTCTCTCTTCTAATAAATAATAAAAGAATATATATTTTTAAATATTTTACATAAAAAAATTAATACCCAATTGAAAAAAAATGTTTTAAAAATTACCTTAACAGAATTTATAACTGTCACGTCAAAATACATTTTTAAAGACATATTTAACGATTGTATGTGTTAACAGATTACATTATATTTTATTTAACCCGTACACTGATTTTAAAGACATAAATTTTTTATTACTAAGTATATATAACATTATATTTATTTAACCCGTGTAATACACGTGATTCTAACCTAGTGTGTGTATAGGGGAGAGAGAGAGAGAAAGAGAGGGGTCGACTCTTGTACAAAGTGATGTGATTGCAAATCGTACAAAGTATCCAAAACGTGACACGTGTACTTTAGGGTGATGGTACATGTGTACGCCCATTAAATTAAGAAGTTGTTTTTGATGCACTATTGTTCGTTGTAATCGTTTGGACACACCATTATAATCACGCAATCTATATATCAAGTGTTAGACCCGGATAACTTGGCCTTACAGCTATACGTTAAATGCATTAATGTGGTAATTATCTATACTACTATATAAAACATATTGGAATGACATGCTTGTAATTTATCAAAAATTTTAAGACACCTAACATAAATTGCTGTGCATAAGATACACCTTATCAATGTATAAAATGTGTTCAATTACCATTTAACCCCACAATTAAATCCCAACACTTAATAATTACCATTATTTAATGTACATGAGATTATTTAATTCACTACATTAAGTATTATTTTGTTTATAATACTTAAAACTAAGATTTAAATTTATATTTACTATTTATATTTTTATAACTAAATACTATTTAAATTAAGTATTATCTTATTTAAATGCTTAAGTATATAATTACTAAATATTTACATAGTTATAATAATAATAATACCCAAATATAATCAGTTTAGGCACAAGTCATTATCTTACCGGGCTTGGACCATGTCTCTCGAACAAGCTCAGTACATATGGCGCAAGACGATTCCACATATTGAGGTCGGAATGAGATCGGGTGTTTTCACGTCTCACTGTAGTGCTCGGTTTGTCTTGATTTCTGATTGATGAACAAGAAGGAAAATGGAATTCTTGGATTTTCTGACTCGCCCCGGCTACGTGTTCTTTAACCCTTCGCCCGCTCGCCACCGGTGGAAGCAAGCACCTTGGAGGGAATTTCCATCGCGAAGGATTCAAACAGCCACAAGTTCCCCTACGGCTACCTTGTTACGACTTCACCCCGGTCGAAGAGACAGTTCGGGTTAGATTGTGCTCTCTAAAAGAGTCTCAGTGATACCCGACGCTTTGCGCGGGCCAACCCACTAGTAATCAACAATGCATCAATATTAAAAAAAAGACATTTTAAAAAAAAATATATAGTGATATTATATCAAAACTAAAAATAATAAAACTCTCAGTTTTATGATATAATTAAAAAAAAATCGATGTGCACACGAATTATTATGAGTTTATAAAAATTAATGAAAGTAGATTAAAACCAAATTTTTTACTTTAATCCATCTATAACTTTTTATTATTTATAAATTTATCAACACCTCAATATTAATTAGTGAGATAAAACCACTTAGATCATTTCCTATGCTTTTACAAAAAAAAAAAAAAAAAAAAAAAAAAAAAAAAAAAAAAAAAAAAAAACTATTTTATGTGAATATGAATACAGAAATAGATATTTTATTGTGTTATTATGCAACTCTTAATTTTATTAATTAACACAAGAAGTACATCATCATCAAACACTTGGCATTTCTATTTCTCTCATGCATGCAACTTCTCAATGCTACCGTACCAAGTCCACTGAACGCACAACACCCCAATACGCACTAAACCACTGAAAATAACCTCAACAAATGCCATGAAGTATGACCTTTGTGGAGAGAAACCTGCAGTTACTATGGACAACAACAATCCTTCCAAGTTGCAGAAAACAAAGAAACTTCCAGATTTGATGCCATTCAATGCCTTGTTTGCAACTTCATCAGCTTGCATTGCACTAGAGCATGCTGCCATGATGCTTGTCAATCGCGGCATCATCTTTTTCGCTGCAACCACGTAAACGTTTATCAGAAATGTAGAAAGACCGAAGGTGACAAGCAGGAGCAGCTCGTGAAAAATAAGCTAAAGCTTGGGGCACCTAAATTTTTAGGGTTTAATGTCGTTTTAATTTGACAAGGAAAACCGGGGAGTAAATTAAGAATTAGTATACTTGGAGGCAGTGGCGGATCCAGAATTATTTGCCAGTGGGTGCAAAAAATAGCCCGGTTAAAATAGGTCAAAGGTACCAAAAAAAGGACCGTTCAAAACGGGTCAAAGATGTTAAAAATGGGTTAATTCACATTTCTAAACAACTACGCTTACAATAAACCTACTTGTAAATTGTAACCGATAGGCTTACAATCAACAACAACCTTTCTCGGGACTTAACTAGGCATGTTTAACTGATATAGGTACTCTAATTGTAAATTTACAATAAACCTACGTGAATACACCTATATTTAACTTTTTAAATCTTATGTTTCTGTCATTAAGGAAATATCATTTTAATAATTGCTAAAGCTTGGGAGCCAAAAAATTTAGGGTTTAATATCGTTTAGTCTTCAAATTTTTACAAGGAAAACAACGAGTAAATTAAGAATTAGTCTACTTGGAAGAGTTTCTTTTTATTAAAACTCACTCCAACTCTAACATATGTGATTGTGTGTCTTTTAGAGGGGGCTTAACCTTTTGTCAAACCAGGTGTATCCGTTTCTGGCGGAAATATAAGTGAAACATGAATGTTGTCAGCAATAACTTCTTGTTGTAGGGCTTCTGCCAAACCTCTTAGGCCGAACTTAGTAGCTAAATAAACCGCATAACCATAAATGCCAACCTAAAGTTGAAAGTGCATCAACAAAATAAAATTATGTTAGCATCAAATAGATGAAAGTTGATCCTTTTAAACAAATTTAAGGTTGTTTTGGACCGTTTATGGTTGGGTTTTACTAAAGAACACGATCTAACATGTGCCTTGTAATATTTAGGGTCACTATAGGGATTTTTTTTCCCAAAAAGTTTTTAAAAAAAAGTCTTAATGACAAATGAGTTTTCAATCTGGGTTAGTCGCTATCTAAGAAAACGACTCTTCTGTCTTGAAGTTTACAAAACTAAAGATATCATACGAGTGATTTAATTTTTTGTCTAGTACCAATTAAAGTCGGAAACTGAGATTGCGACTTCACCTTAATATTTAGTGATATCAACTTAAACAGCGACTTCAACTAGTACAAACAAAATGCCCGAGTTTAGTAAACTCCAAAACATAGAACATAGAGTACCTGACCAGCCTGAGAAGACATGAATGTGATTGAAACCGGCTTCCGATCGCTTCGATTCTTCATTCCCGGCAACGCCGCCTTAACCAAATTAACCGTCCCAGTCAAATTCACATCAATCATGCCTTGAATCTCCTTCATATCCTGATTCACAATCTCTTGAGCTACAAACACGCCTTGGTTACAAACCAACACATCAATCGGGCCAGCACTTTCAACTGCTTCCTTAACAGCTTGGAAGTCGCATACATCTACACTCAAAATATTAACATCTATGCCCGTGGAGAGTCGTATAGAGTTCTTGGCTTGCTCGAGCTTGTTGCGGTCACGGGCTAATATAGTGACACGAGCACCTTCAGCGGCAACTTGCCGAGCTAAAGCTAGGCCAATGCCGCTAGATCCGCCGGTGATAAACACGTGGCGCGATTTAATTGGTATTTTGGTCGGGTGAGGACGGATGATGAGTTTAAGAAAGATAAGGAGGAATGTTAGAACACCAAAAGCAAGATATGAGAAATGGATGTCAGCCATGGATGCAGCGAGGGTAACTTCAAGATGTAAAGAAGAAAAAGATCTTTATATATAGGAATGATCTTTTAACATTTCTTTTTCCTAGAAAGTAGGAAAGATTGATAGGATAATACGTGTCCCTCTTTTAGCTTCTATGTTTAATGACAAAGTATCATAAATATTTTCTTGAGTAAACTATCATTTTTGTCCCTCTGATTTGGTATTTTTGCCGGTTTGATTCAAAAGTTTTATTTTTCTCATGTGAATCCTTGTGTTTTCCAAAACTCGTTATTTTCATCCAATTCCCTATCCATTTTTTAACCCTAAATCATTTCGACCAACGGAGTTGCAGACGATGGTGACTTGTGCTCCCGACTTTTGAATTACCAGACTTTTAGCCCTGTCTCTTCTTTGTTCAGGCTTGCTGCCTTGTTCCGATAGGCGATGGTCATGATCTTGATCCGATTCCGGCTCGATGGTATCCGCTTGATGAAAGATACTGTAATTTTGGAATTTTTCTCCATTTTGAAGTTCAGCATCTTCAGATTCATCTAGAGAGAACTTTCCATCATTGTTCTTCATCAAACGATCCAGGCGCATGGAAATGGCTGCAGTGAAACCAGTAATGGTGGAAATTTAAAAAGATTGCATTAATTTTCCATCATTGCTCTCATTAAACGATCCAGTATCGGTTGTTTTCATTCGTGACCCCTACTTTTGATGATTTCTCTATCTAATCTTAAACTGCTTGTTGATGAAAGGACCAACGCATGCTCTACCATAAGAAATGTTTCTTGGAACACTCACAATGCAATGAAACTCTCCCAAACCAATTCTTCTGCTTTCCAAAAAAACATTTGGATCTTTTAGATGAACCGGCACACCAATTATTTTAATCCATACAATCCTATGATCTTGTCTTAAAGAATCATCCCACAAATTACACCATTTCGACCAACAGAGTTGCAGACGATGGTGATTTAGGGTTAAAAGAGTATAAGGGGAGGGGGGTAAATTAAGGTTTAAAAATGAATAAAATAAACAAACATATAAAAAGACAAAATTGCTCTTTATTTAATGTTAAAAAATGGATGGGGTTAACTAATTGGATGAAAATGACAAGTTTTGAAAAACACGAGGATACGCAGGAGAAAAATAAAACTTTTAGATGAAATTGGCAAAAATACCAAACCACAGGCACAAAAATTGCAGTTTACTCTATTTTCTTTCTCATGCGATATAACAAAATAAATCGATGTATCTTTTCTTCTATTATCTTATCTCTCTCTATCGATGTGTAACACCCTTAAAGTTGTCATAAACATTTTCTCTATACTACGATTATAACTTTTCTTATCATCACCATGGTGTTGACGATAACAACTCATCTTCTCGTGACAAGAATGATTTATGTTTGATTTCTTGGTTCAACTTGTGTTTTATGATGACTTTGAGTAGTAAAATTTCTCTCTTTCGTATGTCATTGTCTAAGGGGCTGTTTTCCACGCTCATTGTTTATAAGTGTTTTACATGCCAACCTTTTATATAAATGTTTCAAACTTTTCAAGTTTTGCGCCTTAGGGAATCCATGTAGAGGGTGGCATGGGGTAATGTGGCAATTGCGCAAGAGCAGTCATCGTGCTAGGGTTTTTTCATTTGTTCGCGATGGACAACCACATGACAAGTAAAGGAGAAGGCGGATAATAAATGATGGTGGTGGGGCGACAACAACACAGGATGACACATGGTAATGAAAGTTGGAGGTGATATTTAAGAGAGAGGAAGAGAGACGAAAATTTTAAGATAGAAGAAGTGAGGAAATAAGTTTTTCTATTTTATTCTTTTATAAAGAGTAACTCACACGTTCTCTAATTCTACTCCTAAATCTACACATTTATGTTCAGCGTCGGATTTGAACCCTCAATTACTTGAGAGGCGACACCTTTCCAACAATCGATACCGCTATGTCACATCTCCTTTAGTGGGAGGAAAATAAGTAGAGGTTATGAAAGTTGGGGGAGGAGGGTTAAATGTCTATACTACACCTTTTTTAATTGTATGCATATAATGAAAACAATGCGTATATTATACCGTCGTCTACAAAGGATCTTACGATTCTTAACAACCTGAGTTTCTAAATTAATCGCTCATACCCACATATATACACACATATGTTTCTAAATTGTTTATACATACATCGAAGTATCTATGTGAACTTATTTCTATCAATTTCGGCATAAAAACAAAATGATAAAAACCCCTTCAAAAATTTCTAAAAAGAAAAAAAAAATTGTTGTATCATCTATATTTATGGTTTTATATTCGAAAAAAAATCGACCATAGTAGTGTGTTAAATTACCAAAGGGCATTTGGCTCAATGGTATTCAGGAGTGTTGTATGGTGTCTCATTCTGAAGAGGTTGTGGGTTCTAGTCCTGTTGTGGACTAGTGGTGTAGATTTAGAAAGTCTATATGAGTTTGCCGTAAAAAAAAGTAGTGTGTTAAATTAATACCTAATTAACTGCCATAATGATCTTTTAAACTAGTCAAAGAAAACCGAAAGCATTTGTGGACGAGTTTAATGATATGCTGTTACTATTTGACTAAATTAAACTAAGTTTTAATCAAATTTGTTACTATTTGACTAAATTAAACTAACCAATAAAAAATTAGAGATAAATAAATAAATTGTAAGAGGCCAAGGCTCGTGTTTAACATGAGTACCAATCTTATTCATTTCAATTTTTATAACCGCTACATTGAGTTTGAACATAGGGTCATAGTCATTACAAACAAATATTTCGCTTTTGGTTAAAACAAACCTTTATCAAATTCAGGAGTAAAAAACTGTTGTTAAAAAAATATGCCTGGTCGAAACCGGTTAGGTCCTTAATAAAACTAAAAACCGAGCAGGTCTAAATCGGTTAGGTCCCAAACGCCACCCTTGACTATACAAACATGAGGTTTTAAACTTTGTTAAAGTGTAAATGAAGAGATTTAATATTGAAACGGAACGATGAATCAAAAGGAATCGTTGGGTTCTTCGGTTCCAAACCGAATACAACCGGTCTAAGGTTTCAGACCGGTTGGATCCTGGTCTAAGTTATTTGGTTTTGTCAGTAGAACTGATTTATGCAACCCCCAAAAAAACCCGGACATTCGTTTTGCAAAGATATCGAAATTTCATTTAATCTAAGCAATAACTTATACAACTGCACTGATTAAAGATTTCAAAACTCTAGCAACAACTTGTACAACTTCTCCCGATTAAAATGGTCCTTTTGGCTAGAACAACTCAAACTCGAGATGCCCATCAGACGACCCGTTGTAATCCAAATACTTTCTAGCTCTCTCTAAAGAAGCGGCTTTAGAAACCGTAACATCATACGGTTCAGGCAACTCGGGTGGAGATGCACATCGAATCAAAGCCCAGTTTAACCCATCAAAAAATGGGTGCCTTTTAATTTCAGCCGCCCCTCTTTGTGAACCCAATCGGTTTTCGGGCTCTTTCACTAATAACCCTTTAATCAAATCCCGAGCATGAAAACTAACCAATGGCGTTTCGGGAAACATAAGGTTTTGCAAAATCACATTGGCTAATGTCTCATCGTTTCCTGGCCCTTTAAACGGTGTTCTCCCATATAAAAGCTCGTAAAGAAAAATACCAAACGTCCACCAATCGACTGCACTCCCGTGGCCCTCTCCTTTGATGATCTCGGGAGCTAAATACTCGTGGGTCCCAACGAATGAGTTGGATCGGGCTTCTGTCGGCTCAGCCACAAACTGTGGTAACGAGCGGTTTAGTGCCGCTAGGTCGGGTTTTGTTTTCTGGGATTTTGATTTGGGCGGGATTCTAGACTTGAAGCATGAGACTTGTTGACAGGTGGGTTTGATGCAGAACGGGTCTATGCAGCTTGAACCCGCGCATGGGCCCGACATCCTAGGTGGCTCCACCACGCCTGATGAAGGGGATTGGATGAGAGTTGGGTTCACCAAACACCGAAGTGAAAGGTCAAAATCTGTGACCATGATGTGACCATCTTCTCGAACTAAAATGTTTTCGGGTTTTAAGTCTCGATATACAATTCCAAGCATATGCAAGTATTCAAGTGCGAGAAGGACTTCTGCAACATAGAATCTGCATGCAGATGTAAGCTCTATGTTAGTGATGGGCGGGTCAGGCTGAAACGGGCCGGGACGTGTTGGGTTAGCCCGCGAAAACAATTTTGTCTATTCCTATTTTATAAACAAGTAATGATTTAATATGATTACAGAAGCAAAATTATTACATTAATAATCCAAATCTTTGAATTAAACGATATACAAGGTTGTATGCATGAAATAAAGACTTTCAAAAACTTTAAACCCGTTTGGCCTCCTCTGTGGCTAATTTTTGTTATTTGACCCGTTTGATATAAAAAACAACTCAAATCAACCCGTTCATAAGTAAATGGGCTAAAATTTCCACCTCTAGGCTCTAGGTTTGACATTACACATACAGAAACAAACACCTAAAGGAAATTATGGATGAAAGAAATAAAATCATGCAAAGAAATGACACCCACTAAAACCATTAAAAATTTATCATCTAATGATGTAGAATAGGGGTGTTGTTCATTATTCGAATCCCATTCGAATAACCCGAAATTCGATTCGATTAGAATTCGAATAAAAATTTCGATTTCGAATTTTGGCTTATTCGAATGGAATAATTATTCGATTTTAATAAATAAGTCGAATTCGAATTCTAAAATCTCCAATTCGATTCGATTCGAATAACCCGAATTTATATATTACATAATTTATAATTTTTTTAATATATAATATCCTTTTATTTAGGTTTGGTTTGGGCTTCTAACTTCATTACTTTTTGGCTTTTTTTAAAAGTTTTGTATGGGCTTCAAAGTTCAAATCCACAAAACCTTTACATAGTCATCGTATTTTTAAAGTTTTTTTCAAAAAAAAATAATTATTATTCGGTTTATTCGAATTCGATTCGAATAAGCTTATTCGAATCGGTTTAAGTGATTTTTATTCGAATTCGAATCCAGAAAAAAAAAATTCAAATTCGAATAACCCGATTCGATAATGTTGTATGTTTTAAATGACAAGTCAGTTAAAGAAAATAGAAAATGGCATCCTCAATTATGTCACATTATCATGCCATGTCATCAAATATTTTCTATCTTTTGTTAGGGTATAAAATGCACAAAATAGAAATGAACTTTACACTTTTTCTCGATTTTGGCAAGCAATTTTAGATTAGGCCCAAAATAAAAGACAATAATACTTTTTTAACAATTTTAGCAACCAAGTTACATCAATTAGTGATTGTAGAGACGCATGCCGAGTTCAACTAGTGGCAGGATAGTTTCACTTATTTGATGATTTTACAAAAGTTGTTCTCGAGACATCTTATTTGTCATTTTAGTGTATATATGCCATGTGACATCTCATGTAATATTTAATAATTATTCTTGCATCAACTAGTGCCGCATCAGTAATTAACAAGTAAAACTAGTTAAAATGAAGTTGCTTGTTAAAAATTGGTAATCAACTATAAGTTGGTTACTATTTTGCGTCTAATATAAAGTTGGCTGCGAAAATCGGGAAAAGGTTTCAATTCCGTTTCTTTTTCGTGTTGTTAAACTTAACGATGAAAATTAATGTTGTAAGACCTAAATAGTATTATGAGGTAGCGTATGCATAGGCCACCCCAAAATATTCAAAAACTTCTCATTACAGCCACTCAAATATTAACACAATTTTATAGGCCATCCAAGTATCAATTTTGTTTCATTTAATTCTGGTTTCACAAAAGAAATGAAACCAGGTTGATACTTAGATGGCATGTAGAGTCGTTTTAATATTTGGGTGGCCTTAGTGAAACTTCTAAATACTCGGTTACATGGTTAGCCACTGCATACATTATCCATTTATCCCTGATATTAATAATAAAGTTGCAAGGGCAGAGACCAGAAGTTTGACTTACCGTGCCGCTTGTTCATGAAAAAATCTGGCAGGTTGCTTTTGCCTGAGGACATGTAGGTCGCCACCTGGACAATACTCCATAACCAAACACGATAAATTCTCAGAAACAAAATGAGCATACAGAGTAGGGAGAAAAGGGTGATCCAAAATGCTTAAAATCTCTCTTTCCATATGGGCTCTAGGCATCTTTTGCCTTCTTTCCAAGAACTCATTGTCCATAACTTTAATGGCAAAAGGGTAATTTGTGCCACATAATTCAGCAAGATAAACTGTACCAATATCTCCAGAACCAAGCTTTTTCAAAAGACTGAAATGTGTCAATCCAAGAAACCCGTATTGTTTCATCGTATGATTAATCGCCTGCCATCTGATGTCTTTTGACATATGTGGTCTATTGATGATAATACACCCGCTAAGATTTCTTTCTTCACTAATACTAGTACTACTACTGTATTCACATATGCTGCTATTTGAACTTTGTGTGAATTCTCCTTTATCTCCATATTTTGAGTTCTTATTGTGTAGTAAGGAGATGGTTTTACCGTAGCTGGTCAAAGTGTTGACTTTTCTTTGCATACCGTCGTCTGTACTACTTGTAGAATGAGGAGATTGAGAGTCTTTATTGGGCTCGTTTTTTGCATCTTTTATAGCACAATTGCATTTTTGGCATATCAATTGGGAATTCACTGCAATAGATGCATTAGAAGCAGGAGTAACGGAAGTCAACTCCTGTTTTAACTTTTTCTTCACAAGGGTCTTGGTCCGAATGACTGTCTTGACAGGACGTGGTGAAGTTCTTATCGACTTTCCTTTATGACGTGACTTTGGGGTTGGCTTACTTGATGTATAATTATTCTTGCCACAATTATTTACTGGATTGACCTCAGAGTTGACCAACGACCCCAATGAAGGTTCAGGGAGAATTGAAATAATTTTCTTCTCTTGGACTAGTTCATTTGAAGATTGACTATCGGATTCTGGTACTTGCAAAATCTCCTTCAAAAGTCCAACACTTTTTGTTGACTTTTCAAGATTAAATCGAGGGGTAGATTGAGCACTGTTGCTATATGGCATTGATGAACGTTTCATGGCAGCCATTTCCGAAGCTTGAGAAATGCTAAATCTCCTTAAAGCTTGCTTTAAAGAAACAGGCTCGGGATACCCGATTCCTGATGAAGATGATAAACTCATTCTCATTGGTTTCTTTGACGGGTTTTTCCTTGGTGTTGCACCTGTTTCATCAGAGAAGCTTGAACCATTGAATGAAGTTCTGATATTAATACCCTCAAATAGCTTATTGATGTCATCTTCCAAATATCTACTGCACCCTTGAACCTTTTTCTTTTTGTCATTAGGTTCATCTTTCAACTCAACAATCTCATGGGTACCATAGGGTGAACCCATTTATTATAACTTTTTTCCTTAATTTGATAATTATATGGTGCAAACACACATATATCCTTCACTGGCTAAAATCTTGAGAATACCCGAAATGGTTGATAAAATTACAAAATGCATACATGCCCTAGCCTTCAACCATGGGCTACACATCCGAATCCAGATCTGAACATAACATTATAATTTTGTAGGCAAAATGGAAGTGGGATGAATCCTGCAATGATGCAAATCAAAATCAGTCAGATCACCTTTTCTGCTTCTGATTCTTAAATGTATTTAAAGTACTAGCACAGCTCAAAAGTTTACTCGGGACTTAATTGACGTTTCTCAACTAATTTTCATTAATCAGTTTTTATCAACTTGGAGGGGATCTTTCCACTCTTTTTTTCTGAATAATTACATCAGTGGAACAATGATACTAGTAATTTAGAAAAGTTATTGTAGCAAAATAACATAGTACCAGAATTTTAGTCCTCATGTGCCCACATAATACACAGAAATTATATTTTATATTTTAATCACCCCTTATGCTTCAGCTTAATCCCTTGAGATGAATAAGTTAATAAACCACTTCTTTTTTAACACTGTTTAACTAAAAACCAAGATGAAATTTGAAATTGTATTTCTTTTCACCACTCATGCATTATTCTTGGAATCCATATTCTGTTACAAACTATGAGACATATTCCTGATATAAAACTTATAGTTACTGTATTAAACTCCAAAATAATCATTTTAAACTAAATTCATGAGATTTAATCATAGTGACTATTCTATAGTATCATCATGAATATTTATATATTGTTGATTCAATAGTATAAATCTCAGTTTTGATTTAGGTAATTATGTATGTTATATGTATGGAGACCTGACCAAAATCCTTCCACAATTACAATGCCAAGTTAGGCTTGTGAGTTTTCGTCATTGTGTCACTTTCTTTTCGTTATTGTAGTTTCACAACCACTACTATTATTCTTTCCGTCACCGAGCAATTTTTGGCTCAGCCGTGTTCCTTTTTGTTGTTTTCTCTTGTTTTCACAGTAGGTACACAAGGGAAATCAACGAATACCGTGAGGAGAACATTTGGAGTTCAAGACCTATTCAGTTAATATAATGAACACTTAATTAGGATTCTTTTGGATTATTCAGGATTGTGTTTTTGAATTGATATCCGCTTACATTTCAACTCTTCCAGGTTGGAGTGTTACATAATCAATCAAAGCAAATATGCTACAAATTAATAAACATGAAGCAAAATGTGTAATTAGAGAAATTGAAACTCTGCAAGATTAAAACAACTTACTAGCTGTAAATGCCAATAGATCTACTGATTTTGACAATCATCAGCTTGAATGCTTCACCAGTTCATCCAAAAAGGTAAAGTTAGCATTGAACTACACACATGATTCAAATTAGTGCCTGCAAAAACAGATTAAAACTTACCTAAATCGGATAAGAACATCGAGAATGCGAAAGCGGAGATTTCGATGCGGGAACTGTAAGCAAATTTAAAAGAAGCAACGGTTGGATCGAGAGTAGAATTGAATATGATATGAGTGAACGTGGATAGAGAGATCTAGGGTTCGGAATTGGAACCCTAGGTTAGGGTAGAGAGCATCTTGTGGAAATGGAGGCCATGATGTATGTAGGCGTATAACGACAGTATCTGATGGCCCCTCAACATCTCAGTATCTCCATCAGGTGATTTCAAAATTTGATTTTCACCACACAAAATATTCTCGTGATGTCAATAAATTCTTCTAGTGTATCTAAAATATAATGCTATGTAGGTTGTTGATCGGTTTGGTTATTGGTTAATTCGGTTAAAGAATTTTTTCGGTCTTAACCGAAGACTGAATTTAAATAAAGCTTAACCGAACTGGATAACCGAATTAGCCATTTGGTTCGGTTTTCGGTTATAACCGAATTTAATAGAATTGAATTTTATGTCTGAATTTAAAATCGATTCATGGGTGGTTGTCAACTAGATGTAGACGGAAAAGAAGAAAGAACGATTTAGTAATTTACGATTGTATGGATATAGAGGGAAAAGAATAATAAGCGATCTAGGGCTTCACTTCGGACCTCTGGATTGTCGAATGTTGATTGATGTGTTGATTGATAATGGACTGAATAAATGATGTGTCAAATGAATATGAGTTTATAAACCAAATTGGCTCGTATAAAATTATAAAACTAGACTAAACAAGGGTTAAAAAAATTTAGGCTTATGGTTTAATCGGTTATAACCGAATTCATAATTTGTCTAACCGAAAACTGAACAGATTAACCGAACTACCAATTCGGTTACGGTTAAAACCTAACCGAATTACCAATAAAACCTAACCGAATACATATTCGGTTCGGGTTTTTTCGGTTTTAGTCTAGTTCGATTAATCGTTTTTTGGTTATTCGGTTTTTATGCTCATCCCTAATTTCAGCCATTTAAAAAGATTTGCACTAATATGATATATAATATTATTTTTTAACCATTACGCACATTTTTGGGCGTTTTTATACAAAATGATGTGTATTCTAGCGGTATCGGTGTAACAAAGCCATCGTACCTGAAGATAAAACCCTAACGTCAGTTGAATATGTACCACGCGAGGTGAAGCCGGGGCGATGAAGGTGATGATGGTGATTCTTGTAACCGGGGGAAACAAAGAAAAGGCGGTGATGAGTTATTGTGCATTGACTGTTTGTACTTTATGTATAAACTCTTTACACTTTGCAAATTGTAAATAGTGTAATTCGGTGTAAAATTGTTATTATATTAGGTTTTATATTTAGTTTTAAAGAGAAATATATAGGTAATGCATGTTTAAACAGAGATAAATGAAAAGTTAAAAGATTTTCTAAACTAGTGTATAATATGAGACATGAATAAAAAAATGTGTATGTCATATGTGTCTATGTGAATGTGAGCAAGAAAAAGTAACCCACATTTTATGGGTTTACGAGAAAGGTTAATACCCATTACAACTAATATATATCTGTTGTTTGACGGTTTTAGTCCCTGTGGGGTAACAAAGCCGTCGTACCTGAAGATAAAACCCTAACGTCAGTTGAATATGTACCACGCGAGGTGAAGCCGGGGCGATGAAGGTGATGATGGTGATTCTTGTAACCGGGGAAAACAAAGAAAAGGCGGTGATGAGTTATTGTGCATTGATTGTTTGTACTTTATGTATAAACTCTTTTACACTTTGCAAATTGTAAGTAGTGTAATTCGGTGTAAAATTGTTATTATATTAGGTTTTATATTTAGTTTTAAAGAGAAATATATAGGTAATGCGTGTTTAAATAGAGATAAATGAAAAGTTAAAAGATTTTCTAAACTAGTGTATAATATGAGACATGAATAAAAAAATGTGTATGTCATATGTGTCTATGTGAATGTGAGCAAGAAAAAGTAACCCACATTTTATGGGTTTACGAGAAAGGTTAATACCCATTACAACTAATATATATCTGTTGTTTGACGGTTTTAGTCCCTTTGATTTGACATAAATAACTATTTCAGTTCAAAATTTTAAATTTAACTTTTTTAGTCTAATAGTTTAAATTTTGTATCAATTCTACTTCAACCCATTAACACCGTTTACTTAATTCTGTTAAATTTGTGTAAAAAGACTATAATACCTTTATCAATTAAAAAAAAATTTAAGAAATAAAATCTTAATATCTATATCTATACTATATAATAAATAAAGGTTTTAGAAGAACACTTGTTACTCTCACATGCATCCTCAACATTTTTTTCTCGCCTCTCTCTCCTATTAATTACACAATTTTCTTAAATTTTTTTTTAATTTTGTTTCCCGCCTCTCTCCTATTAAATAATAATAGTTTCCATAATTAGTTTTATAAAGCTTTTTTATTTAAAAAAATAGGGTTTTTTATAAAACATTTTTTTAATTTAAACAATTCTTCATTCTTTTTATAAAACATTTAAAAAAAAATAATTGTATAACATTTTTAGAATTTACAAATATTTATAGAAATTTATGTTTTATAACAATTTGTATTTATTCAACTCATGTAATACATGTGTTTTAACCTAGTATATATATATATAAACACACTCTCTCTCCCTACTCTCTCTCCCCCTTTCTCTCTACACACTCTCTACCCCCAACCCTAGATCAGCCTCCATGTCCCCACCACCACAGCCACTGCCGGCGAGACCCCATCCGCAGACAACAATCGGCCACCAAAGCCGGCCACCATTCACCACCAACACGAAACCCGTTCAATTTTTCAGTTTTGGGAGAACATCGCAGGTACCACCACACACCTTCTTCACCCCCTTCCCATCCAAACCGTCAGCAACCCCTTCCCCACGTCGCCTTCACCGCCATTTGAAAAACAACCATCTTCTCAGAAGCCCTAGAACCCTAGCTTCACTCCACATCATCGCCCAGCCCCTTCCCAAACCACTACCATCAACGATCGGCCCCAGCGAAAATTAGTTAGTCGGGATAAATAGATTTGCAGGTAGATTAACCGGAAAAGGGAAGATGGGGGTCTAGCCGGATTTGCAGGTGCTGCCGGAAGTGTGAGACGGATGTGTAGGTGTGTTGCCGGGATCTGCAGTTTAGGGCTTGGCTGTGTTTTGGCCGGCGAGAAAGCGTGGCGTCGTGTGTGTCAACCGGCAACGACGATTTTCCGGTGGTTAGTTGGCAAGCTTCCTGAACCATTTTCCGGTGGGTCAGTTAGCAAGATTTGGAAGTGTGAGGGATTTGGGGGCTGCTAGGATTTTTTATTTTATAAATCTTTTAGTTTTTTCTTTTTTATAAAGGTTTTGTAGTAATCATTTTAGTGTAGGGGTATTTTTGTCTTTTCACCTTAACTTTATAAAATAACTGGATGGAGGTTAGTGGGTTGGATAAAAATGAGACAAATTATGAAACTTTTGGATGTAAATCGATGTTTTTAAACTTTTGGACTGAAATAGTTATTTGTGTCAAATCATATGACTAAAACCTTATTTAACTGTTTTTGTTTTGTAAAAAAATAGTACTTTAATTTAATTTTAAATATTAAAATCTATCTGTTCAATAAATGTTAGTGTGTGGAGCTTACACAGGCACTTTTTGTTTTTATCTGGATGTAATGTACAAGTTCACTTAAAGGTCAGTTGTAGATTAAAATGAGGTAGTGAAATATACGGTAAATGAGTTAAAAGCTGGTTCATGAGATACTCGAGATCGGCTTATTAAAAATTTGAATCAATCAAGTTTAAACGAGTCAAGACTAAAAATAAGCGTGTTTAATAAACGAGAACGAGTTAAGCCAGTTCGTGAGCCATTCAAGATCGGGTACCTAAAAACTTGAATCGAGTCGAGCTTAAACGAACTCGAACCTAAAAATAAGTTGTTTAATAAACGAGCTTGAGCTAGCTCGCGAGGCTAACCTTGAAAAACTTCTCAAGAAATAGAACTTTATATAATTTTTATTTAATATATTACTGCTAGTAATAAGGACATGTCCGTATATAGAGTAAACTTTTATAGGTTTATAAATTGGCCACTAAAGTATGATGCTTTGCAAAAACACCCTGCCATTCCTGGGATGAATAGAATACCCCCTTTCATCTTTTGCTTTAGATTCTCTTCCTCTCTCATCTAATTTCAAAATTTCACATTCTCATATTTCTTATTTCTTCTTCTTCTTCAACAGTTCTGTGAATTCAATTTCTTGAATATTTTAAGTTTGATTCAAGATTTCATTACCACCTCTCCGACAGCCGCTCCCACCGCCGCACCAACCGTTTCGCCGACATCTGCTCGGTGTTCCAGCGGTGGCCCGAACTTTCTCTCTCTAAAACTCACCATGCAATCGCTGTAAAAATCTTAAGCATCTGCTGTGGAGAAAGAATCCGGTGACTTAGCACCGCCGATCTGTGGTTGTAGGTTAGAACTGAACGGCACCGACGGACTTTGTAGTCATGTGAAGAGGTGATGGTGAAGAAGAGAGGGGTTTTAATGATAAGTTAGAAAATAAAATTCGAAATGAGCACGCAAGGTTGTGGTGGTGGTGCTTGGTGACGGAGAGGACAGGAATGTAGAGAGAGAGATAGAGGAGAAAAAAATGAAAGAGACCATGTCCGACGACGGCGACTCTGCTCAAGCTAGCGGCGTTAGGTGAAACAATGGGAGAATCGGTCGGAGTAAAAGCGATTGACAGAGGCGATGCAACGGGAGAGGGAGCTGAGGGTGTGATTGAACGGTAGTAGAAGGAACGGATCTGGAAGGAACAGTGTAATTGAGTCGCGGTGTGTTTGAACGGATCCGACGGAGACGTCGATGAGAGACGATGGTTTTGGAGAAAGAGTTTTGAGAAATTAGGAAATTTTAATTGAAAATTTTCAGTAAACGTGTATAGAGTAATCAAGAAAAGTAAAATGGATGGGACTCTGAGAGTGTAAATAATGTAATAAATACAATTAAAGTTTCTGATATTTATTGAATATATCAATCTGTTAAATTTATTTATTTATATTCTAACTAGTTTAGATCCCGTGTATATACACGGGGTGAAAAATATTGATAAATAAAAATTTTAAATCTTTATATATATATTTTACAGGTGTAAAAATATATTATATACTAATGATAGAAAGCAAAACTCAAAAAATGTATTATATACTAAATAATTGAGTTTCGAAAGTACATTAACTACTATTTAATCTAATTTCATTTATTATTTGATTGAAAATAAAAGTTAAATAATTAGATTTCAAAGTTTAAAAGGGATAATTTAAAATAAGTTTATTTTATTAATATAATTAATATTTTTTTAAATATATATTATTATTAAAAGTTGGAGGTGCATTTAATAAAAGAGAGAGAGTAGAAAAAAAAATGATGAGAATGAATGTGGAGGCGACATATGGCATGAAAAAACCTTTATTTATTATATAGTATAGATTAGTATTTTTCTTTAATTAGTTATATTTTGATTTCCTATTATATATTCTTATTTAATATAATTACTATTCTTCTTTAATAATATATTTATAATATAATTATTATTTAATAAGATATAGACGCATTTATTAGGAGAGAGAAGCGGGAAAACCAATGTGAGAATGCATGAGAAAGTGACAAGTGTCCACTTTAAAACTTTATTTTTTAGTATAGATTTTGATAAAAAATTTTAAACAACATCAAAAAGATTTCTCTACCTACTTTACGTTATACATTAAATTACTAGGTTAGAAGCCCCATGTATTACGCGAGTTGAATAAATGCAATGTTATATACTTAGTATTAAAAATTTAAATATTATATATTTATGACATATTACATAGTTTTTTAATACAAATTTTATGAACGTTATATGGTTATTTTTTAAAAATATTTTATAAAAAGAATGAAAGAAATGTTCAATTTATAAAAATGTTTTATGAACAAATCTATTTTTTTAAATAAAAAAGGTTTTATAAAAAGAAATAGATAAATCATTATTATTTAATAGAAGAGAGAGAGGTGAAACAAAAAATTATAACAACAATTAAAGAAAATTTATATAATTAATAGGAGAGAGACGAGATAGGAGAGTGACAATTATCTCACCAAAATCTTTATTTATTATATAGTATAGATGTAGATATGTTTATGAATATTAAGTTTTAAGTTTCTATATTTTAAGATTTTATAAATAAAACAGAAGTTATATCTATCTATCATATTCTCATTTTAACGTTTCGCTTAACATTTCGTTGTTAAAGGAAATATTATATGTTTCATTTTTTTTTTTAAAAACAGCGTAATATTTTCTAAAAATCATAATATATCGTAATTACATGATTATTTATATCCATGTTTCAGCTCAATATTCACAACCGAGTCGTCGTGACGCGCCACCCGTCGCAACGCGCGGGGTATCAAAACTAGTTTATATAATTATCATAATTAGTATATATAAAAGTATTTAAATATATATATAAACTAACTAATAAATAATAAACAACCCAAGGCCGAGCCAAGCTCAACCTCGAAAAACTACTCAAGAGCTAAGCTCGAGCTCTCTGTAAGTTAAACGAGCCGAGCTCGGGCTCGGTCGACTCGTTTACACCCCTGGAAACATGGGAGGAACTTATTAGGGGCCAGATGGGGCCCAGACCCCCCCCCCCCCTATTTTTTTGCTCAGAAGTATTGATTTCAGCCCACTAGGTTTATTTCATATTAGTTATAGTGTTTTGGCCCCTCCTAATCCAGACCAAAAGCCTAAAAAATTTGGTTTTTTTATGTGTAATATTTTCGCCCCCAAACCCCCCCTCACAATTTATTTGTTTAAGTTACGCCACTGCCTGGAAATATATATCAATACATCATCATTTGGAACTTGAATAGTTTGATGTTAAACAACATTTATGCATGGTGATTTTGAATAAACAAATTAGTTTTGCTCATCCCTATGGGTTTGAGGTTGGATAAGCAAAGTAGAATGTATGTTTCCCAAGGGTTGATGTAAGTCTCCAAGGCAATAGTATATAAGATTTGACTCTCACATGGTGAACATGGGTATTCAAGGAATCAAGGTGCAACTATGGTAGTTGTGTATAGCTTAAGATGCATGATGGCGGCTCCACTATATAAAAAAAATAAGTTGAAGCTTGGCCCTTAATTTTTAGAGTTTAATCTCGTTTAATTTTCAGATTTTGAAAAAAAGGAGTAAAGATCGGTATACTTAGAAATGTTTTCTTTTCACTAAAACTCACTTTACCTCTAATACGAGTGACCATGTGTCTTTTAGAAACCTTATACAAAAAATATGTTGTCATATTGTCGTGTGTCAGGATCTTAAACAAACTGTTTTTTTTTACGAAAAGGGTCACGATTTTAGAATCCGCTTTAAGCCCCTAAAAAGGTTGAGCCGGGCCAGGGAGACAAAGAGGTCCGGATATGCTAAGGTTTGCATTTAAGATGAAAGAATTGAGTGAAGCCAAAAGAACCTTGGGTGTTGAGACTGGTCGGGACACGAATTATGGTTATATGAGGCTCACATAGAACAAGTATCAAAGGAAGAGTTATATGTGTATAATATAGTTAGATGAAAGGCGGTCTAGACTCCTTTAGCTCAACCTAGTTGTCAGGGTTATAGAAACCGATACTGAGAGAATGTAGAGGGAGGTGAATGTGTGAAAGACTCACATTGATGACAACCCTAACAAACATGTTTGGCCAAGGCACTACCAAGTAGAAAGTTTGAAACTCATGTATACATTTGTGAGTTACTAACCACTAATGTCTAGCTCAAGGTGTAAACAATTTGCAAGTTACTAACCGCTAATGCTTAGAGATATATCGTGTGAATGATCAAACTTGTTAGTTAGACGCTCCTTTTGTTGATTTTCAAGTTTTCCTTTGTAATAAGAGAGGAAACGCTCTTTTGTATCAGATTTCATGGTAACAATAAGAAATCAATGAGAAGACTTGGTCGAAAGTTTGTAGGTGTCATATTCCTTTTGTGTGTGACTGTGTGAGAGAAAGTAAAACTTGATTTTAATTCAATTTCGTAATATATCATTAACGTTAAACAAACGTTGATTGAATTACCAACATGACTAATATATACATTTAACAACCTGTTATGAACAGTGTTTTTAATATTTTTTTTACTTTAAATAATAATTTGAAATTGCAATTTGAACACAATTTGGGTTTTAGCCCAATGGTAGTTCACACTTCACACATAAATCAAGTCTATTAGCGAGGGATCAAACTCGGGAACCCGTTTTCCAAGTTTTTTTTTGTTTTTGAAGCGTCTCTTGAATCATCTTTGTCAAACGCGGGTTGTCAAAGTGGTTGAACTGCAAACCCTCTTGAATCACTAACTTTGTCATTCTTTCCCGAACCATATTTGCGTCGAAATTTCAAATTCCACCCTTGTTTGACATTGAGGATTGACTTTGACCCGGAACGCTTTTCAACTTCTTGCATGATTTTTCAATATGATTTTTAAAACTAAAGTTTGATTACTTCTTTCAAAACAAACCACACAACTTGCATCGAGCTCGTTTAGAACCGTTTGACAATTCACATAAATCGTAATGTGCCCAAATGTGTTGGTTACTCGTTGTTGGTATAATCTTCACAACGGTTAGTTCACTAGAAGAACCACCAACACTCGAGAAATCCATAACTTTTTTTAGATTGTTTTGAGAGCGTTTTTTGTGTTTTGAGAGTGTAGAGAGCAGGTTTGAGAGTTGTGATTGGACCAAAACATCCACTACCTATTTATAATAGCATATGTGGGTAAAACGGTCTAAAAACAACAAAAAAAGGTCATATAACAGCTATATAGCATTTATAAAACGGTTATTTTTTTTTCAGCGATAAACCCGGTTACAAACCGATTTTTTTTTAAAAAAAAAGCCCAAACCGGTTTCAAACCGGCGGTTTCGATAGGTTTCAAACCGATTTCCTCCAAACCAGTTTCAATTGCGGTTCGGTTCCATTTTTAACCGGTTTGGAGGCCCAACCCGGTTTTTTTGTGCACCTCTACACCCGAAGAGAATACCGTCATTAGTAATGTCACGAAAGCCCAACCCTCAGCCCCAAGTCTCGAGTCACTTGCCAACAAAGGACTCGAGTTTGCTACCAAGATTTGAAAGTACCTTTTTACGTATAGCAGTTTTTCGTTTTTTTCGCTAGAGAAGTGGCTTTTTGTTCTCTGCTTGTTTATTGAACTTTCAGTTAAGATCCATGAAAAATGATGAAAAAATTGTAGATGGCATAAATCTTGTAACCTTGTTTTCAAAACTGGCTGATCCGACCAATTAAGCTACGAACTGCGGACAAATAGAGTCGTTCAAAAAGCTCGCAGCTAGCTCGAAATCGGAGCCCGAGCCAAGGTATGCTTGCTCGTTGGCTCGCTTTTTAACTAACTCATTGGCTCGCTCGTTTGGCTCATATAAGTTAAAGCAAATAAATTTAATATATATAAATTAGAAATTCTGTAGTTTATAAGTTACGCATTATGTGCATCTTAAAGAATATTATTTATTTTTTTGTTTTATATGTATCAATGTGTGTAAAAGTAACAAAATTAAAAAATTATAAAAATAAACGGGCTGGCTCAAGCTTTTTACGAGCTAAGCTCAAACTCAAAATTTCAGCTCATTAAGATAAACGAGCCGATTCGACTCGACTCGATTTGAGCCCGAGCCCAACCTGCTCGTTTACAACCCTACTAACAAAGCCAGTACGAATGGACCGTCAGGTTGTGAGCTAATGGGACAAAACCGCCTACTATCTATGAAATCTAAATTTTTAGCACATGTTTGTAATCACATAATTTCTTGACACCTTACAATTCCTGCAGCTCCTCCATAGCACAGCAATCTCTCACTGCCTTTATTCATATTCCATCTTACACGATGGATCGCAACAATTTTGTGAGGAAGAACTTCATTGGCATTCTCTTCTTCGCTCTTATTGTCGTTATCTATGCACACTAATGCTTGGCTGGTTTGGGTTTCCCGCGCGGTATGGGTCTTTTGGGCTACCACCAATGTGCCGGTTGAACCCAAGTTTTGACCTAAATCATGAGCATAACAAGATAATGGGATGTAAACATTTACGCATACTTGATTTAATGGTAGAGAGGCGGTTATGCAGTTACATAACCAACTATGTATCACAGCTAAAACACTATCGGGTTGGCTAAATGTACCCCCTATTGATCATTCTGAACGTGTATATGCACACATAAGGGCTTGTATACGGCGTGTAAGACAACTTTGAACTTGTATACGACCGTATAAGGCCCATATATGACTGTTTTGAACTTTTATATGTCTGTATTCGACTTATTACTCCCCGGTATTCAGGAGGGGTACATTGGAGTAAAAACATAGGTGGGGTACGTTTAGCACAACCAAACAATATGTGCATGCGCTTATGCGGCTCAGAATAGGATAATCATTGATAATTGGACACACTAGGAGAAAATTTGGATGTGCTTATATTATTTGAAATTACAAAAATTAGATGATTAGTTGTATACTTGTATGAGTGTTGGGAAATTGTGATTACTTAAGTAAATGATAAAAAATAGTATTATTAAAATTTGAAGTTAAACAAGACGATACTTTTATTATAAGCTATTTGTTGACAAATTAAAATTTTATCTAAAATTTCAAAAATGACATTTCTTCATAATATTAAAAAACAATTAATGTACATCAAAAGTATTTACAATAGGAGAAAAAGAAGGGGAAAATAAATGTTTTTAGTTTTCCACTACATAATCATCTTTAGTATTGTTATGGTTGGTATGTAACTAATTATTTGACCCCTAAATAATCACATTATCATAATCACTTCATCCAAACACTATAAACTAATTAGTATGAATAATTAGTCTCATATCATGCATCCAAACACCCATCTATGGATGTGTGTGTATATATGTGGAGAGGTTCATTACAGAACACTAAATAATTACGAGAACAAACTTAAATCGCTTAATTTTTTTTTATCAACAGTTCATATTTTTTTAAATTTGTTCTTCTAAAATACAAATGAGTATGTTTATGAACATAAAAAATTATCAAATTTATATTTTCATATTTTTTAGTTTTTAAATTTTACCTACACATGTGTGGGCAGTATAACATACACAAGACCTATACATGTGTAGGTTATATAAATAAACGAAATCTGTTAATATTTTTTTTTAAATACAAAAGAGATGAATAAAAAATGTGTTTCTATTATTTTCTTTTAGTTTAAAATTTTTCAAGATTGAAAAAATGAATGATTCACTTTTTTCTGTGAATATTTAGTGCCTCAATATATATATATATATATATACATAGAGAGAGAGAGGAACCTGAGGGTAGTTTATGTGGTGTTTGGCATTTCAAGATTTGATCCTTGGCTCTCTTTTCTCGATTTGACTTTGACAAAACACCGCGTCTGGATTGGGGGATATCACCCCATTCATTGGATGATTTCTTCATTGGAAACAGGGTGTTTGGTAACGATGATAACAAAGTAAGAGTTGAATCTTCCTCTCTTAGGGACCCACAAAGATAATGAGGTTCACGGTTTCTGCGAGGATCATTCTCCACTGCTTTGGTTGTAAGCTGATGATCATGTTCATAAATATAAGACTCGTTCTTTAACCAGAACGAAATGTATATAATAACGTATATGAATCATATCTAATACGGAAATATTATCAGATGACAATATGAAAAATTAAAACCGCACCTGGAAATGAATAACTTTACCATCTGAACAGCAATATGCAACCATGCCTGCAATCCATGTTAAAAACAGTTAAGACTACATAACGGAGTTCATATGAATCTAAATGTGTACTTTTAAATATTAATTATATTATATCAATGATAGTATTCCTGGACAAACAAACGACAGTTGTATAATTTCATGTGTTATAAAAAGGAAGAAATTTTTATTTAAATTTTAAAAAAGCAATTCATAAATGCACTTCAGATATAACTTTAACATTTTATAAATATAAAAAAAAAATAAGAAAATTGAACAGATTGCTTTCCAAGATTATTATGAAGGAAATTGTCCCATTTTCATATAAATGGGTTAAATATTCCACCATTAATAATAATATCTCATATAATTATGAAGGAAATTACCGTTTAATCTAGACGCTTGAACACTCCAAATTGAAGATGAACAACAATAATAGCTATATGATCCATGTTGTTGTGTCTTCTTACATGGCATGCCGGTAACAGGTGTATCTCAAGCAGCGTTTAATAAGCTGACTATTTTTATTTCCCCATCATCATAAGATAAAACAACACATCTACAACAAAAAATAAACTTAAAATTATAGAATATAACTTGACACGGCAATATATTGTATAAGAAAACGATAATTACGTAAAAGGTATAAAGTTATTACCTTTGTCTATCACCACATTTCAACATTGAACATAAGAAAACTGGCTTCAATTTGAGAAAACGAGGATCGGTACCTTCCAATTGACAAGAAGAAAATATAGCTTTAGTTACATGAGGAAGAGGTACTTCCCACCTGCATCAAAAGTATCATAATGAAAACAAAATATAGAATTGAATATTACTTATAATTATTAATTAATATATTGATTCATATATAAAAAAAAATAATCTTACACTTCAAGAGATCCATTTCCAAGCAAGACAGCAAGGTAGCCCATTATGTGTTTGGAAATAGGGGAGGAATCAGAAGGCCTCCATTTCACATCCCATGCAACTTTTCCATTGTGGGCCAGGCCCATTACAAGTCTAGGCAAAGCAACATCTTGGCTCAGAGGACTTCCATAATTTTGAGATAAAATAGGTAAATCAGCACTGTTTGCTAATTTTGACTTTGAAGATGTCCATGTTGACTTTGCTGAATGGTCTTTACGGTAGTCTTTTGGCCTCCGAGTATAAACTTTATACTCCTTTTTGGTGACTTGCAAAGATTTCAGGGGTCAAAAGGTAATTTTATCAGGAAATTCAATAGCAAGAGGTTGTGAGCTTTTTATGGATGAATTATTGTTAAATTCAGTAAGTGATTGAATATGTTTATTGTTACCATCAAAACTATTTAATGATGTGAAACTTTTATAAGTTTCTACTTTGGCAACTAATTGATGTAAATTGTTTGCATTTTCACTGTCATCCATTTTATTTATAGGATTCTTTCGTGGTCTCCTTCGTGGTTTCTTTGGCTTTGTTGGATCAATACTAGTGTAAGACTTCCTTAGTTTGACTTTGACCAAAGAAGTCAAATCTTGGTCTTTTACAGCAGTATTCAACATACACCATATCTGAATGAGACCTCTTCCAGTAAGTGGAGCACCAATTTTGTGATATGAACACTCTGGAGGATGAGCAGAAACAGCAATGAACTAGAATCCATTTACAAAAAGAAAGAAAAATAAATAAATAAGATGTTTGTTTCACTATTTTATAACAGAATAATATGAACAACCTTTTCAATATTCATAATACGAGAGAATCTTTGCTTCATATTATTATGTTTTAGTAAATTATAATGTGAAAACACTGATAACTGACAAGTAAACCTCATGTGAAAGTGGTTGAACATAAAAAGGAGAGGGCGTTTATGTAAATAAGTACCTCAACATTAGTGTCAAAGGTAGAACTTCGATGAACTCCGGGACACCAATCCAATGCCCAAACATGCCCTCCCACATACATTACAAAATCTTTGTTGCAACAAAATGTTATAAGATAATATTTATAGAAAAACTAAATGATGCATCATAAATCATAATGAGTAGGTGAAAATTTCTCACAAAATTGTATATTCTTATTTTGAATCCTTCATTTCTCAACCTCATGAGTCATGATAGTAACAAAGAACTTTTGGATTTTTGGATATTATAGGTAATTAGGCTGTGTGTAATGGCATCGTGATGATGGGGCCTCTCATGGTGACACACACCGCGCCACACAGCGTGAGGGCACAATCGTGACCATAACAACGGGCTTGGGGTGATGATTTGTGTGTGTTTGTGTATGTGTGTGAGAGTGATCACATCACTAAACCATTACACACTATTTTTGCTCACACCCACTAACAAATACTGCTTACGTGGCACCACCTTTTTGCTCA
This sequence comes from Smallanthus sonchifolius, assembly GCA_023525975.1. Classification (NCBI taxonomy): domain Eukaryota; kingdom Viridiplantae; phylum Streptophyta; class Magnoliopsida; order Asterales; family Asteraceae; genus Smallanthus; species Smallanthus sonchifolius. Next base: position 75,250,737 of record CM042037.1, read on the forward strand.
CTCACTAACCACTACACATAGCCTTATATAATATTGAATTGGAAAGGCAGCCTCCTAGAGAAATAGAAAAATATTCTTTAATAACTAACCTCAATGGTGAAGAGATTGTGTCTCCATCTGACATATCCTGCATCAATGTTATACCAAATCGAATAAGGCATCATTTGAATGAAACTTTATATAATGGTTCATAGTTGTGTGTATTAAAACAGCCAATTGATTACACATATTTGTACCTTGGGAACAGCTACTGAAGAAAATTGAGGCAACTTGATTTGAATTGTGACATCAGGAGTTTTATTTTCACAAGCAAACCTAATATCGCGAGACTGATAATGGAAATCTCTCCATTTTCTGTTAATACCAGAATCTCAAGTTAAGTTTGTATGCAGAAGCTTATAACAGTTTATTAAGTTTGTATGCAGAATTAAACAAATTAACATAAGGGCATGTTTGGTCAGCAGGAATTCAATGGAATTGTAATTTAAATTTCATTCCTTCGCATGTTTGGTTGGCTAAGAGAAGGAATTGGAATTGGGATCAATTCCAACTAAATCCTTCAACTGATGGAATTCAGAATCTAAGAAAACCTCGGGAATGTTTATAATTTACAAAATAACCTTAGCCGCTTTTCGTTTTTTTTTAACATTTTGTTAAAGATATTTAAGTTTGGATCTTTGTTCTATATTTTGCTAATTTTAAGGGGTAATTTTGTCATTTTTATATTCAAATTTCATTAACAAATGTATCAACCAAACACATTATGAATTTTCAAAACTAATTTTAAAGGGTAATTTTGTCATTTCATGTATTTTACGTTACAATTCCATTAACAAATGTACAAATCTATAAACCAAACATATTATGAACTTTCAAAGGAATCATTCCAATTCCAAAACATTCCGCCAGCCAAACATCCCCCTTAGGTTTGATTCCAAATTCACAGATTCATCAGGGATTAATAAGTTCGTTTACATTTACAATTCAAGTAAGCTATATTGCAAATAGAGAAAAAATCATACAGATTCGAAAATCGCAATCGCACCTTAAAAAGGTAACGGAAGAACACAATCGCTGAATCTCGGATTGTTCATACTCGAATTCTGATTCTCCGGAGCACATAGCAATCGTATCCATCGCTTTGAAGTGATTTTCGATTGAAAAATCGAACTTCAAAACCGAAATTCCTGGTGGAAGAGCTTCATTGTAATTTCCGTCTCCATCTCCATCTCCATCTCCATCTCCATCTCCATCTCCGTCCACCGCCACCGGAACTAGTTGAAAATCAGATCGCCGTCGATGTTCCATTGTAAACCCTTCGAGAAAGCTCGTCGCAGGGTTTTGGTCGAACAAGGAGGTTTTGGTTAACTTAAAAAAAAATTAATAATTAAAATATAAACTATATAATTTTATAAAGAGTAAATTTCATGAAAGATGATCTTGTTTGTCATTGTTTTGAATTTGCTTCGTAAGTATGAGAAACTACATGTTTTCTTCCCATGATATGTTAACTTGTAACATAATAGGTTCCTATAATTGATATCAGTTAACTTTTCTGTCAATTTTTTTAAAAAATATCAAAATACCCATGTGTTAAATAATCAAAAAGAAAATTAAAAAATATAAAAAATGGACCCACCAAACCCAAACCCATTTCATATTCTTCTTCGATCTTTGTCCTCCAAATGTTGGGAGAACAAGACAACCCACCACCACCGCCGGAGGAGACAATCGAAAAACATATTCCCACTCGGTTTACAAGGCAAATGTGTATGTAATCTGATGAGGCCAGGTGTATTATCTCATAGAAATATCATGTCTGGAATATTGATAGCCACACGTGAGGATACCATGCACACAATCAGACACTCCCCCACGTTCTCAACATGCAGCAGTTTGATTATCATTTATCATGCAAGTTAATTTTATTTCTATGTTATTTTCATTTATTTAATTTGGAGTAGTTTTTTTTAATCCACTTCCCTAGATGTTAGCAACGTGGGTTTGCATCCTATTTTCCTATATGCAAGCATCGAGTGAAATGAAAAGGGCAGATGTGTTTATGATTAAAAATTGTGTGTTAATTTTATCTCAATGTATTTTGAGTTAACGATAATTCGTCTATGCTAGCTCAACCGTGGCGCGTTGGGTGGTGTTCTTAGACCCAATTTTCTATCCGGAGTGGTAACTCTGTATCTTCGGTTAAAGATTGTAGCCCGACTGTTTGTTTCGGTAGTGAATCTGTATCCGAATCGAGCCGTTGATCTATCCGTTTCTTTGTTAATTCAATTTTATCCGTTACCGGAACTCTGATTTCCTATCAAATATCAACTGCAATCCATCCAAAGATCTGCTCCAAGATAGACATCAAATTGTGGGAGTTGATCCTTAGAGTCGTAGTTCCTATAAAAAAAAACCTTACCCTTATCAAATACCTATTATTCTTCCCTTGTTTGGGTATGAGAGTGTAGCAGTTTTGGGTATTTTGAGGAAAACTCCTAAAAGTTGTGTAAGGGAGATCAAGAGTACCAAAGTTATATTCAGGCAATATTTCTCCACCTACTCCACTTTCTATGAAACCTGCATCTGAAACATAGGTTAGGCCTGTTTTTTTTATCGGTGTATTTTGAGCCTTCAGGTATTCCACAATCTATGCTGATGAATCCGGTGACATACATTCATCTTCATCCGAAGAAGAACAAGAATCAGGCGATTCAACTTCTTTAGAGGATGCAACCAAATCCTTCATTACTCCAGACTCAAACTTCCTTCTCAATCTTTCCCACCCGCTTTGCCTAGCTGGCAAACACATCTCGGAATCATTTCCGGAGATCGAAAATGGCGGGACCACCCCGCCATTCACCGCCTTATCGAAAAGCCCAAAATCTATATCATACTCAACAACCTTCCGTCGGAAGAGGGGGCAAAGACGCCCTTGCCTTGCCGGCGTCCATGAAACCGACCGAGAATATGTTTTCCGATTGTCTCCTCCGGCGGTGGGATGTGGTGGTGGAGGGTTGTCTTGTTCTCCCAACATTTGGAGGACAAAGGTCGAAGAAGAAGAAGAATATATGGGTTTGGGTTTGGTCGTTCACATTTTTTTTTCTTTTTGATTATTTAACACAAGGGTATTTTGATCATTGTTAAAAAAAAATGACACAAAAGTTAAATGACATCCATTATAGGGACATATTATGTTACAAGTTAACATACCACGGGAAGGAAACATGTAGTTTCTTATACTTGGGAAACAAGTTCAATGACAAACAACATGGATCTTTCATGTAATTTACTCTTTTATAAATACACCATATTTTATGCAATATTTTCAGAACCGGGTCAGACGGTGAACCGGTTACGTTACCGGTCCACTAGTTGGACTGGTCGGACTGGTTGAACCGGGGTTGAGAATCGGATTATATTATATTCATTTTAAAAATATAATAAATATAAACATCTAAAAATAAAGATTTTTTTTAATAAAACTATTATATTTTTTCTGTTTAAAAAACTTGAAGAATAATGTTTATTGAGCCTTTTAATTTAATTTAAAAATATATTAAAAGAAGGAGAAAAAATTAATTAAATTATCTATATTATAATTTATAATTTCAATACAAAGCATAGATTCAATTTTCAAAGCTTTTAAATCTTTCAAAGTTACAGCACCATCATTGTAATATCTCTTCTTTACCATCACTTCTCCAACCTGCTCCATAACACCACCGTGCCAACCCGTTTGATTACAGCACCGTTCGATCGAATTTGGAACATCATTTGATTACCACACCACCTGGACCGGCCCACTAGCCCGACCGCAGGCCGCCTGAACTGGCCGGCCCATTCAAGAATGGCTCAACTGCCTATAGCCGGACTGCCATGTACACCGATTCCCGACCGAACCGGTCCGACCGGCCGGTCTGGTCCGGGTTTCAAAACAGTGATTTTATGACCAAGCTCAATGATTACGGGCTCTAGGATTTTCTCATTGTATTACTATATCCTTATCATCTGTATTAATAAATCAATATCTTCAATGACACGTATCACATTGTCAGCCCTTCCCAATTATGTTTTCTCGCCTAAACTGTATACCCAGATTATGAGACACGCGGACTTAAGCTCAGACCCATTTTCTTTTTTTTTTTCTAACCCTTTTCTCTCAAAACCCTAAAAAAACTTCCCCTGGTTAACTGGTTGCTCACTGGTTTCTATACTCCCATTTTCTCCCCAAACCCTATATCGTCTTCACATCCTCTGTGTCATGATCCATCGAAACTTTTATTCTCACTACCATCATCGTATGCTTTTTCTTGATTCCAACGCAAGAGATAGGTTTTATGTTTCAATTATGGAGAAAAATCTTTAGATGATTGATTCTCACTGGTTTTGGAAACAGATGACACCCGATGAATTAGATGATTTATGGCTCACTTATAACTTAATCACTTGTCATTAGTACGGTTTGATAATATCAATATGTTTTATGTGATATTGAATAATCAAAATAATCAGTTATATTAATTTATGTTAAACGTTTTATTTGCAGGGAGCTTTGTACTAATTGTAGCTTTATGCCGATACAAATCAACCCGTTTGGTAATTCTGCTAATTGTACTCAAGATGGAAATGCCTACATCTCCTTTGGGCAATGGGTAGCTATGTTTAGTTTTAAATTACCGTTACAGTTTTATATAGACTTTGCCAACAAGTATCTAACCTAGGTCCATCAGTGTATCTTATAGGTTCATAAGTACTGATTTAAACATCATCTTGAAGTTTGTTGTTAATTGTACATAATATGCAGTGCACTCTTTTTCCTTAGCTATGGTTTTGGCCCACTGGGTTTTCCTGGCAAGGTTTTTAACGAGATAACTTTATCAAGCGTATTAAAAGATAAGTTGATATCTTTGCGGGACTCGAGACATGATATTGTTCTATGAGAAAAATATGGAGTTTTAAATAATTTTTATGGTGATGCAGGATACTTATTAGACCCACACAGAGCTCGATCTAATTTTGCACACGGAGGTAGAACAACTTCATGGTAATCAACAAAGCATATATTAATGACGAACGCATCAAATCACGCTGAGTTAATAGCTCTGTATGAGGTCAGACGAGTATATGTTTAGCTACGGTCAACGATTCAACATAAACAAGAAGTGTGTGGACTAGAGTCGGTCTGAAAAGCCTCAAACCGGGTACATCTTATAGTTGACACAAAACATAACAAACATAGTTTTTGACCATGAATCAGAATCTATTACAGCGGAAATCTTGTTTCAACTATTCAAATTCATAAACAATAAATAAAAAATGTTCATTCATAAACTATCGGGAAAGGGAGATGTCAGTTTTCAGCACAGCAACCCGATGTCCATGCTATCCAGCCCTTGCGGCTTCTTTGCTTACTCTTTCCTTTTACCTTTACTACCTGTCATGCATACTAAAAGTCAGCTAACACTGGTGAGTTCTATCTTTAAACTGTAAACTTTCTTTAAATAGCTAGTTTTATAAAAATAAAATAAGTTTTATTTCTTTACTTAAAAAAAGACAACTTTGCTTTTGCATTTGCCTTTACTTTAAAACTTTATAACGTTCTAATTTATAAAATCGTTCCGTTACATCTTTCATTTAAAACTTTACTTTTGAGGTAACCGGTTAAGGTGTCCTCCATTACTCTTTGCAACTTTACGTTTCACTCGTACATGACAAGTGACTATAACTTACTTTAGCTATCACATATGGATCATTGCCTGAGGGCAAGATCCCTTTGCTCGCTTACGCCTCAGGGTAAGACTTTTACTTTGCTGTGCCCACACCTTAGGGTGGGACTTTCTCGCTTACACCGAAGTGAAGACTCCTTTGCCCACTCACATCTTAGGGTGAGACTTTCTATTTTGCTTGCTCACACCTCGGGGTGAGACTTCTACTTTGCTTGCGTGCATAACTTTTTACTTTGCAACTACTATGCAATTATACTATGTCACATAATATAATGCCATTGAAACACATAACACATACAAAATATCACATATTATCACATAAGCATATAATATGGCATATGTCACTGTCAAGCTGCACCGAGGTGCAACTTCTTTACCATTATTTACTTTGTTTTACTTTCTTGAAATTACATTTCAAAGATAGTACTATTTTCTTTTTATAAAAATACTTTTTATAAAAAGCTATGTCTTTCTCTTTCATTTTATAAAAATAACATTTGTATAAAATACTATACTTTGCCTTTCAAATCTTTTTTCCAGTATGCATGCCAGCCCAAAACCGTTAGAAAAAAAGGGTAATAAGAACTCACCTGTATGTCGACAACTATCCTGAATCAGGATGTATAAGCTAAAACTGGTGCTAAACAATCTGCACGAAAGTTAACACACGAACACCATCAAAACTCATCTAAGTGTCGCTAGGATCCTAAGTCTCGTCAGAAAGTCGACCTGGACAGTCAACAGTGGACCCGGACAGTCGACAGTCGGCCCGGAGTCGGCCCGGACAGTCGACAGTCGGCCCAGCTCTTGACAGAACTTGCGTTCCGGACTTTTACTCAACAATCGCCGATCAGGGTTTAAGAAATGTACCCATCATCATGTAATCATCATCATAGAAATATTATCCTCACATCATCATATCATAATCATCATCATCATCATAATACTATCATCATCATCATCATCATATCATTATCATCGATACACCTCCACCATCTTTGTCATAGGACCGCCACCCACACCACCATGGGGCTGCCGGAATATCACCACCACTCTCCATCGTTCATAAACACCACCATTCACCATCATCGTTAACAGCCTCTATCGCTTACGAACCACCATTTGTCTCGATACGGTGAGCCTTCACCTGCCATCCTCACGCTTAACCCAGCTTCACCACCATCACCGTAAGCCTCCCCCAACATCTGCTCGCGTTATTTGATAGTTTGCACCAGCCATGAACGAGTCGCTATCAAACGTCATCACCGGAGTGCATATTAGTCACAGCCTCCAGCACTGTCCCCCCTCCTTCGTACTCAATTCCGGCCATCCTGCAACTACCGAGGTCGCCATGGCCCTGTGAGCTCGTCCTTTTTGAAAGCCGACTGAAATTTCGCAGGGAAAGGACAATTTAGGGTTTAATGGGAGTGATGAGGGTGTTTGGCTGCCGGCGGATCAACGAGAGGGTGGGGAGAAATGGAAATGGGTTGGCGGCTGTTAGAGAAGAAATAGAATTTAGGTTTTGATTAATTTTTACTTTGCCACCTCCATCTTTAGAGAAATTACACTATCAGCTTTTAGTTTAATTGGTTGTTGAAATACTGTACCATACTTTCGTTCTTTGACAACCTTAATCCTTAACCGAAATCGCGTGTTTTAAATATAGAGAAAATTGGGATGTTACACGATCAAAGAAGCCCGACTTTACAAACAACTTTTTTTGGTCCCTGCTTTTAGTCCAAGTGTTTGGTCATTTGTACCATTTTTGATCCATTAACGGGTGTTAAAAATCTGATATGTTTTTTTAAATTACTAAAGTACCCTAATATTAAAAAAAAAACCTAAGTCCAAGAACCCCTGTTATCTTCTTCATCTCCGACCAGTCCCCTCCCCCTGCCCCTGCCCCTGCCCATCTCTAGTCAGTATGCGTAGTAATCGATAGGTCATGATTCAAGTATTCATTTTGCATTTAGCATCAAGAAAAACAACAAAAGAGTTTGTAACATATGAATTACAAGCTAAAATTATACAAAATGTGTTCTTAGAAATCAGAAGTTGCTTTTATGACCCATGATTTATCTGCAAATCCCTTTGTTTCTTTATGTTTTTCTTATGTAATCATAGACCTTAATGCAAAATTGTTTAGTTGGAGCTTTTGAGGTCCATTATTAATGGTGTATAAAACTGTAATAGAGGAGAAAGAAGTCTCAAAAAGTAGGATCTAATATTGTGTGTGAGTTTGAAGGTGAGAAAAAGGAGGGATGGAAAAATGACATAATTTGGAAGATGACAAAGGTTAAACTATTAAAGAGTGGAGTTGACTAACCTACAAGAAGTGATGGTGGTAGTAGTAGCAGTAGTGTTGTTGTATATCAGGTTAGTGTCAATGGCCAAAAGTGTTACGACTGAAATAGTTGGACCAAACTTATAATTTCCAAAAAAATTGGGACCAAAACCATAATATAGACATACCACATAAGCCATTAGTGTTATTAACTCAAATGCATATTACTTTGACCGAAACTCGAGGCCACATATAACAAGGCCGGACATAGTTCTCTCATAAGTTATCAATTTCAGATTCATCGGAATATAATCACTTTTAAGTTGATGATTCGAGTTAAATTTTCACACTTTAACCTCCATCCATCCATCTTCCCTTTGTACTGGAACATTATTGATACCATGTAAATTCCATAGGCTTGGAGTTCTAAAATAAAGAATTTCGGCCTCTTTGTTGTTTCGATGTAGTAGATCCCGTACTTTCACCGGACAATGCAACCCGTGACATTTTTCTGAAAGCTTGAAAACAAGATAACACAAATATTTTGTATCTTGTGACAACATTTGACTTTGAATTTTGCAATGGATACGGAATACGTGTTGTGGTAGTAGCTCAACGCTTCTTGAAATCTGCATATACAATGATACATCATATGAGTGGCAAAATGAACGGGTAGGGTCAGGTTGTGTAACAGGTCAACCATCTATAACTGGGAATGTATACAGAGAAGCCAAACGGTTGGAATCAAAATGCAAACCTCGACTCGACTAAGGGTTTCAAATGAAAATGCTTCACGTTAGAAGAGTTGTACAAAACTTCCTTTGCTGAAAGCATAAGATGTTCTTTTCCGTTCACTTCATTCAACGATAGCAAATGTTCATCAAAGGGTTGAGAGAGAACTAATTACTGACGAATATTTTAAATAGGGTTGAATTGTAAATCTTACATGTTCCTTGTTTGAGCTTGATTTCAGAATTTGTTGGACTTCTTCAAATTCTTCATTTTTCACCAGTTTAAAAATTATATGATCACGTTATAAACTTGTTATGAAATTGTAATGAATCTACTATTGTTTTAAACAAAGGTTTGTTCAAGCTTACGCTTTCAATAACTCGAAACTCAATGCCTTCAACATAGACGACACCACTTCCATAATAGTATCGCGAAAAGCTTTCAAGTAGAACCTCAGAATTAGTATCTTTTTTGTGACTAAAAAATCGACACAATTCAATCATCATCCACTTATCATCTCTCCATGTTGCAAAATATGCATGTAAGTCCTCGCCCCCTTTTTTGTACTTTAGGTTCACGTACATCGGTTTACTTGAAATTTTTCTCGTATCACAAAATTTGAAGATGATATAAGCCCCATAATTGACACCCGGAGATAAGAATTGAGTTGTTATCTTTATTCGGATCTTCAGTTTCGTGATATCAAACATCTTCGCTGCTTTCTCAAACCTGCACTTAGAAACACACACATAGAAAGAGATACGAACCTTGACTCTTGAACAGGCCGCCACTTAAGCGACCTACGGTTTTCATACGAAAACTTTCTTGATGATATCATTTCATTTCTTTCTCCATTACGACCAAGTGGAAACAACTAGATATCTATGATTTTGGAACATCCCTTTGAAGACACTTGGTAGTTGAATACCCTTTGAGGATCCTTTATAACTAAAGAATTATTCACATGAAAAGGTTAAGTGAAATGAAATATGAGAAGGAGTTAATTACCACTTTGCCATCTTGAAGGAAGATTCCATTGGAGAACATGTCATAAAGATCTTTTTTCATTTCAATAGAGTTGTAGACTTCTCGAGTTTTTGATGCCTCGATGATTTCTTTGTAGTCTATAGGCAGTTTAGGCTCCCATATTTCATAATCCTCCTATATTTAGGCTCCCATATTTCATAATCCTCCTATATATTATATTAACTAGTTTAAATCCCGTGTATACACACGGGTGAAAAATAATAATAAATAAAATTTTAAATCTTTATGTGTATATTTTACATGTGTAAAAATGTATCATATACTAATGATAGAAAACAAAACTCAAAATATATAAAAACTAATATATAATTAGATTTAGAAAATAAATTAAGTACTATTTAATATAATTTGATTTTCATTTATTATTTGATTGAAAATAAAAGTTACATAATTAGATTTCAAAGTTTAATAAGGGATAATTTAAAGTAATGTGTTTTATTAGTATAATTAATATTTTCTTTAAATATATATTATTGTTAAAAGATGAATGTGCATTTAATAGGAGAGAGGCGGGAAAAAAATGACAAGAATGAACGTGATGGCAACATGTGGCATGTAAAAACCTTTCTTTATTATATAGTATAGATTAAAAAATTAAAACTTCACATTTAATATACAAATTTCTTTTCATTTGGATATGTAAGTCATTTTTTTTACTTCAAAAAGCAAAATAAAAGTACACAACACAAAATGACACAACTTATCTCAAAAGCTGATTTAATGTTTATCTTTTAAGAAATATTATTTGACACCCATTAATTGTTTTTTTAAGATTCAATAAAACTTGTTTCATTTATTTCTTATAAAAAGTATGAAGAAAGCTTACATGGAATTTCAATGCTTTTTTAAGTTGGTTTACCACCTTGTTTGTCCATGGCCGGGAACACCTATCACCTTGTAAGCATAGGATGGCAATTTTTTGAAATGTGGTCAATGATTGTGGCACAATTTGTTCCTTTATACCATCAAAGATCATCTCATCAAGGTTTCCTTTTTCATTGTAGTGTCTTAGAGCTAAAGGGCCTAATGATTGAGAATGATCCTCACATCCCTCTATCCGCGCCAATCTCCCAAACAACATCTCAATTAAAATCACACCTAATGAGTATATATCCGAGCTTCCTGTTAAGAAACCATCACTTTGGTATAGCGTATCAACATATCCCAATGAGTCGCAAGGGTTATCATCAACATGTTCAGCTCTATCATATACCTCAATGTTTCGGGACAACTCCAAATTAGAAATTTTAGCATTCCAATCACCATCAAGTAGAATGCTACCACTTTTAATGTCTCTATGTTTCATCGAATCCTCATGCTCCACACCACCCACATGAAGGAACTTCAAACCATTTGCAATATCGATGCATATCTTGAGGCGTTTGATCCATGTAAGACTAGGATTGGCCAAATGTTTATCAAGTCTTCCTTTAGACGTGTGCTCGTAAACAATGATTTTTTCATTCATTTCATTACAATAGCCTACGATACCAATGATGTTCGTGTGCTTATACTTGAGAAGAACTTCATGCTCTGTAAAAAAAGTGAATATGTCCTTGACGAGAGGTAGCATCCCATCGCTTTGCAAAAATGGGGGTTCGTCCATTAGCATGTGCAAGTTCTCCTTCATAAAGCTTCCAAAATCTTCCTTCTCCAATGCAATTTCGATCACTGAAGTTTTGTGTGGCCAATTTTATGGCTTTAAGTGATATATGGAGGTTGTCCTTCCAGATTTTCTGTGAATCAATTTGAAGTATCATGACACTTGAATCAACTTTGTAACTAAAAACATAGTTCTTAACAACAATAAAAAAAATTGATAGGTTAGTATCTTCAATATGCACTATCAATCACCAATTCATGCCAATTTTCTTTTGATAAATTGAAGTATAAACAAGATACCACATTGAAATATTTGAAAAGAAAAAAAAGTGAAATATGTATAAAGGTAAGAACTTTGAACTTAATAATCAATATGAGAGTTTTTATGAATTTCTGATTATTTATTTTGATTATAAAGCAAATACTGCAGTTCAATAAGCAAACTCTTAAAAGCCTAACAAAACATAGATCTTAAAACCGTATATGCAAAGTTATACATTAAGGATGTGTCTGGTTGGAGAGTTTTAGAATAAACTAATGGATACACAAGTCATTGATGGTGTTTGTTTTAGTTGAATGGATTTAACAAAACCCATAAAGCAAGGGTTTGGTAAAACCCTATTTGCGTTAAGATGTATTCTTTAATACATTTAAAATGTGAACTTATATCATAACTTTTCTAGATCCTCTTTGTCAATAATTCAACAAATCTATGAACTTAAGGTATGAGTTATGAGTTGATGTATTTTATATAAAGTTTGTATCATATAAATTTTTCAATTTGTGCTTTATGTTTTACAAACTAATGTGAACATCAAAGTACGTTAATTGATTAACAAACTACTCATTACCAACAGTTAGGAATACGAAGCCGAAATTGAAAGTTACATTTTGAAAAGAGTTACTTACTTGAAAGTTTAATGCTTTCTCAAGTTCTTTGATGACAACTTCCATTGTGGGACGCTCGGATTGAGTTCTTGCTAAACATTGATATGCAATTTTTGAAAATGTGTCCAAAGAATCTTGATTGACTCCTCCATTTAGCATAGAAATGTTTTCATCGGTTTCCGTTATTCTTGGATCTACCAATTTCTCCAATGTTCCCTCATTGAAGCAGTGTCGTGCTACTGATGGAAGCCCCTCCTCATTGTAAGTTTTATCATATGCCAACTTCCCAGACATGATTTCAAACATAACTACTCCAAAAGAGTAAATATCTGATTTAGTCTTCAACTTACCGGTACTCAGATATTCCGGATCCAAGTACACTTCTGTCCCGGCAATATTACAGGTAATGAGGGTGCTGCCTTGTTGACATGCATGGTGTAACTTGGAGAGCCCAAAGTCAGCAATCTTTGCCACCCAATTATCATCCAATAAAATATTTGCACTCTTAATATCGCGGTGTATTATGCTTTGCTTGCCCTCTATACTTTTGTGGAGGTAACTCAATCCATGTGCAATATCAAGACATATTTGTATATGCTGAGCCCAAGTAAGATTAGTCATGTTATCAATGTTTCCCAAATAATCATCAAGGCTTCCATTAGAAGCGTACTCATATACAAGAAGCATCTCAGGTCCTTCATCACAAAATCCTAGAAGAGAAATTATATTTGGATGCTTACAATTACTAAGCATTTCAATTTCTGCAAAGAACCCCTGTTCTCCTTGCCCGTCTACCCTACTAATGACGCGTTTAATAGCTACGGTGCTACGTTTCATAGACAATTCACCTTTAACCTTCCCTTCAACCACCAACGAATTTATGCCATCAAAATGATCGAGTTCTGCTTTGTATACCATACCATAGCCACCTGATCCAATGCAATATGTTTTGGAAAATTTATTGGTTGCCAACTCTATATCACTTAACCGAAGTTTTAAGTGATCCAAGTCTTTTCCCTGAAATATCAAGTGTTAAAATAAAAGCATAGAGTTTAACCATGTATTTGCTAGTAAGGATGATGAGAATGCAATATAAAAGGAAACCATGTCTTTATCACTTTATTGATAAATACCTTTCTAGAACAATAGTTTTTTTTAACTTGTTTGAAGTTTTTAGAGTATTCCAATTTCTATAATCATCTATACTATATAATAAATAAAGGTTTTTTGTGCCACGTGTCGCCTCCATATTTATTCTTATCATTTTTTTCCCGCCTCTCTCTCTTATTTAATGCACTTCCATCTTTTAATAATAATATATTTTTAAATAAAATACTAATTATACTAACAAAACACATTTATTTTTAATTATCATTTTATTATAAGAAATTTTGAAATTTAATTATATAACTTTTATTTCAATCAAATAGTAATGAAAGTTAAATTATATTTTTGAAACCCAATTATATATTAATTTTTACATATTTTAAGTTTGTTTCTATACTTAGTATATGTATATATATTTTATGTAATATATTTTTACACATATAAAATATATATACATAAAGATTTAAAAAATTTATATATTGATGTTTTTCAACCCGTGTGTAGACACGGGATCTAAACTAGTTATATTATACATAAGAGGTGAAAAATCATTTTGTATATACAAAACTCTATTTGGTTAAATGTCATGCTTGTAGCATTGGTCTAAGGTAACAACTACTATTTACCACAATCACTTTAACCATAATGAAATTAGCTATCTTACCTTCAAATGATTGGATGATGTATCTTCAACTTCAACTGCAGCCGTTGAATGTTCCTTTAACATGAATATTCACAATAATTAGAATAAAATTATAAGCCAAAAAAAGTCGAAAGATTGATGGTCATACATGTTTGTGTTGATGTTCCAACACTCTCTCAAGTCTTGAGAGAATTTAATTCATATTTGGGCGTTGTGACCGCTTCTCCTTTAAGCAACAATATGCTGTTTCAGCAAAGATGTTGAATGATTCCAAATTCATTTGTTCTCGAAGGCCGGGATCTATCAAATCATCTAGTTTTCTCTCTTCATAATGTGATCTAGCCAATCGCGCAAAATACCAATTATCATCGTTCAAAATAGATGCTTCTCTCCCAAACTGGACTTCAAACAACAAGACACCAAAGGAAAATACGTCCGACTTATGAGTCAAGCCTCCGGTCTTTTCATATGCTGGATCCATATATTGTAATGAGCCATTATATTTACTAGTAAGGTGAAGATGATGCTTTTAAACTTTAACAGCAAATGCAAAACCATGTAACTTGGGTTCCCAGTTATGATCTAATAAGATTTTAGAGCTCTTGACATTACCATGTATGACGTATGTTTCAAAATGAAGGTAATTCAGTGCATGTGCAACCCTCACTTGGATGCGAACACATATATGCAATCTTCGCATCCAAGTGAGGGTTGAGCCGCTTAGATGTTTGTCGAGACTTTCATTGGGCTCGTGCTTGTTTACGATGACTGCCACCTCACCATCATTCTTCTCAGAAATCTTAAAAACAGAAACGATGTTTTTGTGGTTGAGATTTTTTGAAATCGTGAGCTCGTTGAGACAGAGGCTTGCTTGCAGACATTTCCGTGCAACAATATTGATCAAGTCCCCTGATTGCGCGAATTGTCCTTTGTAAACTTTAAAAGAAGTACCTCGTGTGAGGATATCTTCATCCGCGAAGTTGTTGATGGCTGATTCTATCTCTTCAAATGGGATATATAGGAAAGCAATATATTCATCTATGGACATGGATGCTATATCTTCGGAAGATGAAGACATGATGTCTGTGTTCATCAAAGCACACACTAACACCAAAAAATTCACAAGCTGATGAATTGAAGTCAGACTGTCAATCAAAACCCGTCTTACTAGAAATCGGTGAGTTTGAATAAATTTTGGCTGTCATAACACGACGGTTATTCTTTTTTTTTAAACAATATTTTTTACACCTAAATACCACCTAACCACTGGGTCATGGGTAATTACCACGATGGTCAACTTTAAAAATCTACTACGAGCACCACCAGGAACAACGGGTGGTACAGAAAAGACTTGTTATCCACTAAAGAATTAAATGGGCGGTCAAGTAACCAACAACTAACCATAACCGCAAAAATTTCGATTTAAAACATGAAACTTTGATAACCCAACTGCCAAAATTGATTTTTAAATCCAGAAAATCTAAGGTCCAAACAACTAACCTTAACCTGGACCCAACAATATTTGCGCCGTTAATGTCTCTGGCGGTACTGCCGGTCTTACGGTCATGTCCCCGTCTTCCGACGGTATATATTTTTTTTACAAAATTGTTGAGGTGATATCTCATTGATTAGGGATGGCAAAAAAAATCGAGCTCAGGGGGTAAACCGGAACCCGAAATATTCGGGACGGGTATACCAGAAACCCGATGGGTATGGGACCGGGTAAGGTATTAGTTTTAAAAAATTTCTCTTGTATGGGATTAGGTGATACCCGGCCCGGTTACCCGAAACCACATACCCGTTTACCCGAAAATTTTTAGTTTTAGTTTAATTTTATTTTTTTTCCTTAAGTCTTATCTATCAATGCTTTATTTTAGCAGCTTCATTATTTGAAAAATTAGTTTTTCTTTTTTATTTGATGTTATTATTTATATTTTGTATGTTGTAAAGTATATATATAAAATTTATAAATGATATTATTTATTTATGATGACACTTATATATATGGGGAAGGGTTCAAATGCTAACCAACTTTTTATGTGATAACCGTGCTAACCACTATCAAACAATCACATAATTTATAAATTATTTTTTCTTTTAATTGTTAAAAGAGTATTTAACTATCGTGAATATATATTTTGAACATAAATACGGAAACGATGAGTCTTACATATATACGTACCAAATAATGTTACATATACGTGACACATAGTGTTTACGTATATGTAATACTAACAAAATGATAATTGTTACATATACGTAACACTATGTTTGAGAGTGGTTTTCATGGTTATCACATAAATATTGGTTAGTATTTGAAGCTCACCCTATATTTTATAGGGTTAGGTTCAAATGAGAACTCATAAATACTTGAGAACTCGCGAGAACTCGTCAAAAAACCAATCAAAACAATTTTTTTTTGTTTTCACTATCTTTATTATTAAAATATAACGTAAAAAATGATTTATCTCTTCAATTAATTCATCCATTCTCTCTAAATTATCCTTAAAAAAATTTATATACATGTGTAAATGGTAAACACTTACACATGTGTAAGTGGTAAACTTACACAAGTGTATATTTTTTTTAATATATGAAGACATGTAAATTTACATATATAAATTCATTTTTTTATGTTTTATTCTAACAATAAAAGTAGTAAAAACAAAAAAAATGGGTTTGATTAGATTTTTGACGAGTTCTCGCGAGTTCTTAAAATATTTACGAGTTCTCAAATGATCCATTCCCTATATTATATATATATATATATATATATATATATATATATATATATGGGACGGTTCCACTAAAAACTGGTTTTTTGTTAAGAAATCCTAAGAAGTGGGTCAAACGAACTCCGATTGAGCTCATTCCAGCAGCGTTGGAACCGTCTCATCGAACCTTAACCCGGACCCAAAAACCTAAACCCCCCTCCACCCGCACCCTCAAAAACCTAAACCCCCCCTCCAACCCCACCCCGAAAAGCCTAAAACCACCACCCCACCCCTAAAAACCTAAACCCCCCACCCCACCCCCACCCCCCCAAACCTAAACCCACCCCCACCCACCTCCAAAAACCTAAACCCCCCACCCCCACAAAAAAAAAAACCTAAACCATAAAATCTAAACCCTAAAAGCTAAACCCTTAGGCAAAACCATAATGCTAAAACTCTAAAATTCAAACGTAAAATCTAAACCTTAAAAGCTAAACCCTAAAAACTAAGATGGTAGAGTTCGACGAGACGGTTTCAACGTCGCTGAAATTAGCTCAATCAGAGTTCGTTTGATATCATTTCTTAAGGTTTTTGTCATTTCTTAGATTTTTTAGCGAAAAACTACTTTTTATTTGAACCTCCCTATATATATATATAGGGAAGGGTTCAAATACTAACTAACTTTTTATGTGATAACCGTGCTAACCACTATAAAACAATCACATAATTTATAAATTATTTTTTCTTTTAATTGTTAAAATAGTATTTAAATATCTTGAATAAAAATTTTGAACGTATATACGGAAATGATAAGTCTTACGTATACGTACCAAATAATGTTACATATACGTGACACACAATGTTTACATATATGTAACATTAACATAATGATAATTGTTACATATATGTAACACTATGTTTGAGAGGGGTTATCATGGTTATCACATAAATATTGGTTAGCATTTGAATCTCACCCTATATATATATATATATATATATATATATATATATACACACACAATGGCACCGAGTTCAAAAACCATGTCTTGAATGAATTTTGCGAAAGCAAAGGACTTTCTCGACAATTCAGTGCTGCCAGAACTGCGTAGCAGAACGGAGTCGCTGAGAGAAAGAACCGGGTGGTTTCCAGAGAAAACCAATAGTTAGGCGAAAACCGAGAAAACAACTAAAAAAAAATCAATTTTAACCAATAATATAATAATATTTATTTTTTATTTTATTTTATTTTTATTTTTTTATAAGATTATCAATGTAATATTACAATTTTTTGTCAAAAAATCATTTAAATATTGGCTTAAATACGTAAACAAAAAACAAAAAAATTCAAAAAAATTGCGGTTGCGTATACGTAACCCATAGTATTACACATTGTTTTAGTGATTTTCTCGGTTTTCGTCTAACTTTGTAGTATTCTCTTGATTTTTACCGTATATATATATATATATATATATATATATATATATATATATATATATATTAAAAACCAACAAGATGAATAGTAAATTCATCAATGACCTTTCGTGTGTACTATATATTTATACAACAAAATGAATATTAAATCCATTAATGATTTTTGACTGAACCGAACCGGTTTAAGCCCAGAAACAATTAGTGCACCTCTAATACAATATGATTCCGCTTTCACATATTTATAAGTTCTTGACCCACTTCCTCGCGCTAGCATGCATTTAGGTAAGTAGTGTTAAAAGGCTTTTGTCTAATATTTAAAAGGATATATATATCACTTTCCTTTAGGATTTGGGATGACAATGAGTCGACTTTGTAACCTTAGTATAATATCCGATTATATAACATCTTAGATTCAGTCCCATACATCTCTCGTATCCAAATTACTCATTACACTTCAAGTTTGCCGATTTTCAAAATCTCCATTTATGAAATTATTTGGTTACAAATTACTCGTTAGGATTCTCATTACCGGAACCCGGTCTGAAACTACTATAAAAATCAACTTGAAATGTCAAATATGCAAGCATACATTTAACGATTTAATATTTTTATAATTTGAAATTCTAATAACATCAAAAATACTATTTATTATATTTTTAAAATAATATAATGTATTAATATATTAGTTTTGATACGGTAAACGGGTATGAGATAACAGATAATCAGACATGTATCACCTTATATCATACATGCCTAAACTCGTGAAAAAAATGTACAATTATCTCATTCAACGTCGACGTCGCCCCACCACCTGTCCATTTCCACCGTCACCCCACCACCTCCACCGTCGCCATCCGTCCTTCACCACCATGGTGTCCGCGGTGGGGGCAGTGCAAGCGACAATTGATACGCGGTGCTAACTATAAAAGTGGCGGCAAAAATGGTAGATGGTGGGTATAACGACTATGACGGTGGCGACCGGTAGGTATGAGATCACAGGTAATTAGAAATGTATCACCTTCCGATTTATTTGTGTTTGTTTGGTCTTTATTTATATATATGTATATCACGAATTTCGATTTAAAATGCTCCTTATTATTAATTTTCTCACACATTAGTCTCACGTCTAGGAAAGAAAATTAATAAATTATGCATACTTATAAGTAGAAACATACCTTTATATTAGTTTCCGAATTTTAGGAAGGGGGATAGAAAAGAAGGAAAAAATAACAAAAGGTGATGATCTTTCACATGTCTCGAGTTGGAAAAAAATAATTAAAAATTCTCACGTTAAATGTTAGATTAAACAATGAAATTCTACGATCATGTGTAAATAAAAAAATATATATAAATATAGTATTGTACGTTACAAATATTCTATTCATTAAAATTATAAAGCTTTTATTTCTTTATTTTTAAGTGTACGTTTAATGAAAGCTTTATGATTATGAAACCAACTAGCAAAGAGCATTAACGCTCCAAAGAACGATATCCTAATTTCGATACAATAGAGTTGTAATTTGTTAGAACATCTCCAAACCTAGATGTTTGTGGCCGCGTGAGTGTGGATGAGCTAGCAAGCCCTTGAAAGACGCATGCATTAGAGGAGGACGCCCTTCAAGGAGATGCACCCATGCATAAAGGCGGGGTTGGACGTGGAGGTGGGGCCGGTTGGGGTTTTCTAATTTCTTTTATGTTTCATATTTATTGGGAGCGGATTAATAACTTGTGTACCATGTGCATTAATGACTTGTACACTATATTAATTTTAAGTTTTAAATTATTTTAAATGTATTAAGTGAGTATAACATTATACTTTAAATTTTTTTAGTAACTTTTACCCTAGTTTTATTTCTCTTATATAATACTTTAATTTATATAATTATTTTAGTAGCAAAATATATATTTTTTAATTACAATAAGTTAATTATTTTTTTATAAATAATTGTTTATTAAACAGTTTTAATTATAAACAATAAATATAAAAAGCGGTGATGATACAAAAATGTAAGGATATAAAAGTGGTGATGATGTGAAAGTGTAATCTTTTAGTTGGTGTACCACTGTACCGTATTTAATTTTGTAAAACCAGTTGTCTATTAACATTTAATAACACATTGTTAGTTTTAGGCAGTGTTGTTAACATCAGATTGGATCAATTGGTTGGTTGAATCAGTAAAATCAAGAACCGGACCTCTCGTGGGTTAAATGTTGGTGTTATATTTCAGAATATCTAAAATTAAATACTCTAACAACCACTTTAGCTATTTTATCAAAACTATTTTTCTTGCAAATAACAAGATTTGAACTTGAAATTTCTCACACATATGAAAGTGTTTTGCAACTAAGCTAGAACGAAGTTGGTGTTATATTGCTCTGAGGAGATAAGTTAAATATCCTCCTTTCAAAAAGATCACTTTATTATTATTTTTTCTTCTAGGAAAAGGGTCTATTTCTTTTATTTTATTAAATATAACCAACGTAATAATATGGTATTATGGTATATGAAATTTACATAATATTTTAAATATTTTTTAAAATTAATTATGACGTCATCTAATTTTTTAGTCCAGTCCAACCAGTCCGATCAATGAACCCGTAGAACGATCAGTTTGATAACCGATCTGATTTATTTATATTAAATCTTATAAAAACCATATTTAATAATAAGAAGGTTTTAATTTTTATAGAAAAAATAGTTAGAAGTTTTTTTGATTAAATTTCAAAAAACAAATAGTAGATGAAAGATGTAACGAACCAACTTTCGGGTTTTATATATTAATTATATTATAGGGGGTATTTTTTAAGTAAAGATAAGTTGAGGGATTGTTTTATTTGGTGCATCCTATCAACTTTGGAAGAAAGGAGACTTTTGAAAGTTTAGGGGGCAGATTTGTAACAGATTTGTAACTTAGACAAATCTGATTTTTATGGTGGGTGTAGGTGGAAACAAGTGTGTGTGTGAATGTCGTGAGAATGAGAGGAGAAAAGAGGGGAAGAAACACCAAACTCCAATTTGGAACTTGGAGCTTGAAATTGAAGGTTTTTTATCCATACAATTCCTTCAACACATCAAGTAAGATCTCTTTCTTCTCTTGAATCCACTATTAATGGTGTTCTTGGTGGGTTGTGGTGAAATCAAGCTATGGGGTTGTTTTAGGTGTTGTAAATGATTAAAAACTTGATAAAATTTATAATCAAGCTTAATTAAAGGTTAAGAGTGGTAGATAACATCATATTAACATCCAATTCGGTGATTCAAGAACTAGGGTTCTTGAGGGTAATTTGGGGGATTTTCAATTGAGATGTTTATATGATGAATTGAAGGTTGGTAAGTGTCTATGGTGGTAATAGACACATTATTATGTAAGAAACTCAATCTAATTTGATGATTTGAAAGTTAGGGTTCTTAAGGATCAAAATTGGGGGTTTTTGATTTGGGGATGTTTAAATGTTGAATTGAGGTTGGATAAGTGTCTAGGGAGTTAATAGACATATAATTAACTATAAAGCCCCAATTTTTATGGTGATTTAAGAAATTGAGAGTTTGAGTGAAATTAGGTGGAACTCAAATGGGTTATTTGGGTTGAAAGGTGGTATTTGGGAGTTGGGGGTTTGATGAAGGTCATGTTAATCAAACTAAGCTAGGGTCTTGATCTTTAGATCATAAAGGTGTGTTGTGTGTTAATTGGTGATCACTGGATTACTAATTATAAATGGGTTATATAGGTGATCAAGTAGTAAGGAAGCTAGCTTGGAGGATCAAGCGGGGTCATCTTTGGCAAAGGTAAGTGCTTTGCACTTACTTAGTAATGATAGGTGGTAATTACGCATATTTGATTTACATGTTGGTTGTTCAAATATCTTATGTGTGTTTAATTGTATGTTGCAAATTAAGGAAATTACATATGGTGAAAATATGCAAGGGTGGGTGTGTGGTGTTTGAGGTCTAAGAACCTCACCTTGTTGTTTGATGAATTAAGTTAATAAACTTATATGGTGTGTAGGTGTAAAATTGACTTGTGTGGTAAAAGTCAAACTTCTATGCATATGTAGTTTGAAATTGGTGTAGTTGACTATGTGGTATATAGTCAAACTAAAATGTAGAATATGATAAATTGGTGTAATTAACTATGTGGTATATAGTTAAACTAGATGTGGTAAATTGGTGTAATTGACTTATGTGGTGTATAGTCAAACTAGATGTGGTAAATTAGTGTGATTGACTTATGTGGTGTAAAGTCAAACTAAATGTGGTAATTCAGAGTGATTGACTTATGTGGTATATAAGTCAAACCATTGTAGAATAATGGTGAAATTGGTGTAAATTGACTTATGTGGCATATAAGTTAAACCATTGTGGAATAATGGTGAATTGGTGTAAATTGACTTAATGTGGTATAAGTCAAACCATTGTGGAATAATGGTGAAATTGGTGTAAATTGACTTATGTGGTATATAAGTCAAACCATTGTGGAATAATGGTAAAATATTGTAAATTGACTTAATGTGGTATAAGTCATACCATTGTGGAATAATGATGAATTAATATAATAATAGGACTTGTATGATGTCAATACTTGTCTAAATGTCGGTCTTGGAGTCAATTACTCAATGACATAACTTAACGAGTGTGGTAAACTCGGGTGGTAAGCTTGTAGTTAAAGATACCAACCAATAACGAATGAGTCAGATTGATAAGGGGTAAAAACGAGTTGTGGTTCTCGTATGAGAAGTTTAAAACATTCACAAAATGTTGTTGATTACTTGTAACAACCGGGGGTCGAGTTGGGAGAGTCAAAAAGGTAGAAAACTAAAATTTGCTGCAGGTGGACATGGACATGTCTGATTCTGCACATGGCCATGTCAGAAATTTTTAGTTCATCAGGTGGACATGGTTATGTGAGTCTGCACATGGACATGTCTGGAAATTGTTGTGGGCATCAGGTGTACATGGCCATGTCAGATTATGCACATGGCCATGTCAGAAATTTTATTTCTTCAAAACTTCCCATTTTTTTGGGGTATTTGTATGGGTCTAACCCATGGGGGTCTAAGGGAGGTTGTATATCATTACTAATGGTGTTAAACATGACGTTTTGCAGGTAAAGCTCTTATTTGAAGTCTTGGGTAACGCTTCATGGTGGAATTGGATTCTCATTTGGTTTGTTGTATGTTAATGGTTAGAGTTAGAACTCATTGATTGGGGTTCATTAAACTTGTTTAAGTTATCTCTTAGATATTGAAACTTGTTGTCGTTTTGAGATGTCGGTCGAACGTTTTAAAACAAGTTATGTCGTCTTTTTGTTGTAAATAACATGTGTTGTTTTGTTAAGGACGTTTATGAGACCTAAATTTCGCGTGCGTTAAAAGTTAAAATTGATTGAAATTTTTTGGTGTTACAAGAGATCAATACAATTATTAACAAGATTAATATATGATAGAAGATCAAAACCAAATAAAACTCTCACATGTCTAATACAATATGTGCTCTTTACTTGGTTTACATCTCCTTTACACCTGCCTCACACCCAAATATCAGGTTCGATGCTCTTTCTAGAAGATGTTCTTTTCATTCAAAAAAAATATGCATTATTATTTATTGGTTGGAAACTGGATGGACTGCCCCCACAGAATAAAATGAGTCATGGTTAAAAATAATTCCATTTTAATAGAAAATTAAAGAATAAAAAAAGTTAAAAACGAGTTGAGCTTGACATCTTTAAAATTAAATGATTCAAACTTAAACTTACTGAAGCTCGGGCTCAACTCATGTACACCCCAAGAATACACATAATATATATTTATACTTTATTAAATGATATTTAGAGTTTACAAAACTATAACATGTGTTATTAATTCGAATTTGTACAAATATAACTTTTGTGGTTGCAATAAGAGAAATAAAGCCCGCAAATTCAATGGATATGGTAGCTAAAGTAGCCGATTTAAGTTATACTCTATCCTTAACAACTGTAATTTTTATTAATGAAAATAAAAAGTGGTGTGTATTTAAAACGTCGATGATACCTTTCAAAAGTTGTATATATTTTTTTACCTTTTAGTCATCATCTAGAAAGTACATACTTTTTCTTATTGCTTATCGAAGTCTTTTATAGGATGCTTTAGGGTATGGCATGAAACTCATTAAATTATTAATCAGGAATTCATGATAATACTTTAATACACATGAGATAGTTTGTCTTTATTTAGATTAGATAAGAATATATAATTTGTAAAATTAGAAAAAAAAGGGCTATTTGGATATGGAAATACATATGACCTTTTGTGATTGTACTAGGAAAATTTAAGTTGGTAACCATGATACATTATTAAATAAATAAGTTTATTTAAGCTTTTTTAGCAAACCATATTTATACTAAATCAAAATAAAAAGTATTGTAACATCATGTATACATATTCTACATTGATTGTGGACTGTTGAATTCATAATAATAGTCAAACGTATTTGGGTGGCAGCAAGACCAACCAAAAGTAAAATCTTGAGTTCCTAATGAAAAAGCGGATAATATTGATTGGTGTGTGGAGACCGATAGGGGTGCAAACGAGCCGAGCTGCTCGCGAGCTACTCGAGATCGGCTCGTTAAAAAGCTCGAAACGAGCCGAGCTTAAACGAGCTCGAGCCGAGCTCGAGCCTAAGAATAAGCTTGTTTATTAAACGAGCCCGAGCCCGAGCTTCACTTATCGAGCTCGAGCCGGCTCGCGAGCCTTAACGAGCCTTTTATTTATATAATGTTTTTAATATATTTAATATATATTTATAAAATAATAATAATAATTAGTATATATAAAATTAAGATAAATATAATTAAATAATATGTATTATGTTATATATAAAAACTATAATAAAATTTATATAAAAATAATTATAAATATATATAAATTAATTAATATATAATAAACGAGCCCGAGCCCGAGCTTCACTTATCGAGCTCGAGCCGGCTCGCGAGCCTTAACGAGCCTTTTATTTATATAATGTTTTTAATATATTTAATATATATTTATAAAATAATAATAATAATTAGTATATATAAAATTAAGATAAATATAATTAAATAATATGTATTATGTTATATATAAAAACTATAATAAAATTTATATAAAAATAATTATAAATATATATAAATTAATTAATATATAATAAACGAGCCGAGCCCGAGCCGAGCTCGAGCTTGTAAAGCTACCAACGAGCCGAGCCCGAGCTTCAAAATTAGAGCTCGAATCGAGCCGAGCTCGAGCTCGAGCTCACAGTAAGTTAAACGAGCCGAGTTCGAGCCTAGTCAAGCTCGGGCTCGGCTCGGCTCGTTTGCACCCCTAGAGACCGATGTTACAATATTACATATTTAGATATTTAAGCAAACATAATACCATTTAGTTCAAGTTAATTAAATCTTTTGACTTTTGTTTATAGTCATCATCTGAAATGAAACAAGCCGGACTTAAATTTAGTAAAGCTTAGGATTAACTCAACTCAACTTTGTACACCCAAGAATACACATGATATAGATTTATCCTTTATTAAATGACAAGAATTTAGAGTTTATAAAATTATAACTTCGGTTATTCGAATTTGTAACAAATATAACTTTTGTGATTGTAATAGGAGAAATAAAGACCGCAATTTTGATGTGTTGTTGCTAAAGAAGCCAATTTACGTTGTACTTTATCCTTAACATGTGAAACTTTTATTAATAAAAATAAAAAAGTGTTATGTGTTTAAAGAGAATCCTTTTACACGTTATATCCTTTACACCTTATAATCATTATCTAGAAAGCACATATTTTTCTATAGTTTATCGAAGTCTTTTATAGGATGCTTTAGGGTATGACATGATACTCATTAAATTATTAATCACGAATTCATGATAATACATTAATACACATGAGATAATTTGTCTTTATTTAGATTAGATAAGAATATATAATTTGCAAAGTTAGAAAAAAGGTTATTTAAATATAAAAATACATATGACTTTTTGTGATTGTACTACGAAGATTTTAGGTGGTAACTATAAGGCCCCAAACACAGCAGGCCTCGCTTATTGGATTTACTAATCAACACATAGCTCATAAACATTAGACATTCAACACATGCAGCGGAAACGATTCAAACTTTAACATACGCAACGGAAATATATAACATGTCTAAACATAGCTTGTCTGATAAGAAATGAAACTTGTCTTAAACAACTTAAACATAATCTTAAACATAAACGGGATGTCAGATGCCGATCTTCGGGTAACTCTTCTCGCCAAGCCAAGCATCCACATCCATCTACTGCCACCTACACTCAACTGATATGCATACTAAAAATCAGCAACGCCGAGTGAATTCTAACGTTTACTTTAAATCAATAATATAAAAGATTTACTATTACATACATACTGTCCTTAAGGCAAAACTTTACATACTTACTTTTCAAATCAGTTTAAAACATAATGATAAACTTGTAGGATCGATAAATACAAGATGGTTGTATTCCAGTTGAGATTGGCGGAAATAATCACAACTGATCAATGTAAACAAGTAAACACAAGAAATACTGATAAATGCAATTTGTATTAAGCTTCAATGGTTACAAGATTACAGAGAAAACTCTAAGAAAAGCACTAAGATACAATGACTCTAAGTACTACTTATATAGTAACTTAGAATCAAGACAGACCCTTGATTATAAGGATCAGATCTAACACAAACCGTTGATCTTGTATTGAAGCTATTCTACGTATAATGACAATAAACACTATAAAAGTTAACTTTACTCAAACGTCTTCTTAGGCATCATTGCTTGCATGCTTGGAGAAGAGCGTTGTAGTGCTTTATTGTCTGCACCAGTGACATTCTTTCTGCATGGAGTGTGACAGTGGTGCAGCAGAAAGTTGTCAGTGGTACATGTTGCTTTTGCTTTTGCAAGGCTGGTCAGCTGCAACGTTTGATCTTTAATGGATGAATAACTATCAACAGCAGAGTTATTGATCAGCAGCAAGATGCAACCATCCAAAGCTGCTGATGATTTTTCTATCAGCAGCATCAAGTGTTGATGCTGCTGAGAAGCCTATCCGCAGCAACTCTGGTCTTCAGCAGAAGAACAAGTATCCGCTGCAGATAAGCTTATCCGCAGCAGTTTGTTGGTCAGCAGCAAACTCTGAGATTAGCAGCATTTGTACTTAGAGAATTTTATAGCCATCAGTCTTTATTTCTACAAACTCCCCCGACACTGATGCTACCAAAACTCTCTTACTGCTTTTGTTGCTGAAGCTTTTGCATGTGGCTGACGATTCTTGCAACCTCATAGCCTCTTGGGTCCTTGCTGGGATTGTTAAGAGGAAGCTCAGATAGAGTCTTGATATCTTTGCTTGGCATTTTGAAGATAGCCTTGCTTAGACACCTCATCTTCTGTCCTTTAACGTCTGTCAAGGTGAACTCATTTTCTTCAGCATTGTAGGACCAACTTATGAATGGAGAGTGATATTGGAGAGGTTTTGCATCAATAATTTCATCTTTACTGGGGTTGAAGTGATGTTTGATCACCAGCAACAGATGTCTCCCACCTTCATTCTCAGGCTCAATGGCTTCACCCAGCTCTATCATTCTTCTTAGATCAGAATCTGGAAGCTGCAATACCTCATCAACAGTTGTATAGAGCGATCTTCTTTATTCTATTCTTCCCCTGAAGACTTCAAACCTTTGATCTTGAGTACTGTAGGACCAGTTGATGATTTCTCTTGAGTCTTCTGGTTTGGTACTAGGTTTGCTTTTCTTCTTGGGAGGTTGTTGATGAGTAGGAGCTGGGTGGGAGGATTTGGACTTTGTGGGTGGAGAGGAGGGAGGTCTAGGATGGAGAGTGGAAGGTTGTTGGATAGAGGAAGTGGTGGATGATGGAGAAGACTTGGGTTTCTTTGATTTCCTTTCTTCTTCTTGATTGATTACCCTCTTCTTTGAGTCTTTCTTCCCAGTCTTTCTTCCTCTTCCTTTTTGACTTTGAAGTAAAGGGCTTGCAGGTTCATGAAGTTCATGGGACCTAACCTTTTTCCACTCTCTCATCTAGCCTTTAGGAAGTCAATCATGACCTTCCTTTCTTCATGGGTTCTTTTGTTGAAGGCAATGGTCTTCTTAGATTTCTGTTTGGCTTTTTCTTCTTCTTCATCCCTTTTCTTATTTGCCAATAGACCTTGCTAACCCATGAAGGCTCTGTAGATTTCTTTATTTGATAGTTTCTCAAAGTAGTCTGCATCCTCACCTTGAGAAATCAGAGCCTCTATCCACTCCTCTCTCATTTCTTTGGCTAGTTCAGAATCAGTTATTCTGAACTTGGCCTCTTCCTTCTTCTTCTTCTTCTCTCTTTCTTCTTCTTCTTTATTAAATTGTTCTTGCAGTTGAAGAGCTGGAGCTTCATCTTCTTGAATTTGATAGACTGCAGGAATCTTGACTTTCAGATCATCCAACAGTTTGGCATACAGCTGGATCTGTTGTTCTCTGAGGAGAATGACCCCTTTTCTTTCTTGAGCTTTTCGTAATTCAGCCATCTCCTCTTCTTCGCTTCTTCTTCTTCTTCTTCTTCTTCTTTCCTCCTTTTCCTTCTTTTCCTTCACAATCTTTTCTTCATCTTCTTTTGTCATGAGTCCCTTCTCCTTGTCTTTTCCGGATGCCTCTGCTTTAGCTTCATTAACCTCAACAGCAGATGTAAGAGATGTTGTTAGGATCTTAGCTTCAGCTTCATTGGCAAGATGAGGGGTAGACACAGTGAAAGGGATTTCTTCACTATCTTACTTTTCCCATTCATTCTCATATATAGCTTTAAAGGCCTCTTTGATATTCTGAGTGTAATCCCCGAGAAATTTCCGGCTTTATCTTAGCTTGTCCGGCATTGTAACTTATCTAATGTAGAGAATACATTTATACCGTTCAATAAATTTCTTGAATTCTTTTATACACTCATATTTAATTTCATGATTTAAATTTATGATTATCTTAATAAATGAATATATACATTTATAATTATAATGATACAACTTATTACAAAAAAATATTAGAGTATAATTATTAATGAATAAGAAATTTATAATGAAAATGTAATTAACTTAAATAATTAATCTGAGTTATAATTTATAAATGAATTTATTACTTTATTAAAAAACTTATATAAATTTTTAAAGATTTATAAAATTTAAGTCTAAATTAAACTTTATAAAAAGTTAGAGTTTATTTTATAAAACCTTGAAACTTAAAACACAACTTAATGCATAAAATAATAAAACTTGAAAGTTTGAGGACCTAATTTGCAAATTCTGAAACTTTAAACTTAACTTAAAAACTAACTTAAGCTTGAAGTGAAAACCTTTAAAACTTCAGGGTCCAATCTGTAAATCCGGAACTTTGTTTCTTCTCCAAACCGACCTCAAGTTCGAAACTTGGAGAGGCCGGTTTTGGCTGACTTTCTTTGATCTTGTAAACGAGATAATGCCAAGCGTTCTGGAGACCGGCAACGTTTTCGTGGAAGCTAAGCGATTCACTTTCCCCCATTAATCGAACGATTATGGTCGTGAAGACAGGCAACTGGTAACCGTAACCCCCATTAAAAGTCATCTCCCGAATCGTTTCGTTTACGGCCAAATTGCCTATAAATAACGGCCAAAAACCATCGACTACAAACACCTTGAACCTTCTACAACCTCAAACCGTCGTTAGCCGTTGCTGGAAACCCAGACCAGTCGAAGAAAGCCGTCGCGACATTTGCTCAATCGATCTCACGACATACGTAACAAACTAAGGTAAGAAATATATGAAACGAATCGTGCTGACCCAGGGGATGAAAGCCCCATGAAATCACGGCCGGCTATTAGCCGGATTGGACGATTTGGGTGGCTAGGGTTTCGGCCGGTCCTTGGGGAAGAAGACGATTCGGAAAAGCGGGTTAAGTCAAAAGGGAACCGGCTTAGACCAAGGCATCATGCCCTGGTCTAACGGTTAAAGTGTGTGCGTGTGTGTGACTCGGTCGAGGTCACAGGTTCGAGCCCGGGGGAGGGCGTTTTACCTGTTTTATTTATTTATTTATTTTTTTGCATTCCTTTTTACTTTTAAAAATTCCAGAAAAATCTTAAATAAATTTTACAAAAATTATAAAACCAGGAAACAATAAAATCTGAAATTTTTAGAATAACTTTTTATTTATTGTTACTTTTATATATAAACATTTAATAAATCTTCAATTTTATACTGACCTCTTTTTGTATTTGAAATCTTGAAACTTTGTGTTATTACTCCTAAATAAATATTTTATTTAAACGAATTTATCTCATAAATTAATTGGCAAGCATTATTAAAAATCTCTTAAACATAAAAATAAATAATTCAACAAAGGATGTTTATTTAAATACTTAAACAATTATGTTTAAAATAGATAATTATACAAAAACCTCTTTTATCCAAATTAAAGCCTAATTATCTTATAAATTCTTGGATAGGATTATCTAGTTATTATCTTTAAACTCCTGTAAAAATACCTAAATCTAATGTATAAATTATGGCATCTCAAATACCCCAACTACTATATATATATTAAAGTTTAGCAAACCTTAAACAATCTTTTAATTTCAAAACTTAAACAAATTTATCTTCAAATCCCAGATCTTACTATCTAGTACAGTCTATCTCAATCCTAGAATCCCAATCTATCTTGTAGGTTTATTGTGAACAATTCTCACATTACCTACCCAGTTCCTCCAATACTCAATCATCTTTGACTTCATCCAGGTGAGTATTCATAGCCCCTTTTTACTGCTTTTGTTTTGGGGTGAAACATGCATTAACTATCTTATCTACACGATTCTTTAACTTGATTCTTTGCTATGATCTACATGCTTTATATCTTTAACTATTTGGTGACCATTGCATGAATGCATGCCAGTACGTTCATTAACTTGTGTTGCAAGCCTAAGGCAGTACCTAACATGATCATTTATAGGGGAAACCGAAACTAAACTAAACTTACCACATAACCTTGGCGGGTTGTTGTTGGTGTGAACCATCATCATGGGTGTATCTCCCCATGTTGGATGTGAACTATTGTCATGGGTGTATCTCCCCATGTGAACTATAAAACTTCGGGTGTTATCTAACCCTTTTATCAAAACGGCAATCCGTGGGATTGTGGCAGCTATATTTCATTTACCAGGGTTGAACTGTACGCTTGGAGCCTTATGTGTTATTAGATATGCTTTAGATCTGTATTAGAATCTTTTGAATCGTAAACTTTATCTAAACTTTGGTATTGGTGTCAAAACCTATGTTGCTCACCAACTACTTGTAGTTGACTTTTACTCGCATGTTTCAGGTGCTCCTGCTTAAGGTCCTTGCTGCTCACGTAGGACTTGGACCTAGAAATTAAACTGAAAATATATGTCATGTTAACTTTTGTCGTTTCATTGTTTTGTAACGGGTTATTCAATATGGAATAATAAATATCTTCGAATTAATTAGATGATCATGAGCTTTTGAACAACCGTGTCAGCCCCGGCGTTTAATCCGCCGCTGGCCGGGGTGTGACACTGAGCAGCCACTTTTCTTGACCCTTCTGCTTTGTTTAGTATGACAGTTGGTGAGGAGGGAAGGGATAGATCTGAGTCAGAGTCATTCATTGCAGGCGATTCCTCCTTATAAAGAGAAGCCTTGATGAGTTTGATAATTTCTTGACTTTCTAAGGAGTTGATGTTGCAGATGAGTGATCTGAGCTCAAAGACCTTTTGTAGGAAGTCTGAAGGTAGGAGTAAGATCTCTTTGATGTTGATTGAGAGAGAAGATCCATTGCTTAGGAAGAAGGTGAAATCAGAGGACTTAGTGCTCACCCATCCTAGCACTTCCAAGTCCCTGACCATGATGTTGTACAAGAATCTTCGCCAGCAGATAACTTCTTCTTTAGTTAAAGCACTGCTCCTGATTAAGTCAAGTCTTCTTGGAGCCAGTCTTTGTTCTGCTGTTGATGAAGATTCAGGATAAGCCACCCTATTTGCTTCTTTTAGTAGTCTTTCAAACCAGGGCATATTATCCTCCATTAAGTCATAGAACCTGCTGATTGCAAGTTCTGCTAAGAGATCTGATGAAGTGTTGATACATCTTGTCAGATACAGATTAAGAACCTGGAGGGCATTAAGAGTGTTCCAGTTTAGCTCTTCTACTCCACTAAACTCCCATCCAATCCAGAATCTCTCAGTTATGCCATCATACCCCAAAGCTAGAATGGAGTCGAATTCTAGCTTGTTTGAAGTTAGTGAGAATTGGGGAGTAGATGTTTGACTTATTATGGCTGCAGCTTCAGGGAGTATGCTGAATGATGGAGGTGTATCTTCATGGAGAGTTTCATCTTGCAACACCTCATCAACAGCTCGAAAAACTAACTTCCAATCCTCAGTGATATCTTCCTCTTCATCTACTGAGTCTGGCAAGTCATGGATTTGAACAAAAGCAGGTTTGTGTAGAGAACTTTGAAACACAGTCTGCTCTTGTATCCATTCTTCTAGGTTGTCCGCATCATCTTCCTTGGTAACTACCTCCCCCTTTTTGGTTGCATCAGTGCATAGAGTGTTATCTGTTTGAGTACCCACTGATATAAGGGAGGGAGAAGTCACTGGAGGGCATTGATGGGCTTCATGTATAGAGACTTGGTGCCGCAGTTTGGACACTTCAGCCTCTAGCATTGCCACCTTGTCCATCAATTCCAAATTATGAAGTTTCAGTCTGTCCTCATCCATAGTTGTGGAATCCTTGGAGCTGGATGGGGTCTTAGGCCTAGCCTCTACATCCCCATCACCCTGGTTTTCTTGGCGCCTGGGATTCCTCTCAGTGAAGAGTGTTTCAAAGGAAACATCCTCACTATGAGTTGCCGTGGTTGGGGTCTTAGTGATGTTGTCACTGTCCTCCTATGCAGTTGATGTACCAGGAGTAGTGACAGCCCTTTCCACATTCACTCTGTCAGTACCACTAGAGTGAACCTTCTTGGGTGATGAACTTGGGTTGGGTGCATTAGCAGCCAAGTCAATCAATACCTCCGAGATAGTGGTAGTTGGAGAAGGTATATCATCTTGACTAGGTGCCTCTGCACTTAAGTTCAGAGAAACTAAATAATGATATGGCTCAGCGGGTTGTTCTATGGATCCGGGATGTGATCCTGATCCTAATAGAGAAACTTCCAAGGAGGTCTCTCTAATATTTTGGCTATCTCTTTTGATATTCTCATCAGAATGTTGGGATTCTGAATGAGGGCTTTGAGGTTGGGATTGGGCCTTTGAGACAAGAAGAGAAGGAGTCTTCTTGCTCCTTTTTCTAGTGTATGTCGTTGCAACTGGGGCCTTTGTTCCAATTGAACGATAACATCCAAAACAGGTGTAAGTAATTTTTGTACCTGTGCATCCTTAGTAGTTTGCACAGGGGTTCGAGCAATGGAAGCAGCTTGTTGTTTAGGATTTGAAGTGGAGGGTGTGGGATCAGTATCAGCTGGGATTGCTGAACTGTCACCCTGGGTACTTTGTATGTTCAGCATTGTAGATAACAATGGAACCTTGACTCCTGAGAAATTTTTGGAAACAATTCTCATACTTTGAAAAATATTATTTTTATGACCCAACATGATGTAGATTCTTGCAGGTTTTGAGAGATCTTTTAGTTCCTGGTTGAAAACCTCCTGCAAGAATCTGGGGTACATAAAAAATTGTTGCTTTGCACCCTCTTGAAGGTTATATCTTAAAACCTCAAAGATGAGGTGTGCAAAGTTGAAGTCTAAGCCAGCAACCATACCATGGAAAGCAGAGGCAAGTGCAGAGCTCACTTGATGCCATCCACTTCTCTTCTGAGATATGCATTGTAGAAGAGTGTGGCAGAGATACTTCCATGGAGGGCCCATCAGTGCCTTCTCTATTGTGTACTCATTTTGATTTCCAGTGTACCCTATGGATACAAAGGTCCTCATGTATTCTTCCTTTGAGTATGAGATTGCTGCCTCCTCATCTTGAAGCTGAAGATCTTTTCGGAGAGTAGCTACAGAGATGATGATTTCCTTGCCTTCTACCTTGGCTTTTATTTGGGGAATCCCCTGTTCGGTAGAGTAGAAAGTGGTATTCCGAAAATCCTCCATATAAGGAATATATATGGTGGGGTTGACTGTTAGTGCAAAATGTATCTTTGATCGGCACAGAAAATCGATTATATCATCGAACCCCTTGGACTTCTTTCCTTTGGTTAAGTATTCCATGAGGTTGTGATATGGGGAGAACTTATCATCAGGATTGTTTATGTCTGCCATTTTTGTTTGATTTTGGAGGGAAGGAGGAAGGTTTTTGAAAGGGTGGTTAAGGATGGAAGGCTTTGAATGTTGTGGGGGCTTGAGAGAAAGTGATGGGAGTTAGGGCGAAATTGAATGTGAAGGGGTGGTGAAGAAATTTGATTTGTTCTTATAACGGCAGAGGAGGAAAAAGCAAAATGACCACTTGTACAGTACAACCTTATTCACTTTTTACCGTTACAACTGTAATGCACTATAGCAGTCATGGTAAAGACTGAAAGGAATTTTTGCAGCGGGTAAAAGTTAATTTAGACTTATTTTTACCCATCAGCAGCAAACTTGGTTACTGCGGATGGTTAAGCCTATCCGCTACAAGCTTGGTTGCGGCGGATAGTTAAGTCTGTCAGCAGCAAACACTATTGCTACTGATGGATGCATTGATCCGCAGCAAGGGAGTTGCTGCTGACTGCCTTAAAGCTATTCGCATGAAACTTGTTCCTGCTGATAACTTAAAGCAGTCAGTGGCAAAATCTTTGCTGCTGATTATTAAACCTGTCAGCAGCAAAAATGGATGCTGCTGACTTGTAACTTTTATTTATAACAAAAGACAAACATATTTACACAGATAAAGTTTTTAGAGACATATTTTAATCAAAGTTCATCATACCAATAGATTCAACTAAATATCTAAATCTAGCTTCCTCAAACGGTTTTGTAAACAAATCAGCATATTGCTCATTGGTATGAACTTTGGTTAAAATAATTCTCTTTTTCTCAGCTTGATCTCTTATGAAGTGATACCTGATGTCAATGTGTTTTGTCTTGGAGTGCTGCACCGGATTGTTTGTGATTGATATAGCACTCATGTTGTCAATGTGAATGGGAGTTGCCATGAAAGTCATCCCATAATCCAGCATTTGATTTTGTATCCAGATGACTTGTGCACAGCAACTTGAAGCTGCATTGTATTCTGCTTCTGCTGTAGAAGTTGAAACACATGTTTGCTTCTTGCACTACCATGAAATCAGTCTCCCTCCCAGAAACTGACATCCCCCTGAAGTGGACTTTTTGTCCAAGTTACATCCCCTATAATCACTGTCAGTGTATGCATACAGATTGAACATATCATTTTTAGAGTACCATAGCCAAAGTCTTGGGGCTCCCTTTAGGTATCTGAAAATTCTCTTGACAGCTTGAAGATGTGAAATCTTTGGAGCTGCTTGGAATTTTGCACAGAGACATACTACAAACATGATATCTGGCCTTGAGGCAGCGAGATACATGAGAGACCCTATCATTGCACGGTACTAATGTTGATCAGTGTCTTGACCATCTTTGTCTGGAGTCAGCTGATGGTGCACTTGCATAGGGGTTCTTGCAGCAGAGCAGTCAGCAATCTTGAATCTTTCCAGAATGCTCTTGACATATTTGGGACTTGTTTGACTTGAAGACACAGAAAGAAATTTAGCTCACCCATTAAGCTCATTTCAAACTTTGAGTGAATCAGGATCTCGAAGTCTTTACACAACTTCTTCCTTGTTGATCCAAAGATGATATCTTCTACGTAGATTTGAACTAGTAAGATTTCTCCCCCTTCATCTTTGATAAACAAGGTCTGGTCAATGGCACCTCTTCTGAAGTTGTTGCTTAGTAGATATCCAAACAAAGTTTCATACCAGGCTCTTGGGGCTTGATGTAAGCCATATAGTGCTTTGTCTAGTTTGAACACTTGGTTAGGATATGCAGGATCTACAAAGCCTGGAGGCTGATTGACATATACTTCTTCACCAATCTTCCCATACAGAAAGGCACTCTTGACATCCATTTGATAGACCATGAAGTTCTTGGATGCAGCATATGCCAGGAAGATTCTGATGGCCTCTAGTCTGGCAACAGGAGCAAAGACTTCATCATAGTCAATTCCCTCTTCCTGAGTGTAGCCTTAGGCTACAAGTCTGGCTTTGTTCTTGACTATAATGCCTCTCTTATCTTGCTTGTTCCTGAATACCCATCTTGTGCCAATGGTAGATTGACCAGGTGGAAGATCAACAAGGTTCCAGACATCTTGTCTCTTGAATTGCAGCAACTCTTCCTGCATTGCCTCAATCCAACTGCTGTGTTGCAGAGCTTCATCTATCTTCTTTGGTTCCACCTGAGATAGGAAACATGAAAACAAACATATATTTGCCTCATGAGATTTGCTTCTTGTTAGAACTCCTTTGTGAACTTGGCCAATAATATTTTCCAGAGGATGTTCCTTGTTGATCCTCTGTGCTGGTACCACCTCCAGCTGTATCCCTTGCTCAAGATTTCTTTGATTTTGATCAGGGATTTCTTCATTCATGGTTGAAGAGTCTTTCAGATCAACAGCTACAGCAGTGTTATCAGCAGTAGTATCTGCAGCATCTATAACATTTACCGAAGAGTTGTCATTCAAGTTTTCATTTTCAGACAGGCTGCTGCTGGTGACATTTGAGAGTGTGGTTCTGGCTGCACTTGCTTCAATGGCTTTCATAACAGATGGAGGATCAATGGATGGTCTTCTCAGACTGATAGAAAATTTTGGAAAATCCAATTTGTAGTCAGAGGAGGTGGAAGCAGGTGCTTGAGGAGAGGAAGACTTCATATTTGAGAAGATGAGAGGCTCAAATATTTGGGTGAAGGAGTCTATGTCAAAAAGCCTGTTTGGGCCTTTTCCCTGTTCAAAGACAATGTGTTCTATGCATTCCATATTTGCTGATTCTTCCACAATTATTGTTCTTGAGTTGAATACTCTGTAGGCCTTGGATTGAGAGGAATAGCCCACAAAATATCCTTCATCAGATTTGGTACCAAACTTAGGAAGAACCCCATGTGTGATCAGAATTGTGCATGGACATCCAAAAGGTTTTATAAATCCAATGTATGGAACTCTTTGGAACCATAATTCATAAGGTGTCTTGTTGAGAGGCTTGACTATGAGAACTCTATTTTGCACATAGCAGGGTGTGCTTACTGCTTCTGCCCAAAATGTGAGAGGCAGTTTTGAGTCAGCCAACATAGATCTTGCTGACTCAATTAGAGTTCTGTTTCTTCTTTCAGCAACTCCATTTTGTTGAGGATTTCTTGGAGCACTGTATTGCCTTTCGATTCCCTTGCTCTCACAGAAACAGTTCAAAGTATGGTTCTTGAACTCTGTGCCCTGATCACACCTTATTATCTTCACCTTCTGATTGCTTTGATTCTCTACCCAAAGGATGTAGGATTTGAGAATTTCAGCAGTTTCATCTTTGGTTCTCAAGAAGTATACCCATGAGAATCTGGTGTAGTCATCAGTTATCACCAAACAGTATGACTTCTTACCCATTGACATAATATTTGTAGGAGCAAAGAGATCCATGTGCAATAGCTGTAGTGGAGTATCATTTGTATTCAAAGTCTTGGGCTTGTGAGAACTCTTGTGTTGCTTTCCCTTTAAATAAGCAATGCAGTGATCTTCTAGCTGGAATTCTTTATCAGGAAGCCCTCTGACAAGATTGTCCTTCACCAATTTGTTGATAGTTTTGATGTTGACGTGACTTAATCTCCTGTGCCAGAGAGCTGATTCATCAACTGAAGCTTTTGACAGAAAACAGGATACATTGCCAGATGGAGTGACCTCATTCATGTCAAGCACATAAAGGTTTTCTTTTCTCTGAGCAGTTAATAAAATCTTTTCTAGAGGAGGTTTGGATAAGCCAGAAGATAGTACAAAGCATTCTTTGTCTGTGAAGAGCATCCAATGCTTTTGATAACAGACCTGAGAAACACTCATGAGATTGAAGTCCAATTCTTTGACATAATTTACTTTATCAATACTCATTCTTTCATTTGACACAGTCCCTTGTCCAGTAATAGATCCTCCTTTTGAGTCACTCCCAAAGGCAACATATCCTCCATTGAAGTATCTTAAGTTGGAGAGGATGGATCTGTTGCCTGTCATGTGCCTGGAACAACCACTGTCTACCACCCAAGTGTTATTCTTGTGACCTGGCTGCCCCTACACATGAGAGAGATCTAGTTGGTGGGAGGAATCCAAGAGCTTGCATCCTTGAAGAAAAGGGTTCTCGGAATATCAGATTCAGCATGTGTGCAATCAACAGAGCCAATGATGATTCTTGGAGGGATAGAAGCTGGGATCTTGGCTTTCCATTGCTGAGGAGATGGTTTTCCAGTTCTTTTTGCTCTGTCAGCAGCTGATGTTGCTTTGGCTGCTGATGGATTTGCTTTATCAGCAGCAGATTTTGCTGCTGATGACTTTAGCTTATCAGCAGTAGATTTTGTTACTGCTGATGGTTTTGCCTGAGCAGCAGCAAACTTGGTTGTTGCTGAAGGCTTATCTTTCTTTACCTTGTTGATGGAGGGCTTCTCTGTAGAAGTTCTCATGCTGATAGACTTTCGTTTAGGAGGGGCTTGATGAAGGATCTGGTTAAAAGGATTAAAATCACAATTTACAGTAAATTGGTCTGATTCACCACAGATGATGCAAGATTGTTGAGGCTTTGACATCTGCTTCCTTGGTGGGGAAAGAGAGTTTCTGAAATGAGTTGCCTTGGCTTCAGAACTCCTTACCTTTCTATTCTTGTGTGTCTTCTCAAAAGCATGTTGTTTGAGGTTTCTCTGCTCCTGAAGGTAGTAGAAGCAGGTGCTGGTAGTGTGGTTGTATTTGCCACAGACAAAGCATGATTTAGCCAGTTTGTCCCTTGAAAGGTAAACATAGTCCTTCCTTTTGAATAGGTCTTTAAAGTTCCAGGGGGTGAGATTTTTTGTGCTCAAAGGTGGCTTCTTCCAATGTCTTTTGAACATATGGAACTCTTTCTCCAGGCGCATGACATATGGCAAACACCTTCTTTGAGGCTTTGAGTTGCAGGAGGTTGAAGACTGTCCCTTTTCAACAGTTAGCTTTCTTCCTTCTGGAGGATAACTACTTTTGATTTGTTTGAAAGGCATAGGAACCGGAACAGTTGGTAAAGGGACAGGAGCACTTGTTTGAATGACTTCAAGTACAGGCGGTGCTGGTACTTGTACAGGTGATGAGGCCTCCTCAGTTTTAGTGGACTCTGAGCAAGTTGACTTAGACTCAGACTCTGTCGAGGTAGTGCATTCTTGAACCAGTGGTTCATGTCTTGAGGGATCAAGATCTCGGTTGGCCTTTTCAAGATTTGAGAGATTGAAGCTTGGTTCATGGATGGCAACGTAGTCAGTAGGAGGTGCAACGACTTGGTATTGTTCAGCATGATACCCCAGACCAGTTTTTACCTTGTCATGAACTTGAGCATCCAAAAGTCTTTGCAGCTTTTTGGATGCAAATTCATATTTGCCAACATGAACTTTCTGTTCTGCCAATTCTGCTCTGGTAGCTTTTAATCTAGCCAATAGATCATCAATCTGAGTTTCAAGATTGGTTTGTTCATGTTTTAGTAATGAAATCTCTTTCCTTAGGCAGTTAATTTTTTCTTTATAATTGTTTTCGACTTTTGTGAATTCAGATTTCATTTGATGAAACTCTTCATTTTGATATATAAGGTTTTGATTATGATTTCTGTAGCTTAACACCTTATAATTACAAGCTTGGGAACATAGATGTTCATATACCTAAGGCGGTATTTTAGTTGTGTCTGCCATAAGAGCTTGGTTGTTAGCAGGAAGATCTTCATATTGGAAGCTCTAGTCAAAGTCAGAAGTTCCAACAGCTGCACAAGTTGCAGTTTGAGCTGGAGGAATGGCTTGTTGCTGTTGTTGTCTTGGTTAGGCTTGGTGAGCTTGTCTTGATTGAGGAGCTGCTGGGTTTGCTCTAGGTGCCTTGCATTCTCTAGCAAAATGACCCAGTTGGTTACAGTTGTAACATCTTAGTTTGCTTTTATCCAAGCCAACTCTGGTGTTGGAGTTGTTACTTGGAATGGGTCTTTCGGTTCTAGAGTAGAATCTTTTTGCTCTTATAGAGAGCATGGCATACGAGTGCTGTATGTCTATTTCTTCTAAGTCATCTGGATGGAAGCATTCCAGATCCTCCTTGATAAAGGACATGTTGCTTGAGTTTTCAGAAACAAAAGCAGCAGAGGTTGAGGTTTGAGGAGGAGCTTCTAGGAGAAATGGTGATGTGTTTGCTTGAGAGGTTGGAGTTTGGGGATGAGTGACTATGGAAGGATAATAGTTGCTTGAACTAGGACCTGAGTGGTCAGAGTGGAGGGCAGAGGAGGTGGTGGTGGATGTTGAGGCTGTTTGGTAGCTTGAGCTTCTTTCTTTTGCCTGAATCATTTCTAGCTCATAGGTTTTTAGCATTCCAAAGAGCTCAGTCATCTGGAGAGTCTTCAGATTCTCAGTTTTTCTGATGGACACTGTGTAGAATGTCCAGCAACTCGGTAGAGACCTGATGAATTTCTTGAGAATATCTTCATTCTCTAGCTTCACCTTTGAGCACTGCAGCTCACCTACAAGATAGGTAAATCTGTTATATAAAACCGTTAGAGACTCACCTTCCTTCCAGACGAAGTTTTCATATTGCTGTTTCAGAATGTCTCTTCTGTTTTCTTTGACTTCTTCTGAACCAGCAAACATTTTTTCAAGAGCCTCCCATAGCTCCTTTTGCAGTTTTATAACCTCTGAAGTTATGAAAAACTTCATTTGGTAAGAACATCTGGATGGCTCCCAAGGCTTTGAAGTCTACCTTAATTTTCTTGATGTTTTCATCAGAGTACTTGGAGGGTTCTTTGGGAACCAGTGTGCCTCCGGAGTCAGCTGAGGACACCATGGGTATGTATGGTCCATCTTTAATGGATTTACACATCCCATACTCCTGATAGCAGAAGAAGCTTTCCATTATGTTCTTCCACATATCGTAGTCCTCCCAAGACACCAGTCTTGGTGGTCTGTTAATGATTCCGATATCTTCAAATCCATTGTTTTGAGCCATTTTTTTATTTGTGATAGTGAGACTTTATCAAAGATATAGTTTAGAATAGAACCGAATAATGATTAAACAAGTGTGAGTTTGTTTAATTTGTGAGCCAAAGCTCTGATACCACTTGTAGGATCGATAAATACAAGATGGTTCTATTCCGGTTGAGATTGGCGGAAACAATCACAACTGATCAATGTAAACAAGTAAACACAAGAAGTACTGATAAATGCAATTTGTATTAAGCTTCAATGGTTACAATATTATAGAGAAAACTCTAAGAAAAGCACTAAGATACAATGACTCTAAGTACAACTTATATAGTAACTTAGAATCAAGACAGACCCTTGATTCTAAGGATTAGATCTAACACAAACCGTTGATCTTGTATTAAAGCTATTCTACGTACAATGACAATAAACACTATAAAAGTTAACTTTACTCAAACGTCTTCTTAGGCATCATTGCTTGCATGCTTGGAGAAGAGCATTGTAGTGCTTTATTGTCTGCACCAGTGACATTCTTTCTGCATGGAGTGTGACAGTGGTGCAACAGAAAGTTGTCAGTGGTACAGGTTGCTTTTGCTTTTGCAAGGCTGGTCAGCTGCAACGTCTGATCTTCAATTGATGAATAACTATCAGCAGCAGAGTCGTTGATCAGCAGCAAGATGCAACCATCCAAAGCTGTTGATGATTTGCATATCAGCAGCATCAAGTGTTGATACTGCTGAGAAGCCTATCTGCAGCAACTCCGATCTTCAGCAGATAAGGCTATCCGCAGCAGATTTGTTCTTCAGCAGAAGAACAAGTATCCACTGCAGATAAGTTTATCCGCAGCAGTTTGTTGGTCAGCAGCAAACTCTGAGATCAGCAACATTTGTACTTAGAGAATTTTGTAGCCATCAGTCTTTATTTCTACAAGACCGTCAATTCCTTGACACTGTACTGCCCTCATGGCTCTCGGTCATTAACCGACAAGTACCTGGTCAATGCCCCCATGGCTAGCACCATGAACCGACACTACCGTTTAACCGTCAATTCACTTGTCACTACTGTACCGCCCTCATGGCTACTAGCACCATGAACCGACTAGTACCTGGTCAATGCCCTAATGGCTAGCACCATGAACCGACAATACCGCTTTAAGCTAAGGGGAGTTGCGTGGTTCTCCCGAGCAACCGCCGCCAATCATACCAATTGTACAACTGATAGCGAACCCAAAGGTTCGTACTAATGGATAGAACCCATATCTGACATCTTGTACAAGTAACATATGTCACAAGAACCTTTGCAGCTGGTACACATTCCCGTATGAATTCTATTCACTTTCTGTTCATAAAACTTTATCTGACTTGTTCATAACTTTCACATATCTTATGCCTTTGTTTATGTATATATGAAAATATAGTAAAAGCTTGCCAAAAAGATATCTTTGCTTTGCTGAACATAGCTTGACACATATATCATGTCTTTGTTTATGTATATGAAAATATAGTAAATGCTTGCTATAATAATATATCTTGCTTCACTGAAAAACATACTAGCACGTATATTATGCCTTTGTTTATGTATATGAAAATATAGTAAACGCTTGCCATAATATAGCTATACTTTACTCAAAATGTACATTTTCCTCTTTTAAAATTTACATTTGAACGTAGCTTTTCACTTCAGTTTATAATATATAAAATACAATAAACTGTAAGGCCCCAAACCTGGGAGGCCTCACGTATTGGATTTACTCATCAACACATAGCTCATAAACTTAAAACTTTCACAATCACAGCGGAAGAGCTTTAAAACTTTAACATACGCAACAGAATACATAACATAACGTAAACATACTTGTCTAGTACAAATTTAAACTTGTCTTAAACAACTGAAACATAAAAATAACAATGGGATGCCAGATCTTCACTTCGGATAACTCTGTAAGCCAGCCAACCATCCATTTGCCACCTACACTCAACTGATATGCATACTAAAATCATCAACGCTGAGTGAGTTCTAACGTTTACTTTAAATCAGTCATATAAATGATTTAACATTTACATACATACTGCCTTCATGGCTAAATTTTACATATATTATGTTTTAACTCATACATTCATTATCTGGACCGAGCTTAGCTTTATCTTTTCATTTTTTCCCGTAATTGCCCCAATTGACTCAAGTCCAAAGGTCGACAGCTAAGGGAAGTTAACACGATGCATCACCGTAACATTCCGACTGGTGTCAAGACGATGTCACCCTGCCGTTAGTTTCACTAGTAACTACTTAGGCACAAAACCTGCTTAGGCACTTAAGCCCTTCAATAGGTACTGAAGCCCTTCTATAGGCACTGAAGCCCGTCTGTAGGCACCGAAGCCCTTCTGTAGGCACCGAAGCCCTTTTGTAGGCCCTACGTTAGGCACCGAATCCCTTCTATAGGCACTGAAGCCCTTCAATAGGCACTGTAGCCCTTCTATAGGCACTGTAGCCTTTCTATAGGCACCGTAGCCTTTCTTTAGGCACCCGAGCCCTTATCTGGTTCTCTGCACATTGTAACATTTGTCACCGTAGGAACCGTAGCTTGACTTGGTACTTATTCCCGAAGGAAACTTTATATTTTACTTTCCCTTTTAACGTACTGACTTTCTTTAACTTGATCATACTAATATATATTATGCCTTTGTTTATGTATATCAAAATATAGCAAACGTTTGCCAATAATATAACTTGCTTAACTGAAACATAGCTTAACACATATATCATGCATTTGTTTATGTATATGAGAATATAGTAAACGTTTGCCATGAAATACCTTTATACTTTACTGAAAACATACTTTTGCCTCTTTTAAACTTTCCCTTTTAAATCATGACTTTGCGATCGTTTATCATTTATTAATATAATATATAATAAACACGTTATTCACTAAGTATGCATACCATCCCAAAAGTAGACAAAAAGGGGATTAGAACTCACCTGATATTCTGTCTACTGAAACTAAAAGCTTGGGCTAAATGAGTGCTACGTGATCTGTGCGAATA
Source organism: Smallanthus sonchifolius (assembly GCA_023525975.1). Lineage (NCBI taxonomy): Eukaryota > Viridiplantae > Streptophyta > Magnoliopsida > Asterales > Asteraceae > Smallanthus > Smallanthus sonchifolius. Next base: position 75,295,156 of record CM042037.1, read on the forward strand.
CAATACATGAAATTGGTTAAACTTGCAAGAGTCGGCTTAAACATTGGAGAGTTGGCCGACACTCTCAAGAGTTGGCTGATACTCCGGAGAGTCGCCTGAACTTGCGTTCAGGACTTGTGTCATGCTATAGGAGGCCGATTCTTTCCGGGCCGATTCTCCCTTCATCTTCTTCGTTGAGAGTCGACTCAAGAACCCTAATTCCATAACAGATTTGTTTTCGATCTAAAACCATAAATTTTTACGTTCAAATCACTTCTCTAACTCCCATGAAGCCAGATCTATACTTTTCATGTGCTTTTATACGTAAAAATCCAACCTTTATGTGATTATACCCAAGAAACTCTTAAAACCCATTTCGAACAAAAACTCAAATCTAAGCTAGTTTCTTACCTATAATCGGCTCGTTTCTTCAGGAAAGCTTCGTGTTATCACTGGAGAAGAAGTTTGGTTCGATCTTGGAGCAAAACCGACACCTTTCTCTCTCTAAGTTGTTTCTCACTTTCTCTCTCTAGAAAAATGAAAATGGTGCAAGAATAAGGGTTTGGGGCTGATCTTGATGCTTATAAGGGCCCATTATCTCCCCTTGTCTTGGCCCATATGAACAGGCTAAGGCCCAAGCCCGATCCTCCATTTTCTCCCGTTCATTCTAATACTCGAGGACTATTTCATATTCTAAAAACTCGGGATGTTACAAGTCCACCCTCCTTACAACAGGTTTCGTCCTCGAAACCTGCCATAAGCTATACTGATAGCAAATCACAGAATGGGTGGCGTAAACCGTAGCTATGCAAGGCAGCTTGTTCATGAAGGCCATTGTGATTAACTACCACTGAGAGTTCAACCGGGGCGATCTCTAATTCTAAGGCATCTAAACTAATGTGGCTAACTAATCATATAAAGAATCGATAATATGAACTTGTTGTAACATATAAGAGCTTGTAACATACCTTACTGAGTTATCTGGTAGGCCCTTCCTTTGGCCTTGTTGATGTAGGGTTCTTTCTCTACACCTTTTCCCTTTCCAGATCCCCCCCGCTTCCGGCTCTTTATAGTCTCGACTCAAATGTCCCAGCTCTCCACAGTTGTGGCGCCTAGGCTTCATCGGGCAGTCACGTGATTGGTGTCCAAACTTGCCACACCTAAAGCATCCCGCCTGCCCAACTATACACTCTCCTTCGTGCCTTTTCACACATTTATCACATAGAACCTTAGCTTCTAACCTTGACCTCCTATCACTAGGACCCTGAAGGTCCTCCCAGTCCGCTTAGCCGCCTGTTTCTTAGGTGCTTCATAAATGACTTCATAGGTGACGTCATCATACACAACTCCGCTCAGAACAACCACCGACTCAAAGGTACTCGGTGTGTTTGTCTTTAAAAAGGTACGTATCTTTAGAGGCAACCCCTGAACATAATAATGAATTCTCCTCTCCTCTGTGGTTACAAGATGAGGCACCAGGCGTGCCAGTTCATTGATATCGGAAGTGTATTGTTTGTGAGTCATGAGTCCGGCTTGCAAAGTCAGGAACTCTCTCTCCACCTTGTGGACTTCGTTCTTGGGGCAGAACTTCTCAATTACTAATGCCTTCAGATCATGCCACCTCATTAGCTCGACCGCTTGGTCACCCTTAGCCTGTTTCACAGTCTCCCACCAGTGTGCCGCCTCCCCTTTCAGCGACTTAGCTGCGAACCTGACCGCTTGATCTGGTCGGCAGTTACTGAGGCGGATGGTGTATTCCATGCCATTGATCCAATATAAGGTATCAGCTGCTTCTTTCTCCCCAGTAAGCTCAGGTGGATCACAACAACGAAATGCCTTGTAATCGCATCCGTGAGTAGGCGGTGCAACATTCTCCACCAGAACTGGTCCTCCCATGCTTGGAAGCGCCACGGGCCCTTCAGTGGCTTGGATTGTGTTGGAGTTCTCCTTGGCTTTCCTCAGGGCTTCGTCTAGTATGACCGGTAAGGTTTCCTTCAGTATTCGGGTGAATTCCCGGTCGAGAGCTACCTGTACAGCTGGTTCAAACTCAAATGGCTGGTCGTCCACATGTTCAGCATTGTGCTGACTAACCCGTGTCTCAGTATAGGTAGTGTGAACACTCTCCTCAATCTCTTGGTTTGTACTAGCTCTACCGCGGTGGCCTGTACGCCCACCACGTCTTCCTCCTCCACCTCTTCGAGCTCCTCCACATCTTGCTATTCTTACTGAAAGATAGAGAACAAAGGGATTTAACTTCATCATGCTAGGGAATATGTAGAACTTAATAAGTAAGGTAAGATGTTAATATACACTGCCATCTTCAATTAACCATTACATCACTTCTTGTTTTCTATTTATTCACTTTCATGATTCCACTAAAGGCTCTATTCTTACCTTGACACTCTAAACTGGGAAAGAAACTTTACTTACAATAAACTTCTGATGCTTTGGCTTAAGTTACCCGTTACTTGCATCCGCTATTTGGTCCCATTCTCAATTTAAGTCTGGACATCGAGGATGTCAAAATCTCTCAAAATATGGCTCTGATACCAACTTGTAAGGCCCCAAACCTGGGAGGCCTCACGTATTGGATTTACTCATCAACACATAGCTCATAAACTTAAAACTTTCACAATCACAGCGGAAGCGCTTTAAAACTTTAACATACATAGCGGAATACATAACATAATGTAAACATACTTGTCTAGTACAAATTTAAACTTGTATTAAACAACTGAAACATAAACATAAAAACGGGATGCCAAATCTTCACTTCGGGTAACTCTGCAAACCAGCCAAGCATCCATTTGCCAGCTGCACTCAACTGATATGCATACTAAAAAGCAGCAACGCTGGGTGAGTTCTAACGTTTACTTTAAATCAGTCATATAAATTATTTAACATTTACATACATACTGCCCTTATGGCTAAACTTTACATATTTTATGTTTTAACTCATACATTCATTATCTGGACCGAGCTTAGCTTTATCCTTTCATTTCTTCCCGTAATTTCCCCAATTGACTCAAGTCCAAAGGCCGAGAACTAAGGGAAGTTAACACGATGCATCACCGAAACATTTAGTAACAGTCCCGACTGGTGTCAAGTCGATGTCACCCTACCGTTAATTTCACTAGTAACTACTCAGGCACAAAACCTGCTTAGGAACTTAAGCTCATCGATAGGCACCGAAGCCCTTCTGTAGGCTCTACGTTAGGCACCGAAGCCCTTCTATAGGCACTGAAGCCCCTCAATAGGCACTGAAGCCCTTCAATAGGCACCGAAGCCCTTCAATAGGCACCGTAGCCCTTCAATAGGCACTGTAGCCTTTCTTTAGGCACCCGAGCCCTTATCTGGTTCTCTACACATTGTACCATTTGTCACCATAGGAACTGTAGCTTGACTTGGTACTTATTCCCAAAGGAAACTTTATCTTTTACTTTCCCTTTTAACGTACTGACTTTCTTTAACTTGATCATACTAATATATATTATGCATTTATTTATGTATATCAAAATATAGTAAACGCTTGCCAATAATATAACTTGCTTTACTAAAACATAGCTTAACACATATATCATGCTTTTGTTTATGTATATGAGAATATAGTAAACGACTGCCATGAAATACCTTTATACTTTACTGAAAACATAATTTTGCCACTTTTAAACTTTCCCTTTTAAATCATGACTTTCGCCATCGTTTATCGTTTATTAATCTATACTATATAATAAATAAAGGTTTTGATGGGACATTTGTCGCTCTCTCATTCATCCTTAACTTTTTTTCCCGCCTCTCTCTCCTATTGATTATAAAAATTTATTTAATTATTTTTATAATTTTTTGTTTTCTGCCTCTCTCTCTTATTAAATAATAATGATTTCTATAATTATTTTTATAAAACGGTTTTCATAAATATGTAATTTGTAAATCTTTATTACTAAGTATATATAACATTGCATTTATTCAACACGTGTAATATATCGGGTTTCTAAAGTTTAATATGAATTAACATTTATATAAAAACAATTAATACTTAGTTAAAAAATGTTTTAAAAATTAACTTAACAGAATTTATAACTGTCACGTAAGATTTTATTCAACTTGTGTAATGCACGGGTTTTTAAAAACATAAATTTTATATTATTAAGTATATAACATTGCATTTATTCAACCCGTGTAATACACGGGATTCTAACATAGTATAATATATAACAAACACGTTATTCACTAAGTATGCATACCACCAAAAAGTAGGTAAAAAGGGGATTAGAACTCACCTGATATTCTGTCTACTGAAACTAAAAGCTTGGGCTAAACGAGTGCTATGTGATCTGTGCGAATACAGTACATGAAATTGGTTAAGCTTGCAAGAGTCGGCTAATACACTTTAGAGTCGGCTGATAGAGTCAGCCGACACTCTCAAGAGTCGGCTGACATAGTCGGCCGACACTCTTAAGAGTCGGCTGACATAGTCGGCCGACACTCTCAAGAGTCGGCTGACATAGTCGGCCCACAATCTCAAGAGTCGGCTGAAATAGTCGGCCCACAATCTAAAGAGTCGGCTGACATAGTCGACTGATACTCCGGAGAGTTGCCTGAACTTGCGTTCAGGACTTGTGTCATGCTATAGGAGGTCGATTCTCTCCGGGCCGATTCCCCCTTCATCTTCTTCGCTGAGAGTTGGCTCAAGAACCCTAATCCCATAACAGATTTGTTTTCGATCTAAAACCATAACTTTTTTCGTTCAAATCACTTCTCTAATTCCCATGAAGCCAGATCTATACTTTTCATGTGCTTTTATACGTAAAAATCCAACCTTTATGTGATTATACCCAAGAGACCCAAAAACCCATTTCAAACAAAAACTCAGATCTGAGCTAGTTTCTTACCTCTAATCGGCTCGTTTCTTTAGCAAAGCTTCATGTTATCACTGGAGAATAAGTTTGGTTCGATCTTGGAGCAAAACCGACACCTTTCTCTCTCTAAGTTCTCTCTCACTTTCTCTTTCTAGAAAAAAACAAAAATGGTGCAAGAATAAGGGTTTGGGCTGATCTTGGTGCTTATAAAGGCCCATTATCTCCCTTGTCTTGGCCCATAAGAGCACCCAGGCTAAGGCCCAAGCCCGATCCTCCCTTTTCTCCCGTTCATTCTAATACTCGAGGACTATTTCATATTCTAAAAACTCGGGATGTTACATAAACACTTTACACTAAGTATGCACACCACCCCTAAAGCACGAAAAAAGGGGATTAGAATTCACCGGACTTTCTTAGCTACTCTTCTTAAGGCTCAACGATCTGTTCGAGTGGTTATAAAGAAACGTGTTAGCTCCGGGTCGTAACAAAACTATCTGTCTGAAATCTACTTGACCGAAAACTTTACTCGTCCGAAATCTCTTTTCGACCGAAATCTTTCTCGGTCGAAATCTATTTTGGTTGAAATCTTATTTTACCCGAAATTTCTTTCATCCAAAATCTATCTCGCCCGAAAACTAATTCGTCCGAAATGTCTTTCATCCGAAAACCATTTCGCCCGAAAACCAATTTGTCCGGAATACCTTTCATCCGAAAACCAAGTGTACCTTAGCGACATGAGAAAGACATGCTAAAAGTGTCAACACAATGGTTGGTGAGTTCACAGAGTTGTAAGTAAATAAGAGTTCTATGTTTGCTAGATAATGTAATTAATGTATACCGATAGATAGCTAGTCTATGTCATGCTACTACAAGTGTTTCGAAACCGAAGCTGACTGTTTGTGTTTGTTTGCCTTCCACCATGTCTACCGAACATTAACAAATGTCTAGGTCAATATTACACCCATTCGATGTCCAGTCAAATTAGCACGACTAACTCGGGTGGGGTTTGTCAAAACCCAGTAGTACTACTCAAGCTTACCTCGCTATTTTCCAATACTAACGGTTCGAGAATGTAAGGACTTATGTGGTATGTTTGCACTTTAGTAAGCAAGCGATAATACAATAACACAACATCAAAAATGTTTGCGAGCGTGCTTTCTCCCCTAAAAAGGAAAGTAAGTAAAACATAAGGACCGTGAAACTCACCTTAGTATGCATGCAGATGAAAGCTAAGTAAAAACAGTTGTACCTCTAACCGCCACCTAAAATCATAGGTCTTTAAGTGTGTGTTCGTGTAGGTTGACATGAACCCTTAGTATCCAAACAATACCATTGTTTAAGTGTTTAGAAGAGATTTACAAGTTCGACCCGACGACCCGTTGGTGACACATTGTATGAAATTATGTTTGTTTAGTATAACACTACCATATTATACACAAATGATCATGCTGTAGCACTTAGCAACAAATCCTATTTTTTCTAGTAAGCAAGTACGGTTTCAGAAAATAGCAGGTTTCCAAAAATAGAAGGTTTCTATAAATAGAAAGTTTTCATAAATAGCAGGTTTCTATAAATAGCAAGTATGTTCGGGATTCGTGTTTCTTGGAACTATCATCATTAATATGTTCGTAAGATTACTCTAACATGTTCTAGATCGTCACATCACATAACAAATTCCTATAACTTAACATGCAATTCACAATTCAAGACAATGTTGCTATTTTTAATAACCTATGAATAGTATGCGTGTTTCCAATCATCTAGCACGTTACAACATGTTATTATGTCCTATCTAACATGGTTCTATCATCAATTCATACTATACGTGTTTAAATAGCAAGATATAACCACTTTTGAAAAATAAAGTTTTCTTCTTTGGAAAGTTCACAAAACCGAGTTAGGTATTCAAAATCTAATTTCACAATTCATCTAAACATGCATCAAGTAATGTATAAATATCATCATATCATCCTAATCATGTCTAACATGCAAGATAGAAATCATAAAAAGTTTCCTTATATAGTAATTCATGATTCTAGACATCTAGGGTTTCACAAAATCAACAAAACCGACAAATATCATCATAATATACAACTAGTTATCAAAGTTTGCATCTTTATTGCATGGATTCTTGTTTGGATGACAACTAAGGTTTCACATAACCATGATTTCGAAAAAACATATATAAACATAAGAAAAATTCTTACTTGATCCGTTAGAAACGAAGATCGGTGCTTAGATTGCTTGAATACTTGAACAATTGCAAAACGAAAAACTTTTTGATGGTGAGAGGAGGTCGACGGCACCAAAGGAGTTGGGGGGTTGGGAATTGTCAAAAATTTTAGAATAATGGAGCTAGGGTTTCAACTAAATCTTTAAATATCTATTCCATGGATTTGAATTTTGATTTAGATAACACATGGACTAATTTAAATGGTTTTTTAAAAATTCATTTAATTATTCATCATAAAAATTGTTTTAGATAATTATTTTTATAAAATCTCTTTATAAAAATTACTAAAGCAGTAAAAGTCACAACTATACGCGTAAACGTACGCGATTTCACGAAAGCTAACAATTTACGCATAAAATCACATAACACGTAAAAACATATAATTTATATCAATTATAAATTATTTATTGTTCGAAATATTATTTTTAATTATCACCAACGTTCGGGGATCGACTCGTGCGACTCGGTAATTCTCCGGATTACCGTTATGTGAGTGTTTGTGCGAAACTGACACATCTAACTAATCCTAATTGAATGTAATGCATGAGTGAGTGTTTGAGATAACTGAGTTTGTATAAATAAATGTTTGAGATAACGATGTTTGTGTTAACGGATTTAACCTGAAATTGTCGGATGTCACATCATCCCCTTGTTGAAAGAATTTTCGTCCCGAAAATTCATCCAAGTTGCTAGTTTTCTGAAACAAAAAAGTTTGGGTTGTCACATCATCCCCTTGTAGAAAGTAATTTTGTCTCGAAATTTAATTAGTACCATTTGTGTTTGTCGTTGAGTGCTTGAAAAGCTGAGGGTATTTTTTCATCATTTGATCCTCGTTTTCCCACGTGAACTCTGGTCCACGTTTCGAGTTCCAGCGAACTCTAATGATCGGAATCTTGCTGTGCTTGAGCGTTTTGACCTCTCAGTCCATAATTTCAACCGTCTCTTCGATGAAACGTAAATGTTCATCTATTTCCAACTCCTCGATAGGAACCACAAGTGTTTCATCTGACAGGCATTTCTTTAAGTTGGAAACGTGAAAGACATTGTGTACTCCATTGAGTTCATCTGGTAGGTTTAATTGATACGCAACCGGACCAATCTGCTTTACTATCTTGAATGGTCCAACATAACGCGGGTTTAGCTTGCCCCGTTTTCCAAAATGGATCACAACTTTCCAAGGTGAACTTGTAATAACACTCTGTCACCCACTTGAAATTCTAGCGGTTTTCTGCATTTGTCTGCATAGCTCTTCTGACGGTCACGAGCTGCCGCCATACGATTCCGAATTTGCACAATCTTTTCTAAAGTTTCGCGCACAAGTTCAGGGCCTGTAATTTGGCTATCTCCCACTTCAGCCCAACAGAGAGGTTATCGGTATTTGCGTCCATATAACGCCTCGAAAGGTGCTGCCTTGATGCTAGTATGGTAGCTATTGTTATAAGAGAACTCCACCAAGGGTAGGTGAGTCTCCCAACTATTTTCGAAATCGATTACGGAAGCCCGTAGCATGTTCTCTAGGGTTTGAATAGTACGCTCACTCTGGCCATCTGTTTGGGGATGGTACGCTGTGCTCATATCCAGACACGTACCCAAATATTTCTGTAGGGATTACTAGAAGCGTGAAGTGAGTCGAGTGTCTCTATCTGAAATGATTGAAACTGGCACTCCATGCCGAAAGACTACTTCCTTTAAATAGATGCGGGTTAGTTCTCCATTTTGTTAGTTTCTTTGATAACAAGGAAGTGAGCGGATTTAGTTAGGTGATCCACTATCACCCAGATGGTGTCGCATCCACTAGGGGTTTGGGGTAATTTGGTGATAAAATCCATGGAAATCTGCTCCCATTTCCACATCGGGATCTTCGGTTGTTGGAGCAATCTAGATGGCTTCTGGTAGTCTACTTTGACCCTTGAACAAGTCAGACACTTGCTCACATAGGTGGCTGTGTCGGCTTTCATGTTCGGCCACCAATACAACACCTTTAGATCGTGGTACATCTTGTCAGATCCCAGATGAATAGAGTATCAGGATTTGTGAGCTTCATCCATAATGAGATCTCTCAGGTTTCCATATACTAGAATCCATATTCGCTCTGTGAAGTAGCGAATACCATCTGATTTAACCTCTAGTTATTTCTCTATACCACGAGTGGCTTCCAACGATAAGTTCTCTTCTTTCAATGCTTCGAGTTGAGCATTACTGATCTGTTCGGGTAAACCTGTATGAATTATGAGTTGTAATGCTCTAACCCGTCGGGGCTTGGTTTCTTTTCTGCTGAGGGCATCAGCTACTACGTTAGCTTTGCCCGGGTGATACTTGATGGCATAATCATAGTCATTCAAGAGTTCGATCCAGCAACGTTGTCGCATGTTCAACACTTTCTGTTCAAAGATATGTTGGAGACTCTTGTGATCGGTGTAGATAGTGCATTTGGTACCGTATAAGTAGTGTCTCCAGATTTTCAGCGCAAATACCACGACTCCCAACTCCAAGTCATGAGTCGTGTATTTCTTCTCATGAACCTTCAATTTTCGGGAAGCGTACGCGATGACCTTCTCGCGTTGCATCAAAACACAATCAAGACCCTGGATGGAGGCATCGCAGTACACTACAAAATCATTCGTTCCCTCTGGCAGAGACAGGATGGGTGCACTACAGAGTTTCTGCTTCAGTAGTTGGAATGCTGCCTCCTGGGTTTCGCTCCAGTTATAAGGTTCACCTTTGTGGTTTAGGGCGGTGAGAGGTTGGGCAATCTTAGAAAATCCTTCGATAAATCGATGGTAGTATCCCGCCAATCCTAGAAATTGTCTCACCTCAGTTGGAGTCGTTGGTGCTGCCCAATTCTTGATGGCTTCTATTTTGGATAGGTCGACATGTATTACTTTCTCATTGACTACATGTCTTAGAAATTGAACCTCGTGAATCCAAAAAACTCATTTAGAAAACTTGGCATACAATTGTTCTTGTCTCAGCAGTTCGAGGATTAAGCGTAGGTGCTCCTCGTGTTCTTCTCTACTCCGGGAATAGATGAGGATATCGTCAATGAAAACGATAACGAATTGATCTAGGTAAGGTTTACACACACGGTTCATGAGGTCCATGAATACCGCGGGTGCGTTGGTTAACCCGAATGGCATGACCAAAACCTCGTAATAGCCGTACCGGGTTCTGAATGCGGTTTTCGATACATCTTCATCTCGAACTCTTAGTTGGTGGTAACCTGATCTCTGATCGATCTTTGAATAGAAACTCGACCCTTGAAGTTGATCAAACAGATCATCGATGCATGGAAGTGGATAGCGGTTCTTAACAGTTACCTTGTTTAGCTCTCTGTAATCTATACACATATGGAAAGTCCCATCTTTCTTTTTGACAAATAGGACTGGGGCTCCCCATGGTGATGAGCTAGGTCGGACAAAACCCTTATCCAACGGATCTTGCAGTTGTGTGGACAATTCCTGCAACTCACTCGGTGCAAGTCTATAAGGTGCTCGAGCAATAGGTGCGGCTCCGGGCGCTAGGTCAATCTGAAATTCGACCTGACGATGGGGTGGAAGATCGGGTAAGACTTCAGGAAAAACTTCCGGAAAGTCACGGACTATGGGGATATCTTCCAGCTTCTTCTCCTCGAAAGCTTTGTCGGTGACAAGGGCTAGTATTGCGGTATGACCCTTATGCAGACACTTCTGCCCCTTCATATAAGATATGATGCCCATGACTGCACCACTCTTCTCGCCTTTGATAGAAAGGATCTCTCCGCTAGACAGGGGAATACAAAAAATCTTATCTTTACGGACGATCTCAGCTTGGTTTTTAGATAACCAATCAATGCCAACAATTATGTCAAAACTGCCAAGTGTAACTAGCATGAGATCGGTGTCGAGTTTGTGACCGGATAATCCTAACTTACATCCCTTGAGGATATGAGTTGCCTCGATTAACTTACCATCAGCTATTTCTACGGTATATATGTGCTCTAACGGGGTTGTGGTCATCTCTATCTGTTTACTAAAGTTCTCATAAATAAAACTTCTATCGGCACCAGTATCAAAAAGGACAGAAGCAAAATGATCATTTAAAGGAAACATACCGATAACAACGTTGTGGTCATTTCTCGCATCTCCTGTGCCGATCACAAAGGCCCGACCCTTCACACTGTGACACCCAGCATTTCAGGTCAATATCCACATTTCATAAACGCACGTTCACAATTATTATTTCCTGATATTTTATTTTGACTAAGTAAAGTCAAGAAGTCTAGCAAAGAAGTTTATTCCAAGTCTAGTAAACCATAAAGAATTACTAGAAAAAGTAAGCAGGATAACCCGACTTAATACGAGCCATAAACTGGTTAAAATTATAATACCATGAAGAATCTAAACCGAATTAAATTGCCATTTGGAACTCTAATTGATACTAATATCATTAATAAATTAATGATTAAAAATAGTTATCATTAACCCCAAAGTACCTTCTTGACTTTCTTGGCCGAGAGTCAGGGAGCCATTCTCCCACTTGCCTATTTCACTCAAATTCAGAGGAAGACCATACCTCTTCAGTCAAAACCTCACCTTCACTTTCAATCTTTCTCATTCCTCTTACGGCAATTTCACCATTCTCCTTCAAGTCGAAGTCCAGATTAAGGCAGAAATCCACCTAATTCAGTGCTATAAGGAGAATTCCAAGCGTTTCTGAAGAAAGCTTAACAAGAGATTCAAGATCACTTCCCTGTTTCTCTAAAGATCGCCATTCTCTGTTTGAGGTAAAAACTCAATATCGTCCATTTCATTTGCTATAAAAATCGTAGCTGAACATACAAATCGTTCAAACGAAACTAAGATAACAAGAAAAGTGTGTCAAATTCAAGATTTGAACATAAAAATATACAGAGTGAATTCTGTAAATCAAAGTGCAGGTATCGAAACTATAGTTTCGATACCTGTTGGTCAATCGAAACTGGGAGTTTCGATACCTATTGATCGAAACTAGGAGTTTCGATACCAGTTATTCAATCGAAACTAGGAGTTTCGATACCGGTTGTTCTATCGAAACTAGGAGTTTCGATATCTGTTTGTTCAATCGAAACTAGGTAGTTTCGATACATATTGCTTAATCGAAACTAGGTAGTTTCGATGCCTATTACATAATCGAAACTAGGAGTTTCGATACCTATTTTGCCCTGTCGAAACTAGGAAGTTTCGACATCTGTTCTGTTCAATCGAAACTAAGAAAGTTTCGATACCTGTTCATCAGCCCCATTGGGCAGTAACTCAGAACTATTTTCATAACGAACCAAGTGTTGGGAAAAACTAAAAAGATAATTAAAACAAAAGCAATCAGAACTGCTAAGTCGGGTGAACAACTTGCGTTTAAGACGGGTAGTCCTAACGTGTATGTTATCCTTGTGTAAATAGGATACGGATAGGCGAATCTGCCGTCATTCAAATATTTGCTAGCATTCATATTGTCAAGGTGAGTTTCACTAATCCCCTTTTTTTTTCTAAGTTTTGAAATGATTTGGGGTGGAAACATATTTGTAAAGAATTTTCGAATGTCAATGAATAAAACTAATGATCTGACCGTATGTATGTATTGAGGGAACAATAAAGCGCTTAAAGTCCTCGAAATAAATTAGTAACCATTAGCTATGGATTTAGCCTGGGATTTTATGAATAGTACTATTGGGGGTGACGCTCCCGGTCATGGTTAGTCGCGCTAACCAGGGGTCCAAATGACCAAATGACCGCATATAATCTTACTCGCAGAAAGGCGAGGGGAGGCACAGAAAGTTGGGGTTTGGTTACGGTCTCGTACATTACATACTATTTTGTATTCCTTGCAAGCTTACAAATGGGGTCAATAGATCGGATTAGTAATCATATTCATTGGTAATACATACAAAAGAGTTCTGATCAGGGTAAAATGACCAGGTTTATCAAAAGAGTTCTGATCCGGGTAAAGTGATCAGGTTTTAAACAAAAGAGTTCTGATCAGGTTGAAGTGATCAGGTTTTAAACCAAAGAGTTCTGATCAGGTTAAAATGATCAGGTTTAACAAAGAGTTCTGATCGGCAAATGATCAGGTTTAAACATTGGGTTTATGATAACTCTTTATAATAACTTGTGAACTCACCAACCTCGTGTTGACAATTTTAAGTATGTTTTCAGGAAATTGAACGTGGTCATCAGGTTAGCAATGTAGGATACATGCATGCACGTGGATACGGCTTTTGGGAGGATTTCGCTTGTATAACTCATAGTCTTGAGTCATATTTGCGAAATCTTAACCTTTTGTAAACTCAAGTTGATATTTTGTAATGTAAATATTTTAAACTCGATTATGTATCCAATTACATGTATGTGTTTGCGGTAATCATATGCTTTGGAAACCAGTGAACGTCGCGCCTCGCGTTTCCGCCCTGGCGGGGTGTGACAGAACTTGGTATCAGAGCCATTGATTATAGCGAACTAGGTGTCTAAAAGTGGAACCTAGTCTATAATTTGAATGACTCACTAAAATGTTTTCATTGCATAAGCATTGCATAACCAGTCATCATGTCATGTGGATATTGTAGTCACAAGTATGTCGTCACATTCACACTCTGAACCCGTCTCTGACTCTGAATCTAACTAGGAACTTTCCGCCACACGCCCCAAAAATCGAGTACAAGTACGCAGCTCCACGCCACCCAATTTTGCCCTGGGAGAACCGCCTATATTCTACCGAAAGAAAAGCGGAGGACCAGTTAAGGTGCAAAGTGCTAGGAAGAAGGTTCGACTTCCGCGCAAGAGAACTCTAGCAGCCCGTGACCCGGAAGACTTGGAGACCGATGAGGAACCATCTAGGAAACGACCCTGTTACCACCCTACGGTGGGGACTATCCGTTGGATGCCTCGTGCTCTGGCACGATGGAGGGAGATGGAGAGCATCCCATCTACCTTTGAGCTCGGAGAGTCTTCCAACTCTCCAACGCCCCTACCCCAAACTGGGGAAGCCATGGAGCTCATAGTGCCTACATTGGTAGCACGTGTTCATACGCACGAGGAGCGTCTTGATGATCTCCTAGATGATATTCGGGCACAGGGGGATGCAACCATGCGCTTACGTCAAGGGCTCGGATCTCGGGTACAGACTCTGGAGGATAGCACTCGAGACATACAGAGTGCCACTGACTACCTCGAGTTGAGAGCTGATATGGACTGGCAGTTCACTCTCACAGTCCGAGACATGGTGGAGGCGCTGGAGGAAAGGACTTTAGCTGCAGAGTTTGTGGCTAGGGCTAGCTTTGTCATGGCAGGACTTGCCATGATGATTGGGTTGTACTCTCACTTCTTCTTTTAAACCTATTATGGGCGGGTTGTGCCCATAGCACATTATGTAGTTTAAAACTTTGGTACTGATGTGGTCATGTGAACCCATCCCTTTTCTATCCTTGTCTTTTGGAACAATGTACTATATATGTTTTAACTATGTATGTGATGGTTTATGTTGTAATGATGGTTGTTCACGTTTAATGTTGTTGTATCCTTATGTGATGATCTATCATTATTATTATATAATGTTGTTTCTTTTTAATTGATGTGTTAGAAAGAACGTCATGGCACCTAAACGAAGGACGCCCCGTGACACTACTAGTGACAACAACGAGACAATTTCCCCAAACATGGAACAACTAATAGCACAACGAGTAGCTGCCGCCATGGAGCAGTATGAAGCAAACCGAAATAGCGGAGGAGGTGCAGGAGGTAGCGGTACAGCAGGAGGTTCCGGGGGTTCCGGAGGTAATAAAAATAAATAAGCCATAACACATAGTCATGATCCGAATTAATGACGTTATGACTTGTGATCCTGCAGATGCTCCAAATAGGAAGTGCACCTACAAGGCCTTCCTATCCTGCAAACCCCGCAGTTTTAATGGCATCGAGGGTGCAGTAGGACTAATGAGATGGATAGAACAGACAGAGTCGGTGATTGATATAAGTGAATGCACCGCTGATTGCATAGTGAAGTATTCTACATGCACGCTCACTGATAAAGCTTTAACTTGGTGGAATACTCAAATGAAGACTTTGGGGAGAGAGACGGCGTACCAATTATCTTGGGAAGATTTGAAAAACATGATGATTGAGGAATACTGTCCTCGGAACGAATTGCAAAAGATTGAAACTGAGATGTGGAACCTACAGATGATAGGAGATGATGTAGCGGGATACACCGACCGCTTCAATGAATTGGCACTTCTGGTACCGCATATGGTTACACCAGAACATAAGCGTGTTGAGAGGTATCTGTGGGGCCTCGCGCCTCAAATTCGTAGCATGGTAACATCATCTAATCCAATAGATGTCAAGAGTGCTATAACCTTAGCATTCAAACTAAAGGATGATGCAGTACGTAATGAATTGTTTGTAAGAAAGGAGAACGAGGAAGGTAGATCTGGGGAGAAAAGGAAATGGATGGGAAATTCAAGTAACAAATCTGGAAAACAAGAGTTTAAGAAACAAGGGACGGTGAAGGTTTTTGCAGCCAACACGGTGGAAAGAAAGGAGTATGATGGGGGCCTACCGAGATGTAAGAGGTGTGGAAATCATCATGCTGGTGTGTGCATCAAGTGTGGAAAATGTGAAAAGTTTGGTCACACCACTCAAGCCTGTCGAACTAACAACCGAATGGGGAGAATTAAACCGGGATGTTTCATATGTGGTGATTTGAAACACTTCAAAAATTATTGCCCCAAGTGGAAGAATCAGAACAACGCTCAGGCACCAGGGAGGGCATTTGTGATGGGTGCAAGGGACGCACGCCAGGACCCGAACATCGTCACTGGTACGTTCCCGATAAATAATCACTATGCCTCTGTACTTTTTGATTCGGGTGCGGATATGAGCTTTGTGTCGAATGATTTTAAATCCTTACTCGGTATTAAGGCCAGCAAACTAGATCAAAGTTATACAATTGAATTAGCAAATGGGAAATTAATAGAAACCGGAGAGGTCTTTAGGGGTTGTACTTTATGTTTAGAAAACCATACATTCAATATAGACCTTCTACCCGTCGAACTAAGGAGTTTTGATATTGTTATTGGCATGGATTGGTTAACCAAGAATCGTGCCGAGATAGTATGCTTCGAGAAGATTGTACGTATCCCACTACCAAGCGGAGAAATTCTTTCAATTCAAGGTGAAAAGTGTAGAACGATGTTAAAAATGATAAACTGCATGAAAGCTCATAAGTATCTACGCAAGGGTTATTGTGCATTCCTGGCTCACATCGTCGAGAAGAAACCCGAAGAACGTCGACTTGAGGACATACCAATCGTCAGAGATTACTCGGAGGTATTTCCCGAAGACTTACCAGGAATACCACCATCAACACAAGTCGAGTTTCGGATCGACCTAGTACCAGGAGCCGCACCAGTTGCACGATCACCATATCGTCTAGCCCCTTCCGAGATGCAGGAACTGTCGAGCCAATTACAAGAGTTACTTGACAAAGGTTTCATAAGACCGAGTTTCTCACCATGGGGAGCTCCGGTCCTGTTTGTAAAGAAAAAGGATGGAACCTTTAGAATGTGCATTGATTATCGAGAGTTGAACAAACTGACAATCAAAAATCGGTATCCTCTTCCTCGAATAGACGATTTGTTTGATCAACTTCAAGGTTCCAGTTTCTATTCTAAAATTGATCTACGATCAGGGTATCATCAACTGAAAATTCAGGAAGAAGATATACCAAAAACGGCTTTTAGGACTCGTTACGGTCACTACGAGTTCCTAGTTATGCCATTTGGCTTAACTAATGCGCCAGCTGTCTTCATGGATCTCATGAATCGCGTGTGCAAGCCGTACTTGGATAAATTCATGATTGTGTTTATCGATGACATATTAATATATTCACGAACAAAGGAGGAACATGAACATCATTTGAAATTAATCTTGGAACTACTCAGGAATGAGAAGCTTTATGCCAAATTCTCTAAATGTGAGTTTTGGATCCAAGAGGTTCACTTTCTCGGACATGTTATCAATAAGAATGGTATTCACGTAGACCCATCTAAGATTGAAGCTATCAAAAACTGGGAAGCACCAAGAACTCCGACTGAGGTGCGTCAATTTCTGGGTTTGGCAGGATATTACAGGCGATTTATCGAGAATTTTTCAAAGATAGCCTTGCCTTTGACCACGTTAACTCAGAAGGACAAAAAGTTTGATTGGACTGATAAACAAGAATCAGCTTTTCAAGTGCTGAAGCAAAAACTTTGCAGTGCACCAATCCTATCCCTTCCCGAAGGAACTGACAATTTCATCGTGTACTACGACGCATCACACCAAGGTCTGGGATGTGTGTTGATACAGAGAGAAAAAGTCATAGCGTATGCATCCAGACAGCTAAAAGTACATGAGAAAAATTATACGACTCACGATCTGGAATTGGGTGCGGTCGTGTTTGCACTCAAGATTTGGAGACATTACTTATACGGTACAAAATGTACTATCTTTACAGGCCATAAGAGTCTCCAACACATCTTTAATCAGAAAGAACTCAACATGAGGCAACGTCGTTGGGTAGAACTACTGAATGATTACGACTGTGATATCAAGTATCACCCTGGCAAGGCAAACGTCGTAGCAGATGCCTTGAGTCGTAAAGAACGAGTTAAAACACTCCGTGTTCGTGCCTTAGAATTGACAATTCATACGAGTCTCACGACTCAAATCCGGATGGCACAACAAGAGGCAATTAAAGAAGAAAACATTCAGAATGAAGCTTTACGAGGAATGATAAAGCAGTTGGAACCAAAGTCAGATGACACTTTATACTTCATGAATAGAATTTGGGTGCCATGTTTTGGTAACTTACGGGAGTTGGTTATGGGCGAAGCCCACAAGTCCAGGTACTCCATTCACCCAGGTTCGGATAAAATGTATAAGGATCTGAAAGAACTCTACTGGTGGCCGAACATGAAAGGAGAAATTGAAATTTATGTCAGTAAATGCTTGACATGTACAAAAGTAAAGGCAGAACATCAGAAACCGTCGGGATTGTTACAACAACCCGAGATACCTCAATGGAAATGGGAACAGATTTCCATGGACTTCATTACAAAGTTACCCAAGACGTCGAGCGGGTATGATACTATATGGGTAATCGTCGATCGTTTGACGAAATCAGCTCATTTTCTACCCATCAAAGAGACGGATAAAACCGAGAAACTTGCAAGACTTTATATTAAGGAAATTGTGGCTAGGCATGGAGTGCCAATTTCTATTATCTCTGATAGAGACAGCAGATTCGTGTCTAGAATCTGGAAATCATTACAAGAAGCCATGGGCACACGTCTTGACATGAGCACGGCATATCACCCACAAACAGATGGTCAAAGTGAAAGAACCATTCAAACCTTAGAGGATATGCTCCGTGCGTGTGCAATTGAATTCAGTGGAAATTGGGATACTCATTTACCACTAGCTGAGTTTTCATACAATAATAGTTACCACACCAGCATCAAAGCCGCTCCGTTTGAGGCTTTGTATGGTCGAAAATGTCGTTCACCGCTATGTTGGGCAGAAGTTGGTGACAAGCATTTAACCGGTCCTGAAGTTATTCAAGAGACCACAGACAAGATTTTCAAAATCAAGGATCGTCTGAAAGCCGCCCGTGACAGACAAAAGAGTTACACGGATAACAGACGAAGGCCTTTAGAATTCCAAGTAGGAGACAAAGTCATGTTAAAAGTCTCACCTTGGAAAGGAGTTGCAAGATTTGGCAACCGTGGCAAGCTTAACCCTAGATACGTTGGACCGTTTGAAATTTTGACTAGGGTTGGCCCTGTAGCTTACAAGCTCAAGTTGCCACAAGAACTAAGCAATATACATGACACGTTTCAAGTGTCAAATCTCAAGAAGTGCCTATCAGACGACACATTAATTATACCGCCTGATGAGATTCACATAGACGACAAGTTGCACTTCATTGAGGAACCTATGGAAGTCACAGATTGGAAGGTTCAGAGAACAAGGCGCAGCCGTGTTAAGCTGGTCAAGGTACGTTGGAATTCAAAGCGCGGCCCCGAGTATACGTGGGAGCGGGAAGATAAAATGAAATCCAAGTACCCGTCATTGTTTACAAACACTCCAAGTCAGATTGACAAGAACTGAATTTCGGGACGAAATTCTCTGTAACATGGGGAGAATGTGACACCCAGCATTTCAGGTCAATATCCACATTTCATAAACGCACGTTCATAATTATTATTTCCTGATATTTTATTTTGACTAAGTAAAGTCAAGAAGTCTAGCAAAGAAGTTTATTCCAAGTCTAGTAAACCATAAAGAATTACTAGAAAAAGTAAGCAGGATAACCCGACTTAATACGAGCCATAAACTGGTTAAAATTATAATACCATGAAGAATCTAAACCGAATTAAATTGCCATTTGGAACTCTAATTGATACTAATATCATTAATAAATTAATGATTAAAAATAGTTATCATTAACCCCAAAGTACCTTCTTGACTTTCTTGGCCGAGAGTCAGGGAGCCATTCTCCCACTTGCCTATTTCACTCAAATTCAGAGGAAAACCATACCTCTTCAGTCAAAACCTCACCTTCACTTTCAATCTTTCTCATTCCTCTTACGGCAATTTCACCATTCTCCTTCAAGTCGAAGTCCAGATTAAGGCAGAAATCCACCTAATTCAGTGCTATAAGGAGAATTCCAAGCGTTTCTGAAGAAAGCTTAACAAGAGATTCAAGATCACTTCCCTGTTTCTCTAAAGATCGTCATTCTCTGTTTGAGGTAAAAACTCAATATTGTCCATTTCATTTGCTATAAAAACCGTAGCTGAACATACAAATCGATCAAACGAAACTAAGATAACAAGAAAAGTGTGTCAAATTCAAGATTTGAACATAAAAATATACAGAGTGAATTCTGTAAATCAAAGTGCAGGTATCGAAACTATAGTTTCGATACCTGTTGGTCAATCGAAACTGAGAGTTTCGATACCTATTGATCGAAACTAGGAGTTTCGATACTAGTTATTCAATCGAAACTAGGAGTTTCGATACCAGTTATTCAATCGAAACTAGGAGTTTCGATACCGGTTGTTCTATCGAAACTAGGAGTTTCGATATCTGTTTGTTCAATCGAAACTAGGTGTTTCGATATCTGTTTGTTCAATCGAAACTAGGTAGTTTCGATACATATTGCTTAATCGAAACTAGGTAGTTTCGATGCCTATTACATAATCGAAACTAGGAGTTTCGATACCTGTTTTGCCCTGTCGAAACTAGGAAGTTTCGACATCTGTTCTGTTCAATCGAAACTAAGAAAGTTTCGATACCTGTTCATCAGCCCCATTGGGCAGTAACTCAGAACTATTTTCATAACGAACCAAGTGTTGGGAAAAACTAAAAAGATAATTAAAACAAAAGCAATCAGAACTGCTAAGTCGGGTGAACAACTTGCGTTTAAGACGGGTAGTCTTAACGTGTATGTTATCCTTGTGTAAATAGGATACGGATAGGAGAATCTGCCGTCATTCAAATATTTGCTAGCATTCATATTGTCAAGGTGAGTTTCACTAATCCCCTTTTTTTCTAAGTTTTGAAATGATTTGGGGTGGAAACATACTTGTAAAGAATTTTCGAATGTCAATGAATGAAACTAATGATCTGACCGTATGTATGTATTGAGGGAACAATAAAGCGCTTAAAGTCCTCGAAATAAATTAGTAACCATTAGCTATGGATTTAGCCCGGGATTTTATGAATAGTACTATTGGGGGTGACTCTCCCGGTCATGGTTAGTCGCGCTAACCAGGGGTCCAAATGACCAAATGACCGCATATAATCTTACTCGCAGAAAGGCGAGGGGAGGCACAGAAAGTTGGGGTTTGGTTACGGTCTCGTACATTACATACTATTTTGTATTCCTTGCAAGCTTACAAATGGGGTCAATAGATCGGATTAGTAATCATATTCATTGGTAATACATACAAAAGAGTTCTGATCAGGGTAAAATGATCAGGTTTATCAAAAGAGTTCTGATCCGGGTAAAGTGATCAGGTTTTAAACAAAAGAGTTCTGATCAGGGTAAAGTGATCAGGTTTAACAAAAGAGTTCTGATCAGGGTAAAGTGATCAGGTTTAACAAAAGGGTTCTGATCAGGTTGAAGTGATCAGGTTTTAAACCAAAGAGTTCTGATCAGGTTAAAATGATCAGGTTTAACAAAGAGTTTTGATCGGCAAATGATCAGGTTTAAACATTGGGTTTATGATAACTCTTTATAATAACTTGTGAACTCACCAACCTCGTGTTGACAATTTTAAGTATGTTTTCAGGAAATTGAACGTGGTCATCAGGTTAGCATTGTAGGATACATGCATGCACGTGGATACGGCTTTTGGGAGGATTTCTCTTGTATAACTCATAGTCTTGAGTCATATTTGCGAAATCTTAACCTTTTGTAAACTCAAGTTGATATTTTGTAATGTAAATTTTTTAAACTCGATTATGTATCCAATTACATGTATGTGTTTGCCGTAATCATATGCTTTGAAAACCAGTGAACGTCGCGCCTCGCGTTTCCGCCCTGGCGGGGTGTGACACACACCATTACCATTATTGTTACCATTTCCACCCTGGTTGTTGCCACTACCATTTCCATTGCCACATTTCTGTAGTTGAGGGCAGTTTCTTTTGAAGTGCCCCTCTTTACCGCACTCAAAACATCCTTTGGGTGTGTCACCAGTTAGTGTCTGTTTATTCTGCAGATCTCCCCTTCAATCCTTGGCCGAATGGCCCATTTTTCCGCACCGTTGGCAACGGTACTTGTCACATTCCCCATTGTGATGAAAGTTACATTTGTGACACTTTGGGTACTTACCAGCGTATGCACCCTGGTTTTGCTGAGTAGAGCTAGACTGTGAGAGATTTTTATTAGGTTCGAACTTTCGCTGCTGCTGCTGCTGTGGGGGTGGGTTAAACTGAGGATATTTGGAGTGTGTACTATCAAACTTACACTTGTTATCAACCATCTTAGAAACTGATCTTCTAAGAGGTAGTGTGCCTTGGGGGACTGCCTGATCAGTTAACTTGTGGGCTAACCGGATAGTTTGTTGAACAGTGCTCTGGATTTGAGGGACTAAGCCCTCGATATACATCTCGATTCGCTTGTAAACTGGGGTTACCATCTGAGGGCACAAGGTTGCCAGCTCAAGAGAACGGGTGGTGTAGGCTTCGATATCAGATCCTTCCATTTTGAGGTTCCAGAACTCAACCTCCAGTTTCTGCACCTCTTCGCGAGGGCAGTACTCCTCTTTCATCATGTTCTTAAATTCATCCCATGGCAAAGCATTTGCCATTTCCAAAGTTAGCATTTGTACCTGGGAGTTCCACCAGGTCAAGGCTGGACCCTCCAGTGTGCTAGACGTATATTTCACCTGATTATTCTGCGGGCAATTACACATGGCAAAGACCGACTCAGATTTCTTCATCCAGCGGAGTAAGCCTACTGCTCCCTCAGCTCCACTAAAAGTGTGGGGCTTGTAGTCCATAAAGGTCTTGTAAGTGCAGACCTGCTGATTGTTGTGCTGACCTGGACTGGACACAAAGAATGTGTTTAGGAATATTGGATTCGGTAATGAGTTTACAATGAGTGTTGACTCACTAGAATCAACAAATGATAAATTTACCTCCAATCGGGTTGGCCGCTAATGCTTTAGCGACACGCTCGTTGATCATTGCGGTGAGTTCGGCTGCGATCAAATTGATGTTACCACGACCAGCTCGCCCACCGTTACGTCCTCCGCGTCCAACAGCTCGTCCAGACATGATCTTTACATTCACAAATACACAATCATGAGCAAAAATATATCGCATATCATTGTCATACAAGTATAAGTAAACAAAAGCAATATAAACCACAACAAATCATATTTCCATAAAAATCATTGATTAAATAAATTGTAAAGCTACGAAATAAATTCAACCAAAACATCAAGATTCATAAATATTTGTTGGATTGGAACAACCCTGCCCATCGAGGTTTAAATAAAAGGAAATAACTAAAATGATGGACTGTCAAACGCCACTGTCAGCTGAGGTCACATCAGAAATAGCATCATCATCCTCATCCGGCTCCTCCTCGGGCTTATCCTCTTGTGCAACTCCTGCAGCGTTGGCAGCCTCGAGCTGCACCTCCATCTCCTCGATCCTAGCTCCTTCTGCCTCGAGGTTAAGATGTAGCACGTTCACCTGTGCCCATAACTCATGGAATGCTGTCACCAGGTTATCGTGTACTGTATTTGCTCTTCCCTGACTCTTAGTCTGCTTCTCTATCCTCTGATCAGCCTGGTGTCCACGCTGCAACAGTCCGGTGATCTCACCTGCAGCCTCACGCATATTACCTATCTCTCTGTCCATCCTCGCCACTAGGACATCAAAGGCCTGCTCCAGTGGGTACTAGCCGCAAAGTGTGGGGGCGGGACCCGCTCTTGACGGACCCAACTCCTGATCCTGTCCGGGTACTAATCCCAATCCTGCGTGTTACTGCTGAGACGCATATGGAAAGGCTCGCCATATACTATGGTGTCATCAGTAGGTGTCAATCTCCGCCTATTAGGCTCTAGTGAAGGTACTGTAGGAACATCGGGTTCCTGAGTGACTAGGGACGTAGGTGACTTGGGTGAAGTAGACATCTCATGTAACGAAATGCATAAGTGTCATGTATGAGTGTGGGTATTGTGTAACTAATGCAGTCTGTGTGGTTGTAGTCTAAGTCTACTACTAATGCAAACCTAGTTCACAAGAACCAATGGCTTTGATACCAATCTGTCATACCTTCAAATTCCACATGCGGGGTTTTATGGCGAAGCGCGTGATACACCAGGATCTCAGTCATTAGTTACACAGAAAGGCTCTATATGAATTTAATTAAATACTGTTGCTGCTCATAGTCACGAGACAACAATCGTTAAGTTTGAAAATGTTGCGGAAGTGTAAATAAAATCCAATGCAAGTAAAATCAAATGCGCAAAACACCTCACCCAAACCAAAGTAAGTAAGACGAGTAAATAAGTTTTAAAACTGTTTTTGAAAACCATTCACCGCCATGCATCCTAATCCTGAGTGTACCTTAGCGACCTGAGAAAGACATGCTAAAAGTGTCAACACAATGGTTGGTGAGTTCACAGAGTTGTAAGTAAATAAGAGTTCGATGTTTGCTAGATAATGTAATTAATGTATAGCGATAGACACACTCAAAGCAGAAGGAACCTCAATGGTGCAACCAATGACCGACGGCAATGCTCTTCTCCAAACATGCAAGCAATGATGCATAAAGAAGACGCTTCAATAAAGTCAGCTAATTTAGCTTTAACGTGTAAAATTAGCTTTTGTATAAAAGATCAACGGTCTGTGTTCGATCTGATCCTTAGAATCAAGGGTCTGTCTTGATTCTAAGTTAGTATAAATACTGTGTAAACACTTCATTGTAAGTGTGCTTCTTCACAGAGTTTTCATTTGTAATCGTTTATTCACTAAGCTTAATACAACATTGATCTTGCTAGTATTCTTTCTGTCTGTTCGATTACATTTGTGTAGTTGTTATTGTTTCCTCCAATTTCAACTAAGAATACAACCATCTTGTAATTTCACGATCCTACAAGTGGTATCAGAGCTTTGGCTCAGATTAAACAAACTAACACTTGTTTAATCACTTCTGGTTCTATTCTAAACTCTTTTGTTTTATCAAGTCACCCAAAACCACGAAACAAAAATGGCACAAAGCAATGGTTTTGAAGACATCGGAAGCATCAACCGACCACCAAGATTGGTGTCGGGAGAAGACTACGACATGTGGAAAAATCGCATTGAAAGTTTTTTCTGCTATCAGGAGTACGGAATGTGAAAATCCATCAGGGATGGACCCTACATTCCCATGGTGGCATCTGCTGACTCTGGAGGACCATCAGTTCCAAAGGATCCCTCCAAGTACTCGGATGAAGATATAAAAAAGATGGAGGTGGACTTCAAGGCACTAGGAGCTATCCAAATGTGCCTTCCAAATAAAGTTTTTCATAACTTCAGAAGTCACAAAACCGCCAAAGAGCTCTGTGAGGCTCTTGAGAAGATGTTTGCTGGCTCAGAGGAAGTCAAAGAAAACAGAAGGGACGTCCTGAAACAGCAATACGAAAACTTCGTATGGAAGGAAGGTGAGTCACTAACCGTTTTGTATAAAAGGTACACTTACTGGTAGGAGAACTGCAGTGCTCCAAAGTAAAGCTAGAGAATGAAGATATTCTCAA
This sequence comes from Smallanthus sonchifolius, assembly GCA_023525975.1. Lineage (NCBI taxonomy): Eukaryota > Viridiplantae > Streptophyta > Magnoliopsida > Asterales > Asteraceae > Smallanthus > Smallanthus sonchifolius. The sequence goes on from CM042037.1 coordinate 75,320,538, forward strand.
AAAGTTTATCAGATCTCTCCCAAGCTGCTGACACTATACACAGTGTCCTGAAGCAGCAGTACGAAAACTTCGTATGGAAGGAAGGTGAGTCCCTAACTGTTTTATATAATAGATTTACTTATCTTGTAGGTGAGCTGCAATGCTCAAAGGTGAAACTGAAGAATGAGGATATTCTCAAAAAGTTCATCAGGTCTTTACCTAGCTACTGGACACTCTACACGACGTCCATTAGAAGAACTGAGAATATGAAGACTCTCCAAATGACTGAGCTCTTCGGTATGCTGAAGACTTATGAGCTAGAGATGATTCAAGCAAAAGAACGAAACTCAAGCTACCAAACAGCTTCAACATCCACCACCACCTCTTCTGCTTTTCACTCTGAGCACTCAGGCCCCAGTATCAGCAACTACTATCCTCCCATAGTCACACATCCTCAAACTCCCACCTCTAAAACAAACATATCACCATTTCTTCTTGAAGCTCCTTCTCAAGCCTCAACCACTGCTGCTTTTGTTTCTGAAAACTCAAGCAATATGTACTTTATCAAGGAGGATCTTGAGTGTTTCCATCCAGATGATCTAGAAGAAATGGATATACAGCACTCGTATGCCATGCTCTCCATAAGAGCAAAAAGGTTCTACTCTAGAACTGGAAGACCCATTCCAAGCAACAGCTCAAACACCAGAGTTGGTTTGGATAAAAGCAAATTGAAATGTTACAACTGTAACCAACTGGGTCATTTTTCTAGAGAATGCAAGGCACCTAGGACAAACCCAACAGCTCACCAAGCCCAACCAATACATCAACAGCAACAAGCTACTCCTCCAGCTCAAATTGTAGCTTGTGCAGCTGTTGGAACATCTTACTTTGACTGGAGCTTCCAGTATGAAGATCTGCCTACTAACAACCAAGCTCTTATGGCAGACACAACTGAGATACCGCCTCAGGTATATGAACATCTATGTTCCCAAGCCTGTATTGATAAGGTCTTAGGCTACAGAAAGCATAATCAAAACCTAATAGATCAAAATGAGGAGTTTCATCAAATGAAATCTGAATTCAAAAAGGTCGAAGACAATTACAAAGAAAAAATTAACTGTCTAAAGAAAGAGATTTCATCATTAAAACATGAACAAACCAATCTTTAAACTCAGATTGATGATCTACTGGCCAGATTAAAAGCTACCAGAGCAGAATTGGCAGAACAAAAGGTTCATGTCGACAAATATGAATTTGCATCCAAAAAGCTGCAAAGACTTTTGGATGCTCAAATTCATGATAAGGTAAAAACTGGTGTGGGCCGTTGCACCTCCTGCTGACTACGTGACCATTCATGAACCAAGCTTCAATCTGGCAAATCTTGATATGGCCAACAGAAATCTTGATCCTTCTAAGGATGAACCATTGGTACAAGAATGCACTACCTCATCAGGGTCTGATTCAACTTACTCAGACTCCACTAAAACAAGTGAAGCTTCATCTCCTCCTGCCCCTTAAGTCACTCTGACTAAAGATGAAGTCCATTCAGCACAACTACCAGCCATTTCAGTACCAGTTCCTACACCATTCAAACAAATCAAAATTAGCTATCCTCCAGAAGGTAGGAAGCTAAATACTGAAAAGGGCCAGTCCTCATCTTCAGTCCAGCCAAGGAAGGTGTTTGACATATGTCATGCGCCTGGAGAAAGGGTTCCATATGTTCAAAAAACATTGGAAGAAGCTACTTTTGAGCACAACAAAGCTCACCCTTGGAATTTCAAAGACCTTTTCAAAAGAAAGGATTATGTGCATCTTTCAAGGGATAAACTGGCAAAATCATGTTTTGTCTGTGGGAAATATAACCACACTGCCAGCACCTACTTCTACTACCTTCAGCAGCAAAGAAATCTCAAGCAACATGCCTTTGAGAAGACAAAGAAGAACAAACAGGTAAGAAGTTTTGAAGCTAAGACAACTCAATTCAGAAAATCTCTTTCTCCACCAAGGGAACAGTTGTCAAAACCTCAACAATCTTGTATCATCTGTGGAAAATCAGACCACCTTGCTGCAAATTGTAAGTCTAATCCTTTCAATCAGATTCTTCTTCCAACCCCAGTTATACAAAAGCCTGTCAATAAGGTGAAGAAGGATAAGCATACAGCTGTTTCTAAGCCATCAGCAGCCAAAATAACTGCTGCTGATCGAGTACAGCCCAAGCAACCAAAAGGAAAGCCTTCAGCTTCAACAAAGTCTGCAGCTGCTCAAGTAAAACCATCAGTAGCAACAAAATCTGCTGCTGATAAGCCAAAATCCTCAGATACAACGTCTGCTGTTGAAAAGACAAAGAGAGCCGGAAAACCACCAACTCAACAATGGAAGGTAAAGAAACCACCAAGCATCATCATCGGTTCAGTTGAGTGCGTCTATCCTTTGTTGTAAATATGTCTGTCTTATGTTGTAAATAAAAGTCATAAGTAAGCTGCATCCTTTTTGGCTGCTGAGAGGCCTGATCCTCTGCAGCAAACGATTTGCCACTGACTGCCTTAAGTTATCAGCAGGAACAAAGTTCATGCGGATAGCTTTAAGGCCATCAGCAGCAACATCCCTGCTGCAGATCATTGCTTCTATCAGCAGCAATTACGTTTGCTGCTGACAGACTTAACCTTCCGCAGCAACCAAAGTTGCAGCGGACATGCTTATTCATCCACAGCAACCAAGTTTGCTGCTGATGGGTAAACTTAAGTTCAAATTAACTTTTACCCGCTGTAAAAGAAATTAACGTCAGTCCTTACCATGACTGTCTCGGTGTATTACAGCTGTAACAATGAAAAGTAAATAAGGTTGTACTGTACAAGTCATTTTGCTTTTCTCTCATCTGCCGATATAAGAACAAATCAAATTTTCTTTACCACCTCTTCACATTCAATTCAACCCTAACCAACTATCACTTTCACCCTAAGTCCCCACCACATTCAAAGCTCTCCATATTCTCCATACTCTCAAGTCTACACCATACTCAAACCATATTCAAATCATCCCTCTAGAATAAAATGGCTATGGCAGATATCGACAACCCAGATGACAAGTTTTCCACATACCATAACCTAACAGCATACCTTACTAAATGAAAGAAATCCGATGGTTTTGACGATATGATCGATTTCTTATGTCGATCAAAGATCTACTTTGCCCTCACCACCAACCCTACCATCTATATCCCTCATATGGAGGATTTCTGGAGAACCGCCGTCTACTCAATTGAACAGGAGATTCCCCAAATCAAAGCCAAAGTAGACGGCAAGAATATCACCATCTTGGAAGCTACACTCAGAAAACATCTTAAGCTTCAAGATGAGGGAGCAACCATCTCATACTCGAAGGACGAATACATGAGGACCTTTGTCTCCATTGGATACACTGGAAATCAAACCGAGTATACGATAGAGAAGGCGCTAATGGGCCCTCCATGGAAGTATCTCTGCCACACTCTTCTCCGATGCATATCTCAGAAGAGGAGTGGTTGGCATCAGGTGAGCTCTGTACTGGCCTCCGCCTTCCATGGTATGGTCACTAACCAAGGCTTCAACTTTGCACATCTCATTTTTGAGGGTTTGCGATATAACCTTCAAAAGGGTGCAAAGCAGCAATTTTTCATGTACCCAAGATTCTTGCAGGAAGTTTTCAATCAAGAACTAAAAGAACTTTCAAAACCTGCAAGAATCTACATCATGTTGGGTCATAAAAATAATATTTTTCAAAGCATGAGGACTATTTCCAAAAAGTTCTCAGGGGTCAACGTTCCATTGTTATCTACAACGTTGAACGTACAAAGTACCCCGGGTGACAGTTGAGCAATCCCAGCTGATACTGATCCCACACCCACTACCTCAAATCCTGAACAACAGTTTGCATCCACCATTCGAACCCCTGTGCATACTACTGAGGATGTACAGGCACAAAAATTACTTACACCTCTTTTGGATGTTATTGTTCAACCAGAACACAGGGCCCCGGTTGCAACAACATATACTAGAAAAAGGGCAAGAGAACTCCTTCTTCTCATGCCTCCAAGGCCCAAACCCAACCTAACAGCCCTCACTCAGAATCACAACATTCTGGTGAGAATATCATAAGGGAAAGCCACATCATTAGGGAGACTCCTTCGGATGCCTCTCTATTAGGATCAGGATCACTTCCCGGATCCGTAGAATAGCCCCCTGAGCCCTTCCTTTCTCTTCTGAACTTAAGTGTTGAGGAACCTGATCAAGATGATGTACCTTCTCCAACTACCACTGTCTCGGAGGTACTGATTGATCTTGCTTCCAACACACCCAACCCAAGTTCATCTACCCTGAAGGTCCACTCTAGGAGTTATGAAAGAGTGGATGTGGAAGAGGCTGTCACTACTGCTGGTCCATCAAATGACCAGGAGGACAGTGACAACATTGTTAAGACCTCAACCACGGCAACTCACAGTGAGGATGTTTCCTTGGAAACTCCCTTCACTGAGAGGAATCCCAGGTGCCAAGAAACCATGGGTGATGGGGATGAAGAGGCAAGGCCTAAGGCCCCATCTGTGTCCAAGGATTCCACAATTGTGGATGAGGACAGACTGAAACTTCATAAATTGGAATTGACGGCCAAGGTGGCTATGCTAGAGGCTGAAGTGTCCAAACTGAGACACCAAGTCTCTATGCATGAAGCCCATCAATTCCCAACTTCTACCACTCCCTCTCTTGTATCAGTAGGCACCCAAACTGATGCTTACTTGTCTACTGATGCAACCAAAAAGGGGGAGATGGTCTCAATGGAGGAAGACACAAACAGTCTTGACGACTGGATTCAAGAGCAGGTTGTAATTCAAAGCTCACTATTCAAGCCGGCTTTTGTACAAATTCATGACTTGCCAGTCTCAGATAACGAATAAGAAGTGACATCTGAAGACTGGAAGTTGGTCGTCAGGGCTGTTGATGAAATGCTGAATGATGCTGAAGACACAGAACAAACAAATACATCATTCAGCATCCTTCCTGAAGCAGCAGCCATCATAAGTCAATCCATTACCCCCCAACTGTTTCAAACTACACAGAAGCTAGAATTTGACTCTATTCTAGCTTGGGGGTATGATAGATCAGTTGAGAGATTTTGGATTGGATGGGAGTTTAGTGGAGTAGAAGAGCTAAACTGGAACTCTCTCAATGCCCTCCAAGTCCTACAACTGTATTTAACTGACTGCATCAACACTTCATCAGATCTCTCAGCAGAACTTGCCATTGGCAGGTTCCATGACTTGATGGAGGATAATCTACCCCACTTCGACAGACTAATACAAACAACAAAACGGGTAGCTTATCCTGAATCTTCGGCGGCAGCAGAAAGAAGAGTGACTCCTAGAAGACTTGACATTATAAGGAGCAGTCTTCTCACTAAAGAAGAAATTTACTGCTTAAGAAGATTTCTGTACTCCTTCATTGTCAAAGACTTAGATGTGCTGGGATGGACAAGCACTAAGTCTCTTGACCACACCTTCTTACTAAGCAACGGCTCCTCTCTCACCATCAACACCAGGAACATCTTGTCACTTCCTACAGACTTTCTCTACAAAATCTTTCAACTCAGGGCAAATATCTGCAATGTCAACTCACTTGAAAGCCAGGTAATGATAGCTACTGTCAGAGCCAAACTTGAACAAGTAGGAAGAATTACTGAGGAAGTATATGTGTCAAACTCTGACACTGATACTGACTCAGCTCCCCCTCGAGTAGACATCTGTGCTGCAGCATATGAGTCAAGATCAACTATCAAAGAAATGCTGAAAGAAGTCACAAGTCCTGAGTGCAAATCGGATGAAACCAATAACCTTCCCTTATCCACCTCTCAATGTGCCATTGAAGCTGAGGCTGAGATCCCAATAGCAGCACCATCATCTGCTGTTATGGTCAGTGAAGCCGAAGCAGAGGCATCCAATATAAACAAGGGAAAGGGAATTATGACAGATGAAGATGAAGAGAGATTGCAAAAAGAGAAAAGAGAGAGGGAGGAGAATAGAAGAAGAAGAGAAGAAGAGGAGATGGCTAACATTAAAAAGGCTCAAGAAAGAAAAGCAGTCATTCTCCTCAGAGAACAAACCATCCAGCTGTATGCTAGGCAGCTGGATGAACTGAAAAGAAAGATTCCTACCGTTGACCAGATTGAAGAAGATGCAGCTCTTGCTCTTCAACTGCAGGCACAATTTAACAGAGAAGAAGAAGAATTGGAGAAGAAGAAGAAAGAAGAAGCTAAGTTCAGAATAACCGATTCTGAACTAGCCAAAGAAATGAGGGAGGAGTGGGTAAAGGCTCTGGTTTCTCAAGGTGAGGATGCAGACTACCTTGAGAAACTATCAAATAAAGAAGTCTATAGAGCCTTCATGGGTCAACAAGGTCAATTGGCAAAGAAGAAACAGGCTGAAGAAGAAGAAAAAGCCAAACAAAAGTCCAAGAAGACCATTGCCTTTAATAAACGGACCCATGAAGAAAGGAAGGTCATGATTGACTTCCTTAAGGCTAGAGGAGAGAGTGGACAGAGGCTAGGTCCCATGAACTTCATGAACCTACAAGCCCTCTACTTCAAAGTCAAGAAGGATGAGGAAGAAAGATTGGGAAAGAAGGGATCCAAGAAGAGGGTACCTATTCAGGAAGAAAAAGAAACAACAGCAAAGAAACCCAAGTCTTCTCCCTCACCTACCTCTTCCTCGGTCCAACAACCTTCCACTCTCCACCCCAAACCCTCCACTCCTCCTCCCACAAAGTCCAAACCATCCCACCTAGCTCCCACTCATCAACAGCCTCCCTTAAAGAAATCCAAACCCACACCTAAACCAGAAGACTCAAGATACATAGTTGACTAGGTCTATAATCCACAGGATCAAAGGTTTGAGATCTTCAGGAGGAGAACTGAAAGAAGAAGATCTATCTACAGATCTATTGATGAAGTTCTGCAATTGCCAGATTCAGATCTTGACAGAATTTTGGAGCTGGGTGAAGCTCATGAGCCTGCAAATGAGGGTGGGAAACTTCTTGTGCTAGCCATCAAACACTACTTCAACCCTAGCAAAGATGTGATCATGGACATCAAACCACTCAAGTCCCACTCTACATTTGTAAGTTGGTCCTATAATGCTGATTTGGATGAGTGCACTTTAACTGATGTAAGGAAGCAGAAGATGATATGTTCAAGCAAAACAATCTACAAAATGCCACATAAAGACATCAAGACTCTGTCTGCACTTCCACTGAACAATCCCAGCAAGGATCCAAGAGGCTATGAAGTTGAAAGGGTAGTCTGCCACATGCAAAAGCTTCAGCAGCAAAGTGATTAGAAAAATTTTGGTCGCATCAGTCTAGGGGGAGTTTGTAGAACCAAAGAATGATGGCTTCTAAATTATTCTAAGTACAAATGTTGCTGATAGGCTTATCAACAGCATTCAACACATGTTGCTGCTGATAGGCTTATCAGCAGCATTCAACACACGTTGCTGCTGATAGGCTTATCAGCAGCATTCAACACATGTTGCTGCTGATAGGCCTACAAGCAGCATTCAGCAGTTGTTGCTACTGATAGGCTTATCAGCAGCATCATTCTCATTCTTACTGCTGATAGCTATGTTCCTTGAAGACAAATCGTTGCAGCTGACTATCCATGCCAAGCGTCACTGACAACTTTCTGCAAAAGCAACTGACACACTCAAAGCAGAAGGAACCTCAATGGTGCAACCAATGACGGACGGCAATGCTCTTCTCCAAACATGCAAGCAATGATGCATAAAGAAGACGCTTCAATAAAGTCAGCTAATTTAGCTTTAACATGTAAAATTAGCTTTTGTATAAAAGATCAACGGTCTGTATTCAATCTGATCCTTAGAATCAAGGGTCTGTCTTGATTCTAAGTTAGTATAAATACTGTGTAAACACTTCATTGTAAGTGTGCTTCTTCACAGAGTTTTCATTTGTAATCGTTTATTCACTAAGCTTAATACAACAGTGATCTTACTAGTATTCTTTCTGTCTGTTCGATTACATTTGTGTAGTTGTTATTGTTTCCGTCAATTTCAACTAAGAATACAACCATCTTGTAATTTCACGATACTACAGTATTTGCTCTTCCCTGACTCTTAGTCTGCTTCTCTATCCTCTGATCAGCCTGGTGTCCACGCTGCAACAGTCCGGTGATCTCACCTGCAGCCTCACGTATATTACCTATATCTCTGTCCATCCTCGCCACTAGGGCATCAAAGGCCTGCTCCAGTGGGTACTAGCCGCAAAGTGTGGGGGCGGGACCCGCTCTTGACGGACCCAACTCCTGATCCTGTCCGGGTACTAATCCCAATCCTGCGTGTTACTGCTGACACGCATATGGAAAGGCTCGCCAAATACTATGGTGTCATCAGTAGGTGTCAATCTCCGCCTATTAGGCTCTAGTGAAGGTACTGTAGGAACATCGGGTTCCTGAGTGACTAGGGACGTAGGTGACTTGAGTGAAGTAGACATCTCCTGTAACGAAATGCATAAGTGTCATGTATGAGTGTGGGTATTGTGTAACTAATGCAGTGTGTGTGGTTGTAGTCTAAGTCTACTACTAATGCAAACCTAGTTCACAAGAACCAATGGCTTTGATACCAATCTGTCATACCCTCAAATTCCACATGCGGGGTTTTACGGTGAAGCGCGTGATACACCAGGATCTCAGTCATTAGTTACACGGAAAGGCTCTATATGAATTTAAATAAAATACTGTTGCTGCTTATAGTCACGAGACAACAATCGTTAAGTTTGAAAATGTTGCGGAAGTGTAAATAAAATCTAATGCAAGTAAAATCAAATGCACAAAACACCACACCCAAACCAAAGTAAGTAAGACGAGTAAATAAGTTTTAAAACTGTTTTTGAAAACCATTCACCGCCATGCATCCTAATCCTGAGTGTACCTTAGCGACCTGAGAAAGACATGCTAAAAGTGTCAACACAATGGTTGGTGAGTTCACAGAGTTGTAAGTAAATAAGAGTTCGATGTTTGCTAGATAATGTAATTAATGTATAGCGATAGGTAGCTAGTCTATGTCATGCTACTACAAGTGTTTCGAAACCGAAGCTGACTGTTTGTGTTTGTTTGTCTTCCGCCATGTTTACCGAACAATAGCAAATGTCTAGGTCAATATTACACCTGTTCGACCTCCAGTCAAGTTAGCGCGACTAACTCGGGTAGGGCTTGTCAAAACCCAGTAGTACTACTCAAGATTACCTCGCTATGTTCCAGTACTATCGGTTCGAGAATGTAAGGACTTATGTGGTATGTTTGCACTTTAGAAAGCAAGCGATAATACAATAACACAAGATCAAAAATGTTTGCGAGCATTCTTTCTCGCCCAAAAAGGAAAGTAAGTAAAATAGAGGGACCGTGAAACTCACCTTAGTAAGCACGCAGATGAAAGCTAAGTAAAAACAATTGGACCTCTAACTTGCCACCTAAAATCATAGGTCTGTAAGTGTGTGTTCGTGTAGGTTGACATGAACCCTTAGTATCCAAACAATACCATTGTTTAAGTGTTTAGAAAAGATTTACATGTTTGACTCAAGTTTGACCCGACGACCCGTTAGTGCATTGTATGAAATTATGTTTGTTTAGTATAACATTACCATATTATACACAAATGATCATGCTGTAGCACTTAGCAACAAATCCTATTTGTTCTAGCAATCAAGTACGGTTTCAATAAATAGCAGGTTTCCAAAAACAGCAGGTTTCTATAAATAGAAAGTTTTCATAAATAGCAGGTTTCTATAAATAGCAAGTATGTTCGGGATTTGTGTTTCTTGGAACTATCATCATTAATATGTTCGTAAGATTACTCTAACATGTTCTAGATCGTCACATCACATAACAAATTCCTATAACTTAACATGCAATTCACAATTCAAGACAATGTTGCTATTTTTAATAACCTATGAATAGTATGCGTGTTTCCAATCATCTAGCACGTTACAACATGTTATTATGTCATATCTAACATGGTTCTATCATCAATTCATACTATACGTGTTTAAATAGCAAGATATAACCACTTTTGAAAAATAAAGTTTTCTTATTTGGAAAGTTCACAAAACCGAGTTAGGTATTCAAAATCTAATTTCACAATTCATCTAAACAAGCATCAAGTAATGTATAAATATCATCATATCATCCTAATCATGTCTAACATGCAAGATAGAAATCATAAAAAGTTTCCTTATATAGTAATTCATGATTCTAGACATCTAGGGTTTCACAAAATCAACAATACCGACAAATATCATCATAATATACAACTAGTTCTAAACTTGTCTTAAACAACTGAAACATAAACATAACAACGGGATGCCAGATCTTCACTTCGGGTAACTCTACAAGCCAGCCAAGCATCCATTTGCCACCTTCACTCAACTGATATGCATACTAAAAATCAGCAACGTTGAGTGAGTTCTAGCGTTTACTTTAAATCAGTCATATAAATTATTTAACATTTACATACATACTGCCCTTATGGCTAAACTTTACATATATTATCTTTTAACTCATACATTCATTATCTGGATCGAGCTTAGCTTTATCTTTTCATTTCTTCCCGTAATTGCCCCAATTGACTCAAGTCCAAAGGACGACAACTAAGGGAAGTTAACATGATGCATCACCGTAACATTTAGTTACAGTCCCGACTAGTGTCAAGACGATGTCACCCTACCGTTAATTTCTCTAGTAACTACTCAGGCACAAAACCTATTTAGGCACTTAAGCCCTTCAATAGGCATCGAAACCCTTCTGTAGGCACTGAAGCCCTTCTGTAGGCACCGAAACCCTTCTGTAGGCACCGAAGCCCTTTTGTAGGCCCTACGTTAGGCACCGAAGCCCTTCTATAGGCACTGAAACCCTTCAATAGGCATCGTAGCCCTTCTATAGGCACTGTAGCCTTTCTTTAGGCACCCGAGCCCTTATCTGGTTCTCTACACATTGTAACATTTTTCATCGTAGGAACCGTAGCTTGACTTGGTACTTATTCCTGAAGGAAACTTTATCTTTTACTTTCTCTTTTAACGTACTGACTTTCTTTAATTTGATCATACTAATATATATTATGCCTTTGTTTATTTATATCAAAATATAGTAAACGCTTGCCAATAATATAACTTGCCTTACTAAAACATAGCTTAACACATATATCAATCCTTTGTTTTTGTATATGAGAATATAGTAAACGCTTGCCATGAAATACCTTTATACTTTACTAAAAACGTAATTTTGCCACTTTTAAACTTTCCCTTTTAAATCATGGCTTTCGCCATCGTTTACCGTTTATTAATATAATATATAATAAAAATGTTATTCACTAAGTATGCATACCACCCCAAAAGTAGGAAAAAAGGGGAAGAGAACTCACCTGATATTCTGTCTACTGAAACTAAAAGCTTGGGCTAAACGAGTGCTATATGATCTGTGCGAATACAATACATGAAATTGGTTAAGCTTGCAAGAGTCGGCTAATACACTGGAGAGTCGGCTGATAGAGTCAGCCGACACTCTCAAGAGTCGGCTGACATAGTCGGCCGACACTCTCAAGAGTCGGCTGACATAGTTAGCCCACAATCTCAAGATTCGGCTGACATAGTCGGCTGATACTCCGGAGAGTCGCCTGAACTTGCGTTCAGGACTTGTGTCTTGCTATAGGAGGTCGATTCTCTCCGGGCCAATTCCCCCTTCATCTTCTTCGTTGAGAGTCGGCTCAAGAACCCTAATTCCATAACAGATTTGTTTTCGATCTAAAACCATAACTTTTTACGTTCAAATCACTTCTCCAATCCCATGAAACCAGATCTATACTTTTCATGTGCTTTTATACGTAAAACTCCAACCTTTATGTGATTATACACAAGAAACCCTAAAAACCCATTTCGAACAAAAACTCATATCTGAGCTAGTTTCTTACTTCTAATCGGCTCGTTTCTTCAACAAAGCTTCGTGTTATCATTGGAGAAGAAGTTTTGTTCGATCTTGGAGCAAAACCGACACCTTTCTCTCTCTAAGTTCTCTCTCACTTTCTCTTACTAGAAAAAAACGAAAATGGTGCAAGAATAAGTGTTTGGGGCTGATCTTGGTGCTTATAAGGGCCCATTATATCCCCTTGTCTTGGCCCATACAAGCACCCAGGCTAAGGCCCAAGCCCGATCCTCCCTTTTCTCCTGTTCATTCTAATACTCGAGGACTATTTCATATTCTAAAAACTCGGGATGTTACATAAACGCTTTACACTAAGTATGCACACCACCCCTAAAGCAGGCAAAAAGGGGATTAGAACTCACCTGACTTTCTTAGCTACTCTTCTTAAGGCTCAACGATTTGTTCGAGTGGTTATAAAGAAACGTGTTAGCTCTGGGTCGTAACAAAACTATATGTCCGAACTCTACTTGACCAAAAACTTTACTCGTCCGAAATCTCTTTTCGACCGAAATCTTTCTCGGTCGAAATCTATTTTGGTTGAAATCTTATTTCACCCGAAATGTCTTTCATCCGAAATCTATCTCGCTCGAAAACTAATTCGTCCGAAATGTCTTTCATTCGAAAACCATTTCATCCAAAAACCAATTTGTCTGAAATACCTTTCATCCGAAAACTATCTCGACCGAAAACTAATTCGTCCGAATTCTTATGTCCGAAATCACCTTTGTCTGAAATCTACCCTTCGTCTGAAATACTTTTCCGACGTATCAGACTTTTTGGACCATGTCACACCCTCAAATTCCACCTTCAGGGTTTTACCGCGAGGCTCGTGACACACCAGGATCTCAGTCATTAGTTACACAGAACGACTCTATATGAATTTAAATAAAATATCGTTGCTGCTCATAGTCACGAGACAACAATCGTTAAGTTTGAAAATGTTGCGGAAGCGTAAATAAAATCCAATGCAAGTAAAATCAAATGCGCAAAACACCAAAGTAAATAAGTCGAGTAAATAAGTTTTAAAACTGTTTATGAAAACCATGCACCGCCATGCATCCTAATCCTGAGTGTACCTTAGCGACCTGAGAAAGACATGTTAAAAGTGTCAACACAATGGTTGGTGAGTTCATAGAGTTGTAAGTAAATAAGAGTTCGATGTTTGCTAGATAATGTAATTAATGTATACAGATAGATAGCTAGTCTATGTCATGTTACTATAAGTGTTTCGAAACTGAAGCTGACTGTTTGTATTTGTTTGCCTTCCGCCATGTGTACCGATGTCTAGGTCAATATTACATCCGTTCGACGTCTAGTCAAATTAGCGCGACTAACTCGGGTGGGGCTTGTCAAAACCCAGTAGTACTACTCAAGATTACCTTGCTATGTTCCAATACTTACGGTTCGAGAATGTAAGGACTTATGTGGTATGTTTGCACTGTAGTAAGCAAGCGACAATACAATAACACAAGATCAAAAATGTTTGCGAGCATGCTTTCTCCCCTAAAAAGGAAAGTAAGTAAAAGATAGGGACCGTGAAACTCACCTTAGTATGCATGTAGATAAAAGCTAAGTAAAAACAGTTGTACCTCTAACTGCCACCTAAAATCATAGGTCTATAAGTGTGTGGTTCGTGTAGGTTGACATGAACCCTTAGTATCCAAACAATACCATTGTTTAAGTGTTTAGAAAAGATTTACAAGTTTGACCCGACGACCCGTTGGTGACACATTGTATGAAATTATGTTTGTTTAGTATAACACTACCATATTATACACAAATGATCATGCTGTAGCACTTAGTAACAAATCCTATTTTTTCTAGCAAGCAAGTACGATTTCAGAAAATAGCAGGTTTCCAAAAACAGCAGGTTTCTATAAATAGAAAGTTTTCATAAATAGCAGGTTTCTATAAATAGCAAGTATGTTCGGGATTTGTGTTTCTTGGAACTATCATCATTAATATGTTCGTAAGATTACTCTAACATGTTCTAGATCGTCACATCACATAACAAATTCCTATAACTTAACATGCAATTCACAATTCAAGACAATGTTGCTATTTTTAATAACCTATGAATAGTATGCGTGTTTCCAATCATCTAGCACGTTACAACATGTTATTATGTCCTATCTAACATGGTTCTATCATCAATTCATACTATACGTGTTTAAATAGCAAGATATAACCACTTTTGAAAAATAAAGTTTTCTTATTTGGAAAGTTCACAAAACCGAGTTAGGTATTCAAAATCTAATTTCACAATTCATCTAAACAAGCATCAAGTAATGTATAAATATCATCATATCATCCTAATCATGTCTAACATGCAAGATAGAAATCATAAAAAGTTTCCTTATATAGTAATTCATGATTCTATACATCTAGGGTTTCACAAAATCAACAAAACCGACAAATATCATCATAATATACAACTAGTTATCAAAGTTTGCATCTTTATTGCATAGATTCTTGTTTGGATGAAAACTAGGGTTTCACAAAACCATGATTTCGAAAAAACATATATAAACATAAGAAAAATTCTTACTTGATCCGTTAGAAACGAAGATCGGTGCTTAGATTGCTTGAATACTTGAACAATTGCAAAACGAAAAACTTTTTGATGGTGGTTTGATGGTGAGAGGAGGTCTGCGGCACCAAAGGGGTTGGGGGATTGGGAATTGTCAAAAATTTGAGAATAATGGAGCTAGGGTTTCAACTTAATCTTTAAATATCTATTCCTTGGATTTGAATTTTGATTTAGATAACCCATGGACTAATTTAAATGGGTTTTTAAAAATTCATTTAATTAATCACCATAAAAATTGTTTTAAATAATTATTTTTATAAAATCTCTTTATAAAAATTACTAAAGCAGAAAAAGTCACAACGATACGCGTAAACGTACGCGATTTCACGAAAGCTAACAATTTACGCATAAAATCACATAATACGTAAAAACAGATAATTTATATCAATTATAAATTATTTATACCGAGTCACACGAGTCGATACCCGAACGTTGGTGAAATATTATTTTTAATTATCACCAACGTTCGGGGATCGACTAGTGTGACTCTGTAATTCTCTGGATTACCGTTACGTGAGTGTTTGTGCAAAACTAACAAATCTAACTAATCCTAATTAAATGTAATGCATGAGTGAGTGTTTGAAATAACTGAGTTTGTATAAATAAATGTTTGAGATAACGATATTTGTGTTAACGAAGTTAACCTAAAATTGCTGGATGTCACACACCATTCATAGACTTTTCGGACGACTCGTCTGCTGTAAGTTAGATTCTTCATTTTTTATCCAAAATCCCAACTTTTTACGTCCAAACTGTTTTAATCTTAACCATGAAGCTAAATCTATTGTTTTATTCAAAAGCACACAAATCCAATCTTTTTGAAGAAAACTTGTTGAAACCCTAAAAACTCACTTTACATAAACACTCAGATCTGGACATGATTCGTACAGCTAATCGGCTCGTTTCTTCAGCTAATCCTCGTGTTGGATCGATCTTGGGGCAAAACCGACTCACTCTCTCTAGAATGTTTCTCTCTCTAGAAAACGAAAATGGTGGTGATAATGGGGTTTGGGGCTGGTCTTGAGGCTTATAAGGGGCCCAACCCTTACCCTTGTTGGCCCATACACTCAAGCCCATGCCCGCGCTTCTCATCCTTGCTAAGTTTTAAATTTTGTTAAGTATTACGTGTTCTAAAACTCGGGATGTTATAGTAACCTTGATACATTATTAAATAAGTAAGTTTATTTACCTTTTTTAGCAAACCATGTTTATATTAAACCAAAATGAAAAGTATTGTAACATCCTCTATACATATTTTATATTAGTCGTGTATAGAATAGAAGAGATGTTGAATTCAAAGGAAATATTTTGTCTTAAATACCATCAACGTATTTTGGACGTACTGAATGTTAATAATAACCAAATTTCGCATTTAAGCATGATTGGGTGACAAACAAGACCAACCAAAAGTAAAATCTTAACTTCCTGATGGCAAAAACGATAATATTGATTAGTAGAGGGGACTGATGTTACAATATTACATATTTAACCATTTTAGCAAACATAATGCATTTATGTAACTCTATGTGGCTAGCTTCTTGCTAGTCCTTCGTTTTTAATAAAAAATTGTTGTTAAAAAAAATAGCTTCTTGCTAGTCTTTTGTTTTTAATAAAAATCTGTTGTTAAAAACCAACAAACAAACATAATGCATTAATACCTTTTAGTTCAAGTTAATTAAATCTTGTGACTTTTGTTTGTAGTCAGCATCTAGAAAGCAAAGATGTTAACACTAATTCTATTCTTAGAAAAATCAATCACGAATTCATGAGGATACACATGGAAGGTATAGTTATAATCTTTGTTTATGAAAACGACAAGAATCTAGATTTTTAAAATTAGAACATGTATGATTTAAAATTTAAAAGCAAATTAAACTTTTGTGGCTATGATAAGAAATGCTAAATGTGATAGTATCCGCTCATCTATAGGTAAATTAGTGGATTTAAATTATTCCTTATTTTATAGAAATATGTAACAAAATATGTAACAAACTTTACAAATTTTTTAATTGAGTTAACTAACATTATAGTAATTCTTAATCCCATGTGTCGGTGGCTTTTTACCACCTACTAACACCCCCTTACACTTTGAACAAATGGCAAAATTCACCATTGACTTTAAAAACTGAAACTTTGACCCCCTCAAGTTTCTAAAGTTTCACGTTTACCCCCTGTAGATATAATCTGATTTTTCTTCAATAACTTTCGTTCGTTAATTAATTTTTTCTTGACATCTCAGTATAAATTTTGTGAAAACTGAGTTGTATTCAATGTAGGGTATTTTTTAGGTGTCGTGGGTTATATCGACTAACGGTAACATGTTGGTACCGTGAATAATGAGACCGACACCGACTGAAAAATATCGGTTCCGTTATACAACCGTCTTTTATCTATGTTTCGATCTTCACAACTGAGTCTCCGTAACTTCATACGTTTCTTCTATGTAGTTAACCATGTTTCTTTTTGTGTTTAGCCATGTTAATGTCACCGCCTCAACCGTTTGCCGCCGCGAAGCGCGGGGCTAATTTTCTAGTTTTATGTTATAAGGTAACGAATTTTAAACTTTTATTTTCAATAATATCAGCTTGCTTTTAACTTTTTTTTTCTTATGTAACCAAAATTTAATATTCTTTAACTAACTAATTTTCATTTTTATATTATTAGGATAGATGCACATTCAATACAAAACAAATTTTAAGTATGGAATTACGAGAATCGAATAAATATACATATTTAATGCTACAATTATATAACACCAAAGCCGCCTTCGTTTCTCTCTTTACTAGACCTAATAATTACTACGTACAAGTGTTTATTGTGATTCTATACTTAAAATAATTGATTTATTGAACGTGCTCCTATTAAATTAGTCACTATTAAATTTTACTGGGGTAAAATTTGTAACACCTCTCACAAAACAATTAAATGTTAATCCAATCAAACTAGGGTTGTCCAGGGTAGTTTGTAACTTGCTCGTCGAATCGTATAAATTAGTTCACTACTTGTATATTGACAATTTGGTATTTTATCGTTTAAGAGTTGTATAATTTGATAATATTGTTAACTTGTTATTTGAAATTTTTACAAAAGGAAACATACGAGATCATCAAAACTAAGGAAAAAAAATCATCTTGTTGAACCTTGAGCTGTTTCGAGTTGGAAACGAGCCGAATACAAGCTTAAATGAGCAATTTGATAATTTTTGCATTTTTATGAAATACTCTCTTTACATATAACCTCAAATATATGTATATATAAAACATAACAAGGACCGAAAGTCATGAAACATATTCAAATGCATGAAGATCATATACCCATCTATAAAAAATAAGTCATTACTATAATAATATTATATTTGTAATAAATATAATATAATTATTTATAACTTTAGAATATTAAAAAATATTGTTTATGGCTCGATGAATCTAACCAAGTATTTTAACTTGTAACAAAAGATATTAGAAAAGTTGATTTTGCCGCCTCTAAAATGTTATTGTAAGTTGAGCCTAGCTTTGTTTATTATATGTATTAGGTTAGAAGTTCGTGTTTTATACGAGTTAAATAAAGAAAATATTAAATAAGTTAGTAATGAAGTTTTACGAATTATAAACAAAATATTATGAGCAGATTGTGGGTTTTATGTTGTCCCTTTCCCAAAAGGTTATGGGTTCATTTTTTACTATACTATACGAAGCTAATAATAAAATATAAATACATCACTAATATTAATAATCATGTATCAATTTAAAACAAGTAAAATATATTATTAGATCATCTGTAATGCTTTCTTCTTAAGATAGGGCCGTCTCATCCGATAGACCTAGTTGAAGAATTCACTCACTCGCTTTATCTTCCCTCTCTCACATGCATCCAGGAGGCTAATGCGTTATTTTCGGCTAGAATTGTTTGATCAGTTAAAGGTGCTCGATGACCAAACATTTCGTCACATTGTTTCCTCTCTCTTCCCGCTAGGCATCTTTAGGTTCCATGGGTCTCGTTCCGTAGCCCGATGGTAATACTAGTGCATGGTGTCCCTCACAATGAGGGTTCGAGTGCCACCCGCCGTTCAAATAAAAAAACAATTAACTTCTAAGTATAAAATAAAATTATTGTTGCAATGATGGTATCGTATGAAAATATATGTAGATGTTAAAAACTTTGGTCCACCATAAACAAATCTTATACCCTAATTTCATTAAAAATACACAAATTAAATATTTGTCACGCACTGTCCTTGTATCTTCATAGTCTCAACATAATGGTTCTTAGATATCGACATAAAGAAATACAATCGAACAATATTTTTAGGTGATTCTTAATAAAATCGAATCACGCAAACCGGTCATGATTGGTTAAAAGCCAATCAACATACATATATATCGTTGTACGGTTGAAAACAACTACTAAATAATGTGGTCCATTATGAACCATCAACTAGTGCTAACATGTGGTTTAGTTTGAGCTAAGTGTGACCACTTCTTTCACTAACATGAAGGGGTAGCCCATCCGCAAAGGTCGCCGTGAGCCCAGGCGAAAACCGAGGGGTCCGGCTGGGTTGCGCTAACGCGATATCAAATCGTTGCAAAAGAGAAAGAATCACACTTTTTATCTCCACAAGTGCCATTTCCTTACCCAAACACATTCTATATCCGGCTTGAAAAACCGGATACTTGAAAGGGGTTTCTTGATAGAACACGCCGTCTTTTAACCATCTTTCGGGTTTGAAGACTAAACAATCGGGCCCCCAAATTGTCTCCATTCGGGCCATGGCGTACGAGTGGTATGTGACCCGAGTGCCTTTCTTGACGAATGTGCCATCAGGTAAAGTATCGTCTTGTTGGCAAAACTTAGAGTTGAATTGAATGGGCGGGAATAATCGCATCCCCTCGTAAACCACTGCTTGCAAGTAGTGGAGTTCATGTAACTGTTCAAAGCTCGTTAGAGCTTTGTGCTGTGTAACCATCAGAGCTTCAGTTCTGATGGCGGCCACTACCTCTGGTTGTTCGGCCAACAACCAAAATAAACCAGTTAGGCTGGACGCGACAGTATCACGTCCAGCTAACAAGAAACTTACGACAATGTCTCGTAAGTAGTTAGGATCTTTTGTTTTAGCCATGAATCTTGAAAGAAGATCTTCCTGGTTACAACAAGATCCTAACTTGTTTCTTTGTCTAATAACTTCTTGTGCAAACTTATTCACCATCTTTATTGACTCTTTAAGTCTCTTTTCACTTCCAACACTAAACAACCTCTTGATCTTCCACACCAATGGTGACGGTGTCATCGCTCTTTGAGCCGACAACTTCGAGGCTAAATCAAACGCGATAGCCAACTCCGACATAGGTAATGACTCGTCCAAACACTTCGGGTCATATCCGAATGAAAACTTACAAATAACATCAAACGAAAACCTCCGAAAAACATCTTGGAAATCCAAAACTTCACGTTCTTTTCGCGAAAACGATGATACAAGAGGTATAAGCCGATGATCAATCTCGTTCATCACTACTTCAAATGCAAGTGATTTGATGGACCTCTTTCCAAGCTCAAGACACGCCATTTTTCTTTGAAACAGCCATGAATCGCCATCCGCGTTGAAGATACCTCGACCCAAGAAATCGCCCAAAATTGCAGAGAAAGCTTTCCCTTTCGGGTAGTTTTCGAATCTGGTTTTGAGCATGTACTCTACGTTTTGATGGTTGGAAGTTATGGTGTTGTTAAGAACATGTATGTGTATGGTTTTTGTAGGTGAGTTTTTGAGAAGATGAGTGTACCAATCACAAAGATTATCAAACTCGAATAACCAGCTTGAGGTAACGTAAGCATGGCAGATTTTACATCTGCAAGTCTTACAGAAAATGAAGGTAAAGAAAAGAGAGATGAACAATATAAACACCACTAAAATGGATGCATCTTCGATTGCCATTGATGAATAATAAAGATAAAACGAAAAGCTTCAAGTGTGGGAGAGGATGAAGTTAGAGGGTTTGAGTCTTATATTTGTACTTGAAGTCGACGTTAGCTAATCAGTATTTATGAGTAGATATTTACAAGGATTCATAAATGTAATAATTTATAATATAACTAGGTTAAATTCCCGTGTGTTACACGGGTTAAATAAATATAAATATAATATTATATATTAAGTAATAAAAAAATTATTTTTTAAAAACTCGTGTTTTTATACGGGTTGAATAACCCATGAAATACAATATAATCTGTTAACACATACACTCGTCAAAATATGTCGGGAGATTTATTAATACAAAGATTAGTATTTTCTTTAAAAAAATATTATTAATAAAATATAGAGGTGTATTTAATAAGATATGAGTGTTTTTAATGAAAATATAGAGGTGTATTTAATATTATTAATAGAAAAAAATAGAGATGCGGGAAAAAAATGATGATATTAAATATGGAGGTGACATGTGGCATTGAAAAACCTTTATTTATTATATAGTATAGATATAGATTTTTTGTCCGGTCACGCTTTTATATTTTCATTAATCTAACTTTTTTTCATGATATTTTTAGTTAGGTCACGTTTTATCTTTTTTATTAAATCTAAATAGTTTAGATCCCGTGTCTACACACGGGGTGAACAATATCAATATTTAAAATTTTTAAATATTTATGTATATATTTTACAGGTGTAAAAATATATTTCATATACTACGGATATAAACAAACTCAAAATATATAAAAATTAATATATAATTGGGTTTCGAAAATACATTAATTACTATTTAATGTAATTTGATTTTCAATTACTATTTGATTGAAATAAAAGTTACATAATTAAATTTTAAAGTTTCTTATAAGAAGGGATAATTTAAAATAAATGTTTTTATTAGTGTAATTAATATTTTCTTTAAATATATATTATTATTTAAAGATAGAAGTGCATTAAATAAGAGAGAGACGGAAAAAAAATGATAAGAATGAATATGGAGGTGACAAGTGACATTAAAAATATTTATTTATTATATAGTATAGATATATTATTTTAATATATCATAAGTTATTAAATATTGTGTCTTGTGTGTCATTATAATACTTTCACTGTTAAAGAAATGAGTATCACTGACCTATTTTACCCACAGATAGAATTCGTTGGAGATCATCAACGAAATTCTGACGGATTATTGATAGAATAACTGGCCATGGTTATAACACCCAAAACTCGTTTTAAAACTTTAATTACGAAAAAATAG
Source organism: Smallanthus sonchifolius (assembly GCA_023525975.1). Taxonomy (NCBI): domain Eukaryota; kingdom Viridiplantae; phylum Streptophyta; class Magnoliopsida; order Asterales; family Asteraceae; genus Smallanthus; species Smallanthus sonchifolius. The sequence continues at coordinate 75,342,330 of CM042037.1, forward strand.
GTCCCAACTTTTTCAATTTTACAGTGTCATCAAAACTCATTTACAACATAAATATGCCCAAATGATTATTGTAACTAGACACCACATTTTTTTTTACTTTTTTTTATATTTTTAGATTCAGTTCTCGCCGTACCGCGCATTTTCCCTTTACTTACATCTAAGCACATATATTTTTATATAAATTATAAGTGTTTAAATTTTATGTTTTAGTTAATATTTTGGATAGATTTTAAAAAAATTGTTAAATACTAAAAGAGTTAAAACACTTATAATTTATATAAAAAATGTATGCTTAGATATAAGTAACGTTGCCGATATATTTTTGGGTAGGTAATTGGTTTTATCTTATGGTTCTAATACTTTTATAAATAAACTTTTTTATTTTGTAATATTTTTTGCTAGGTTACAATTTTATATTTTCGTTAAAGTAACTTTTTTACTTCGTAATATTTATTCGTTAGATCTAATATTGTTATAAATAAATAGTATGGTTAGATTTAAGTAAGGTTCCCGATATGTTTTTGAATAGGTCGTGGTTTTATATTTTAATTAAACCTAATACTTTTATAAATGTTTTTTTTATTTTATAACATTGTTGATAGTTTTATCTTTCGTTAAAGTAACTTTTTTATTTCGTAATATTTATTAATTAAATCTAATACTACTGTAAATAAACAATTTATTTCTTATTTTATAATATATGCATTTCCCTGCGTCCGATGTATAGTATTGTGCGGACGGAATCTTGCTAGTTTTGTAAGGCCCAAAACCCGGGAGACCTCATTTATTGGATTTACTCACCAACACATAGCTCATAAACAACTGACATTCAACAATTCACAGTGGAAACGATTAAAACTTTAACATAACAGCGGATGCATAACATGTCAAGACATAACCTGTCTCGTACAAATTAAACTTGTCTTGAAACAACATAAACTTAAACATAAACGAGATGCCAGACACTGATCTTCGGGGTAACTCTTCTCGTCAAGCCAAGCATCCACATCCATCTGCAGCAACCTACACTTAACTGATGTGCATACTAAAATTAGCAACGCTGAGCGAGTTCTAACGTTTACATAAAACTTTTCATACATAATACAAAGGAAGGATTTACCCAAACATACTTGACGCCATTGAGGCAAAACATTACATACTTTACTTTTTAAAACAGTTTAAATCATACATCATGTGTCAAACCTTGTCACTGTAATCGTCAATTCCTTTATGTTGTACTGCACCCATTGCCAACGACCATGAACCGACAAATACTACTTAACCGTCAATTCCTTTACACTTTACCTGTAACACCCCCAAATTTATTCACTTAATAAATAAATAAATAAATTAGGGTTGCAACGATTGATAACATTACACAACAGCGGAAGCTAAACAAAGACTTCTAAATATGTCGAACACCCTGCGTCTTCATCTTCTAAGGGCTTAATCCAAATGTTTAACCTATTCCAACCGTGCCGTATATATATTACCTGAAAAACATACTTAAAAATGTCAACACAAAGGTTGGTGAGTTCACAGGTTTGATTGTTGCAATGTAAAGTGATTTTCCTTGAAAACATTGATATTGTGTACATGGCCATGACACGAAACTGTTTTCCTTGAAAACATTTAAAATATGTACACGGGTTTAATGTAAGGTTGTTTTCCTCGAAAACATGTGATGACTTCATAGTCATAAAACGAGTAGTTTTCCCAATGAAAACATGTGATGACTTCATAGTCATAAAACGAGTAGGTTTCCCAATGAAAACATGTGATGACTTCATAGTCATAAAACGAGTCGTTTTTCCTTAAAACATTTATAATGTGTACATGGCCATAATATGAAACTGTTTTCCTTGAAAACATTGATAAAAACATTTTCACGTAAACGAATGGCAAAACCATTGGTGTATAAGTGATTGGCAGATCCATCTGCACGAAAACGTTTCAATGAATATGATAAACAAAACAAGTAATGTTGACCCATTTGTAGACTAGCTAGGAATACAAATAATATGTACATACATGAGGCATAACCAAACCATGACACAGGTGTTTTGCCCCTCGCTCATACCTCACGAGCAATGTTTGAACACTATGCGGTCATTTGGCCAGAGGGACCCATGGTTAGCGCGACTAACCATGACCGGGGGTGTCAATCCCAATAGTACTATCCATAGAATCCCAGGCTATCCTTAGCTAATGGTTATAAAATATGATGGTCAGGGGGCTTTACGAGCTCCAAACGTGTTCACTCATGCAAACATAAAGGTCGGGTCTTGTTTTCTTGTTACCATATGAAAATGTTTATAAGTATGTGTTCCATGTTTTCTAAGATGTATCAAGTAATGATGTTTCGTGTTTTCAAACGTGTTATGGAAGTATGTTTCTCCCCCGATGTTTCTAAAACATTAAAAGTTAAAAGGGGACAGTGAACTCACCTCAAGTCCAGCAAATGCGATCACAAGCTCAACTGACAACAAGTGAGCGCAACGATCCTAAACGGTTCCTATTGTTCAAACAAGTGTTGTCAATATCAACAACAATATAACTAGGATCGTGCCCTAACATTATGGTTTCAAATCTAAACCCAACCCATGTTGAGGACATCTAAGTTGTAGAAACCAAATTCTTTATTTTTAACGAAAATTGGGCAGAGTCCCGTTTGTTTTTGGCTAAACCCGACAATATCCAATTGTCCAATTACAACATCAACTTACACCAATAATCCAATAAACCGCACTTTAGATCCTAATACTAAAGTCATACTTCAATTCGACAATTATTTGATAAATATATAAAAACTATATAATTATAATACAATTTAACGTGTCCGAAAAACGTTCTCAAAAGACGTCCCCGACAAAATTTATAGGTCACGTGCTACTACCCGACAATAGATATATAAGTGTTTCGGGTCATACCTTAGCGTACAAGCCGTTCTAAGCGGTTTTGTACGAAAAGCTGAGCACGACGCGAGAGGAAACTTGTTTTGCTCATAACTTGGTCATACGAACTCCGATTGAGGTGATTCAAGCGGCCATGAACTCGTCTCGCCAAGACCCACCAGCGCCGCCGGTCTCCGCCGCCGGCCGCCGCCGCCGCCGTTGCCGGAAAAACGGGCAGTGGCCGGAATTCATGATTTTTGGCCGGAAAACTTCACTTTTTCGAACCAACTTCTTCGTATGCTTAGATCAGGCCTTTAAGAACTCTTTTCTAGCAAAAGCCCCAAATGTCGAGGTCGCCGGAGTTCATGTTTTTGGCCGGAATCTCCATCACCGGCGCGATCTAGTGCAAACCACCACCACCATCGGACTCAGGAAGTCGAGATCTATCAGATGAGGTGGTGCACTTGCCGCCACTCGCCGGCGCCGCCGCAGGTCCGCCGGAGTCCGGCCACCTGCTCTCCGCCTCTCCCATTTTCACCTTTTGTGTGTGTTGAAGTTTTGCAAGAATGAGGAGATTTAGGGGGGGTTTCCACTATATATAGACGGGTTTTTAACGCGTTTACGTCGCGTAACTAACTCATTCTCGTCTCGGTCGTGTGTTAATCCGTCTCGAGTCCCCGAATAATTATTTTATAATACTTAGAATTATGAAACGTTAATAATAATATTATTATTTAAGTATTTTAAATCGTGAAATCTCCATTTCAATTTATGTACGAACCGGTACGCGTCGGTACCGCGTTTATAACGCTTTCGTTCTTTTTGAAGGTTTCACGCTTCGCGTTTAGGGTTTATTATTTACTAATAATGTTAAAATAAATATTTATAATATTTATCATATCGATAATTAACGTATCGCTATCGTTAGTTTTACGAGAATCTAACGTGGTTTAACGTTCGTATACACGTACTACACGTGTATTTATCCAACAGTCTTTCCAAATGAATATTAATAATTCATTAATTCACTTAATCGTTCTGTCAAATACCCGGTAAAAACCGTTGTTTAACGCGTTTAACGTTTAGAATTTCTGAACCGCGTACGTTCTTATATCTTTTCTAAAATTCTCAGAATCGCGTAACGAGTCATTAAATGAAATCGTGTGACTAATATGATATTCGGATTGTGTAAATTTGGATTTCTAACGGGCTTGGATCCTTACCGGGCCTCAAATGGACTTGACTTCCTATTGGGCCTAGTTGGGTTTTAGCCCAACAACTGGGTTTTGGATTCTGAAATTTTGCAGGTGTCACATTACCGCCCTAATGGCCAACGACCATGAACCGACAAATACTGTTTAACCGTCAATTCTCTTGTCACTACTGTACCGCCCCCATGATCAACGACCATGAACCGACGAGTACTTGTACTGCCATCATGATCAACGACCATGAACCGACAAGTACCTAGTCAATGCCCCCATGGCCAACGCCCATGAACCGACAATACCGCTTAACGCTAAGGGGAGGTTGCGGACCTCCCGAGCAACCGCCGTCACCCATCCCAATTGTACAACCGTTAACGAACCACAAAGGTTCTAACTAATGGGCATAACCTATAACTGACATCTTGTACAAATAACATTTGTCCCCGAAGGAACCTTATCAAGCTAGTACGCATTCCCGTAGGAAACTGTTCACTTTTTTTTCATAAAACTTTCGTTAACTTGTTCAAAGCTTAACACATAATATGCATTTGTTAATGTATATAAAATATAATAAACGTTTGTCATAAAATATCTTTGTTTTACTGAAACATAACTTTACTTTACTTAAAACATACTTTGCACATGTATCATGACTTTGTTTATGTATATGAAAATATAATAAACGTTTGTCATAAATATAGCTTGCTTTACTGAAAACACGCTTGCATATATATTATGCATTTGTTTATGTATATGAAAATATAATAAACGTTTGTCATGAATATAACTATTCTTTACATAAATCGTATTTTTGCCTCTTTTAAACATTTCTCTAAAACATAACTTTCGCTTTCGTTTACTAATATAAAATATATAATAAACATTTTTCACTAATTATGCACACCACCCCTAAAGCAGGCAAAAAAGGGATTAGAACTCACCTGATTTCTTAGTTAACTCTTCTTAAGTATAAGGCTTAACGAGGTGCTAGACGATCTGTTCGAGCGATCATAAACGACACGTGTTAATTTCTAGATATAATAAAGCGATCTGTCCGAAATATTTTGTCAGAAAACTATTTCGTCAGAAAACTTTTTTATCCGAAATCTTGTCAGAAAACTTTTTCGTCAGAAAACTTTTTCGTCTAAAATCTTTTGTCAGAAAACTTTTTTCGTCCGAAATCTTTTGTTAGAAAACTTTTTCGTCCAAAATCTTTTAGGACACTTCATAGTTTTTGGACCATTCAAGGAGTTTTCGAGCTGTTCTTGGGTAGATTCTTCGTTTTTTTTATCCAAAATCACATTTTTTTACGTACAAACTGTTCTAATCTTAACCATGATTTTTAGACATAAGCGCACGTAAAAATCCGATATTTTTAAAGAAAACTCATGTTAACCCTAAAAACCCATTTTCAATAAGAACTCAGATCTGGATGCGATTCTTACCTCTAATCGACTCGTTTCTTCAGAGATGCTTCGTGTAATCACCGGAGAAGAAGAATGATTTGATCTTGGGGCAAAACCGACACTTTCTCTCTCTAGGTGTTTCTTTCTCTAGAATTTGAGAAGAAGATGAAGTTAAACAATGAGGTGTGGGGAAGAGAGTTGGAGTCTTGAAGGCTCCTCCTCCACCTCAGGCCCGATCTCGTCCCACGAGGGCTCATCTAATCCCACCATTCTCTAAAGCTAAAGCCTGCATCCGACATGATAACATTCCGGATGTTACAAGTTTAAAATACAATTCTATAAAGTTATATTAAGAAAAAAAAACATGGATGGACTATAATATTCGACAAAATCGTACCTGGATATACAAAATATTTGGGAATATAGCACATCTTTCTAAATCACCAAATGTAAACTTGCAAATACACAACCACGTGCGATTATTCTTCTATTAAAAAATGGGTACCACTCAAGAAAATAATGTTAAAATTAAGATGATTCTTGTTTTATCTTTAATCGGAAAACTAAATAAAATATAATAATTTTTATTCTTAAATATTTAAGAAAAAAATGATGAAAAGCAACGACAGATTCAACATTTTTCAACAGTATGTTCATCGGTTCTTTTACACATAATGGAAAACATTATTAATCATAAACATATACCTGGTAATTCAGTAAGATTGGAGAGGGAAGACGTCATGATCTTGATGATGATCGGGTTTCCGTTTAGAATGTATCCGTAAGGATGGTTTAGGTTTAGAGAGGTAGAGAGGGTTACGAATTCTAGAGAGAATTCATGACTTAGTGGTGGTGTTCAACAACCCTTAATCTTTACCTAATGATCTCTATTTATACACCCAAGGGAAAACCCTATTTATGACAGTAAGGGTAATTATGTCTATCGAATAATTATCAAATAGTCATATGGGTAAATAAGTCATTGATCAACAATTAATAAATGATAATTAAGACCACATAATAATAGTGAGTCTTACACACAGTGCTAGTCAAAAACAAAACAGACCAGGTTAATAGCAAAATGAATATATATAAATTTGAAGTGGAATTGTGAAGGAAAAAAAATAAGCTAAGAGAAGTCTAGTATATTTTATAAAAGCTTTTGTTAAGAAAATAATTTTTTTGTACACTGACAGAGAAAATTTGAGCAAGTATATATATATGTGTGTTTTTTTGTGTGTGTCCTTAACTAAAAAAATGAAAAATAAAAAGAAAACTATAGTGAGTTCTTTTAAAATAATAAACAAGTATATTGCATACCATTTCGGTTGGTTAATTTATCTTTTGTTTAATAATCATGCGTTAGGTTTAGTTTCAAATAAAAAAGGTTTTTAAAATAAAAATGGTGAGAATGATTTAGGATCATTAGATTAAATTGTAGAAAAAATTTAATGGTTGAGATCAAATTATAAGAGAAAAAGTTGTTAAAATAGTATTTTAGTCATGTTCATTTTTGTTGACTTTTTATCATGTTCCCCCCCTTTTTTAAACGTTCATAACTTTTACATACGACATTATTTAAAAAAAACTACATCATAAAAACGAGCGTTTTTTTATCTTTAAAACGAGTATAGTCTCGTTATATACGAAAACGAAAAAAATTTACGTTTTCCAGCTCATTGTGTAATTTGATCGTCATTGTGTAATGTCAGGTCTAGGGATGAGCATTTGGTACCGAGTACCGTACCGATAGATTCGGTACCGGTATCGGTACCCATTTTCCCATAAATTCGGTAGCGGTATTTTCGGTACCGCTACCGGTACGGTACGGGTACCGAAAAAGATAAACATTTTTTAACGAATATCGGTACCGTACTGAACCCACTTTTTCATAAATTCGGTACCAGTATTTTCGGTACCGGTACGGTACCGATCTCTTCCCTAGTCAGGTCTGGTTATTGTGTAATACATATAACACAATGATGAAAAATATTTGACAAAATGAGCAAATTACACAATGAGCTGGAAAACGTAAAACACAATAATGAATACATATAACACAATGATAAAAAATATTTGACAAAATGAACAAATTACACAATGAGCAATTTACACAATAATGAATAATTTACACAATGAGCTGGAAAACTTAAAACACAATTATGAAAAATATTTGACAAAATAAGCAAATTACACAATGAGCTAGAAAACGTAAAACAAAATGATAAATACATATAACACAATGATGAAAAATATTTTACAAAATGAGCAAATTACATAATGAGCAAATTACACAATAATGTCAGGTCTGGTTATTGTGTAATGTAAAAAATAACACGAAATTATCTAAAACGTAAAACAAAATGACGAAAACGACCATTTTTTTATCTTTAAAAAGAGTATAGTGTCGTTATATACAAAAACAAAAAAAGTTACCAAAACGAGTATAGTGTCGTTATATACAAAAATGACATTATTGTGTAATTTGCTCATTGTGTAATATGCTCTATTTGTCAAATACTTTTCATCATTATGTTTTACATTTTCCAACTCATTATATAATTTGCTCATTTTATCAAATATTTTTCATCATTGTGTTATATGTATTCATCATTGTTTTTTACGTTTTCTAGCTCATTGTGTAATTTGCTCTTTATTGTGTAATTCGCTCAAATATGTCAGGTTATTGTGTAATGTCAGGTTTGGTCATTATGTCTAATGTCAGGTCATTGTGTCAAAATATTTTCCATCACTATTTTATATATAATACATAAAATAACAGTGATAAAACACGAAATTATCTAAAACATAAAACACAATGATTAATACATATAACACAATGATGAAATTTTTTTTGACAAAATAACCAGACCAAACCAGACATTACACAATGACTAGACCTGACATTACACAATGACAAGACCTGATATTACACAATGACCTGGCATATTACACAATGACCATTATGCCCTATTTTTAAAAACGATAAAAGGACACATGTCAAGCCCATAATCCTTCTTACCTTTCTTATTTTTAAAACATTTTTTACCATAACATAATCCTCATGCGTTAAGTAATAAGTTAAATAAATATACAATACAGAATTAAATAGCTTTAAATAATAATGAATAACTATATTAATTAAATTCCGAGAACCGATTATATTAAAATTTTCTTTTACAAAATCTAATAAAATTAATTATATTTAAACCAGTAATGATATATGATTTAGATTGACATTTTCTTTCATAAAATCTAATAAAATTAAGTCGTGTGCTAACTGTGACTCTCTAAAATCTAATAATAATTTATCAACATATAAGATATTTATTTATTGTATTTTTTTATGATTTAGCCCGTGTAATACACGTGAATCTAACCTAGGGTTTTTATATATTTAAAATTTTTCTACATATGTGTAGGTAAAAAAACCTACACATGTATAGGTTATGTGTATGTAAAAAAACCTACACATGTGTTGGTATGTATATAAACGAAATTTGTTCATATTTTTTTGTTTGAATTTTATGAAAAATGTAACATCCCAAAAATTAATAAGCCGAGTAAAACGAAATGAAACCGACACATGTAACGCAGGATCAATTGGAAGGAATATAGTTTGGACATTGGACGACCTAATGGGCCGAAAGGGACGACCTAGTGTCGTTTAGATCCGTTAACTTATCTTGTATAACTTGATAATACAGATTATGTGTGACCATAGTGACACTCACCGTGACATCCCGAGTTTTAAAACACGGAATACTTAGCGAAAATTTTAAAACTTAACAAGGGTGAGAGGAACGGGCTTGGGCTTGAGTGTATGGGACAACAAGGGCAAGAGTTAGGCCCCTTATAAGCCACAAGACCAGCCCCAAACCCCATTATCACCATTATTTTCGTTTTCTAGAGAGAGAAAGTGAGAGAGAAACATTCTAGAGAGAGTGAGTCTGTTTTGCCCCAAGATCGATCCAACCTTCTTCTCCAGTTTTTGTTTGAAGCTTCTCCGAATAATCAAGCACAAACAGATATCAATCCGTCCAGAATCTGAATTTTTATGTAAAGTGGGTTTTTAGGGTTTCAACAAGTTTTCTTTAAAATATTAGATTTTTATGCGTGTTTTTGAATAAAACTATAGATTTAGCTTCATGGTTAAGATTAGAATAGTTTGGACGTAAAAAGTTGGGATTTTGGATCAAAAACGAAGAATCTAACTTAGAACACTTGAGTCGTCCGAAAAGTCTTTGAATGGTCCGAAAAGTCTGATGCGTCTGAAAAGTATTTCGGACAAAGAAGGAGATTTCAGACAAAAATGATTTCAGAAATAAGATTTCGGACGAATTAGTTTTCGGGCGAGATAGTTTTCGGATAAAAGATATTTCGGAGAAATTGTTTTTGGGCGAAATGATTTTCGGATGAAAGATATTTCAGACGAATTAGTTTTCGGGCGAAATAGATTTCGGAAGAAAGATATTTCGGGCGAAATAAGATTTCGACCAAAATAGATTTCGACCGAGAAAGATTTCGGTCGAAAAAAGATTTCGGACATGTAGAGTTTTCGACCCAGTAGATTTCGGACATATAGCCTTGTATGACTCATAGTTAACACGTTTCGTTTATGACCACTTGAGTAGATTGTTGAGCCTTAAAGAGGAGTAGCTAAGAAAGTCAGGTGAGTTTTAATCCCCTTTTTGCCTGCTTTAGGGGTGGTGTGCATACTTAGTGTAAAGCGTTTATTGTATTTTATATATTATAAAGTGAAGTGAAAAGCTACGTTCCAGTGTAAAGTTTAAAAGAGGCAAATGTACGTTGAGTAAAGTATAACTATATTATGGCAAGCGTTTACTATATTTTCATATACATAAACAAAGGCACAATATACGTGCTAGCTATTTTCAGTGAAGCAATATATATCATTATGGCAAGCGTTTACTATATTTTCATATACATAAACAAAGGCATGATATATGTGTCAAGCTAGGTTCAGTAAAACAAAGATATTTTATGGCAAACGTTTACTATATTTTCATATATACATAAACAAAGGCATAAGATATGTGAAATCTATGAACAAGTCAGATAAAGTTTTATGAACATAAATTGAAATAGATTTCCTACAAGAATGTGTACCAGCTGAAAAGGTCCTTAGGACAGATATTACTTGTACAAGATGTCAGATATGGGTTCTACCCATTAGTAAGAACCTTTGGGTTCGCTAACGGTTGTACAACTGGGATGAGTGACGGCGGTTGCTCGGGAGGTCCACGCAACCTCCCCTTAGCGTTAAGCGGTATTGTCGGTTCATGGACGTGAGCCATGGGGGCATTGACCAGGTACTTGTCGGTTCATGGCCGAGATCCATGAGGTCAGTACAATGTAAAGTAATCGACAGTTTATTATATGTTTTAACCTGATTTGAAAAGTAAAGTATGCAAAGTTTTGCCTTAAGGGCGGTATGTATGTATTAGTAAATCTTTTATATAATCGATTTAAAGTAAACGTTAGAACTTACTCAGCATCTGGCATCCCGTTTATGTTTATGTTTATGTTTAAGTTGTTTAAGATAAGTTTCATTTCGTATCAGACAAGTTATGTTTAGACATGTTATGTAGTTCCGCTGCGTATGCTGAAGTTTTAAACCGTTTCTGTTGTGTTAATGAATGTCTAATGTTTATGAGTTATGTGTTGATGAGTAAATCCAATAAGTGAGGCCTCCCAGGTTTGGGGCCTTACACTCACTAACTAGCTATTACACTCCAAGGAACCCGCCTAGCAGGTGAGTTCTATGTGCCCCCTATGTGTTATGTGTAAACGATTTTAAATGTTTTGGGGCTGAAGTGTATACATGCAAAGTAAATGAATGTGTTGAATGATATTATTACTATATATTATATAAATATGAGGAACTATGAAATGATGAACGAATGTTTATAACGAACGAAATGAATGTATGACTTAACGTTAAATGAATGAGGGCTTGCTTTATATATATATATATATTGCATGTTATAAATGTGCTAATATTAAGGAAGGAGATTACGGACTACTTCGGTGGGACGGTAGGATGATAACGGCACGATGATAACGGCTACCACGGTAGACGGACGACCATACGACTATTTATGCAGAAGGAATGTTAAAGTCTAGAAAGGTAGACTAAATACGGCTACTACGGTAGATACGAAGCACGATTGCATATATAGTTCGGATGGGAAACGGATGCCTTAGGGCAAACGGGCGAAATGACGAACTACGACGGTATGACTTATAGACGGCTAGAAAGGTAGCCGGACGGAAGGAACGAAGGACGAACTATTTCGGTATGACGGTATGAATGACGGACTACGACGGTAGGAATGAACGTTTGTATTTGTGACTTACGTAAGTTCTTAAACCCGGTTTGTTAAAAATAACTTGACACTATATGTTCTTAAAATTTTATTCTGTGCCATTTTGGGTGATACATCACTAGTTGCTTAGTATAAATCTGGGTTCTATTACATTTAAACAAATTTGGAAAGAAGTCGGATCTTGGTAGGACGTGGACTTTTTGGCTGCTACGAATCCGACGTTTCTAGTTGCTTGGATAGATTCGATGATATGCTCAAGAAAGAAAAAAAAGATAGTTGAACCTATAGTGTTTTCAACATGGTGGGTTATATGACGATTTCAGAATGACTTGGTGCATGGGAGCAACAAGAAGATGCGGGAGAAGATTTTTGATTATATAGTTAATTATTTATTTTTATGGTATTTGAATAGGAACCGTAAGATGGAATGATTTGATGCATCTTGCTAGTTGGAGTGTTTTTTATATTTTTTATAAGTCGTTAAAAAACAATTAAACAAATTTAATGTAATAATTAAAGACATATTGTTTGATAGAAAAAAACTAGTTTCTTTTACATTTTTAGAAAAAAAATATATTATTGAGTCCGGTTTCTTTGTAAAAACCGAATTATATAACATTTTTGTTTTTTAAACTTACTAAAACTCAGTTTTTTGCTATAAATTTGTTCTATTTGTTTGCTTGACATCCGGTTAGATATTAAAGGCCGTTTTCTTTTAATGTCATTATACTTACTTTTTTTTAACCTTATGGAGTGGTACAAGTGGTAAGTCTCATGCCACACATACATGAGGTCTTGGGTTCTAGTCTCTTCACAAGGCCACCTACCCGGTTTAGGCCGTGTTTTACCTGTTCTGACTGGTTAGTAGGGTATAGGTCAGGGCCCATGAGTTTACCGCGTAAGCGGGTTCCCCCGGTTATAAAAAAAAATCCATAGTTTTAAAGTCTGAGTTATACTTGAAATGGAATCGTTTAACGAATATAAATCTATTATAAATTAATTAGTTTATTTGACATACCTATTAATCTTTATAAACAATTAAACCCACTAGGGTACTAGCCATTTAAATCAATAATCTTTTACTCTAACAATTTACCGGTCTTGTTAAACCCTCCCCCTCCCCATCAAACGTGGTTATGTGAAACGGAAACAATCGACTGAGAAGTGCCCCTTCAAACTTGCCATTTCCGCCTTTGAGAGTCGGGTCGCGTGTCGGAGTGCTGCCCCTCACTCTCCCGAATCCGGTTCCAAAAGACCAAACAACCCCAGTTTAGTCTATTTCCGAGAACTCAATCTGATAAAAAAAGTTCGATAACCCTATATGATCCAACAAAAAAAATTCAATGACCCGACTCAATGTGGAAAAAAATTTGAATAACCGGACCCGACAAAAGTCCCTTTTAATAGACCTTCGCACACCGAAAATTTTCGACACTCATGAAAAAAGTTCCTGAGTCTGCCACCGACAGTTAGCAGAGAAAAAAACCCTTATAATGAACCTCGATTATGAAGTTCTGGCTTCGTCACCTATGGAAATCATGTGCCTGGTAAGTTTTGGTCAATGGAAGATTAATTATTTTTGGGTTCCATAATTACATAATTCATAATTGATTAATTGTGTGCATTAGCGGCGGTCAATATTTTCGCTTCATTAGTACACCAAAGTGGGCCGATTGAATTTTAGTAGTGAACTCATAAACCTATTAGGTAAGTGTAATAATCATCCTTTAGCTTAAATATTAGAGTACAATTAGAAAAATTGTTGTTTATGAGTATTTTATTAGGAGCAAAATATCAACATAAATGAATTTATATTCATTATATTTTGTAAAATAACAATGTATTTCAAATTTCATCAATGTTTGTCGGTTTATTTATTTTTCATTGTCATACATGTCATAATTCGATTGTTAACCGTTTAATATTTTCTTTATTAAAATTATTCTTTGAATACTTTACTTCGATACCATGATTTAACAAACAATATCAATAAATTTAATATATATATTCTATTGTAAAAAGTGCATTATATTAATTTAAATAAATATGAAGCACGTTTATAACTTTCTATTATATGCATTTGACCCACCTAGAATTAAAAGCAGAAGTGAGCATCTTTGAAAATAAAGCAATCAATAATGTTTTTCATGTGGAAATCTAAACGTACCTTCATTCATTTCTTTTAGTTTTTTTTAACGGCAATCTAATCAACTATTAAATTCTATACCATTGTTCACTACGGGACTTGAATTCTCGACGTCTTAGGGAAGGGCACCATTTAACACACCTTAATACCATTGGGACAAATGTTATTTTTATTAATTTCTTTTAATTCACCCTTATATTTCAAACTAGTGATATATTACATGTTCCAATAGTAATCAATTAATTAAGTCTTTTTTATAAAAATATTTTTTAAGAAAAAGTTTATTTCTAATTATATTTTTTGGTACTTTAAATAATTTATTAAAAAAGAGAGTTTTAGAATTTTATTTTTTTAAGTTTTTATCTTTTATTTATTTTTGTTTTTATTTTTGTTTTTCTTGATTGTTATTATATTTTACTATACCTCTATATATATATATATACATAATAATATATAATAATTAAAAGTAACAATGAAAAAAATTCTAAATAGGAATAATAGACTAGTTTTTATCAAAAATAGGTTCTCTACACACCTATAATTATTTTTAAAAATTACAATTATCATACATATAATAAACGATAACTTTTACTCGACAGCCATAGCTTTTGTCATATCAAATAACTTAACACAAATATATAGAAGTTACATACAAATAAGCAAAAGATAAATAAACAATTTAAACATAACTTTACGCGTATAATTGGGGTAAGAAATATAAGAACAGTTATAAAAAAATACATAAATTTGAACGAAAAATATAAAAATAAGAAAGAGAATAAAAAAATATAAAAGAAAGTGAATAAATGAAAAGAATAAAAAAACAAAAGAAAATGAAAAACTGGTATAGAAAATAGAGAGAACCGATATAGAGGGGAACCAATTTCATTCCTTTATTCCATCATCATATATATATCATATATATAGACAATACAAGATAAAACCTTAAAGCTCATGATAATTAGGAAGAGCTATAAAATAGTGTGTATTTATAATACTTCACCTCAAACATTTTATATTATGTACTATCAACATTATACTACTGTATAATATTGGCTCAGTTTCTTCAGAAACTAAATTTACTAATACTGCAGGATCAATTATGTTGACTCATCAAAAACATTTCTAAGAAAAACCAGTGGGACAAAACTTAGTTAAGGAAAAAATAGTATGACGTGTATAATACTCAAGGCCGTCCCTGAGATTTCGGGTGCCCTGTGCGACTTAAAAAAGTGGGCCCCTAAAAATCTAAAATATAAATTATATATATATGAAAAAAAATTCATTAATATGATGAAATCAATAATCAGTCAATCATAACTCATAAGAATTAAGAAATCAAAAAATAAAAAAACTTACTTGATTGGAGATGAGAAAAACCAAAAACGTCAAAAACCAAGAATAACTGAGTCCTACTCTTTATTCAATCAATCGATTAAAGCACTCGGTTTAATTTCTTTTTTTTTTCCCCAAAAGATTGATTCAAACTCAACACCATCGAACTCCTCACTCCCCTGTTTTGTTCGACTTCGACGATCATCTCTGAAGTCTCTCCTGTTCGACGACGATTGCTATTCCAAAAGGTAAGGCCGTAAGTTTTTTTTTATTAGGTTAATGGGTTTTAAAAAAATGGAATGATGGGCTAATAAGTCTGATTCCATTTTTATGGCTCTAATGGGTTTAAATGGACTGATTCTATTTTTATCTCTGATGGCCCCATTAGTTTAATTTTTTCAACTTATAGTTTATTTTAGAGTTAAGTTCACGGTCTCTTTGCTATTTCTAAATTTTGGATTTAGTTTGTAAGTTTAAAAAATTACAATTTATTTTTTAATTATTTTTTTTATTTTAATAGTTTTAGTTTCTCAATCCTCTGGCACACACCTCACGTATCTTTTCCTTTTTTATTGTTTTCTTATTTTAATAGTTTTAATATATGAGTTTCGTTAAAATATATAGTTCATATATTTTTGGGATAATATCATATATACCTCTACAAACATTGGTAAATATTATATATACCCAACAAAAACTAAAAATATCATATATACCCAATTTAAATAATTTGTTATTTTATAACCATTATACCCTTATCCATTATACGATTTTTTATAACCTAATTTTTTTAGTTTTATCCAGTATGTAAAAGATCACCCGTTCTCCTATTCTTGATGACGACTATCGCGGTTCTCCAAATCCATTCAGAAGGCATCGATTCAGAAGAAATGATTGTGAGAAAGTTACAAAACGCCAGTGTTATAAAAGAAAATTGGTAAAATTATAAAAAAAAATTCAAAATAGTATTTTGAGAAAACTATTTTTTATGATTAAATATAAAATTCTAAAGTTGAAAATGTGTAAATATGAAATTTCAATGTTAAAAATAGGTAAATATGAAATATTAAAGTTTAGAGAAATAAAGGTAAAATGGTCATCTTTTAAATGGTTTTTAATGAAATGGATATATATGATATTATTACATGTTTGTAAGTGTATATATGATATTTTTAGTTTTTGTAGGGTATATATGATATTTTTCAAGTTTGTATGGGTATATATGAAATTGCCATGCACACTTTATAATTTTTTTATTTATTTTAAAGTTAACACACGCACACACTCATGTAAATTTTTTTATTTTTTTATTTTTTATCGTAATACTTGTAATATCTATTTACGTTTGAGTAGAAATTTTACTAAAAACCAAATCGGTTAACATTTTGATGTAAATTTTATTTAAAATCGAACCGGGTAAAAACTGGTTTATTTTTACTTTTTTTTCTTTTTCTGAAATCGCTTTAGTCTTTCTTAACGATCATTTTTACAACGACATTAGTTGCGACGTTGTTTTTTAAGCGCATGCTTATTATTTTTTTTACGGATGTCTACGTTTCTGTATAAATTAAGTTCGAAATCGAGTTTCCATTAATATGTACAATTTATCGGCGTTTCGATGTTATTTTTTCCGCAGGGTTACAATCAATGTATTGGTTATCGAGATCGAGCGTTCTAAATTTTTACGTCCACGCAGCGAAGCGCGTGTTTACGTTAACTAGTTTTAAACTTAAACAATACATAAAATAATTATTTCATTTCAACATAAACTCGTGGGTCATTCAGAAAAGACCTCACCAATAGTTTGATGGACACAATAAGACGGGGTGGTCACATGGCAACCATCAAAATATATTATAATAATAACGTATTGTTTCAATTTAATAATTGCCGTATTATTTCCTCTTTAAAGGCAACTAGTTAATATCCGTGCTTTACGGCGGGTGTCAGGTCGTCTAATTCGTTCATAAAAGGTTCGATTGTCACATTACTACAACGGTAACGGCACTTGATATAGGCTACGATACGGAAAAAAACATCATTTTGAATACAACTCCGTTTTTAAATAAATTTATATCAGAACGTTGACAAAAAAGAAACAAAAACAGTCGCGCACTCCGTTTTTTGAAAAAAGTTAACGAATGAAAGTTAATAAAGAAAAACGAAATTAGTAGAAAATTAAACGGGTTATACCCGCGCAACAGCGGGTATTGGGTCGATCGTTAATAAAATTTAAGCGAAAACGTAGGCGCAACGGTTAAGATAATGGTAATAAAAAAGAAAGAAAGTTCGGGTCGTCGAAAACCATAAAAACGAATACCGACACCGGTTCTGATAACACCAAGACCGGCAATGATGTTGTCCGCTCATAATAGGTTCAGTTCGTCATTAGACCACAACTGTAATGGCACTCGCTATAGGCCACAATACAAAAAAGCTCGATTTTTAATATAACTCTGTTTTAAAATTTATATATATATATCGGAACGTTAACAAAAAAATACAAAAACAGCCACACACTCCGTTTTTTAAAAAATTTAACGATCGAAAGTTATTAAAGGAAAACGAAATTATTAGAAAATAGAACGGGTTAAAAGCGTATTTTATATAGAGTATGAAGGGTGAAAGTGAAAAAAAATAAAAAAAAAGCATGAGGTGTCAACTTTTGAAATTGTCACTATTCCATTACGTTCTACTTTAATATACTAGGTAATTAATTTATGTTGGTCATTTGGTGCAATGGTAACTCCAAGACTTTTTATAGTGGAGGTTTTGAGTTCGAATCCTGGCCACAGCAAAAAAGGGTATGTGGTCAGGTCATGGGGGTTTACCTAGTTGGGGGGTTCCTCCTGGGGTGGGCTGCCCTGGATGTTCTAGGTGTTGCCCCGGGAAAACTCAATTATCCTAAAATATCTAAGTGTTATCGTTAAAAAAAAAACTAAGTAATTAATTAATTTCTCAAAGTTTTTTTCATTATTTATTTCGAAAATTAAGTCTTAGTTTGATAAAAAAAAAATTCAAGTTAGTTTTAAAAAATAAGTTTAAATCATTTAAAAGTAAAAAATTTTAAATATATTTTTGAGTAAACTGCCATTTTCGTCCCTGTGGTTTGGTCAAAATTGCCACTTTCATCCAATAGTTTGTTTTTTTGTATCTGGGTCCTCGTGGTTTTAAAATATTGTCATTTTCATCCTCGTGGTTTTAAAATATTGCCACTTTCATCCAGTCAGCTAACACCGTCCGTTTTTCTCAATTAAATGAGGGGTATTTCAGTCCTTTTACATATTTGTTTTATTTCTTCATCTTTTTTACTCTCACTTTTTAATCATAGAAACAAGAGACGGAGGTGTTCCAGTGGTGCTCGTCGGAAACTGGTCAGGAAAAGAGGAAGAAGGCCAGCAGGTAGATGATTAAATTAGAGGTTAAATTGGGGATGATTAAAAAGTGAGAGTAAAAAAGATGAAAAAATAAAACAAATAAGTAAAAGGACTGAAATACCCCTCATTTAACTGAGAAAAACGGACGGTGTTAGATGACTGGATGAAAGTGGCAATATTTTAAAACCACGAGGATGAAAATGGCAATATTTTAAAACCATGAGGACCCAGATACAAAAAAACAAACTATTGGATGAAAGTAGCAATTTTGACCAAACCACAGGGACGAAAATGACAGTTTACTCTATATTTTTATAATCATGTATATGATATAACTTTGTACATATTACTTTTTTTATTTTTCAACTATAACTAGTGAGATATGACCACGCGTTGCGGCGGGTCACTTTTAAACATGAAAACGTAGATATCACGAAAAAGTTACATCAATGTAAAAATAAATGTTAAGAAATACACTAGAAATTTTTTTAGAAATTGCCAGACGTAAACGCCCAGATTTTGCATTTAAAAATTTTGTTTGTTAGATATTATATTTAATTAAAATACTAAATCATTTAAATAATTATTTAGGTAAATCATAAAAAGAAATTTTTTTAAATAATAGAAGAAAGAAAAATTAAAAAGAAAAGCTAAAAAAAGGAAACTAAATTTTTTTTATTTAAATAAAACACTTCGAATGTAACAGTCGCACTAATTCAAACGAAAGCAATGGTCGTCCAAATTCATTTGATGCTGGCCCAGATCTGCTTATCAAAAATCTTGGCCCAACTCAACAAAATGCAGGGGCCCATATGATGAAACTGAAGTGTGAAGCTCTGAATGCACCAATTTCCCGGACTTCAAAAAGAATTCAAATACCCCGGACGTCAAGCACTTTTTGAATTCGATTTAATAGGGCTGGTCGGTGGCACCGACGTTGCCTTTTAAAGAGGATTCTAATTATAACTAATTTTTTAAATATTTAATCTGCACACTTTTGTTTAGAAGCAAAAATGACAAGTGAGACCACATGGATTGCACACATCTTTACATTTTCTTTTCATCATTGACTTTTTTTTTTCAAAATTTGTTATAGGGGAATTCAATACGGTTTAAAATAATTATTTTAGTTTAAAATTTTAAGTGTAATCTTTTTAGTCTAACACTTTTATTTTTGTTTCGATTAAAGTTCATCACACTAACTCCATTAAATAATTCTGTTAAATATTGTACATAAAGATAAAAATACCCTTTTTAAGTTAAATAAAAACTCCGACCCTGTTTATTATCTTCCCCAAACTCTAGACACCCATCCACCCAAGCCGCCACCTCATGCCAGGCCACAACCCTCCGACCGACCCAACCATGGTTCCTAACAGATCGCGATTGATTTAGTGCTTTATGTTCCTCGCTCCTCATCGACGTCTCAAACACCATTCACATCTGGGTTTTAAGCTCTGGCAAGGTTTAGGGGTGGTACCGTCGAGGGCCAGCCCTCACCCCTCTGCGTCACCAGTTACAGCGAATCAGGGAGACTGGTAGATTTAAGAGGAAGGATGGGGCAAGGCTTCAAGTCCAGATGTGTGTCACCACCGCCTTGCGATGATTTTGCCAATGTTTTTAAACCCGGACCGGACCGGCCGGTCGGACCGGGGACCGTGACCTCCACCGGTCCGGTTACATGCTCTGAGACCGTTTGCTGGTTGAACCGGGCGGTCCAAGCGATTCAGCGGTCGAACCGCGAACCGGTGGTTAAACCGGGTAGTTTAATTTTTTATAATTTTTTACTATTTTTTTATTTTTTTTATCCTATAGTCCTCCTACTTACTTCTATTTACAATTTTAACCCAATTTGGCTCTTTACTTTTAACTTATACGCTGCTACAGGTCCTCCAAAACCCTAATCAAAATTAAAATTGAAGATTTAAAAGAATTAAAATTCCTACAGATCTACAACCCTCGTCCTTGACTCAAAATTGTTTAAATGGTTGTATATGTAGTATTTGGAATTTTTTATATTTTTCTATATATTTTTATGAATATTTATATTATTTATTGCGTCATCCGGTTCTTGAATCCGGTCCGACCAGTGAACCTCTAAGACGTCCGGTTCGTTGTCCGGTCCGGTTCTGAAAACATTGGATTTTGCTGTTTAATAACTTCTTTTTTAGCAAATTAACTTCTTGATTTTACCATTGTTGCATATCGATAGCTTATGGATTCAAATTTGTATATTGGGTCTTTGTGAATGTCATTTAAGCCAATTCAAGGGCATATGAAATTAAAGAAGGCTGATTTTGCTTTGATTCTGGTGTTACACATAACCTGTTCGATGAAATGCCACATAGAGCACCACCGTTTAGAACATAGAGCACCAAATTTTTGGTCTTGACAAGAATGGAAGCCATTTGCTTTAGAGATTATGTGGAATTGGAGAGGAAATTAGATGATTTGACTTTTGAGAAGTCAAACTGTTCCTGAGGAAAGGCTTCAAACGAGGAGGGGTGTTTGAGGGTTCAAAATAAGGGTATTAAACTATTAAAGTAAGAATTTTAACCTAGGGGTATTTTTGTCTTTTTTATAACAAACTAATAGAAAATTTGGATGGGGGTTAAATAGCTAGACTTTAATTGATATGAAATTAAAACTATTGGACTAAAAAAATCAAATTTAAACTTTTGTACTAAAATGGTTATTATGGTCAAACCACATAGACTAAAAGCGTATTTAACTTGAAATTACATTTGTGTGATTGTCTATAGGGCATGATGCTATCTCCCCACAAAGAATGGACAAAATGAGGAAGTCAATTGAAATCGGGGATCTTCGATTAGGGCTTTCATTATGAAGAATATTTATATTGTTTTTTTTTAAACGGCTTGGAATTTTATTGAACTACCCGACTAGCAGCTAACTAGTCGAGAGAAAAAAAAGCAAATATAATTACAAGAAAAGCATAGGATTTTTCACCCAATCGACCCATGAAACACGAGTCTTACTACCTTATTCGCAACCCATAAATGAGAATAACTCACTATACTATCCAAAATCGTCTCCTTTATTTGTTTGTCACTTCGAAAAATAAGATTGTTTCTTAGGCGCCAAATGACCCATCATGTGATCCATATGATCAATTCCAGCACCCCTTTCACAGACGACTTCATCCGTAGAGAGTCTACCTAAGTCATTAATTCTTTCGGTTTTTTGGACCTCGACAATTTTATATCTAACCATTTCTCAACCAACGATCAAGTTCTCTCCGCTATTCTACACTCCCCTAGAAAATGGTCGATAGACTCCACTTCATTTGGACATATCAGATATAATAATGTAGGAACATCTATACCTTTAGCATCTAAATTCGAGCGTGTCGGTAGTCTATTTAATAAAAGCCTCCATGAAAAAATATTCACCTTCCTTGGAACATATTTATTCCATCGAGTAGAACACCCGACCCATGACAGATTGTGATGATCGATATGATTCCGCATATGTTTCACCGAGAACTCCACTTCGTCATCTAATACCCAAATCTACCATTGAAAGCAGTTTCATTCAAAACGTTAAGTAAGGAATCAAATTGAGACTCCTCAGTCCCTACTGTATTATTTCTCCTCCATTTCCAATTGCACTGACCATCACATCTCCGATCACTAATACTATAGTGTTTCTCCACCTCTAAATTAAACAATCTAGGAAACCAAACACAAACCTCCATCCAAAAATGAGTCGCATACCCCTTTGTCACACCCCGCCCCGGGCACCCCCTGGACGCGTGCGACCACTGATTGGCATCACAACTGAACTATGATTTCAGAGTTTTTATAAATACAGCGGAAGTCTTTTTCAAAAGGATCGTTTCAACACTCTTTCAACCTCAAGGGTTGTATTTGTAAATATCAAAACTTAGTTAGAAGACAAAAGTTTTATATTTACTTTATAAACATAGGGATTGAAATACCCTTTTCATTTTGATTACAAAACAGCGTTTGAAATCAATATATTTATAGCCACTGAAAATAGTACTACTTAGGGTTGATCAATCCCCTGGTTCTATCCCCCTTTTCTTTTCTTTAGGATTTTCTACACACGTGTCCTGAGAATCCAACGTGTAAGTATATCCTTTCATAGGTCAGGACTGATGTCTGCCTCTCACATTCGGGTTAGATTTGATGTCTACCCATACTCCTTTCTTATTTCAGTTTATTCTTTTCCTAAAAACATTTTGAAAATAAAACGTCAAAGTGAACGCCGGTGAATACAATTATCTAGACATTTAAAATCATTTGGCACAAACAAGTATTAATTTTATAATCACAACTTTATGTTCAATCCACACATTCAGTAGGCCCGTCCTGTTCAATCGCACCACAGTATACACTGGCGTCATGTCTTATAACAGTGGACAGGTTTGCCTCCGAAGTTGTTATAAGACAAACACCGGCCGTAATCCGGGAATTTCACCCGAGACCCGTGTATCCCTTGCAAGTTTTACGCATACCTATGGCCTGAATGCTTTGTTCGTAGAAGAACGTTGAGCATTATTTCCTTAACCTTTATTTGGCTATTTTCGTAAATAAAATGTTTGACACAAGTTTAGAGAGATAAAGTATTCACCTTTATTAATGAAATGAGCATCTAAGTTGAAAGCTTATAGACTATCTTTTTAACTTGGTTTCTCTAGCGTACCAGCACTTCTACGAGAGTTTCTTGCTTAAATGGGCATTACGAAAAGCGAGAATCGAACCGGGATCGTCGGGAGTGAGCTAGATGGTCTCTGGATTAAGAGACAAAAGAGAGAGTTGATGTTGGTGTGAAGAATGGGAATGAACTCGACCATCTATTTATAGGGCAAGTTCTGAGACCGTGACGGACCGTTACGGGTGTTGATGGTCCGTCACCAAACTAGGGTTCGTGCGTCATCAGACACGTGTTGCCCTTTGGTCAATTTGGGTTGTGACAGACCGTTACCAGCGTGACGGTCCGTTACGGAGTTTCTGCGTGGCGCACCAGGGTGAGTCTGGGGCCGTACCGTTACCAGGCGTGACGGTCCGTTATAGGGTTTCCACGCGTCAGATTTTGAAGATGAGTCACTGGACACGTGGCAAGCTATCAGGGTTCGCGTGCCCAGCCCGTAACGGACCGTTACCGTCCGTGACAGTCAGTTACCGTTGAATTTTCATGATTATTACTTTTTGAACCTTGATCTATAGGTTAATTACACTTATAGCCCTTATGGTTTGTACCTTTGTCAAATCTTGGACATTTTTGTGGCAGGTGTTACATCCTCCCCAACTTGTTTTAATCTCGTCCTCGAGATCATTCGTACAAGTGAGGATATTTCTTTTTCATTTCAGACTCCAGTTCCTACGTGTACTCAGGTCCACGTCTGGAGTTCCATTTTACTTTCACGATCATCAATTTCTTTCTTTTCAATCTCTTTTCCTACATGTCCTCGATTTGCAGAGGTTGCTCCGTGAATCTTAATTTTTCATCTACCTCTACATCTTGTAGGGGTATTACCAGAGATTCATCTACCAAACACTTGCGTAGATTTGATACATGTAATACATTGTGTACTCCAATCATTTCTTCTGGTAATTCGAGTTGATAGGCCACATGCCCAACTCTTTTTAGGATTTTGAATGGTCCTACGAATCTCAGACATAATTTTCCTTTCTTTCCAAATCTTACAATGCCTTTCCATGGTGAAACTTTCAACAAAACGGTATCACCGACGTTGAATTATAACAGCTTTCGTCTCTTATCAGCATAACTCTTTTGACGATCACGAGCCGCTTTCAATCTATCTTTTATTTGAGTAACTTTCTCAGTCGTTTCTAGGACTATTTCAGGTCCGGATAACTGATTTTCTCCTATTTCGGACCAACAGATTGGAGTTCGACATTTACGACCATATAAGGCTTCAAAAGGAGCGACCTGTATACTAGTATGATAGCTATTATTGTAGGAGAATTCCATTAGAGGTAAGTGGTCATCCCAGCTTCCTCCAAGATCAATAACACAAGCCCTTAACATGTCTTCAAGGGTTTGAATGGTTCTTTCACTCCGACCGTCCGTTTGAGGATGGTAGGCAGTGCTAAGATTTAATTTTGTACCTAGAGCTTTTTGAAAACTTTGCCAGAATTGAGAAGTAAATCTACTATCTCTATCTGATACAATAGATAGTGGCACACCGTGTAATGATACAATTTTGTTAACGTATAACTATGCCAACTTATCCATACTGAACATTTCTTTCATGGGAAGGAAATGAGCAGACTTAGTAAGTCTATCAACAATAACCCAGATTGTATTATTCCCACGACTGGTTTGGGGAAGTTTAGTAATGAAATCCATGGTTATCATTTCCCATTTCCATACAAGAATTTCAAGTTGCTGTAACAAGCCAGAAGACTTTTTGGTGTTAAGTTTTTACTTGAGAACAGGTTAAACATTTTGCAACATAGATGGCGATATGTTTCTTCATTCCTATCCACCAATAATTGGTTTTTAGGTTTTTGTACATTTTATCGCTTCCAGGATGCATGGAGTATTTGGATTTGTGGGCTTCTTCAAGAATTTCTTTTCGTACGTTTCCATAGATAGGAACCCAAATTCTTTTATTCATTCTAAGAATTCCATCATTACCCTTGACCAATTGGTCGATCATTCCTCTCAATCCTTCTTTCTCAAGGTTGGGTTCTTGCAAAGCAAGTTTCTAAGATTCCTTAATACGAGTGATAAGATCGATTTGGAGATCGAGTCTTAAAGCATGAACTCGTTTAGGTTTCTCATGTTCCTTTCTACTCAAGGCGTCAGCTACAACATTAGCTTTTCCTTCATGATAACAGATTTCGCAATCGTAATCATTTACGACTTCCATCCAATGTTTTTGCCTCATATTTAGTTCTTTCTAACTGAATATGTACTTTAGGATTTTATGATCAGTGAATACAGTAAATTTGACTCCATATAGATAGTGCCTCCATAAGTTCAATGCGAAGATTATGGCGCCCAATTCTAAATCATGAGTCGTATAATTCTTTTCATGAGTTTTCAATTGATGGGAAGCATAAATAATAACTTTGCTTCCTTGCATTAACACACAACCAAAGCCGGTTTGTGAAGTATCACAGTATACTAAAAAGCCTTTGTTTCCATCTGGCAAAGCCAGTATGGGTGCTTGGTTCAGTTTTCGTTTCAGAGTTTCAAAAGCTTCAGATTGTTTAGGACCCCATTCATACTTAACTGATTTGCGAGTCAGAGAAGTTAATGGTACAACAATTTGGGAGAAGTCTTGGATAAATCTTCGATAGTAACCTGCCAAACCGAGGAAACTACAGATTTCGGTTGGAGATTTCAGGATTTCCCATTTGGATATAGCCTCAATTTTAACCGGGTCAACTTGGATGCCATCAATGTTAATGACATGTCCCAGGAATTGAACTTCTGATAACTAGAACTCGCATTTTGAGAATTTATCATAAAGCTTTTCGTTTCTCAAAAGTTCAAGCAAGATTTTCAAATGATTAGCATGATCTTCCTTACTTTTGGAATAAATAAGGATATCGTCAATGAATACGATAATGAATTTGTCCAAGTAAGATTTGCAAACTCGATTCATCATATCCATGAAAGCTGCTGGTGCATTAGTAAGTCTGAACGGCATTACCGTGAACTCATAATGACCATACAGAGTTCTGAAGGCAGTTTTGGGAATATCTTTTTCTTGGACTTTCAATTGATGATAGCCAGAACGAAGATCAATTTTTGAAAAGCATCGAGCTCCCTGGAGTTGATCAAAGAGATCATCGATTCTGGGGAGTGGATAACGGTTCTTAATCGTGACTTTATTCAGCTCACGATAATCAATGCACATGCGCATTGAACCGTCTTTCTTTTTAACGAACAAGACTGGAGCTCCCCAAGGCGACGAGCTTGGTCTTATGAATCCTTTTTCGAGCAATTCATCCAACTGTTTCTTTAATTCTGCCATCTCCATTGGAGCTAATCTGTATGGGGCTTTGGCAATTGGTGCCGTACCGGGTACTAGATTAATTCTGAATTCTACTTCTCTTTTAGGTGGAATTCCAGGCAGCTCATCGGGAAAAACACCAGGAAATTCAGCTACAACCGGCACATCTTCGATCTTCTTTCCAGTGTCGGTGGTTATATATACGAGGTATGCTAAGCATCCTTTTCGTAAGTACTTTTTGGCTTTTAACATGGAAATTATTCCATCAGAGTTGGATAAATTATCGCCATGTATAGTCAAGATATTGCCTTTTGAACGAAGTTCTATAGCTTTCTTATCACACAGGATACGGGCTTGGTTAGAGGCTAACCAATCCATTCCTAGAACAATGTCAAAACCTGCCAAAGTCATTGGCAACAATTGTGCAGGAATAGCATGTCCTGATAGTGTGATATTACAATCGTTTAAGATTTCAGAGATTTGGACTAAGTCACCGTTGGCAGTTTCTACCACGTATTTCTTGTCTAATTTAGCTAGAGTTTTATTTAACAGTCTACATAATCTATGATCTATAAAACTTTGGTTTGCACCAGAGTCAAACAAAACTCGAGCGTAAATATCATTGACACGAAATGTACCCATAATGACATCGGGCATACCTGCTGCTTCATGAGTATGGAGAACGAATGCTCGCGCATTCTTCTTTACTCCATCTACAGATTTTGGACCAGTCCCATCAGGTTTCTTTAGCTTGTGACTATTGATTTTGATGTGGCCGGTTTCACCACACTCAAAACAAGTGATTTGTTTCTTCTTGAAACAATTCTCTTCTTTGTGACCGGACATTTTGCAAAAGTTGCAGAAAAGTCCAGCACAACATTGTCCTAATTGTCTCTTTCTACACTTGGGACATTCTGGAATGGAAGAGTTGTTGTTTCCTAATTGTCCAGCACGACATTGTCCTAATTGTTCCCTTTCACTTCCCGATGCATTTCATTTATATGAGGAGCAGGGATGGGAATCGTCTCATAGTATGGAATGTAAGGTATATTAGAGTCAGCACGTTCTTCTTTTTCAGGATTATTTTCATAAGGCATATTGGCATATCTTTCATGAAAATTTCGAGAATATATAGGAGTGATATTATAACTTCCAGCGGTAGGAGAAGAATGAAAACTTATATAAGGATTATAGGGAACACTAGGGTTTCTTATTTCTCCGAGTCTTCTAAAAGTTGAACTTTCAGTTTCCTCATTATTTTCTATAGTTGTTTCATTGGTTTTTCGTTCATGATAACTAGCTGGAGAAAATTTACGAATAAAGCTAGGACCCTTGCCTTTTCCGACCATTCTGAAAAATAAACAAAATGATATTTTATTTTTATAGAAATATATTACAAAATACAATAAAAACGATTCTAATCTTTCATAAGTTCTTTTCCAAGAGCCATCAAGTCCTCTCCATACTTGTAGACTTGTTTCCCATAGAATTTGGTTCTTGCTTTGTCCATTACCTTCTTTCTTGTTATTTCGTCCGTTTGGCGCAACGAACGGTCTAAACATTCAATGGTCGAAGAGGGCATACTTTCTAGATAACCATATTTAGGAGGGGGCTTACGAAGTCCCATCATTATTTCATTATAAACATTTTGGTATTCCGGAGGAGTTTGGAAATATTCTTTGAAAGGGCCATCATATGGAGGTTCATGAAACATATAGGGATCATATAAAACAAGAGTTTTAGAATTATAAGATTGATAGTCGGAACTATTTGAAATAGGATTATTGAATGGATAGTCTTTCGAGTTTTCAGAAACAAGTTCATATTGGTGGGATTCCTCAGATGGATCCTCTTATGTTGAATTATTCTACTGGATATAACTTGATTCGGCATCATTATTTCCTTGCAGTTGTTGGTTATTTGTATTACAGTTGCTGAAGTTAGAACCAGCCTCCATCCATTAACTAGAAGAGTTATAAGATTGAGGGTGGTATTCGGGAGAGTTGTTATTAGGGAAAATGGCAAACGGATCATCGTTATAATAGGGCGAAGAGATAGGGTTCATTCGAGATCCTAAAGGATGATACTCAGGTGATTCTTGTTTAATCGGATGATTGGGGTCATAACAAACAGGTACAGAATTATCTCCAGACATCTGCAATCTTAAAATATTAGTACTTATCTTATTTTTTTTGGTTAGGACATAGATACTAAAGCCAATATCCTTATCTTAACTAAAGCTCTACAAGGATGGTTATCTTTCCAGAGTAGTACCTCCAACATATATGTTCCCAGGTAAGAGCGACGGGTCTAGGAGAGATTTATACACCGCTCTTTCCTTAGACAGAACACTTCCGTTTGTCAAGATAACTACATACCGGTCAGAAGGTTACCTTGTTTTCTTATCTTAATTATTAAGTAATAGATAAACTTATGGTTAAAGCCTAGATACCAGATCCAAATATCTAATTCGCTAAAACCTGTGTCTCTGATACCAACCCTGTCACACCCCGCCTCAGGCACCCCCTGGACGCGTGCGACCACCGATTGGCATGACAACTGAACTATGATTTCAGAGTTTTTATAAATACAGCGGAAGTCTTTTTCAAAAGGATCGTTTCAACACTCTTTCAACCTCAAGGGTTGTATTTGTAAATATCAAAACTTAGTTGAAAGACAAAAGTTTTATATTTACTTTATAAAACATAGGGATTGAAATACCCTTTTCATTTTGATTACAAAACAGCGTTTGAAATCAATACATTTATAGCTACTGAAAATAGTACTACCCAGGGTTAATCAATCTCCTGGTTCTATCCCCCTTTTTCTTTTCTTTAGGATTTTCTACACACGAGGCCTGAGAATCCAACGTATAAGTCTATCATTTCAGAGGTCAGAACTAATGTCTGCCTCTCACATTCGGGTCAGATCTGATGTCTGCCCATACCCCTTTCTTATTTCAGTTTATTCTTTTCCTGAAAACATTTTGAAAATAAAACGTCAGCGTGAACGTGATCGCGGTGTCAAGGTCAATCAAAAACATTTATAAAAACTACTACTTATCTACCTTAGACTGTAGACAGGGAAGTAGGGTTGTCGAATCCACAGGGAATCAGTGGAAAGTTCAATTGTTTAGATTAACAAATTAGAATAAAAACACAGATTAAATAAAGATGTAACCTCCTCCAAACTTCAGGTTCTAGGTTTCACATAAAATTCAGTTGTTCAATTGGACACCACATAGACATAGTGTTGGAAAATTAGTTGAAACAGTAATTGAAGACATATTCTTTGTCAGAAAACCTATACAACTAGTTTCGTCACAAACCAGTATAATTCAATCACTCAGTTTATGAATACCAAGTTCCCCGCTTTAGTCACCCAACCATGCTACTAGGTTTTGTCATTAACCGAACACAGCTGTAAAGCAAGCAAACTCAAAGCATAATCATAAACTGTTTAAATCAACTAATACATCAATCTCTCAAGTTATTGTCAGAAACTAACAAGATCCAAACATGAATAAACTGAATCAAATACAAAAACCTATACGAACCGTCCGCCTGGAGGAAGCCACAAGTGAATCACTCGCTCATGGTGAGGGAGATCATCTTCAATCTTCAAGTGGATGTGTGAATCCTCCCAAAATCGCCCTAGGAGTGTGTAGCAAAAGATGGGTTCGAATTTGGGGAAGAAACCCCCAAATAAACCTCAAAATCGGCTGTTTCCCCGAAGTTCCGCGTCTGAAACGTACCCAGCGTAAGCTTACGCTGGGGTGGCGTAGGCTTACGCTGGGGGCGTGAAGGCTGCTGTGAAGAAAACACTCAGGCGTAGGCCTACGCTGATGGGGCGTAAGCTTATGCTGGTGGCGTAGGCTTACGCCAGTTGGCGTAGGCTTACGCTGGATCTGTATTTTGCCCCGTTTTCTCCGTGTCTCTTCCGACTCTTTCATCTCTCGTCTAATATCTTCCAAACTCATACTTTAAGCGTCCAACACCTGCACATGCACAGCTACACAAAACCTTTGTATTCCACATATTAATTTGCATAAATATAACATATTGCACCTTTTAATACATGAAACTTTGGCCACTTATCATATCCCCACACTTACTCTTTTGCGTCCCGAAAAAGAATTATGCAATGGAATCATAACTGAAACCTGCTCTCATAATCTCATACAATTAAAACATAATCACGCATTGACAGTAACAATTGGTATTTCTATCCGACTAAACCCAACCACCGATCTATTGAGCCCCCGATTATGTGATCTATTATCCTATTTATTACCAAGCAACAGTTTCTCTATGGGTCTCACATTCAGGAAGCTACAACTTAGTCTAATCCCATCTCAAAGTCATGTTTAGGCACGGGTTAAACCTTATAGATTTCCCACCACTATAAACACTAATTTACGAGTTTTTGAAAATTATGGGAATATGGATCGATGGATGCATGTTTTTAAGCTTTTATTATTATTTTATGAATGAACCTAACCCAGTGGTGTTTCAATCACGCTGGAACACGATATATGACACGTAGGCTGCAGTTCTTAAGCCATGAAGTACAAAAGCTTCGGAGCATGGGTGTATCCTTCAAGTCACCATCCCGAAGGGAAACACGTACTCCTAACTTAGTCATCCAATATTAATCACTTAAGTCCCGCCCATGGGTGTATCCTTCAAGTCACCATCCCGAAGGGAAACACGTAGGCTGAACTCAAGCTCTCAATTTTGTTTAATTAAGCTCATGCAAGATGGATTATGGATTGCGGGCGTCACCAATTTTCGGATTTATTTTCATAAAAAGAAAGTGGTGTGCCAAGTAATTTTAAAAACTTATAAATTTTTGCTTATAGTGGTACCTATCACCCTATGATGACAGTTTCAACCTTGCCGAAGCCCCTAAGATAAGAACCCACAAGACATCCTGAATTGATTGTCAATTAACCCTAGATACAATATCAGGATATTTAAGCTCTTTAGATCGGTTGGGCCTACCAAAACATTACAAATCAAACGCGTTTTCTATTTATTATTGTTTTTAATCACAAAAGCATAGTTTCCAATTATATCTATCATTTTCCATTTAGTTACAAAAATTCTGATCCAAGGACATTTTTGAAAATTTTTAAATTTTTATGGATTTTTCAATTTTTATATATATATACTTTTTTTTCTATACAAACTCAGTCTCCCATCCCCACACTTAAACTCTACATTGCCCCCCAATGTAGGATGAGAGACGATGAAAAAAAAATAAATATGCAAAAATAAAACTATATTCATTTGAAAACATGCACACTCACTTGACAACCCATGAAAATTCCCCACACTTGGCCGGCTCACACACAAAACAAAGAAAACAAAGAAATAATTTCCTAACTCACTTTCGTAGGAATCACGGATGCATTTAGCACATACATCAAGCCATTTAAACCACTCGGTAGCCCGAGTGGATGAGTTGAGTCTCGTGAGGGTTTCTATTGAACACACCCGCAAAGTTCATTTAACTAGACATGAATGTAAAACATACCTTAGGCTACCTCCTAAGAGTGCTAAGTTTAACGTCCTCAGCCAGACGCAGTGTACCTTGCTTAGGTCATGGTGGTCGGGTGGGATGTTTGCAGTCCTCTTTCCCCACACTTAAATTTCTCTCATCCTCCAATTTTCTCCAAGCCTTCATAAACAAAGAAAAGAGTTCTTGATCTACATCATGAACTCGCGGTTTCTTCCCTTTCCGCCTTCTCTTTCTGACTCTCTTCTTCCTATTGTCTGGAGTTTCACCATTCTTCATCTCAGCTGACCTGTCAAACACAACACAAGCATTCTCGACTGTGTGATTCACCTTTTCAGGTGATCCACATTTGTTAGCTTTCGGGGTTGGAAAGTTTGAAAATATTTTAAGACTCATTTTCTGAGCCCTAAACCTCATCCTTACCGTTCCCTCAGCACAGTTAATATTTGCCTGAGCAGTGGCCAAGAACGGTCTACCCAAAATAATAGTTGGTTTTGTGTTCTTGACACAATCCAACACCAAGAAATCCACTGGGTAATAAAACTCTCCTACCTTCACAATCACATCCTTTACAATCCCCCGAGGATGTGCGGGAGTCTGATCAGCCAACACCACGGTGGTGTTAACTCTCTGTAATGGACCAAAATCGTGCTGATCATACAGACTCCCTGGAATTATACTCACAGATGCTCCAAGATCCCGCAATGCTCTGTCCAGTTTAATTTCACCTATATGTATAGAGATAATAGGTGTCCCTGGATCTTGGAGTTTTGGGGGAAAGGTACCCGTAAACACAGCATTCACACTAGCACTTAGATTTACCTGTTCGGGACATTTGTGCCGTCGTTTACGGGTACTCAAACCTTTCAAGCACTCAACACTATCAGGATTTTCTTTAAGTTCTTTCAAAAATGGTAGATTAATTTTATGATTTTCAAATTTCTCCCATCTTTCATCTTGTGTTGGATCCCGTTCACTTAACACTGGTGGTAACAAAGCCGAAGGGAATGGAATTTTCAGAGATTTATTCACATTTTTATTTTTCAGATTATTTTGTGAAATTAAATCCTAATTATGATCAGGTTCAGACTCACTGTACTCCACCACTTTCTCTACTACCAGTGGTGGAGTATGTTCAACATCAGAAAAATCAGATGAGGGTTGAAGACTTACGTCATTTAGGTGTGCACTGTTTGTGATTTCAGAACAGGAGGACCGATGTGAACAGCGAGGCTTACCTACTTCCTTGATGAGTGACCCGACAATCCCAGATAGGTTGGAAACAAGATCTATCAAAGCTTGATGAGCTTTTGCCTGGCTCTCCTGTTGCTGCATTACTGCATGTACCACTTTGGACATCCCCTTCATATCTGACCGGATGACATCCAGTTCAGATTGATAGTTGTCTTGTTCAGGTGGTCCGCTCGGGTGGTAGTCTTTGTTGTAATCGTCCTGATAGTTTGGGTACTCAGCACCACCACCACATTGATTGTATCTTGGGCAATCTTGTGCCCAGTGGCCAGTGATGCCACAGTTACTGCATTGGCTCATAATAATACTGGTTATCTTGATAATTCCTGTCCATGCTGACCTGCACAAGTAGCACACCCAAGCAGTTCTGATCGAAGAAATAAACAAAAAAATAAAAACAGAAGTAAAGAAAATCTTTTTGGGGTTTTGATAAGAATTAAAATCAACTAAAGACAATAAACTAAAGCAATAGAACTAAGCGCACCGACTCCCCGGCAACAGCGCCATTTTGATCGCGGTGTCAAGGTCAATCAAAAACATTTATAAAAACTACTACTTATCTACCTTAGACTGTAGACAGGGAAGTAGGGTTGTCGAATCCACAGGGAATCAGTGGAAAGTTCAATTGTTTAGATTAACAAATTAGAATAAAAACACAGATTAAATAATGATGTAACCTCCTCCAAACTTCAGGTTTTAGGTTTCACATAAAATTCAGTTGTTCAATTGGACACCACATAGACATAGTGTTGGAAAATTAGTTGAAACAGTAATTGAAGACATATTCTTTGTCAGAAAACCTATACAACTAGTTTCGTCACAAACAGTATAATTCAATCACTCAGTTTATGAATACCAAGTTCCCCGCTTTAGTCACCCAACCCTGCTACTAGGTTTTGTCATTAACCGAACACAGCTGTAAAGCAAGCAAACTCAAAGCATAATCATAAACTGTTTAAATCAACTAATACATCAATCTCTCAAGTTATTGTCAGAAACTAACAAGATCCAAACATGAATAAACTGAATCAAATACAAAAACCTATACGAACCGTCCGCCTGGAGGAAGCCACAAGTGAATCACTCGCTCATGGTGAGGGAGATCATCTTCAATCTTCAAGTGGATGTGTGAATCCTCCCAAAATCGCCCTAGGAGTGTGTAGCAAAAGATGGGTTCGAATTTGGGGAAGAAACCCCCAAATAAACCTCAAAATCGGCTGTTTCCCCGAAGTTCCGCGTCTGAAACGTACCCAGCGTAAGCTTACGCTGGGGTGGCGTAGGCTTACGCTGGGGGCGTGAAGGCTGCTGTGAAGAAAACACTCAGGCGTAGGCCTACGCTGATGGGGCGTAAGCTTACGCTGGTGGCGTAGGCTTACGCCAGTTGGCGTAGGCTTACGCTGGATCTGTATTTTGCCCCGTTTTCTCCGTGTCTCTTCCGACTCTTTCATCTCTCGTCTAATATCTTCCAAACTCATACTTTAAGCGTCCAACACCTGCACATGCACAGCTACACAAAACCTTTGTATTCCACATATTAATTTGCATAAATATAACATATTGCACCTTTTAATACATGAAACTTTGGCCACTTATCAGAACGTCGGTGAATACAATTATCTTGACATTTAAAATCATTTGGCACAAACAAGTATTAATTTCATAATCACAACTTTCTGTTCAATCCACACATTCAGCAGGCCCGTCCTGTTCAATCGCACCACAGTATACACTAGCGTCATGTCTTATAACAGTGGACAGGTTTGCCTTCGAAGTTTTTATAAGACAAGCACCAGCCGCAATTTGGGAATTTCACCCGAGACCCGTGTATCCCTTGCAAGTTTTACGCATACCTATGGCCTGAATGCTTTGTTCGTAGAAGAACGTTGAGCATTATTTCCTTAACCTTTATTTGGTCATTTTCATAAATAAAATGTTTGACACAAGTTTAGAAAGATAAAGTATTCACCTTGATTATAGGAATGAGCCTCTAAGTCGAAAGCTTATAGACTATCTTTTTAACTTGGTTTCTCTAGCATACCAGCACTTCTACGAGCGTTTCTTGCTTAACTTGGCATTATGAAGAGCAGGAATCAAACTGGGATCGTTGGGAGTGAGCTAGATGGTCTCTGGAATAAGAGATGGAAGAGAGAGTTGTTGTTGGTGTGAAGAATGGGAATAAACTCGACCCTCTATTTGTAGGGCAAGTTCTGAGACCGTGACGGACCGTTACGGGTGGTGACGGCCCGTCACCAAACTAGGGTTCGCGAGTTATCAGACACGTGTTGCCCTTTAGTCAATTTTGGTCGTGGCGGACCGTTACCAGGCGTGACGGTCCGTTATGGAGTTGCTGCTTGGCGTACCAGGGTGAGTCTAGGGCCGTGACGGACCGTTACCAGGCGTGACGGTCCGTTATAGGGTTTCCACACGCCAGATTTTGAAGATTAGTCACTGGACACGTGGCAAGCTATCAGGGTTCGCGTGCCCGACCCGTAACCGTTACCTTCCGTGACGGTCCGTTACCGTTGAATTTTCATGGTTTTCACATTTTGAACCTTGATCTATCGGTTAATTACACTTATAACCCTTATGGTTTGTAACTTTGCCAAATCTTGCACATTTTTGTGGTAGATGTTACACCCTTCCCTACCCGTTTCATCAAAACCGAAAAGGAATAATACCTTTTTCATTAAGAAGAGCAAAAGATTTCCCAATACTCTCCACATCCCATGACCTTTGAACCTGCCACCCTAATCAAAAATCCTCATATTACCACCATGAATCGATGTAACAACCCTAGACCACAACCAATCTTGATGTTGAGTAAATCTCCACCTCCATTTTTGCAATAAGGCAAGGTTAAAAGACTCCAAACTTCCAATGCCCAGCCCCCTTTGATCTTTAGGAGACATAACCAACGGCCACTACACCCATTGAATGACACGATTTGGTCCCGTCAAACCCCCCAAAAAAATTAGCTCTCATACGTTCCAATATATTTTTTACCTGAGAGGGCATACAAAAAATAGATAAAAAGTAAATACCGAGAGCTCCAAGCACTGAATATATAAGCATAGAGTGTCCACCTATCGAAAACATATTCGCCTTCCAATTAGACAGCTTCTTTTCAAAACTTTTCAATGATAGGATCCCAACCTTGAATCTGATTCATATTCGTACCAATACGAATACCTAAATAAGAAAACGGAAGCATCTCCACCCGACGACCGGTAAATGTGGCAACCAGTGAAACTTCATAAAGTCCGCACCCACTCCAAATATGTTCGATTTATGACCATTTATCTTCAAACCTGAGGATAAATAGAAACAAATTAAGAGACAGACCATATTAGAGATGTTACCAACGTTCAATTCCCCTTCATTGGACCGAAATATAAGGCTGATTTAATACCAAGATAAATGATAATAATAGCTTTAATAGACATAAAGACCATGGCTTTAAATCGCAAGGAGACGATGAGTCCAACCAAGCCACAATCGACGACCATATGGAAGAAGCAATATGACAAGATCCAAAACATGAACAAAAGGAGCACGTAATACTCGGAATATCCAATCCTTTATTACAAATATTATCTTTTGTGGCAAGACGACTAAGTAGTAACCGCCACACGATAACATTAACCTTCTTAGGAACACCTTTGTTCCATTTTGTTGTCTGATTCGCCTCCGGGAGAAGTTTTCAATCTAGAAATTTTCGCACGTCATTAACTTTTTAACCGTCTTAGTAATCAAGATCCCACCACCAAGTATCCGAATTTTCAGACCATGTAAACTCATCTAACTCGTTTCTAAGAGAAGAAAATTGATTCTCTTCGGCTCCCCCTTATCGGTCTACGCCAATCCCAAATCCAACTGTTTTTTAGTCTACGATATGAAATCAAACAATCTCTTTTGACTTCCAAGTTGAATAGCCTCGTGAATCTAGATGAAATCGCCTCATCGCCAATCCAAACATCATGCCACAATAACGTGGAATCTCCTTTCCCTCACTTTTATCTTCGTAACATGTTAGATTAGTAGATTATCATAATTTTAAACGATAAAAACACATCCAAACATCGTCTCTTGTAGCCCATTTCATAAATCCAACTTATATTATAATTATTTAATGTCAAATAATCACTTTAAAATCCGATACACATCGTAATAGTGGTATACACAAACCGAACAAACACAAAAGGTAACCTTAATCTAACAAATAAACAAATACGAACATATAAATTAACATATTTTATTGTTCTTGATTTTTCGTTAAGTGTTACACCCCCAAATTCAACTAACGGAGTTTTACCGTTTGGGAAGTGACACACCAGGATCTCAGACATTAGTTACTTTGAACGACACTATATGGGACTTGAAATGTCATAATATATAAGTTCAGAGTAAATGTGCGAAAGCGTTTAAACAAAAGTAAATGCGCAAAACAAAGGGCCCAAGTTTAAGTATAACAGAAACATATATAGTGTTTGATAGAATGACATGTGATGATAATAATCAAATGACACCATGCATGCCCTAACGTGATCCTTCATATCGACCTGAGAACATGTAGAAAAACGGGTCAACACTAGGTTGGTGAGTTCACAGGTTTCAATAAAGTATAGAAGCGTTTAACAGATTATATGAATTCAATATGCATATCAATAGATAGCTAGCATATGTTCATGTTTTACTAAAGCGCTCGCAACCGAAGCTGACTGATGTGTTTGTTTGCCTCCCGCCAGGTCTATCAACCCTTGCAAAGTGTTTAGGCCAATATTTCACTCGTTTGACCTCCAATCGAGTTAGCGTGACTAACGCGGGTGGGGCTTGTCAAACCCAGTAGTACTACCAAGCATTCTCTTGCTAAGTTCATATTAACTGTCCGATGTGTGTGAGGACTTTTCAATGATAGTGTGTTATGCTTAGTCTTAACAGCGATATCATATGAGAACAATAACCAAAATTATTGTGACATATTTTCTTTCCCAAATAAAAACAGTAAAAGAGGCTGTGAAACTCATCTGGAATGAGTAGTAGGTAGTATCACTCAAGTATGAGGTTTGGAACCTCAAGTGTTAGCCTGAAACGACTTACGTATGCCCTAGAATCATAAACATAACAATTAGGGATACAATAGGATTTGTGACGACGACACAGAAGATTTAAACGTCTTAAAACATTCTAAGGATCAACGAGTAGACGAACGTGTCCACGGGAATACGAATTTCTTAATTAAATAATTAGGAATAATACGTTACATGTCGAACATTTCTAATAATGAATAATAAATTATAAACATATGAATTCGTGCGTTTGCACCATTTAAAATGGTCAAGAAGAATAATATAACTCAATATATCATTTTCAAGTTCGTAGGATTAAAATAATCATTTGAGTGACAAAAATAATAAGTATATATTATTTTTATTCGAGGGTATAAACATGGGTAAATAATATAATAAAATTATATTATTTATTAGTTTGAAGTGTTACACACGGTTTATAAACGTGGTGAAACATAATATATAAACATATTATTCTTAATTGAGGTCACGAGTTGAGAATAATATAAATATATTATTTATTCGGAGTTGGAGTTTGAAAATAATATAAATATATTATTTTATAAGTGAACAATATTAAATATGGGTTATAAAATTAAATCCGAGTCTTCGGGTGGTTTATGGGTTCAAAACATATTAATATATTAATATAATAATATGTGGATTATTTTTATAAATTAAATATAATGAAAAAGTCCCAAAAAAATTAAAATGCAGGAGACCGGACTCGAACCCGGGTCTCCTGCGTCTGAGTCAAGAGAGTTAACCAAGTCCGCCCGCTAGGGTATCGCGATAGTATCCGGATCTAAAAGCTTTTAAAAGGAACTCCAGTGAATCCCCCTCCCAAACCCACGTATGATCGAAACCAGTCCCAAAACCCTTTGATTCGATCGCGATTGGCAAAACAAGTTTAGGGGTTTTGTTTATCAAGGGTTGGCGAATCTGTGGCTGAAGTTAATTGTAAAATTATTGAGTTTTCAGTTGTTAATTTCTGTTTCAAAAAGTCGAACCCTAGGTTATGAACATAGAATCAAATTGATCAAATACGATAATAAAACTTGTTGAAACTATGGGGCTTTTACTAATTAGAACATTGCGAATCTATCCATGTGGTTTAATTGGATTGAAATGGTGATTGGATTGGGGTTCGATCAAACCAAAAACGTATGAACCCTAGATATGGGTTCGTGTTTAATCCAGTGTTATGGATCCAAATTAGGTTAGGGGTTTCAAAGAATGATGGATTGCGATCCTAATCATAAAGTTTAATTGAATTAAAATTGAGTCTTGAATGGAGCTCGACTAAACCGTTTATGCTATGAACCCTAGATTGGGTTCTTGTTTGATTCAATGATATAAGCCCAAATTATCATAGGGCTTTTATTCTGGAGATTAAAACGAAGCTAGGGACGTGAGCAATTACCATATTAAGACTCGAATTGACAATACTTGACTAGAACGGACTCCGACTGTGAGGAGCTTGATCTCCGGCGACTGTAACTACTCCTCCGGTCGAATTGGCGTATGAAACACCTTCTGTGGAATTCGTCTAGCGTGCGCAGGGTTAGATGTCACACCCCAACCGACGCGGATTATACGTCGGGGCGGACGCGGTTGTTCAATAGCACAAGGTTGACTATTAAAGTTTCAATATTTCATTTATAATAGATTCAAAGGTTTAGTACAAAGGAAATAACAAGTGTACAACATTTATTTAATATGAAGTCTAGGTCCAAAGCGTCCTATGTGATCACAAACAAGTCTCATGATGTAGAACCTGAAACATGTGAAAGAATCTGTCAACTACAAAATAGTTGGTGAGATACAAAGGTTTTGACACAGTTTAACAAGTATTTGAAAGTATTACAATTCACTATGATATATGCATTCTATAATGTAAGCATGAGAAAACAAGTATCTTAAACATTGTGCACATTCAATCCTCAACCAAGTTTAGGCATAACCCGCAGGTTACCCTTATAAGTCTCAAGTCTCAAAGTTTTGGTTTAGTAACAAACACCAAGGGCTCCCCCGAAGGGTCAATCAATCAAGGTGGATTGGTCAAATACAATAGATCTATCATTGTTACCATAGGCTTGATCAAGGTTAATGAATATGCTAGTTTTAAGTTTAATCTAAGCATACAAGTCTCAAGTTTAACATAAGAATAAGCATTTAGTCATAGTTTGTACAAGAATTGTATAAGTTTGAAGTTTGAACATGTTTCACCCCAAAAGAATGTAAATGAAAAAGGGGCTAAGTATACTCACTTGGATGATGAATAGTATCTGACACGGATAAGTACTTGCAAGACTTGGAGGGAGAATATCATCACGATAAGCCTAAGAATATAAGTCTAAAGTTTCAAATAAAAAGTCTAAGACAAAGGATCTAGGATTTCGAGATTCGACTAGGGTTCCAAGTGGGAGATGGGCATGATTGTGTTTATAAAGTTTAAGTCAAGTTTTAATAAGGTTTTGAACGAGTCATACTAGACTTGAATTTCAAAGTTTAATAGTTTAAAATAATTATTGTTTAAAATAATTATTTAAGATAAGGATAAAAAATAAATAATAATTATTTCAAAAGTAAAATAATTA
The DNA here is from genome assembly GCA_023525975.1 of Smallanthus sonchifolius. Classification (NCBI taxonomy): domain Eukaryota; kingdom Viridiplantae; phylum Streptophyta; class Magnoliopsida; order Asterales; family Asteraceae; genus Smallanthus; species Smallanthus sonchifolius. The sequence goes on from CM042037.1 coordinate 75,383,461, forward strand.
TTAAATACAAAGTATTTAAAGGCTAAATAGTGATTAAGGATAAATAATAATTATTTCAGAATAAATAATTATTAAGGGTAAATACTTATCTTATAAGGTTAAATATTCTGTTTAATCATTTAAAGTATTTAGATGTTAAACATTTATTTCACAATAAATCTTGTAAATAAATTATGTTTAAAATGTGCTAAGTTTAAACAATATGGAATTGTAAGCATAAATAATTACGTTTAAATATAATTTCTTATAAGGTTCACATTTTGATTATAAGTTTATAAATATATTTTTAAAGTCTAAAAGAAACCATAAGTTTAAAATAGAGTTCTATTGACTTATAAGTTTATAAGTGTTTAAAGTTTTCTTTTAGCTTTTATAAAGTTTATAGGTTTTAAACTATTTAGAATCTAAATAAAGTATAAATATCTTCCTTGTTTTTAACCAAATAAATAAATGTGTTTAAATAAACAAGCTATATTCATTTATTTTAGAAATAATAATTTCTCCGATTTATAAAATCTTCTCCGTCGGAGAGATGGATTTTATAAAGTTTAAAAGTATTTTGTAATTTTTAAGAATTTAAAACTATTTTTAAAGAATTGAACATTATTGGTTTTAACCAATTTTAATTAAATAAAATAGTTCTGGAATGCAAAAGTGTAAATAAAATTCATTTTTATGTTTATAAAAGTTTAATAGAATTTATAAAAATTATGAAGGTTTAAAAACTGTTTTTAAAGAGGTTAAAACAATTAAAAATGGGCAAAACCGGTTCCCCGGATTCAAACTCGGGTCTGGGACCGGATCGAAATCACACACACTGTCTTAACCATTCCAACTACTGCCTTATTAGCTTAAAACATGAAAAGGAAATTTCTTAAACAGAAACCCCAAACCAACCCCAAATTCCCGTATGAACCCTAGATCAAGAATTCGTAAATGCACATCGATTAGCCCTTTGTTCATCAAATTAAACATAGGGCTTCTGATCTATGCAAGATTTCGAGTAGAATGGCCATTTGAATTACCTGAAATGATATCGAAATGGGTGAGAACGAGCTTGGTCTCGTCGGCGACTGTCGCGAAGAGGAATTCGGGAATTGCAGGTGTTAATCTGAGAAATTGAGGGTTTAGTGAGTATTGGTGTGATGTTGCCGAAGGATATCGGTCGATATTTATAGTCAATTCGATCATTAAATGCTTGAATTAGGTGGGAAGATTTCGGGCGGCCGAACGATTTCAATTTCGAATTTATGCGTGTCTCGGGGCGTGATCAAGTATTGATGGTTCTTGGGTTTCGATCGCACGCCTCAGGCGAAGCTCAAGGTACACTGAATTTGGACGGAATCGCGATTTCGCGTAAAAAGGCTGAAAAACCGGGCTGTACGGGACTCGAACCTAGGACCGTTTTTGGTTTCAGAAGTTTTGTGAAATTGCAAAACAGGTCCTCGTGGTTTCCCAGTTTTAACACTTTGTGTTTAAAAGTAGGATTTTAGTTTAAAACAAGTTTCATTACTTGACAGTCTTGGTCCCTGAACTTTTATAAAATCAAATGTATATATGTTTAAAATTTTAATAAGTTTTTCTCAAATGATTTAATTTTATAAAATATTTTATAAAATCTATTAATAACTTTAAGTAATTACGAACTTGTAAAGTTTTGAGAATTTAAATGATATTTTGTTTATAAAACACACACACACACACATATATATATATATATATGTATAAGTATAATTTGTTTTTCCTTGAAACTCATATCAATAAATTAATAACTATTATTTAAGAAAATAGTTTTAATAAAATTTCAAGTTTTGAATTAAAAATACGTGCAAAGGTTTAGGGAAATACAGGTCGGAAAAATACTGGATATTACATTAGATTTGAGAGAGTAACAATCAAAACGAACGAATTTGATGTGTATATGATGATAGTCGACGGTTTTGAGTTAAATGTTTATTATTTGAGTTTAATCCAAATAAATGTCCGTGTTTAATGTGTTAATGATGATCGTAAATGGTTTAATCGTGAGGAACGGTTACAAACTCAACAGAAATCGACCATGAGCGTTTGAATTTGGTTAAAACCGCGTGTTTGACTTTTAAAGTCAACCAAAATCAGGAACACGTTATTTACAGGTTTAGTCCCTGTAGTTTCATGTTCTTAAGTTCGGATTTAGGCAGAATTGGTCCTTGCAGTTTGAATTTGGTTATCTATATGGTTAGTTTGACTATCAAAAGTCAATAGGACTTAAATCTTTTGATTTTGGCTTTACAAAGTCAAATAGAATCGAGTTTAGGCTAATTACACAACTAGTCCTTGTAATTAGGGTTTGGAAAATGAAAGAAGTAGTCCCTGGGGTTTGAGTTAAGTTAATTGAGTTAACTTTAACCGGATTAGGTTAACGGAGTTAACCTGGAAAGTTCGGATTGTCACATTAAGAAAATGAACTTTTTCGTGTTTGTTTCTGTTCATTCACTAATATTCTAAACAAACATAAATGATAGTAAACCAACAAAAATAAAACTAATATATAAATCCTGAAGAGGCTTAAGCTTTAGGGTCAAATCCTCTAAGTACATGTTACGTGGTATTTAGAAGATAAATTACTCTTAAAAAAATATAAATCATGTAAAGGCCGAGCCTAAGGGTCTGTTTGGTTCACAGAATTCTAGGGAATTGGAATTGGAATTGGAAAGTTTTTCATCCGAAAACGTGTTTGGTTGACACACGATGGAATTGGAATCGGAAAACATTCCAACAACCATAGGAATTTAACATTCCTTCACACTTGTGACGGAATTCTAAAATTTCCAATGGAATGTTAATGGATTACCAAAATACCCTCTATCTTCTTCCTTTGACCTTTTATTCCTCTAAACCAAAAAAACAGATTAAACACTTTGAAGAACAAATGAACAAACAAAATAAAAAACCAGATACAAAATCATTTGAAATAATTTTATCAAATTAACCCTGTCATTTAGATAATTTTATCATCAAATTGAAGCCAAATGATTTTCGTCTGCCTCATCTGCTTCAAAACCGATTGAAAATAAATTTACGAGACTGTCTCAGTTGCTGCAAATTTAGAAGATGGAGCGATGAAGAAGACTTATGAAAAAGAAAAGGAAGATGAAGACACTACAAAAAAAACCCGAACAGTTGCTGCAAATCCAGGGATTTGGGGTTCGATAAAGATGAAGATGATGACCGATGAAGACATAGCAGATGGAGACAATTGTCTTGGTTTATCGATTTGGAACCAGATCTCACAAAGCATTGATTTGGGAGATTATGAAGATGATTTTTGCCAGGGAAGTATGAAGCTTGGATTTGGGAGATTAAGAAGACAATTTGCAACCAGATTTGATAAAGCTTCAATTTTGAACTAGTATGATAAAGCTTTGATGATTTTTGCCAGGGAAATATGAAGATGAAGACTTGGAATGAAAGTGTTGTGTGAAAGATGAGAGATTAGGGGTTGGGGTTAATTGTGTAATTTAATGTTTTTGTAAATTCCAATTCCATTCATAAAGTGCAAACCAAACACGTTATAAATTTTTTATGGAATTAATTCCAATTCCATTTTCAAATTCTAATTCCATCTAAAATTTTCTGTGAACCAAACACGGCCTTAGGTTTCTAATTTCTAAATAAAGGTCAAAGATAACATCAAGCTTTCTGGGCTTCCTGTAGCTCAAATGGGCCGGTAGCTCTCAAAATGGTTTGGACCAACTTTATCCAATAATATCCATATAATTCATTTTACTAAACATGTAAACGAACGTAAACAAACGAACACAAATATTAGACAAACCTTTATAGAACGAACATAAACAAATGTTAAAGTATGAACAAGACTTGTTTATGTTTGTTTGTTTGATTAACTGAACAAAAAATTGTTTATGTTTGTTCACTAATTATATAAATAAACATAAAAGAGCTTCTCGTTTAACAGATTACTAAATATTTTTTTAAGAACGAACGAGACTTGTTTATGTTTGTTCATTTGATTAACTGAACAAAAATTTACTTATGATTGTTCACTAATTAAATAAATAAACATAAAAGAACTTTCCGTTTAACAGTTTAGTGAACATTTGGTTAGCTTAGGATTACCGCAAAAGAGATGAACCATACAAGTATACAACAATAAAGCAAAAGGGAGATGAAAGCATAAAACAAGGGTACTAGGTTGTACCTCATAAGATATTAAAATATTAAATGTGGTTATGGTAAAGTTCTAAAGATCTTAGTTCCCCAAATTGTCATAAATGAAGATTAAACAAAGACCAATACGAACAAAGAAATATTGTTTATTTATATATTTTTAGCTTGTTTTCTTTTTAATTAACCGCATCATTAATTCGCGTTTAATGTAACTAAGAACCTTGTCAACATTCACAGCCCATGCAACTGAAAACGGTTTTTAGCCCGTCCATAGATTTTCATAATTCCATCTGCATCACATTGAAAAGATGTCAAAACGGGTTGGTTTTTGACTCGTTTTTAGTATGGGTCAAACAAGCTAGGCCGGGTTGGGTTGAGTTGAGTTGCAAACCCTTTTTTGTTCATTTCTAAAAATATGTAACGTGTAACCAAATAAATAATATTATAATAATAACATTTAAAAAAATTAGTTTAAAGAATGTATGCATTAAAAATTAAAAGTGTTCAACTCATTTTACCACTTTTTTGTTCATTTCTAATTTTTTTTATTAACAACCTAATTGTAAGCAGTGCCGAAATGTTCACTTTTAGCATCATGATACGATGTGTAATTAGATCACAACCAAAATATGGTGTCTAGTTAGAGAATTTACGGTTTGTAAATATCCATATATTTCACACATCCAAATTTAAAATCGAACAAAATTTGAATTCAGTTTTCGAATTAGCACCCGATTCGGGAAGGCTGGAACCCTAATCTCTTCAATTCTTTCCCCAGACCTTAGTAAGTCCGTCGAATAGTTAATGCGGGAGGCAAAGCTGTTAAGAACCCATTAAGTCAGTCGAGCCACTCTAATTTCCTAATCTCCTCTAATCAGACCCTAATCGAATCACTCTAATCTCCTCTAGTCAATTGATTGGAAGGCCGGAGCAGAGGAGAAGTAAAGAACCCTAATATTGAACTCTCGAAGTTGGGACATCAAATCCTAAAATGCCAATTTGTAACTTTGTAAAATTTTGTTATTAATTCGAATCGATTTGAATTCGAACTTCAAATTTTTAAAATTTAAATAACTAGATTCGATAAACTCGAGAATTTTAAATTCGATTCAATGATGCCCCTTATCATAAATGTATAATATTAAAACATGTTGACATAAACAAATAAAATTAGAAAAGTTATGATGAGACTCATACGTCAAAACCACGTCGTTTCCACCTAATTTTGTGAGTGGTTATATCAATAATGAAGTTTAGGCCTTCCACCTTGTTTTGTAAAGTGATGTTCAAATTGTGACCACGAGACAAATGTGTGGCAAATATCTTCTTATATATTAGTGCCAAAAAACCATGGAAAATAAAAAAAATAAAAAAAAAACAACCGACAAATTGAAAGCTTTTAGAATCTCGTGTAGGGCATGATAATGTTCAAAATGATTTTCTGGTATTTTCAGAAAAGATTCTTCATGTTCGTTCGTTCTAAATAAACATAAATAAATATAAACGAACAGAAACAAAACTAAAATATAAATCGAACCGGTATTTTCAAGCTCAAATGGGCCGATGACTCTCAAAACAGTCTGGACTAACTTTAGTAGTGTTATCATTTAATTTATGTTAATGAACTAATAATTTACCCTGGCGCGTTGCGGCCACCGTGCGCGATGCGACAAGTTAAACAACGAACGCTAAACGGCATCGAACTTTATTAAAAAAAAAAGAAAAGCTAAATCGTTAAATAAATAAAAGTATTAGAAAAAGTTAAAAAACGGACATCAATCGGCTTTGAAACTTTATTAAAAAACAAAACATTTAAATAAATCAAAGTATTTGAAGAGTCAAGCGCATTACGATGCGTTAACTCGCATAATATATATATCTCTTATTAAAAGTAACAAAAATAATTACAAAAATTAAGAAAATAAAAGAGTTTTAAAAATTAAAGAACCAATGAATTAGAAAAGAAAAAAAACCCTTTAACCAATGAGTCATAGTGAGCATCTCATTCTTAAATCTAGATGCTAATAACTATAGTAGTTTCTCTTATGAAATAATATTGGAAATGGATGAACATATTTTTCAATCTAGTTTCATGTTTATTTGTACTCCAAATAGTTTGGAAATGGATGAACATATTTTTCAATCTAGTTTCATGTCTATTTGTACTCCAAATAGTTTATCTTGTTTACTTGTCTACTATGTGGTTAACTTTTTTATAGTATAAATACCAACTCAAAGTGAATGAGAAAGTGCACCTCATGTATACACTTTTATAAAGTTATGTATCTTTCTACTTCTTATTCTTATAATCCTCTTTAAATCTCTTAAGTTATAACACTAATCTTGTGGTAATTATAGTTATATTATAACACGTTATCAGGAAAGTTCTTATATCTTAATCAAGAAGATCATAAAGCACAAAAAAATTCATCATAAGCAAGGTAAGCACTTCATTAATAAAAATCCATAATATACATTGAGAAGACAAGTATTATGATAAATAAAATGAGTATATAGAACATCTTATTATGGACATTTGATAACTAATGGGACTACTAACCATCTAACATTTTATTTATGCAACTAACATTTTATTTCTATGTCAATCTAACATTTATATACGCGTCTAACTTTTATTTATGTATCTAACTTTTATTTTTATGTCAACTAACTTTTAATTATGATTACTTACGTTTATTTATTCATACGAACATTTTATTCTTATGCTAATGTTTATTTATGCATACTAACATTTTTATTCTTTCTTAATTTTGTGCATACTAAATTTTATTCTTACGTCTTATAATTTCATGTCTCAATTACCCTTTTTTCTTTCTTTTACAAAAGTTATTTTCTAACACACACAACAGTAATATAACCGTTTGTAAACGGATATAATTTTTTAGTATAAAATGACGATTTCTTTTCTCTTACAATAAACAGATTATCTAATTTTCTCAAATTTATTCAAGTCAATTTTCGAAGATGATTCACCCAGTTTTGTTGTTGGCTACTGTAATGTTCATCTTACTTATTATCCCACTTGTTGAAGTCCCACATGAAGAATTTAAACTTTTTTTATTCATATATTTGTTTATAGCTCTACCACTCTATTGTATCTCTATGCTTATTGATATATATAGATTCTAATATTTACCTTATTATTTGCTTTATTATGTTTAGTAACAAAATGTCAAACATTGCAAAAATTGAATTTCATGCTCTTGAAATCACTGGAGAAAATTATATGACATGGACGGCACACGTCAAAAGGCACCTAAAATCAATGGGAGTTCTAGAAACAATACAAGAAGAAAATGAATGTTCAGAGCAAGACAAAGTGAAAGTTGATTTCTTCGTCCACAAACATATTGACAAAATGCTACAATTTGAATACTCAAATTGTGATGACCCATACATGTTGTGGAAAGATTTACAAAGCAGATTTGATCATCAAGGAAAGTTTTGCTTCCTACTGCTAGAGATGAATGGAACAATCTCAGGTTCCAAGATTTTAAAAAAGAAAACGAGTACACATCTGCTTTATTCAGAATATGCTCAACACTCCGATTTTGTGGGCAAAAAGTTACGGAGGAAGATATGTTGGAGAAAACTTTCTCCACATTCCATGCATCGAATATAAACTTGCAACAACAATATCGATCGTAAAAGTTTAAAAGATATTCTGATCTAAATTCTTTTTTCCTTGTAACAGAAAAAAACAATGAGCTATTAATGAAAAATCATGAAGCTCATCCAACAGGATCACTAGCATTTCCAGAAGCTAATGTTGTTAACAATAACGATATTAAAATTCTGGACGTAAATGGGGAGGAGGTCGTGGACGTAGCCATTTAGATAAAACCCATAATAATGGTCGCAACCATTCCTTCAAATGGAACAACAATTATAAACGAGGTAATTATTATGGTCGTGGTCGTGGTCGTGGTCATGGTCGTAGCCAAAAAACCAACAATTACCACACTCCACAAAATAGCAATCCTAACCAACAAAATAAATTTAAAAATGAAACCGGCATGTCTCAAAATCATGGAAGTTCAAGTTTTAGATGTGGAAGTTCAAACCACTTGTCAAAGGCTTGCCGCACACCTTCACATCTGTGTAAACTATACCAAGCGTCCCTTAAAGGAACGGAGAAAGAAGTGAACCATGTGGATAATTTTGACAATACCAACACTGAGCTTAATAACTCAGACTTTATCGGTGACTTGGTACTATGAAAGAAATGTTGTTGGATCTTAATAATTATATGTGATAATTATGTATTTTCCTAACTATGTTTGACTATGTTTAATTAGTTTCCCTTTTCATGTAATATATTATGTATTTTCCTAACTATGTTTAATTAGTTTCCATTTCATGTAATATATTAAGTATTTTTTCAAACTATGCTTAATCTTTCATGCAATATATTCACCATAATAAATAGATCTTCCTGAAAATTTCGTAATATCCATTTTACACATTTATTATTTTTCTCTCTAATTTCTTTTCATCATATTTGAAGATTAAAATGAATATCAATGGAGCACGAAATCAATCAAAGGATGGAGATATGTGTATAGTGGATAGTGGTGCCACACACGCTATTCTTAAGTCGAAGAGATACTTTTGTGAATTGAAACCAACAAAGGGAACTATTGATACGATATCAGGTCCTACAGACTTAATAGAAGGAGTGGGAAAAGCTAATTTAGTATTATCAAATGGTACGAAGCTTTTAATAGAGAATGCTTTATTTTCCTCAAAATCAACGAGAAATTTGTTGAGTTTCAAAAACATATATCATAATGGATATGATACACAGTCATGGACTGTTGATAATGAAAAATATTTGCATATCATGAATGAAGATCACATCTTGGAAAAACTGCCAATGCTCCATTCTTGTTTACATTATACACATATTAATGTGCCTCAAGCGCATATGGCAATTAAAGAAAAATATTGTGATCATGGTATATTCAACTTATGGCATGACATATCAGGCCACCCATGGTCTACAATGATGAAAAGGATAATTGAAAATACACATGGGCATCCATTGAAAGATCAAAAGATCTCCCAAACAGATAAAATACATCAATGCATATCTTGCTCACTTGGAAAACTGATTACGAGGCCTTCGCTAATAAAAGTTGAAAAAGAATCACCTATGTTTCTTGAAAGAATACAAGGTGATATATGTGGACCAATTCATCCACCATGTGGGCCATTTAGATACTTCATGGTCTTAATAGACGCATCGAGCAGATGGTCTCACGTATCTTTATTATCAACTCGTAATTTAGCTTTTGCTAAATTCCTTGCTCAAATTATTAAATTACGAGCACATTTTCCTGACTATATTGTTAAAAGAGTGAGACTCGATAATGCTGGTGAATTTACATCACATGCGTTTAACGATTATTGTATGTCTATTGAAATTGTTGTCGAACACCCAGTTGCTCATGTACATACACAAAATGGTTTAGCTGAATCATTAATCAAACGTCTCCAGCTAATAGCTAGACCATTAATATTCAAAACAAAACTTCATGTGTCCATTTGGGGCCATGCAATTTTACATGCTGGATCATTGATTCGTATGAGACCAAGTGCAAATCACAAATATTATCCTCTACAACTTGTGTCTGGCCAAGAGCCAAACATTTCCCACCTTAGAACTTTTGGATGTGCAGTATATGTTCCTATTGCACCACCACAACGCACCAAAATGGGTCCTCAAAGAAGGTTGGGGATATATGTTGGATATGAAACAGCTTCGATCATAAGATATCTTGAACCTTTAACAGGTGATGTCTTTACATCACGTTTTGCTGATTGCCACTTTAATGAGACAATTTTCCTGGCATTAGGGGGAGAAAAGAAAAATCAAGAAAATGATGTCTCATGGTGTGAACCTTCATTGTTATATCTTGATCCAAGGACAAAACAATGTGAGACAGAGGTTCAAAAGATAATGCATCTACAAGAAATTGCAAATCAATTACCTGATGCATCTACAAGAAATTGCAAATCAATTACCTGATGCATTTACTGATACAAAAAGGGTAACTAAATCTCATATACCAGCTGCTAATGCTACGGCTCGAGTTGAGATTCCAAATAAACAAATAGATGATAACATAACTCATGAATCTTAGAAGCGTTTGAAACGTGGAAGACCGATTGGTTCAAAGGATAAAAATCCTCGAAAAAGAAAAGGACCTGAAAAGGAAATTGACCATAAGGAAAGTGATTCTAATGAAACACTAAATATCAAAACCCTTTCTGAGGAAGAAGTGAATGATACCAACAAAGAGATGCCAATCAACTATGGTCATACACATATATTATGGAACCGAAATGAAATGGAAAATATTGATGAGATATTTTATTATTCTGTGGCAAGTGAAATTATGAGCAAAGATGACATTCCTGAACCAAAATTTGTAAATGACTGTCAAAATCGACATGACTGTGATAAATGGAAAGATGCTATGCAAGCTGAATTAAATTCTCTTAATAAATGGGAGGTTTTTGGACCTATTGTTATTACACCTAAGGCCGTAAAGCCTGTAGGATATAAATGGATTTTTGTGCGAAAACGGAATGAGAAAAATGAAGTTACAAGATATAAAGCTAGACTCGTAGCTCAAGGTTTTTCCCAAAGGCCAGGTATTGACTATGAGGAAACATATTCTCCCGTTATGGACGCAATTACCTTTAGATATTTAATCAGCTTAAAAGTCTCTAAAAATTTAGAAATGTGTCTTATGGATGTCGTTACAGCTTACTTGTATGGCTCACTTGATAATGACATCTATATGAAAATTCCTGAAGGATTTAAAATCCCTAAAGCATTAAGTTCAAAACCTAAAGAAATGTATTCAATCAAATTACAAAGATCTTTGTATGGATTGAAACAATCTGGAAGGATGTGGTACAATCGTTTGAGTGATTATTTGATAAGTAAAGGCTATACAAATAATCTTATTTGTCCGCGCGTCTTTATTAAGAAGACCACATCAGGATGCGTGATCATAGCGGTATATGTTGATGATCTAAATATAATTGGAACACATAAAGAAATCCATGAAGTGATTACCCTTTTAAAGAAAGAATTTGAAATGAAAGATCTTGGGAAAACCAAATATTGTCTTGGTTTACAAATTGAGCATACGAATAATGGAATACTTGTGAATCAATCAAATTATACTGAAAAGCTCTTAAAACGTTTCAATATGGACAAGGCAAATCCTTTAACCACCCTAATTGTTGTTAGATCACTCAATGTCGAAAATGATCCATTTCGCCCTTGCGAAGATAGTGAGGAAGTTCTTGGTCTGGAGGTACCATACCTCAGTGCAATTGGAGCTCTTATGTATCTTACTAACTGTACAAGACCTGACATTTCTTTTGCAGTTAACTTGTTAGCACGATTTAGTTCATCCCCTACAAAAAGACACTGGAATGGGATTAAACATATTTTTCAATACCATCAAGGAACTATTGATTTAGGCTTGTTTTATCCTAATGATTCAAAAGAAGGTTTGGTTAGTTATGTAGACGCAGGTTATTTATCAGACCCTCATAAGGCGAGATCTCAAATTGGATACGTATTTATGAATGGAGGAACTGCAATTTCATGGCGTTCTCGGAAACAAACACTTGTTGCAACATCCTCAAATCATGCTGAAGTTATTGCACTACATGAAGCTTCCAGAGAAAGTGTATGGCTGAGATCTATGACACAACTCATAATGACTTCCTGTGGATTAGAGAAAGGTAAAAGTCCAACTCCAATCTACGAAGATAATGCGGCTTGTGTCTAGCAAATGGAAGAAGGGTATATCAAAAGACATTCCCATCATTTGCGATTTCCCTGAAGTCTTTCCCGAGGACCTACCCGGTCTTCCTCCATCCCGTGAGGTCGAATTCCGAATTGATCTCATGCCCGGTACGACTCCGATTGCCAAAGCTCCTTACCGCCTTGCACCCTCCGAGATGCAAGAACTTGCCGGTCAACTTCAAGATTTAGCCGACAAGGGTTTCATTCGTCCGAGTTCATCCCCGTGGGGCGCTCCCGTTTTATTCGTTAAAAAGAAAGACGGATCGTTCCGCATGTGCATCGATTATCGTGAGCTTAACAAACTCACTATCAAGAATCGGTATCCTTTGCCTCGCATCGACGATCTTTTCGACCAACTCCAAGGTGCGTCTTGTTTTTCCAAGATCGATCTCCGTTCGGGATATCATCAACTTCGTGTTCATGAGGACGACATTCCCAAAACCGCATTTCGAACCCGATACGGACACTACGAATTTATGGTGATGCCTTTCCGGCTAACCAATGCACCCGCGGTTTTCATGGATCTCATGAACCGAGTGTGCAAACCGTATTTGGACAAATGTGTAATCGTCTTCATTGATGACATTCTCATCTATTCCAAATCCCGATCCGCCCACGAGGAACACATTCGCTTAATATTGGAGTTACTAAGAAAAGAACAACTTTACGCCAAATTCTCCAAGTGTGAATTTTGGCTTAAGGAAGTCCAATTTTTGGGACACATTATTAGTGATAAGGGTATCCATGTGGATCCAGCCAAAATCGAAGCAGTCAAGAACTGGATTGCTCCGAAATCTACTACCGAAGTCCGCTCATTCCTTAGTCTTGCGGGCTATTACCGTCGTTTCATCGCCAACTTTTCCAAGATCTCCGTTCCTCTCACCGCATTAACTTAAAAAGGGAAACCCTACGAGTGGGGCCCTAATGAAGAGGAAGCTTTCCAAACACTTAAGGATAAGCTTTGCAATGCTCCGATCCTTACTCTTCTCGACGGAAACGATGACTTCGTGGTGTATTGCGACGCCTCTAACATTGGTCTCGGTTGTGTTCTCATGCAACGAGGCAAGGTCATCGCTTACGCATCCCGTCAACTCAAGATCCATGAGAAGAATTACACGACTCATGATCTTGAACTCACCGCCGTCGTCTTTGCTCTCAAACTTTGGAGACACTACCTTTACGATACCAAATGCGTGGTCTTCACAGATCACAAGAGTCTCCAACATCTTCATAACCAAAAGGATCTAAACATGCGCCAACGCCGAGGGATTGAAACAATCAAAGATTACGAATGCGAAATTCGCTACCATCCCGGTAAAGCGAACGTCGTTGCCGATGCCCTCAGCCGAAAGCACCATGTGAAGTTCCTTTGTGCTCGTATGCAACCCGACATCCATGTCCGTATTTGTGAAGCCCAACATCTTTCGGTCACCGAAGGCGACATGTACAACGAAATGTCTTGTGGTGCCGAACTCCAACTCGAGACCAAACCCAACAGTTTACTTTATTTCATGAATCGTGTTTGGGTTCCCAATCGTTCCGATCTTCGTTCTTCCATCATGCATGAGGCTCACAAGTCTCGGTATTCGGTCCACCCTGGTACAGACAAAATGTACAGGGATCTGCGTTCTATCTACTGGTGGCCCGGTATGAAAAAGGATATCGCGCTCTATGTGTCGAAGTGTAATACTTACGCTAGAGTGAAAGCCGAGCACCAACGTCCATCCGGTTTGCTCGTGCAACCGGAGATTCCAGTTTGGAAATGGGAGAGCATTGCTATGGATTTCATTACCAAACTCCCATTGACATCCTCTCGTCATGATTCCGTTTGGGTTATCATCGATCGTCTCACCAAATCTGCTCACTTCATTCCCATCCGCGAGAGCTACCCCGTTGCAAGGCTAGCTCAAATCTACATCGCGGAAATCGTTAGTCGTCATGGTGTTCCTTTGGACATCATATCCGATCGTGACAGTCGTTTCACCTCCCGTTTTTGGGAATCCTTCAATGAAGCCATGAGTACTCAACTCAATCTTAGTACGGCTTACCACCCTCAGACGGATGGTCAGACTGAACGTACTATCCAAACTCTCGAGGATATGCTTCGATCGTGTGTCATTGATTTCGTTGGTAATTGGGACGTGCACTTGCCTTTGATCGAGTTCTCTTACAACAATAGTTACCATACCAGCATCGGCATGGCTCCATTTGAGGCACTTTATGGTCGAAAATATCGGTCACCCGTTTGTTGGACCGAGATCGGCGAAACACAAATTACCGGACCCGAGTTAATCCAAGAGACCACAGACAAGATCCTCAAAATTCGCGACAACCTACGTACCGCTCGGAGTCGACAAAAGAGTTACGCCGACCGAAAGCGCAACGCGGTTACTTTCGAAGTTGGAGATTTCGTTTTCCTTAAGGTTTCACCTTGGAAAGGAGTCTTTCCCTTCGGGAAGCGAGGAAAACTATCCCCACGTTATGTTGGTCCTTTCAAGATTTTCGAGAAAGTCGGTTCTGTTGCATACAAACTTGATCTCCCTACCGAGCTTAGCAACATCCACCCCACCTTCCACGTCTCTAACTTGAGAAAGTGCTTATCAAATGAAGATCTCCAAGTTCCACTTGAAGACGTTCAGATCGACCCAACAATGCACTTTGTCGAGAAACCTGTTGAGATAATGGATCGTGAAGTCAAACAACTCAAGCGTAGTCGTATTCCAATCATTAAGGTACGTTGGGAAGGAAAACGTGGTGCAGAATTCACTTGGGAACGTGAAGACCAAATGAAAGCCAAGTACCCGCATCTTTTTTCAGAGTCTTCCTCATGAAAGAAATTTCGGGACGAAATTTTCTAAAGTCGGGGAGACTGTAATATCCGTACTTTCCACATCATCGTTTATTTACATTTTGTACCCTTGTACTTTCATTTTTGAATCCATTGTAACCCGAGACTTATGATCAATGAATTTATTGGATTTATTCAATTACATGTTTACAACATACATTACATTTATACATATGCAAGACAACATCATACGTGCAATATTACAAAATTTTATATTACAAACACGGTTTTACTTTTTTTACATTTATATTCTCGTTTCACGTCCATACACGCTCGGTTTATTATTATTATTATTATTATTAGTAGTAGTATTATTATCATTATTATCATTAGTACTATTATTATTATTTCATTTTTTTTCTTTTTTCTTTCTTTTTAAAAAAAAAGAATCACCTCCCTTTCAACCACCAACTTCCAACTAACTCATTTAATACCCCAAACCCTAATCCACACTTATAAATACCCACTCCCTTTCACTTCTCCACCCTTACACCCTCCAAATTCTCTCACAAATCTCTCCAAGTGCTCCATTTCATCTAAGATTTTTGGCAGAATTTTATAAGGTAAAAACCTTATTTTTCTTCAAGTTTCTTCCTTTTTTTTTCTTAACAATTCTTCCTTCACCCTTTTGGATAAACCTCTAGGATCTTATCATTTGTTTACCTTGGTAAACATCTAAGATAAGTCACCATTTGAGGTCCAAGTTGTGGTCTTTCAACTAACATTTCTCCTTCTTCATGTTCTTGTTTGGATATTTTACATCTAGTTGTGGTAAAACCAAACCAAGCCTCCATCAAAATTCTATGATGGAAGCCTTGTGCTGAGGTATTTGGATGAAGTAGATGAATATAGGTTCATCTACCATAAGACATCCAATAGCCACGAGGTGTTCAAATCCTATACATAAATATTATAAATAAATCTAACAAGGTTTGTGGATTTCTCAATCTTTCTCTTGGCCACTTCAAGTGGTATATTACTAACTATACTAACTTTTGATCATCCGAATTCCTAACTAAGTTAGGGGTTTGTGTTTCGGTCCGCCGTCGGCGATGCATGACCAACTTGATACTATTATACATATATATTATTTATTATTTCTTCTCCACCGAACTTATGCCTATGTTACCTTTTAGGTTAACCGGCATTCCCGACTCTTCACCTTCCCGTTCATCCTTTCGTTACCACGTCAAACCGTGAGTTTCATACTTGCCCCTTTTACATTTTTGCACTTTGGACTTGAAAACATGTACATATTCAACACCCATACACTACAAGATTCACACTTTATTCAAACACAATTCATTAACATGCTCATGTGACAACAACTTGACTACATGCTTAAATACAACTTGTTAATACAATAGTTCATTAATTCTTGCAAAACCGCACTTAACAAGTGTAGCGCTATAGGATTGACACCCGTCGGCTTTTCGTTACCTTTATGGAGCCCCCGATCTTGTTATGTTATTTTTTTCGACTAGTATTCTTTGGATGCTAGGTATGCTATGTCAACAATAGGTTTGAACTATATCATTACAAATTGTATGAACATTAGTAAAGTATGTCTATGCATGTGAATTGTTGCTTTAAACATGATTATTATATGTATGAAACTTGTATAAACTCACCAACTTTATTGTTGATCAAATATTATTTTACATGTTTTCAGGAGATGTTTGATGCTACCATGGAAACAGAATCTAAGGACTTTGCCTTAGATATCAAATTTAAATATTTTTGTCTTTTGTTTATCAATGTATTTCCTTTAATTGAAACAATTGTATTTGAAATTCTTAGTTTAATGAAATCGGTTAAATTTATATTTCAACAATAGTGCCACGATGCCTTTGAACAATCCTACACGTCACGTTCGGTGATTCCGCCGCCGAATGAGTTGTGACAATTGCACTACATGAAGCTTCCAGAGAAAGTGTATGGCTGAGATCTATGACACAACTCATAATGACTTCCTGTGGATTAGAGAAAGGTAAAAGTCCAACTCCAATCTACGAAGATAATGCGGCTTGTGTCTAGCAAATGAAAGAAGTGTATATCAAAAGTGATAGAACAAAACATATACCGCCAAGATTCTTTTCATACACTCAGGACCTTACTAAAGAGAATCAGGTTGAAATTAGATATATCCAATCTAGCAACAATTCAGTTGATATTTTCACAAAGGCGCTCTCTACAGCAATTTTCAGGAAACACGTTCATGATATTGGAATGCGACATGTACAGACTATATAATGACTTACAAATGACAACTTGAGGGGGAGCTATACACTACACTCTTTTTTCCTTAGCTAAAGTTTTTTTTTCACTGGGTTTTCTTTAGCAAGGTTTTTAATGAGGCAGTACTTCAAAATTAGACTCCAAAGTTTTTTTTTTTGGAAAGTGTCATCCAAGGGGGAGTGTTATGAAATAATATCGAAAATGGATGAACACATTTTTCAACCTAGCTTCATACCTATTTGTACTCCAAATAGTTTATATTGTTTACTTGTCTACCATGTGGTTAACTTTTTTAAAGTATAAATACCACCTCAAAGTGAATGAGAAAGTGCACCTCATGTATACACTTTTATAAAGTTATGCATCTTTCTACTTCTTATTCTTATAATCCTCTTTAAATCTCTTAAGTTATAACACTAATCTTGTGATAATTATAATTATATTATAACATTTTCTAACATATGCGTAAGGACTTGCACGTGGACCAACAAATTAACAAAATACCTGGCGCTTGTACCTAGAGCCTCTAAACTTGTATGAAGCAACGTGTTCCAATCAGAAGGTGTGTGATGAATAGTGGCTCCGACCTACCGAATTGTTGTTACAATGTCTAAACAAACATAAACAAATGAACATAAATTAACAAATATATAACTAACATTCATGAACAAACAAGACGTGTTCATGTTCGTTCGTTTAATTAAATGAAAACATAAGTTATTTATATTCATTCAGTTATTAAATTAAATAAACAAACATAAATGAACTTCACGTCGAACGGTTTTTGAATGATTCATTTATCGTTCAGTTCGTTTACGGCCCTACCCAACAACAAGGGGTGAACGATACAACAATAAAGCAAAAGGAAGAGGATACCATAAAACAAGGGTACTAGGTTGTACCTCATGTATGAGTTTTACCAACAACTATAAATATTTATTTATTTTTAAACATATTCTTTTTAATTCAAGGCCGCATTAACAAGCTTTTAATGTAATCAAGAACCTTGTCAGCGTTCACAGTCCACGCGACTGAAAGTGGTTTATAGCCCGTCCATGGATTGTCAGAATTCCATCTGCATAACATTAAAAAGATTTCATACATCATAGAGATAGTAAGAAGTGGCAAAATGGGCGGGTTTGGTTTTTATTACGGGTCAAACAAGATAAGTTGAGTTGGGCTGACTTGCAAACACGGTGTCCATTTTCTTGACATAATTAACGTGTAACAAAAACAATATTATTATAATACAAATCGTTGAAAAAATTAATTAATAGGTTGTATGCATATAACTTAAGAGTGTACTAGCTTATTCTGTTATTTCAAAAATGAATGACATCTTTTATAGTAATAAAGATGGTGATGAACTTCTAACAGTTAATTTGGACTTGAAAAGTCAAAGTGTGACCTACAAAGTCAAGCCATGCCTATAATTTGGAAAGTGAGTATGGTAAATCACCTTTTCAACCCTTGGTCCATTAGGGTATGTCCAACACATAGGCCTTGTGTTTCGACCCTAACGACTCCTTTCTTGAAGGTGAAAAGATCAGGTCGAATTAGCGCCACAAAAGAAACAGGGTCATGAAGGAAAAATCCTGAAAAATTAATAAAACAATATCAGCCAGAGTTATATGTTATAACTTTTCAATTTATATTATATGTGGGCCATCGATAAATAGATGTAGAAAGAGCAAACTGCACAAAAAAGAAACGAACTTTATACTTTTTCCTGAGTTTAGAAACCAGCTTTGAACTAGGTGTAAAAAATGAATCACCTTACAATTTATTACTGATTTTAGTAACCAGCCTCTGTTTTAGCCAATTTTACTTGTAAATTGCTGGTATGGCATTGGTTGAGGTCATGCTAGTTGTCGCATCAGATACCACATTCGCAAAAAAAAATAACTAAATTTATTTATAAGTTTGAAAAAATGTTCTTTTAAAAATATTTAAATAGATTATAAAATGTCTTATATGCAACTTTTAAATATCAGCAAAACTAATCTGCTGGAACTGGTCACTCGTTGCTACAAATGGTAACAAATGTAACTTGGTTGCTAAAATTGAAATTAAAATGCAAGTTGGTTTCTATTTTGCGCATAATATAAAGTTGTTGCTAAAATCAGAAAAAATGTAGACTATGTGTCTATTTCTTGCAGTTTGCCCCATAGGAAATGGATTACCATAAACACCATCGGATTTCACATGCCAATCGCGGTAGAATTTACTACTATCCCACAAAAACCGAGCATGCCTCCCCTTAGATTGCTTAAGTTCGTCAAGATCCTCATCTGAAGCCATAAATGTTGGTCAACCCCTTTTATAAAAATGGGTATCTACTAAATTCAAATTAGGATCAGAGTAAAAGAGATGAAACAAACCTGACATTTTTACTTGTGTTGTGATGTTTATGCCAACAACGTCTATATTTGCACCAGAAGTGAATACAATATCTGCCGCTTCAGGGTCCCCATATATCTGTAATTACATAGAAGCATGACTTTTGGTCTTATTATGTCCTAACAAAATTTTAACTTTCTCTATCTGGGTCCCCACCAAAAAGAATGAAAGAAAATAGTTTTAAGGTATGCTTTTTACATACGTTTGCTTCAGCAGATGGATTAATGTTTCCAAGTGCAAAGAAAGCCCCACCGAGTATGACCACTCTTTTAACCTTGGTTACAAACGAAGAGTCCCTTTTAATTGCCTATATTAAGATAAGACGCAATTAGTATTACTGGTAGTTAAACAAGATAAGGCTGTGTGTTATGGGTGTGCCGTGTGCCGCAGGTGCAACAATGGTGGCGTGGAGGTGCGGCAACCCTCGGCAACACCGCCAACCCCCCCCCCTGCATGCCTCTATGGTCGCTGCACTCTCTCTCCTGCGGTGGATTAACACCTCAGCAACACGCCACATCACCGCACTCTTTCTCTCTCTAGGGTGAAAGAAGGAGTGAAAGATGGTGATGTGGTGCTGGGATGGAATGAAAGACAGACAAGAGGTATAACACATAGCCTAAATAAGAACAGAAGTTGGTCCAATGTAGGGAGACAATTTCAATCCATTTACTTCGAATGGGTCAGATTGTTTTTTTTAATCTCAAACAATAATATTTAGCTTAAAAGTAAATGTGTCAAATTGGCTCAGAGGGAAAAATGGGTTGAATACACACAAAGTGTATTTTTATGCATATAAAGTCCTACATCAATTTTGCTTAAATATTAAGATTATAATTAGTGAAATGCTATCCATAGCCTTAAGAGTTATGGTTAACAACAGATTATTCATAGACCTAAGAGCTATTGTTAGAAAAACTGTGTAAGATAATATTGTTTTGTAATCATATTTAATGCACCAACTGTGTATTAAAAATGAAAAAAAAAGTGTTTCTGGGTCAACCCAACAAAGCAATGACCCGTTTTGACCTGCTACTCAACCGGGCTCATCTTGCCACCTCTAGTCCAAAAGCATCTGTGGATCTTTACATTTTACAATCCTTGGTTTTGAGTTCAAGTCTCTTTACAAGCATCCGTGTGTCAATTTGTTGACTTTATAAAAAAATTTGCAACTTACCAAAGCCAAATTTGTTAGCGGGCCAAGTGCAAGTATAGATACTTCACCAGGATATTGTGAAACTTTATCAACTAAAAATTCAGATGCTGATTTCTCTATTTTCTTCGATTTTGGGGCAGGTAGATTTAAGTTTCCTAATCCATCTGATCCATGAATGAAATCTTGAATCTCTGGCTCTCCTCCCTGTCACAATTTAAAAATAAAATTTTACTACTTATAACCAAAAAGGGATAACCAAATTGAGAGGAAAAAACAGTAATATGGTGTACCTTTAGTGGTTCGGGACTACCCTCAGCAACAGGAACACCTGGACGTCCTGCAATCTCACACTATCCTTTTGCACATGAAAACGGGTAATAATCATGTAAAAAGTCCAAAAATGTTTGAAAACTTAAAAACTTATAAAATGAATTTGAGACAAACGAGTACCAGAAGCAAGGCATTACGAGTTGCATCTTTCGTAGAAACATTACCAAATATTGTTGTCAATCCTAAAATCTCCAACTTTGGTGTCTGAAAAGCCATCATGATTGCCATGCTATCATCTGAATGAATATGAATTCAGGTATTGTTATTTTCAATTTGACTGATTGAATCATAGAAATTTGCACACGAATTAAGTATATATAATACAATGTTGTATGTCTATGCATAAGAGTGACCATTTACCATAATGTTTAAAGCTAACTTGTGCAGTTGTGTTTGCAAATAATCTTTCTATTCATTGATTGTTTCTACATTGTCTCCAACCAATAGAATTTGATTCAAACACACTATAACTGAACATTATTCGATGGCCTCAAGCTAAATTATTCCTTTTCCTTTTGACATCTTTAAGTTATTTGTTCCTCCAAATTAAAACCAACAAATCTATTCCATTCGGTGTCTAGAAATGACTCCTACCAAAAAAAATTCAAAAGCTATCTGCAATACACACAGAACAAACATTGTTTACTTATTACATGATCCAACCGGTCAACATCAAGTCATCAACCATAGAGCTTGTAGCCTAATGGTATCAATGTGTGTAGTAAAGGTGTTCCTACCCAAGTGGTTGAGGGTTCCAGGCCCGTGGTGGACATTTGTGTAGATTTAGGAGCAGGTTTAGAGGGTGTGTGAACTAGCCGTTCTAAAAAAAAGATGCTCAACATTATCAATTCATAACTACACACAAAAAAATAACAATAATCACTCTCAATTTCTTCCCATCCTTAAAACTTCTCCGTAATGGCAAAGTTTTGATAAGATAAAGAGAGTACAAAAAAAGCAGGCTTATCGTGTGATCCAATCGTACAATCCAAAAAGTCTATAGATTGTTTGGATGTATGTTTAAACTTAGTGCTGTGATTTGAAGTCACCAGTAACCATTAATCACTTTTTAGAGTGTTTGACAAAAACATTTTATAAATTTAATCCTCTAGTTATTCAGATCTGAAGATGCAGATCTGTTCTACGAAAATCAATAGATGCAAAACTCCTTAACCACACGATATCATCTAAATCTAATCATCTTAATTTGATTCTAAAAGTATCGTTGATCACTATAGAAAACCTAACCTAAATTCAACTAAATGCACATACAGAAGCTTCAACTCCAACATTAACTTCATCAAGCACAAAACATATCGAATAAATCAACAAATAAACAATCAAAAACTCGAAAACATAATGAGTATATACCGATGCCTGGATCCGTATCGATAATGATCTTTTCAGAGAGTTCACCATCGCAGTCCAACATACCGTCGCAGTTCAACATCACTGGTGTGGAATCCATGAATTCGGTTGTTGATTCTTGTGTCCCGCAGATGAAAGGGGGCAGAATGTGCGGGGGAGATGAATCGCCGATTGACGGAAATGCGATCACGGGAAAAGTGGAATCCACCTCTGGATCTTGTAGTTGATTCGGTTATTATTACGTGGAAAAGGTAATTAAAAGGAGTTTCAAATTCCAACGAAACCATAACGAAAATGGAGAATGTATCTTTTTATTGAAAGGGTAAAATTGTCTTATTATTAAAAGTTATTAAAAAATAATATATTTGATATTTTAAAGTTTGGTTGGATATATATATATATGATATTAAACAAGTTTAGAGGGATATATATGAAATTCTCCCTATTTTTTTTAACAAATCGTCTGATTTGAACGTGCACAACTTGGGTGAAGGAAAACTTCATGTATTGGTAGGTCATGAGATCATTGGCTATTGAATAAATATATAATTTGATATAAATTAAAAACACAATTTCGTATATACCCTTTCAAATTGTCAATATATCGTGTGTGTGTGTGTATATATATATATATATATCCAGCTAAAACTAAAAATATCATATATACCCTTACAGACATGTAAAAATATTATATATACTCATTTTATTAAAAACAATTTAAGAAATAACTATTTTATTCTTATTTTTCTAAAACTTTAAAATTTCATATTTACTCATTTTCAACTTTAAAATTTCATACTTATCATTTTCAACTTTAAAATTTTTTATTTACCCACAAACAATAGTTTTCTCAAAATATCATATTTAACTTTCTCGCTCTTATAATTTTAACAATTTTCTTTTATAATATTTATACATCATATAGAGAGGAACCCGTTTCCTTTTTAACAACTATCAAAAACACGATCAAACTAGCAATTGAACTCGCAATCAACGATGTGATCTGAATGGATTTGTAGAATTGCGATGGTCGTCGTCTCTTTTACGCATGGGATAAGACTAAAAAAAATTAGGTTATAAAGAA
Source organism: Smallanthus sonchifolius (assembly GCA_023525975.1). Lineage (NCBI taxonomy): Eukaryota > Viridiplantae > Streptophyta > Magnoliopsida > Asterales > Asteraceae > Smallanthus > Smallanthus sonchifolius. The sequence continues at coordinate 75,406,907 of CM042037.1, forward strand.
TCATTTGATTAGGTATCAATAAATGTCGATTAGTATCACAGAACAATTACATATGTTGATTTTTTTATCACAGAATATAAATTAATACTATCAAACACAATTACCCACGCCGGTATTCTTGTGACACTTGAAACGTTAGTTTGTAAAAGCTGAAAAGTTTAAAGAGTAACAACTCATTTAATAAAAATGTATAAATACATTTGTTTTAAGCAAATCCAAAGTTAGTTGAATTTCTTTTTGTATAAAATAAGAAAACATATTTGTTTTTCTTATATTAACTCTTTTAACATTTGAAAAATAAGTTACCATTTGTGGGATAAAAGTAAAGTTCACGTTATAAAGTAACCATTATCTCATCAATAAAGTTATATCGCACGATGTAGACAGATATCTGTTATGTGTTTATGTAACATCTTTTTATTGATATAGTATCATGTGATAAGTAAAGTAATTTTGATTATGTATCACCTCACATATTATGACCATAAAACTTTGTTAAAAATATCAAGGACATGTTTGAATGTTGCTAAAAGGTTTTTTAAAACTAACATGATAAATTGGTTGTCAGATTTTCCTTCAAACATGGTCATAACTAACGAGAGATGATTTTATACCATGAAAATTGTTTTGTACATCAAAACATTTGTGGTGTTTTATTTATATTACATTTGGTGGTCTACAAATCACATTCCACATGTTTTTTATTTCATGGCAAATTAGCCGGTTGGAGGCAGGCTAATTAGCCGGGGACACATCGATCCCACGTGTTGGACAACGATTGGCTGGAAGTGGGGCCGAGATGTCTGTTACCTAGATTTATGCACCGGTAAAACAAAAAGGCTTAGCATGGCGGTTATGAGTGACTCTCTATGTTATGGCAGACTAAAATTCAAAGGTCATTTTGGTAAAATTAGTGGTCAAAATATCCATTTAGATGGTTTTCCCAAATATTGGGCCATGAGCGGTAGTCCACCCGGCACACCCTAAAGATTCTTCATTTCCGTGGATTTGAATGATACAAGCCTTTTATAAGGTCTCCGGCCGCTAAGCCACCATCATGGCTACTATTGATACAAACGTGTCGTAACATTCAAGGGTGCATAGAGTGTGTATGAAACACGAAGTAAATTAAGATCTCATGTATATCAATTTCAATTTTGATATGCACAGCGTGACAAGTTGACGAATAGTTGTTTAATTTACATGTTATGAAATGAAATGCTATAAAAGTGGTTATAACTATATGTCAATTGATACCTTGTTCATGAACCAGTTGGTATTGTGGGTTGGGGGTCCCAATTTCAGGTTCTTGTGAAAGATTGGGATTCTTTTCCCTGAGGAATAAAAGTTCATATGTTAATATTAGAAAGAGTAAAATGGGCCGGTGTGACAGGTCAAACGGGTTTATGTTAGGTTGACCCGGAACACTTTTTCTTCAATAGTTTATTTATGTATTATAAATACACTTTGGGTGATTTTCAACTCATTCATTGGACATGTTTGACCTGTTTTTTATATTTTTACTTTTACTTATTATAGATAAATCAGCCCATTTACAAGTAAATGGGTCAATATTATCACCTTCGGTTAAAATATTTTTACACAAAAGAACACAATCACGCCAAAAATGAGACTTACGTTTTCGAATATATGAAAAGACCAACACCAACATCTGAATACGCTATGTAGTATAACCACTCCACCTGCAGTAAAAGACGTAGTTGGTCATGGATGCAATTGGCAAAACTCAACATACTAAAAAAAAGAACAAATAAAAAGTCGCTACAAGAAAAAATATATATTTTTCTCATAACCCGTTACCCAAAACTTCACAGGACCCGTGAATACCCTGCTAACCAGCGGGATTAGGTAAATCACAAATTGCGCTGAGCAGGTGCCTTCAAGAGGTTATGACAAGATACCAGTGGAAGCAAGATTTGAACCTGAGACCTCTGGTAGAGAGGAACCAAGCACGCTTACCACTGAGACCTCTGGTAAAGAGCAATCAGGCTACAAGAAACTTATACCTGCTGTTGGTAGAAAAAAATGCGAATGATAACAGCCCACATATCCGCCGTGAGGAGTGACAGATTGAACAACGTGGCCCCACTTGCCTGCATAGATTTCAATGATATTATATTATTATGTAACGCCCTAACTACCTCAAAGTTTATATAAACGTTAATAAGGTTGTCTACAAGAAAAGAACAAACCTGTAATATAAGAGGAGTTAAAGTATAAAACATAAAGAACGCCACTGTGTAACCAACAAACGTTAGTATCTGCAGGAAAAGAAAAAAAAAACTGGACTATGAAATGATCCATTCATCAAGAAAACATATAGTCACACCCTTATAAAAAGAAGTAATATATCCACTTACAAGTTCAGCAGACCATGTCAGTGCCTCCAGATTTTTCCTCTCGAATATGGCGCTAGAAATTTGTTATGGAAATGGAGAAAACTGTTGTATTGATGTTTATTATGAAAGGGTATTTTGGTAATTGTGCTTAAACTTTTAAAGTTCCTATAATCTTCATGTAAAACATACCCTATATCATAGAAGAGGATACATCTCAATAACACTAAAGAGCATTCCAAACAGACCAAGCATTGCTAATACTTCAATTCGACCGTTTTTCTTAACACAAAATTCCTGCAAAATGGATGGATGTATATAATATTCATACAGCTTAAAGGTGGAAATTTCGACCAATTATTCATAAAATTTAAATAGGTCGAACTGGATTATGTTTTATGATTATCTCTCAGGTCAAATGGGTTAAGCTAAAAGATTTAACTACAAAGGAAACATCTGAAAACTATTCAAATGCATAAAAATCTCCTAAATCTCAATTATAAAAACTAGAATATTTTTGTAATAATATAGTTATAATAATTTGAAATTTCAAAAAAATTAAGTATTTATGGGCTGGCACTCAACAAAACCCGACCTGACTTGTTTTGGCCCGTGCTAAATATTACCCGTTTTGACCAATTACCCACCAAGGCCATTTTATCGCGTCTAACTAGATGCACATTGTCTGACCTGACCAACATTGCTCAGTGCATAGAACATTGTTGCTCCAGTGACAAGTATATCACCCAAAAGTGGATTTGAACCACCTGAAATGCAAAATTATCAATCTATGATTTATTTTATTAAGTATGAAAATTATAATTTAAATGCTTATCTGAAATCATCACCTCCATCACCAACCCCAGCGTCAGAAAGAATCGCTAAACAAAGGCCTAACCCACAAAGAGCTGCGCCAAGGAGCTGCCATAGAGAATATTTTGTGCCCAAAAATATCCAAGTAAAAAGTATGGCCCATGCAACTGTACAACAATCTAATAATGCCACACTTGTAATTGATGTGAAGTAATATGCTGCATTAACTGCAGTCAAAGGTCAACATTAAAAAAGTCAGTATTTCATATGAGAACCTAAAAGTTACCTAAGTACTAAATCGCAATACAAACATAGATTCTAACTTCTTTTTAAAAACTATGCTTCACTTGCCCATGATTAGAGGTGACAAGATGGGTGGGTCGGGTTACATGTCAAAGCAAGGTCATTTTTAGTACATGTTGATACTGTATGGAGCGGGATGGGTTAACCCACAACACTTTTTTGTCCATTTTCATTTTTTATAAATAAAATGAATGTGCTAATCATAACTACAATAACAATAATTTATATGCATTAAAAAATAGACTTTGGGCGACATTTTTCCCGTTTGACTTGTTCCCCTTATGGCTAAATTTAATAGTTGGCCAATTTGACATGTTTAAGATAAAAACTCAACCCAAATCGACCAATTCAGAAGTAAATAGGTCGAAATTACAAGGTCGAAATTACAACCTCTAAAAGTTGAAATTTCGTTGTACGAGATTGAGTTACATGAAAAAATTCAAAAGTAAGAGATGAAGAGAAGCAAACTCACAAAGATAGTTTCCTTGGACATCAAAAAATGCTAAAAGAGCATACCAATACCATGGAATCTGCAAAATTTCCCAAAGTGAAATATATTGTTCTTACATTACATCATAAAACATTGATCAAACTTCAAAGCAATTTACTCAGAACCTAGCCAAGAATTAACACAAGATAAAGAAAATAGAAAACATGAGGCTTTATACGGTCACACATAGATATATAAGTTTTTGACTAGGTGTGAAGGAAGGTGACAGTACAATTAGTTCATGGCGTTGGTATAACAAGATGCTTCCATTGACCACGGTCAAAGCCAGATAGCCAAAAAGTCCCAGAGTAACAGGTGAATTAGCACCTATAGAAAAATACAACCCACATGCACATATATAGGTCAAAAAACCATAAAACCCACCAAGTAGTTCTAATCAACTGAAGAAACGAACTAGAAATAAACAAATAAGAGCAAAGGAAAAAAAACGTTTCCCACCATCAAGAAAAGGGTTACACTTTGACTTTGGAATCCAAAGTTTGGATGCCAACTTGGGACTACATTTCAACATTCAAAACATACATAATCTTTTGCTAGGAATTAAGACTTAAGTTCTTGTTTTCTTGTGAAATGCAAGTTTATCAAGTGTTAGCCTTTGTAAAATAAGACGCAGATTGTTAACTCGAGTTTATGTTTCAGGTGGTTTGAATCCTGGCAATGTGTATCTACTTCTATCTATCACACACACAAAAATGTCAAAAAGTATATACTATATGGTATATGCATACTGTATATCTAGCTGTTCTGCATGAATTTTGTGTTAAGAAGAACTGTTAAGACTTACTTTTTAGATGTGATTAAGGAGGTGTTTGGGATTGCTCATTAAAAGTTCAAAAATTTCTCTCCTTTTTTTTGAAATAAGCAGCTCGGAATAGCAACTTCGAACCACTTATCCAAAACAACTTATTTTACTCACAATAATCTGATAAGCACTTTGGATTAGGAATCCTAGACACTTTCAAAACAGCTATTGCTGTATCAAAACACAGTAAGCAGATAAGAAGTTTCAACACAAACACCCCCTAAGACGTACCATTCTTGTTTAAATCACTACAAGTGCAAATTCGCTCGCTCATCTCCATAACAATTTTTAGTGTTATATTTCAAGAAGCAGAATCCATAAACTTATAAGTGTTGGCTATTTTAGTGTAATTGGATTGACTTGTTGACCAAGTGAATCATAATATACATCAAACAAGTCAGGAGGTGTGGAGTGCACACTTGTTTGAGTTTATTATGATTTTAGGAAACTGGGGGCAGAGCCCCTAGCTAGGGTCAAGCTGGAGAAAAAAATTCACTAGAATTTGATTTTCCGGATTTTCACATGTGAAATCCGTTTTATAAAATTGGAGATAAAATGGCACAATTTTATTTAAATTTCGAATGTAAATGGATAACTGCCAAAGGCAGTTTCTGGCCCCAATCCCTGCAAAACTGATCTCTTGATCATTTGGTCATTTCACTGGTTCATGAAAATTCGAAAATTCTCTCATACACACATATTCGATTCTTGTTTCTCAATCTGAGTTTTATCCGATTGAAGTATTCGGGTGAACCACCGAATAATTTCGGCCTGAAAGTGTTTCACGACTCTCAGATATCCGTTGTAATCTTAGAAATTCCCTACATTAAGTAAGGAGTATTATTAACACATATACTGATTATGAGGATTTAGCATTCTCTCTTCAAAACAGGCACAGATTTAACAGTCTAGCCTAACAATTTAACTAGACATAATTTTTTGTAATGATAACAGTCTAGCCTAATTGAATAACTTAACAATTCATTAAGTTTCTATACTAAATAATTTTTGCCATTCCTTAAGTCAAGCATCGAATGGAATTGGATTAGGTTGATTCTTAGGGCTATGTATCATCACTCTTTGTTTTACAATCCACTGAATCATTGTTCTAGAATTTGCAACAAGACTCAAATCAATTTCTCGTAATTTACGTTAATTGACGTCAAACCTAATAACTTCACCCAATTATCGCAATCGACTAAAATTGATTTAGTTAACTACTGATTACACATATCGACGGCTGTAAGGAAATCAGTTTCTCCGCTGATATATACATCGATTAACATTAAACCTAATTCAACGATAACTTTCCCCAATTTTCTCAATCGGCTAAAACTGCTTAAGTTTACGGCTGAATAATGTATCATAATTGCAAACTTCACAAAACCGATTGTGTAAGAAAGGAAATCAGTTACGGAAAATCGAAAGGAAGGAGCAAGAGGATGATCAATTTACCGAGATTGGCAGATAGGGATGATGTGAAGTTCAGAAGTGCCAATATGAAAGAGACTAACTGTCCGAGTAGCAAAACGGACACCACGTTCGAAAGCTCCGATCTCCGCCACCACCTGCAGCCAGTGTCGGAGCTCATCACCATTCTTCTCAGTTATTGTGGATAACGGAATTCACAGATCCCCCAACGAATTATTAAATATGAAATATTAAGGGCGGGAGATGCACGTGTTCCATGACCTTGAATTATTAAATATGAAATATTAAGAGCGGGAGATGCACGTGTTCCATGACCTTGACTTATCCAGTAGTAAACGAATCAACTCCGATTGATTTTAATAAAAAAAATACCTAAACGTCCATTTAAGACTAGTTTCGCACATTTTAACATATGTTTTAGTCTGGTTAAATGCATGGTCAACTTTTTAGACGCCCGTTTAAAGGATGTTCCACTATTTAAACGTGTGTATGTTTAGCGTAACACATTTGCAATGTAGCGCCTAGGGATTTCAGGTGCCTTTAGTAGTTTCATGATGTGTTGTTGATTGTTTGATGTTTAAGGTGTTTAACATTGTGTTTTTATATGATAGTTGGTGTTGAATGGAATGACTTTATGTGTATATGTAATCTATAGGTGAATGTATAAGAACACACGTTTTAGAGCATGTTCGAGAGTGTTTGATGCAAGTTGAAAGTTGGAAGAAGCATCGTTCTCTTTTATCTTTATTTGTTGATTAAAACCAATGATGAGCATTTAATAATGTCTATTTGAAACTTGAATTTATGGCCAATTAAACCAATGGCAATTGTTTTTCCATGAATATATTCACCAAGAAACATACAAAGTTTAGAAATAAAATAAAAGATTACACCAATTAGATCGATCTTCCCAACCCAATGAATTTAACTTCGTTGTATTTCTAATCCAAAGAAAAGTGGTCGTTTTGATTTCTTCTATCAGTGGCGGATCCAGAAATTTTCACTAGGGTTGGCAAAAAACGGGTCGGTCGAAAATTCTGTTTTACAGTGTGCCCCTTACCCTTAGTTTTGTTTTATAGTGTGTCCCTTCCCCCTTTCAGAATTAGTCTAAATTAATCTTTACAAATAAATTTTAGAAATTTTTAATGAAGGGTTGGCTCGCTTACGGGGTGCCTGTCCACCCCCTCCTAATAAGTTGTATCCGCCTCTGCTTCTATGATACGTTCTGGTTTTGGGTTAGAGGCGTTGAAGACCGTTTCATTTCTAGTCTTTCAAATGAACCACAAAATCGCCAATGAAATTGCATGGAGTATTTTCTTGTAGCCTTTACTCCATTTACTAAACTTGTCGCCAATAGTAACTCTTTAACATATCCCCTTGGCAAACCGCACCGAACTCTAATCTTACTCCAAACCTCCATTGCTAGATTGCATGATATCAACAAATCTTTAATATTCCAATTATCTAGCCAAAACAAAGAATTTGCCCAGTTTCCAATCGAGCATTTTATAGATTCGATTCGAATCTATACTATATAATAAATAAAGGTTTTTTCATGCCACATGTCGTCTGCACATTCATTCTCATCATTTTTTTTCCCGCATCTCTCTCTTATTAAATGCACTTCTTATTTTTAACAACAATATATATTTAAAGAAAATATTAATTATATTATTTTAAATTATCCCTTATGAAACTTTAAAAATCTAATTATTTAACTTTTATTTTCGATCAAATAATAAATGAAAAATAAATTACATTAAATCGTATTTAATTTATTTTCGAAACTCAATTATATATTAGTTTTTGCATATTTGAGTTTTGTTTTCTATCCTTAGTATATGATACATTTTTACACGTGTAAAATATACACATAAAGATTTAAAAATTTTATTTATTGATATTTTTCACCCGTGTATACGGGATCTAAACTAGTAGGTTAATATTCAAAGCAGCGAGAGCGTCTACCTTGTTGATATTATTCCACACCTCTGGAATCGATTTTTTTTAACATACAACTTTTCTAAGATCTTCTGCTATTACCGACACCCACAAGGTATATGGTTCAGATTTGAGTCTCCACAACCATTTAGTTAGTAGTGTCAAAATAAGACCTACCGAGACCGCCCTACGATTTAGGAGGTAAACATTTATCCCATGAGATTTTGTTGAACACGAGCCTTCCTCCCCACAGAAATTTCCTACGGATGCTTTCAAGTTTGTTGATTCTTGTGTCCGGGCTTTAAACAGAGAAAAAAACATGTTCCAAAATCACCTCTTTTACAATAATTTCTTTTTCATTTGACTTTAATTTATAAATCTAGAATTTAAACAATCATCCAAATTTCCAAAATTCCTATAATTACCTTTTTATCTCAAAATTTCATTTTACTTAATTATCATTAGAGTAAACTGCAGTTTTTGTCCCTGAGGTTTACACTAAAAATCACTTTACGTCACTTCTTTAAAAAATCTGTTATTTACGCGATCGTACTTTCTGATTTCATCACTTTCAGTCCTTCCACCCAACGTATGTTAATTAAATGTTTGACTTTTGAGAAAAGTACATTATTACCCCCAGGGACATAAAATGTAATAAAATTTCCCTATTAATCCCCCAACGAGTGCCTTAATCCCTAACGGTCAGCTTTGATGTCGACGACTTCATCTTCAATGTGGACTGCAAACATGGGGCAAGGCATTTGTTCTTGTGGTTCCACAACCTTGATTCGAACTTCATGGTCTGAAAGAAATCCAAGTCGACGATTTCATTGTTGTGTAAGTAATTTTACCTATTTTAGTCCTTGGATTTCATTTGTTGAAGTATTGAATTAAATTAACAGAAATCTTGAATTTCAGGTTGCAAGTTGTGGTTTTGTTAGTTAGTTTGATCCCCCAATCTATTCAAGGGCAAAACAAGTAATCCCTAGTTTATTAAGATCTAAGAACAAGCAGGAGGAATTAGCTAAGGCTAGAGCAAATCAACTGATGACATGGAAAATTGTTGCTGCAATTAGTTGGTTGTTGTTTCTCTGTTATGTAATTTGGCAATGACATGTTTTTTGTTTCTCTGTTATGTAATTAGGCTAGTTTATGTTATATGTAATTTAACATTCCAAGGGTTATAATTCAATGTTATTTGTCCTTACTTCAAATGGTCATAATTCAAAGTTTTTTGTCCTTACTTCTAACGGTTATAATGCATTAATGTATCAATACATTACTCTCTCATCTATGGTTGCACACATCTATTGTTATCAAATGGAACACCCTGCAAATGTGGAGGAACCTGCAAATGCAAATGTGGAGTGTTACGCCTGCCACAAAAATGTCCAAGAAATGCCAAGGTTATAACCTAAAGGATTAATTGTGTCCCAATTACCTAAGTCCAAGGTTCAAAAGTGAAAATTTGTAAAATTAGACCTTAGCGGACCGCTAAGGTCACGCATAACGGTCCGATACGGGTGTAAGTTTGCTGGTAAAGGTCCGCTAAGGAACCCCCACCCTGTGTCATTGGGTGGCGGACCGCCACCACATGTGGTAACGATCCGTTTCTTGCTCGTTAAGCAATGAACCCGCGTTTGACACGTGTCCTATGAGTAAGGGGAAAATAATCTGACGCGTGTACTCGTGGCGGACCGCCACGCCATATGGTAACGGTCCGCTAGCCGCAAACTCTGAGAATCTACCACGTATCAGGGTGGCAGACCGCTACACTATAAGGTAACGGTCCGCTAGCCGCAAACCCAGGAAAGGTCCAATCAGATTGTGACATTTAGGGCTGACGCAATCAAGGGCCGCCACCCGCCTATGTAGCGGTCCGCTACGGGGCCAAATTGCACCCTATAAATAGTTGATCGAATTCAGCTCAATTCTCACAACAAAAACGAATTCCAACTCTCACATTCTGTTCCAGGAGATCACTAGCCTACTTCCGACGATCCCGGTTCGATTCCTGCTCTTCGTAGTGCCCGGTTAAGCAAGAAACGCTCGTAGAAAGGTCAAGACGCTATAGAAAACAAGATAAGAAGCTATTCTATAAGTTTCTAACTCTAGAGGCTCATTCCTATTACAAGGTGAATATTTTATCTATTTCAAAACTTATGTCAAACATTTATATTTACGAAAATGGTCAAATAAAGGTTAAAGGAATAATGCTCAGCGTTCTTTGATGAACAAATCATTCAGGCCATAGGTATGCGTAAAACTTGCAAGGGATACACTGGTCTCGGGTGAAATTCCCGGATTGCGGCTGGTGCTTGTCTTATAACAACTTCGGAGGCAAACATGTCCCTTGTTATAAGACATGACGCCGGTATATACTGTGGTGCGATTGAACAGGATGAGCCTGCTGAATATGTAGATTGAACATAAAGTTGTGATTATGAACTAATGCTTGTTTGGGTCAAATGATTTTCTGTCAAGATAATTGTATTCACCGCCATTCACGCTGACGTTTTATTTTCAAAATGTTTTCAGGTAACGAATAAAAATGTGATGGAAAATGTGAGAGGCATACATCAGATCTGACCTGTGAAAAGGATAACTTGCACGTTGGATTCTCAGTCCTCGTGTACAGAAAATCCTAAACAAAGGAAAAAGGATAAAGGACCGGGGAACTGATCAACCCTGGATAGTACTATTTCCAGTGGCTAGAAACTTGTTCATAAGAGACAAGAGATGTATTTGACTTCAACTTCGTTTTGTAATGAAATGGTATTTAAATCCCTATGTTTATAAAGTAAATATAAAATTTTTATCTTCCAACTGAGTTTTGATATTTACAAATACAACCCTTGAGGTTGAAAGAATGTTGAAACGATCCTTTTGAAAAGACTTCCGCTGTATTTATAAAAACTCTTAAATCAAAGCAGATACCAATCGGACTCGCACACGTCCAGGGGGTGCCTGAGGCGGGGTGTGACATGGAGGAACCTGCAAATGAAAATGTAGAGGAACATGCAAATGCAAATGTGAAAGAACAACCTGCAAATGCAAATGTGAAAGAACAACCTGCAAATGTGGATGAGAAAGAACCAAACCCATCAGACTATGCACATGATGAATCATGACCCTGATGTTTTGAAGAATGCTTGGAAATTTAGGATAGGAGGAAAAATAACATATTTATTTCATAGTTCGGATTGTTTTCAAGTAATCACATTTCTACTTGAACACAATGACATATTAAGGTTAATTAGACTCATATAATTTTCAAGGAGACGTGCTTTAGCCTATAGGTAAACACTCATCCCGGGAATTCCCAGGAAAGCATACGGATCCCTCGGTTGATTGGGATTTATATGAAATGCTTTCCTAGACAGAAAACCCAGAATACAGGTGTCACCCTTCCAGATTGCACATGTCCTTTAATAATTAACAAAGTCTAAAACCTTAACGGGTATATAAAAATATTTTTGATAGACTAATGTCTACGAGTATGAGTTTTTCCACAAGTTATGGCGATGATGACATAGAAGCAGTTAAGGAGGATATGCGACTTAGGATACGGGTATGGATACGATTTATTTAATTTATTATTTACGTATGCTTATTAAGTCATGTAGTCTAAACATCTTAAGTATCAAATAACTAACACATAAAGCATGTGACATATAGCAAATAGCACGTATCACATAAAACATGTAGCATGACATTGTTGGGTGTCCTAAAGTTATAGTCTAGGTCAATGGTGTCTAATAACCTAATTCCCTATAACCAAGGCTCTGATACCAATCTGTCACACCCCAACCGACGGCGGAAAACGTCGGGGCGTGAAGCTGTGCAGACTGTTCATAGCTCATGGTTGCTAAAGTTTGAATAATTTAAACATTCATTTTCATTACACATAGCAAGTTCATACCATACAAGAACCAAATGTAGCGATTACAAAATACAGATAGTTTAGATTAATTGCTAGGTCCAAATCCTATATGTAGCAGCTTGTAATACTTCAAACATTGTCACCTGAAACATGGTTAAAAACAAAGTCAACTAAAAAGTTGGTGAGAATACATAGGTTTTCGTGTCATGTAATAGAATATAGTGTCGTGTGCATACAATTCATACAAACATGGCAATTAAGGCATTTATGGAGAGATACCATCGTGTGACCTGGTAGTACAATCAAACCTTTGTAACTAGCATGCAAAACAAACGCGTGTTGGCAGTAACAGTCACCCTACCTGGGTGGGTTTGTCAGACTCAATAGATCTATCACTGTTTACTGTAGGCTATAAAATAGTTAATGATTGCACGTGAATAGCAAACTGCGTGTTGGTCTACACACCTAGTACTCAAGCACAAAGCTCAAAATTCTAACACATGATTGTAGGGTGGAATTGTATATTGTGTAGTTTGTAAACATAGTAAATAGAACGCATATTCCACCCCAAAAGTTTGTAAATAGAGTAAAAGAGGGGCTATGTAACTCACTTGTGTTGGGTAGTGTAGTTTGCACAGATCAACAAAAATACCAAGCGTGTTGTAGGTTGCTACGTTTGACCTATTGGATAAATGTATAACGCGTGTCATTGTTTGTGTTATTTTTATGTCGAAAAATGGATTTGTATGTTTAGGGTTTGTTTGAAATAAATAAATAAATAATTTTATTTATCTATTTAGTACATTTTAAATAGTAGTGATATATATATTCTTTAAAATGTAAATTTAAATAACTGATATATATTTATATTTATTTAAATATAAATTTAAATAAATAATATTTGTTTAAGTCAAAATATATATTTGTATGAATGGTTTTATAAACTCACGATTTCATCGGTTTCGAACTATCGGGAATTAATCGTTTTAAATCTCTAAATCAAGGATTTGGTTTATAAATGATTTCCGGGTCTTGGGATTTTATAAAATAATTTTTATAATTACATTTTGAAATTTTTTAGCTAAAATATGTTAAATAGACTTTAAAACAGAAAAATAATTGATTCTGGTCAAGGAGCACGACCGTGCTCAAGTAGGGCACGACCGCGCTCGTTGCCGGGCGTGACCGTGGTGGTCTGAAACACGCCCGTGGTCGAGTCAGAAGGTACTTCATAGGTTCTGGACATAGAGCACGACCGTGCTCGTATCTGGCACGACCGCGTCTAGTGTTTGTTTTTTATCAAGACTTGTTTGCTCGGTAAGCACGACCGGGCCACACCTGGGGCACGATTGTGCTTGGTCAGGCACGACCGCGCTCAGGGATGAGCGCGACCGTGTCGGGCCTTTTTCAGACACAATTCGATCGATTCTTATATTAATAGCTTCTGGATTCTTAGGGCTTTCACTTAGTGGATGATTACGAATGTTTCTACATAGTTTAATTGTATTTATATCTTGTCTAGAGTGTAGTTCGAGTAAAATTTATGTTTCGGCTTTTTGGTTCAAAATCGGATCGATTTGAGTGTTTCTACTACGAATTGATATAGGGCTTTCGTAGTAGAGGTAGATACAAAGCTGAAGACGTGTTACTTACTTGCTGAAAGTGGGTAATCGAATGCGGTCGGCTACGGGTCGAGCGGCTTCGTTTCTTGGCGATCAATCGGACGACAGAGGTGTTGTGAGCGTCGAGTGAGAGTTCTGAGAGATTGAGTGGGTGTATATGAGGGTGTAGGAAGCCTGCAACTTGCTCTCAATTGTTTAATTCGTGAGACTTGGTTGTGGTGGGTATGGGATTAAACAAATGTGCAAATTGGAGGACAATTTAGGCGTGTTGCAGGTTGAATTCAGTCGAGTAAGGTCTGACGCGTGAAAACCGGTTTTTCTCTATTTTAAATTTCGCGAATTCAGAGGGTATGGTATGGTTTGACTTCTGCAGAGTCAAGTGGGTTCATCAGCGCGACCGTGTCTGCTTTAGGCGCGACCGTGCTTAGGTCTGCAGGCGCGACCGTGCCTAGTCCTAGGCGCGACCGTGCTTGCCTAGTTTTGTAGTTTTTGAGTTTTGTCATATTTGGTCCTCGGGGCTTGTGAGATAATGGTGTTTTTGTTTAATTTGTTATTGTAATAGAATAGTTTGTATATGTAACTGCATCGTAGTTTGTTTGTACATGAATCGAAACTGAAATGTGTTTGTTTATTGAAATCAAACGATTACATGATGAAAATCAGAAATGTTACAGTCTCCCCTTGTTGAGGGGATTTCGTCCCGAAATTCAACTAGTTGAGGTTGCAGAATTTGTGAATAGGTGAGGATACTTGAGTTTCATTTGGTCTTCACGTTCCCAAGTAAACTCAGGACCGCGTTTTGAATCCCAACGGACTTTGACTATAGGGATGCGGCTGCGCTTGAGTTGCTTGATTTCACGATCCATGATTTCCACTGGTTTCTCGACGAAATGCATCGTTTCATCAATGCGCACGTCGTCAAGAGGTATGTGGAGTTTCTCATCAGCAAGACATTTCTTCAGGTTGGACACGTGGAAGGTTGGATGAACATTGTTGAGTGCTGGAGGTAGCTCAAGTTTGTAAGCCACTTTCCCGATTCTTTCAAGGATCTTGAACGGGCCTACGTAACGAGGTGCTAGCTTGCCTTTCTTTCCAAAGCGGATCACACCCTTCCAAGGGGATACTTTGAGAAGCACAAGGTCACCCACTTGGAATTCCAAGGGTTTTCGTCGCTTGTCGGCATAGCTCTTTTGTCGACTTCTCGCTACTCGGATGTTGTCACGGATTTGAAGGATTTTGTCAGATGTTTCCTGAATTAACTCGGGACCGGTGATTTGTGCTTCACCAATCTCGTTCCAACAGATGGGAGAACGGCATTTGCGACCATAAAGAGCTTCGAATGGAGCCATGTTGATGCTGGTGTGGTAGCTGTTATTGTAGGAGAATTCAATAAGTGATAAGTGTGAATCCCAATTGCCACCAAAGTCTATGACACAGGCTCTCAGCATGTCTTCGAGGGTTTGGATTGTTCGTTCTGTCTGACCATCAGTTTGGGGATGGTAGGCTGTGCTTAAATCCAATCGTGTGCCAAGTGCCTTTTGCAGAGATTGCCAAAATCTGGAAGTGAAACGAGCATCTCTGTCGGAGATTATGTTCAAAGGTATACCGTGTCGACTCACAATTTCGTTAATATAGATTCGGGTCAATTTCTCAACCCGATAGTCTTCACGGATGGACAGGAAGTGTGCGGACTTTGTGAGACGGTCAATGATTACCCAAATGCTATCATAGCCGTTTGAAGTACGGGGGAGTTTAGTAATGAAGTCCATGGCTAGATTTTCCCATTTCCACACGGGGATTTCCGGTTGTTCAAGTAAACCGGAAGGACGTTGATGCTCGGCTTTAACTTTAGAGCAGGTTAGACATTTTGCAACATAGAGTGCAATGTCTTTCTTCATACCAGGCCACCAATATTGTGGTCGAAGATTGTGATACATTTTATCCGCACCGGGATGAATAGAATACCGAGACTTGTGTGCTTCAGTCATGAGGAATTCCCGGAGATCATTGCGATTGGGAACCCAAATACGATCCAAGAAATAAAGCAAACCATTGTTTTTAGTCTCTAGTTGGAATTCAGCACCGCACGACATTTCCTCATACATATTGCCCTCGGTAATCGAGACGTGTTGAGCTTCTAGAATACGGGTTTGAATGTCGAAATGAATCTTGACACTTTGGAGCATGACGCGTTCTTTACGGCTCAGCGCATCGGCTACAACATTAGCCTTGCCGGGATGATAACGAATCTCGCAATCGTAATCATTGAGGAGTTCAACCCAACGTCGTTGCCTCATGTTGAGTTCTTTTTTATTGAAGATGTGTTGGAGGCTTTTGTGGTCGGTAAATACCACACATTTCGTGCCATATAGATAATGCCTCCAAATCTTCAAGGCAAATATGACTGCACCTAGCTCCAGATCGTGCGTCGTATAGTTCTTTTCATGGATCTTGAGTTGCCTCGATGCATAAGCGATTACCTTGCCTCGTTGCATGAGAACACAACCAAGGCCTAGGTTAGAGGCATCACAGTAGACGACTAGATCATCGTTTCCTTCGGGAAGAGTCAGAATAGGAGCATCACATAACTTCTGTTTAAGAGTTTGGAAAGCTTCTTCTTGTTTCGGCCCTCATTCATAAGGTTTACCTTTATGAGTCAAGGCGGTGAGGGGAACAGCAATCTTGGAGAAATTGGAAATGAATCTTCGGTAATAACCCGCTAAACCAAGGAACGAACGAACCTCGGTAGGGGTTTGAGGAGCACTCCAATTCTTGACAGCTTCGATCTTGGCAGGGTCGACATGTATTCCCTTTTTATTGACAACATGACCCAAAAATTGAACCTCCTTTAGCCAGAATTCACATTTGGATAACTTGGCGTATAATTGTTCGGTTCTCAGGAGATCCAAAATCAGTCTAAGGTGCTGTTCATGTTCTTCCTCAGTCTTGGAATAGATCAAGATGTCATCGATGAAAACGATCACGAATTTGTCAAGGTATGGTTTGCACATGCGGTTCATGAGATCCATAAATACAGCAGGTGCATTGGTCAACCCAAAAGGCATAACCGTGAACTCGTAATGACCATATCTTGTTCGGAAGGCGGTCTTTGGAATATCTTCTTCTCGGACACGCAGTTGGTGATAACCAGATCGAAGATCAATCTTCGAGAAACAAGTAGAACCTTGGAGTTGATCGAAGAGGTCGTCAATCCTAGGTAACGGGTAGCGGTTTTTGATTGTAAGCTTGTTGAGCTCTCGATAGTCAATACACATGCGGAATGAACCATCCTTCTTTTTAACAAACAAGACCGGTGCACCCCACGGTGAATGACTTGGCCGTATGAAACCTTTTTCAGCGAGTTCTTGAAGTTGACTTGCAAGTTCTTGCAATTCGGAAGGTGCAAGCCGGTATGGAGCTTTAGCCACAGGGTTTGCTCCGGGTATAAGATCGATTCGAAACTTTACTTCCCGAACAGGTGGAAGACCGGGTAAGTCGTCGGGAAAGACTTCGGGAAACTCTCGAATGACGGGAATATCTTCTATTCTTCTCTTCTTGTCTTCTTTTTGAATCACATGAGCTAGGAAAACCATGCACTTCTTTCGAATGTATTTCTGGGCAGTTATGCATGACATCAGTTTGAGTCCTTTGCAAGGTTTCTCGCCAAAGACTTTCAATATGTCTCCCGGTGGAAGAGGTACTCGGATGTACTTTTCAAAGCACATGACCTCGGCATGGTTTTTAGATAACCAATCCATGCTGATGATGACGTCAAAGCTTCCCAACGGCATTGGTATAAGGTTGACTGGAAACGTGTGACCATTGAGTTCTAGTGAGCAGTCATGAATGATGGAGTCAATAGTGATGGAGTTTCCATCCGCTACTTCAACGGTGAAGGTTTTCTCGAGTTTGGATCGTGTTTTTGCAAGTAAAGGTTCAAAGTTAAGTGACACAAAACTCTTATCGGCCCCGGTATCAAATAGTATAGATGCAAATTGTTTATTTACAAGAAACGTACCGTAGACCACATGATTGTTGGCTTGAGCTTCATTGGCGTTGATGTTGAAAGCACGTCCACGAGCTCCGCCCTGATTATTGTTCACAAGTTTTGGACATTGGTTTCGGAAGTGGTTCGGGTTGTCACATTCAAAGCAAGCCCGTCCATTTGCATTGATTGGAACCACTTGATTAGCTCCGGGTTGATTAACCGGGTTGGCTTGAGTAGTAAGTGCCTTTTGTCGGCAGATATTGGTCGTATGGCCAAGTTTCCCACAATGATTGCAAATGCGACATGGGATAGTTTGTGGGTGATGATAGTTGCAGTTGTTGCAGAGTGGGTAGGTACCTCCATAAGCTTTCTTGGCTGGATTTGGAACCAAGGGTGCAACTTGATTAATTGGGGCGGCCGGAGTGACTACTGCAAAAATTTTCGCCTTTCTCTTCCTGGTGTTTCGATATTGTTCGTTTTGAACTTCTTTGACATGAGTAGGAGGAGTTGTGGTGTCAGAAACTTTCTTGGCCCCCTTTTTGGTAAGAGTACCTGCTTTAACGTGATTATCGGTCAGTGTGGCAGCTAGACGAATAGCATCTTCTAGGTTTGCAGGATTTCTTCCCAGAACAGTGTCCTGGATTTGTCTCGGTAGGCCACCGATATATTTTTCAATACACCTAGACAAAGGTGTAACCATGTGAGGTACCAGCATGCTCAGTTCGTGAAAACGGTTGGTGTACGCCAAGCTTTCACCGCTATCTTGGGTAAGATCCCAAAATTCCGCTTCCAGTTTCTTCATTTCATTTCAAGGACAGAATTCCTCGGTCATGATCCTTTTCAGCTCATCCCATGGCAGAGCCATTGCTACTTCTACTCCCCTTGTTCTCTTCTCCCCATTCCACCAGGTTAGTGCCCGTTTTTGGAAGACACTAGTGGCATGGCGAACACGCAGATTGTCCGGACAGTCACTATTGAGGAAGGTGCCCTCAATATTTTCGAACCATTGAAGGAGTCCCATGGCTCCTTCGGTACCATAAAATTTCAGGGGATTGCAAGAGTTGAAATGCTTGAAGGTACAATGTGGCGGGTTGGCACCACCGCCACCACCAGTATTAGCACTACCACTGGCGTTTCCATTGTTGTTGTTATTGGCTTGAGTTAATTGAGTTACTAGCTGAGTGAGGAGAGCAGCAAGGTCGGTATTATTGTTGTTGGCATTGCTGGTATTGGTGTTGGTGCTATCGTTGGCGTTGTCGGTGTTGTTGCGGTTGATGTTACGACGAGGAGGCATTCTATAAAAAAGAGAATGATACAAAAATGTTGTGAGAATTTATAAAAAATCTGTTGAAATTTAGGATAGGAGGAAAAATAACATATTTATTTCATAGTTCGGATTGTTTTCAAGTAATCACATTTCTACTTGAACACAATGACATATTAAGGTTAATTAGACTCATATAATTTTCAAGGAGACGTGCTTTAGCCTATAGGTAAACACTCATCCCGGGAATTCCCAGGAAAGCATACGGATCCCTCGGTTGATTGGGATTTATATGAAATGCTTTCCTAGACAGAAAACCCAGAATACAGGTGTCACCCTTCCAGATTGCACATGTCCTTTAATAATTAACAGAGTCTAAAACCTTAACGGGTATATAAAAATATTTTTGATAGACTAATGTCTACGAGTATGAGTTTTTCCACAAGTTATGGCGATGATGACATAGAAGCAGTTAAGGAGGATATGCGGCTTAGGATACGGGTATGGATACGATTTATTTAATTTATTATTTACGTATGCTTATTAAGTCATGTAGTCTAAACATCTTAAGTATCAAATAACTAACACATAAAGCATGTGACATATAGCAAATAGCACGTATCACATAAAACATGTAGCATGACATTGTTGGGTGTCCTAAAGTTATAGTCTAGGTCAATGGTGTCTAATAACCTAATTCCCTATAACCAAGGCTCTGATACCAATCTGTCACACCCCAACCGACAGCGAAAAACGTCGGGGCGTGAAGCGGTGCAGACTGTTCATAGCTCATGGTTGCTAAAGTTTGAATAATTTAAACATTCATTTTCATTACACATAGCAAGTTCATACCATACAAGAACCAAATGTAGCGATTACAAAATACAGATAGTTTAGATTAATTGCTAGGTCCAAATCCTATATGTAGCAGCTTGTAATACTTCAAACATTGTCACCTGAAACATGGTTAAAAACAAAGTCAACTAAAAAGTTGGTGAGAATACATAGGTTTTCGTGTCATGTAATAGAATATAGTGTCGTGTGCATACAATTCATACAAACATGGCAATTAAGGCATTTATGGAGAGATACCATCGTGTGACCTGGTAGTACAATCAAACCTTTGTAACTAGCATGCAAAACAAACGCGTGTTGGCAGTAACAGTCACCCTACCTGGGTGGGTTTGTCAGACTCAATAGATCTATCACTGTTTACTGTAGGCTATAAAATAGTTAATGATTGCACGTGAATAGCAAACTGCGTGTTGGTCTACACACCTAGTACTCAAGCACAAAGCTCAAAATTCTAACACATGATTGTAGGGTGGAATTGTATATTGTGTAGTTTGTAAACATAGTAAATAGAACGCATGTTCCACCCCAAAAGTTTGTAAATAGAGTAAAAGAGGGGCTATGTAACTCACTTGTGTTGGGTAGTGTAGTTTGCACAGATCAACAAAAATACCAAGCGTGTTGTAGGTCGCTACATTTGACCTATTGGATAAATGTATAACGCGTGTCATTGTTTGTGTTATTTTTATGTCGAAAAATGGATTTGTATGTTTAGGGTTTGTTTGAAATAAATAAATAAATAATTTTATTTATCTATTTAGTACATTTTAAATAGTAGTGATATATATATTCTTTAAAATGTAAATTTAAATAACTGATATATATTTATATTTATTTAAATATAAATTTAAATAAATAATATTTGTTTAAGTTAAAATATATATTTGTATGAATGGTTTTATAAACTCACGATTTCATCGGTTTCGAACTATCGGGAATTAATCGTTTTAAATCTCTAAATTATGGATTTGGTTTATAAATGATTTCCGGGTCTTGGGATTTTATAAAATAATTTTTATAATTACATTTTGAAATTTTTTAGCTAAAATATGTTAAATAGACTTTAAAACAGAAAAATAATTGATTCTGGTCAAGGAGCACGACCGTGCTCAAGTAGGGCACGACCGCGCTCGTTGCCGGGCGTGACCGTGGTGGTCTGAAACGCGCCCGTGGTCGAGTCAGAAGGTACTTCATAGGTTCTGGACATAGAGCACGACCGTGCTCGTATCTGGCACGACCGCGTCTAGTGTTTGTTTTTGATCAAGACTTGTTTGCTCGGTAAGCACGACCGGGCCACACCTGGGGCACGATTGTGCTTGGTCAGGCACGACCGCGCTCAGGGATGAGCGCGACCGTGTCGGGCCTTTTTCAGACACAATTCGATCGATTCTTATATTAATAGCTTCTGGATTCTTAGGGCTTTCACTTAGTGGATGATTACGAATGTTTCTACATAGTTTAATTGTATTTATATCTTGTCTAGAGTGTAGTTCGAGTAAAATTTATGTTTCGGCTTTTTGGTTCAAAATCGGATCGATTTGAGTGTTTCTACTACGAATTGATATAGGGCTTTCGTAGTAGAGGTAGATACAAAGCTGAAGACGTGTTACTTACTTGCTGAAAGTGGGCAATCGAATGCGGTCGGCTACGGGTCGAGCGGCTTCGTTTCTTGGCGATCAATCGGACGACAGAGGTGTTGTGAGCGTCGAGTGAGAGTTCTGAGAGATTGAGTGGGTGTATATGAGGGTGTAGGAAGCCTGCAACTTGCTCTCAATTGTTTAATTCGTGAGACTTGGTTGTGGTGGGTATGGGATTAAACAAATGTGCAAATTGGAGGACAATTTAGGCGTGTTGCAGGTTGAATTCAGTCGAGTAAGGTCTGACGCGTGAAAACCGGTTTTTCTCTATTTTAAATTTCGCGAATTCAGAGGGTATGGTATGGTTTGACTTCTGCAGAGTCAAGTGGGTTCATCAGCGCGACCGTGTCTACTTTAGGCGCGACCGTGCTTAGGTCTGCAGGCGCGACCGTGCCTAGTCCTAGGCGCGACCGTGCTTGCCTAGTTTTGTAGTTTTTGAGTTTTGTCATATTTGGTCCTCGGGGCTTGTGAGATAATGGTGTTTTTGTTTAATTTGTTATTGTAATAGAATAGTTTGTATATGTAACTGCATCGTAGTTTGTTTGTACATGAATCGAAACTGAAATGTGTTTGTTTATTGAAATCAAACGATTACATGATGAAAATCAGAAATGTTACAACTAGCAGCAGGTGATGCTCCATGACCCTTGCAAGTTATGGAATTGTGTCCCTTATTATTGCATTTAGCACAAGTTGACGTGGTTCCCTTTCTGGTCATCTTACCTTTAGTGCATAACCCTTATTGAATCTCTTGAATTGACCTTCATCTGTTCTTATTAGGCCTGCCAATTGGGGTATGATGCTTTAGAGGAGTCAGTGTTGTAGGGCATGTGGATGGCATCCAAAATTCTCTCCTAGGAACTGGGGTAATTGTCTTCATGTAAACCTTCTTCCAAGTTTCTAACCAGTAAACCTTAGAAACCCAATTCTCTGCAATTCCATTTCCACAACCATGCTTAGACATGTCCCAGATTACTGCTACAGCATGTTTACAGGGCATCCCTGTCAACTCCCATCTCCTGCAAGTACAAGTTTTCAACTCCATATCCACCACACATTGGTTATTCCATGGTCCATTCACATTTACTTGGTATTTATGTTTCCCTGACATAAGAACATTGTATTGAGATACATCCTACTTAATTGCATTGAATACCTTTGTAGCAGCAGATGTCAATATACCATCACTTTTAGCAATTGTCCCTGACATAAGAACATTGTATTGAGATACATCCTACTTAATTGCATTGAATACCTTTGTAGCAGCAGATGTCAATATACCATCACTTTTAGCAATTGCCTTGTGCACTGTTACTATTCATTTAAGCAGGCATTTGTAACACTCTAATTTCAAACACCGATTATTTAAACATTAAAACACGTGGAAGCATTACTCCCAAGAAAAGATTTTTTTTTATAATTTCTGTCATGGTAGTGTTCAGATGAACACTACCATGTTCCCCTGAAACCTGAACACAACTGCGTTCAGATGAACACAACTGTGTTCATATTCAGCTCTAAAAAGAAACAAGGTTGCTGGCATTGCTGTGTTCAGATGAACACAACCATGTTCCCTGACAGCACCTTCAATTCTCACCATATTTACAATTTTCAACACTTAGCCAATTTTTCCAACATTAACCCTTTTTGCCATAAAATTTTCCCAACACTTAGATGTGGGTTCTAACATTCAAAACAACATAATTTTACACCAAAAAGAACACAAATTCATGTATCAATTTACATCCTTTTTAAGGATCCCTAAATAACCCCTAAAACAACATGTGCGCATACGAGAATCCCGTCAACGCCTCGGACTTGACTTTGACTACATCGGAGCTTTTCCTACATAACACCACATATATCACCATTAGTAATGAAGATAAAACATAACAAACAAGTCTAATTCTACTTGTTTCACTCATTCACCCATTTGACCTGTTTCCACCCATGTTGTCATTAGGCTACATATCACTTGCATATCACCTACAAGTTTCATTCTTTTCATTTTATATTCATGATTAACACATTTCCATTTCCATTATGGCACATAGGCCATAACTCCATCACCACATTTCCATTATGATTCTTAGATCATAACTTCATATCCACATATCCATTATGGTACTTAGACCATAACTCCATATCCACATATCCATTATAGTATTAATACTATAACTACATTTCATTCACTTATTCATACACTTCTATACACATTCATACCACATAACACATTATGCATACAACATTGCATATAACACCATTTATCATCAATTACTAAGTAAGTGCAAAAGCACTTACCTTGTGGATTTGAAGGTCCCGATTCCACTTCACGTTTTGCAATTTGATTACCTAAACACATTCATCTAGTTTAGTAATCCATCATACACCAAAATCACATTTTAATTGGGTTTACAACCCAATTTCCCATTTCCAACCCAAACTGACCCATTTGGGTTATTCCCATAACCAAACACCCTCTTTCAATCCAAACTCACCTACTTGAGTTTCCTTTCCCAGTTCATTGACACTAATTTTTCATTCAATAATTATCATTAGGTTAATTTGGTGTTCATTCAAGTGTCTAACACCATATAAACAATTAATCATCACCAATTCAACATTCTATCATCATAATCCAAACACCCCCCAATTTCTTCATATGAACCCTAACTTCTCATAATCATAATTAAAGGGTTCTAGGATGTTAATCACCATTCTTTACCTTTAGTTTAGCTAGATTATCAACAATCTAACACCAATTAACCACATGCATTCAAAATTTCTGGATTTCTACAAAACCCATCTATGAACTCATAAATGGTAAAATTAAATGGAAGATTATCACTTACTTGATGTTAGGAAGGTGTTGTGTGAGCCAAAATCTTCACAAAACAAGCCTCAAATGCACGATTTAGGCTTCAATCTCGTTTTCTCCTTTTTCTTCTTTGCTCAAGAACGACCCAACACCCAAAATGAGACTAACTTTGACTTTCACTAGTCAATATGGCAAATTTTACCATTTTACACTTTTAGCCCTTCAACTTTCATTTCACCCATTTCATTCCATAATTAGTTAACAACTAATATAACCCCGTTACTAACTTGAAACCCACTTTTTTCAACTTATTTCTAAAATATTATTTTCACCATAATATTTATTAGAATATTTAGTGATTTATAACGAAACCCGGATTTTGGTTCGTTACAGTATTCCCTAATGTACTCTAAGCAGGTGGAATTTCTTTTAGCCAGGCATATAAATTAACATATGTAAAACAATTACCAGAAAAATGAGATCTTGACCAACTAGCAGGTGGAATTCCCTTTAGCCAGGCATATAAACCTTCATCTATCTTCCTTATTTCATCCATGGCTTTGTTAAATTGAGGTTTGGTTGTAGCACTAACACATTTCCAAAGCATGTTCTTGAATAAATTTCCCCTCCACTTTTTCTTCATATTTTCATGGATGTGTCTCAAACAAAACTTGTGCTCAGCATTAGGGAACAACTTGGATATAGCAGAAATAAGCCCCTGACAAAAAATAGCCATTAATAACAGTGATAAATCAGTGATAAATTTGAAATTTGTGAAGTAGTAGCCATTACCTTTTGCCTATCAGTGATAAATGTGAAATTTGATCTTTCGTTCAAATCTAAATCTGATGCAAGATTATCTAAGAACCATGTCCATGAATTAAATGTTTCAGCCTCCACTAGTGCAAAAGCAACTGGATATATACCATTGTTGGAATCAACACCAACTGCACTTAATATCTGACCCGGGTAAGGACCTTTCATAAAACATCCATCTAATCCTAGCATATCTCTACCACAAATCTTGAAACCTTCCCTAAGTGCTTCAAAGCAAATGTATATCTGTCACACCCCAACCGACGGCGGATTATACGTCGGGGCGGACGCGGTTGTTCAATAGCACAAGGTTAACTATTAAAGTTTCGATATTTCATTAATGAATAATTTAAGATTCAATACAAGGAAGAATGATACGAATACAACATTTAATTTAAGTAGTCTAGGTCCAAAGCATCCTATGTGATCACGATAAAGTCTCATGTTGTAGAACATGAAACATGTGAAAGAATCTGTCAACTACAAAATAGTTGGTGAGATACAAAGGTTTTGACACAATTTAACAAGTATTTGAAAAGTATTACAATTCATTATGATTTGTTCATTCTATAATGTAAGTATGAGAAAACAAGCATGTTAGACATTGTGCACATTCAATCCTCCAACCATGTTTATGCATAACCCGCAGGTTTAAAAGTTTGGTTTAGTAACAATCACCAAGGGCTCCCCCCGAAGGGTCAATCAATCAAGGTGGATTGGTCAAATGCAATAGATCTATCATTGTTACCATAGGCTTGATCAAAGTTAATGAATATGCTGGCTTTAAGTTTAATCTAAGCATACAAGTCTCAAGTTTAACATAAGAATAAACACGTAGTCATAGTTGTACAAGAATTGTATAAGTTTAAGAATTTTGAACATGTTTCACCCCAAAAGCATAAAAGGAAAAAGGGGCTAAGTATACTCACATAGATTGATGAAGAGTATCCGACACGGATAAGTATTTGCAAGACTTTGAGGGAGTATATCCTCACAATAAGCCTAAGTATACAAGTCTAAAGATTTAAGTAAAAGTCTAAGGCAAAAGATCTAGGATTTCAAGATTCGACTAGGGTTCAAATGGGAGACGGGAATGATTGTGCTTATGAAGTTTCATTTAAAATTTAAAACAAGGATTTTGAAATGAATGACTCCTGACTTATATATCAAATCTTAGATAGTTTGTAGTGTAAAATGATTATGAATTTATAATAAACGTTTAAAAAGGTTTACAATGATTAGTTACACAAGTTATGTATAAATAATCAAAATAGTTTTCTAAGCGTTTTTAAATGAGGTTGTAACAATAGATAAGTGTAATACTAAATAATTATTAAAGACTAATAATAATTATTTTAAAGAATAATAATTATTAAAGATTTATTTAAAGAATAGGCAAAGCTCAATAAAAAGATGAATAATTAATAAGGATAAATAATTATTTAAAGTGCCATTAATGGTTACCGTTTAATAATAGTCACTCAAAACATACATATTTATTAAGAACAAAATAATTATCTTATAAGAATAATCATTTTGTTTAATCGTCTATTAAAGTATTTAGATGTTAAATATCTATTTTAAAATTTAACTTGTAAATAAATAATGTTTAAAATATTTATAAGTTTTAAACAAATGAAGTTTTAAGATTAACAAATATGTTTAAATAGAATTTATTATAAAGCTTATATTTCACAAAGCCTACTAGTTTATAAGCACTTAGAAAAATAAATACACATATTTATTTCTCTTGTTTTAAATGTATATAAGGTGCACAAGTTTATAAATTTATTAACTTCAAGTTTCTGTTTATATACATTTTATAAATCTTTTTGAGTTTACAAAAGTATATAAAATTTTCTAACCGTTTAAGTGTTTAAATTTTAAATGTTAGGACGAAAGAATTCTTTTAATAAATAATAAACTGAGTTTATTGTTTTTAAATAAATAGTTTCCGTATAAATACAAGTTTTATAAAGGTTTACAAGTATTTTTATATGTTTAAGACTATTTTCAAATGATTAAATACTATAAGTTTTAACAACATTTTAATTAAATAAAATAGTTCTGGAATATTAAAGTGTGAATAAAAATCAAATCTAAGTTTATAAAAGTATCAGGAAATTTATAAAAATTATTAAAAACGAAAAATCTGTTTGGAACTGGTTTTAAAAAGAAAAGGGTATAAACCGGCTCGAACCCGAGTCACTGACCGGGTCGAGACATACACGCATACACTAACCATCCCGGCTACGGATTCGCTGATGGTTTATACAGGAAAGGAAATTTAAAAAGACAAGTTCAAATCGTGCCCCAAATCCTCATGAACCCTAAAATGAAATCGCTCAAATACGAATCGAATCACCCTCTGTTTATGCGTTTAAACAGAGGGCTTTTGATCCTCACATGAAAACGAAGGCCTTGGCCATAAGAATTACCTGAAACGATGCCGTAATGAGGGAGATCGGGTTCGAGTTTCACGTTCGGCTGTCGCGAATTTGAATCGGAAATGCAGGTACCGGTTTGAAGGATTTCGAGTTCAGGGAGCTTGAGGATGATGTCGTCTACGAGTTCATATCCGAATTATAGCCAATTTGGTGTTAAATGCTCAATTGGTTAGGTAGTTTACGGTTGAAGGAAGTTAATGCCGAATTCGAACCCACGCGATGATGCCGTTGGAATTGAGCATTGAATGGCATCGGGCGAGGGTCGCATGCGGGAGTCGGAGTTCGAGGTTCATCGAATCTGGCCGATTACGCGGTTTTTGGAAAAAGAGGGTGGAAACCAGTCGATGAGGGGAATCGAACTCGGGGTCAGTTTCTGGATTGGGAGTTTGGCCGAGTTACAACTTTAGTCCCTGTAGTTTCCAGCTAGTATTATTTTATCTTAACACATGGTTTTAAGTTTGAAGTAAGTTTCACTAAATGGCAGTTTGGTCCCTTGACTTTATAAAACAATTATATAAGTTTTATTTTATAAAATCCTTTCACAATTTTATAGGTTTTATTGTTTATAAAATAATTTCCATAGTTTTTAGACTTCATTTATTTATTGATTATTATTATTATTTTTATAATAATCAAAAATGTTTTATGTATATTTAAATGATTCTTTTATATATATATATATATATATATATATATAGGAATTTATTGTTACTTGTATATGTATATGGGGACCAAATTAGCATTTGTCATTTAAGAAGGACGTGGGTCAACGTTTTGTGTTGATAACGATGTATCGGAAAAATTTTGGATATTACAGTCTCCCCTACTTTAGGAAATTTCGTCCCGAAATTATAGTAGAAGGGTTTAGTTTAGGATGAGGGCCTATGATACGCATAGGGATAATGAGAAAGATACTTTACGTCCCTTAGTAAACTACGGGTTACGTTTAGAATCCTAACTGGAATGACAGGAATAAGATTACGCTCACGTTTCTAAGTTTTCAAAGTTTCCAAGAGTTTCCCTAAGAAGCATATAGTTTCATTGAAATATATGAAGATTCGTTTTCAGAACATTGGAGAGGACGACTGTTGAATTTCTATCCAAGATTTAAAGTGAGATGTATCACTCAGGATGGATTCGATGATAGTTCAAGGATTTGAGTTTGTAGACTAATACGTTTAAGGATTTGCTACGGTACCTAAGTTCCGTGGCTCCCTTTTACGATAAGTCTTAGATCGTAGCACACGACAGAGTTTACTATGTCTTTCCATACGCTGATTTTCGTACTTACGTGTGCACCCGCAAGTATTCAAATCGTCGCATAGTCTGCATAGGTCCTTTCGTTTGTGTGTGGATCAAGAAAGAGTACCAGAATTTGTTTAACTCATGACTAGAGTTTCCACATAAGAGTGATCATTGATTAACGAGTCCCTTAGAGAGAAACGTCATTCAATAATTAAAGAGAAGAATGTGACAAGACTTAGAGTTTCAAATTTTCCTCGTGATTGATTAAGAATACTTCAATCATTGAGTAGTTTAAAGTCTTTACACTTTCCTCGGGTTTGATCAAGAATACATCAAACCTTGAGTAGTTTAAAAGTCTTATACGTTCATCATGTTTGAATAAGCATACGTCAAACATGGAATAGTTTAAAGTCTTATACGTCCATCGTGTTTGAACAAGCATACGTCAAACATGGAGTAGCTTAAAGTCTCATACGTTCATCATGTTTGAACAAGCATACGTCAAACATGGGGTAGTTTAA
Source organism: Smallanthus sonchifolius (assembly GCA_023525975.1). Classification (NCBI taxonomy): domain Eukaryota; kingdom Viridiplantae; phylum Streptophyta; class Magnoliopsida; order Asterales; family Asteraceae; genus Smallanthus; species Smallanthus sonchifolius. Next base: position 75,436,158 of record CM042037.1, read on the forward strand.
AGTCTCATACGTTCATCATGTTTGAACAAGAATACGTCAAACATGGAGTAGCTTAAAGTCTCATACGTTCATCATGTTTGAACAAGCATACGTCAAACATGGGGTAGTTTGAAGTCTCATACGTTCATCATGTTTGAACAAGCATACGTCAAACATCGGATAGTTTAAATTGTGTTTGAACGAGAATATGTCAATCATAGGATAGTTTAAAGTCTCTTAGTTTAGCTTCAGTGTATAGAAGTATACGATTACGTTTTGAGTATAAAGTGGTTATCTAAATACTCTAGTGTTTAAGAGAGGTGTGGGACAGCGTTTGGAACAGGATTAACCGTTATACGCTTTCTCACAGAAGATTCGAGTTGTCCAGAAGATTAGTGGATCCCGATGTTTAGTTTAGATAGGAGTCAGGGGATGTACTCTGCTAAAGAGAGTAATGTCCTCCTTCCTGCTAGCGTTTAGTATCTAGAGTGAAGTTTTCTCGTATATATGGAATGTACGTTTATCAAGTCTCATAGGGTTTGGTTAAGATGGACACACAAAGTTTTCAAGACTAAGAATCCAAGTATAAGTTTGAAAATAGGATAAGTCAGTTGAGTTTCAAGTTTCAGTATTAAGCTCTTTATTGATCATGTTTAGTTTTAAGAACACGGGATTGGGTATTTGTACAAGTTTTGCATGACTCAAAAGTCCCTGACCTCATAGTTGCGTATACGAAGTTTAATGTTTTAGCAATGTGTATTTAAGCTTTTAGTCCCCGTTGTGATTTTTTTAGTAAGTCTTTTACGTGACAAGAGTTGAATGAGGAAAACCTCCAAGCATAGGGTGATGGGAAAAGTTTTGATAAGGTTTATGAAAGTGTGTTTACAAATGATTTATCTTGATTCATAACAGAAAGTATAGTTTTCTTTTGTATAGCATGTAATTAAGATGTTCAAAAACGACGAGTTAGGCGTCGATAAGTATTACGAGTAAGATTTATAAAAGATAGGTGTGATTTGGTCAAGTTTACAACTGTTAAGTCTATACAAGAAGTAAGGGTCATGGTTGTTTGGGGTAATGATTCGTAAGTCGGGTTGTTTTTGAAAATGTGCTTACGAATTAGAAGATTTGTTTAAGATTTATTCCTCAGGTACACGTGTCACTTAGGGTTTTTATAGTTTAATGCAACGTTGTTAATTATTTCAAGTACTAACGTAAGTTGTTTTTGACGAAAGTGTTTGGGTGGGTGTGTTAAGTTTACAATGATGAAAGGAAAGTTAAACTAGTAAATGATGACAAAATGAAATTTCAAAATGGTTTCCGTTTAGATGTTTCAAAATTGGGACTTCTAGCCCTTACATAATACAATTTAAACGGAAAATTAAAGTGTGTAAGTAAGTTGATTAAATATTTTCAAAAGGTTTTTATTCATAATACTGAGTCATCACAGTACTATTAAAATGGTTTTTTGGTTTGACGTTGATGGGCTGACGAAGAGAATTCCCGGAAGAAGGGGTGGGTCACAAGGACTCACTTATGTACCCTATTTCCATAGCCAGAATTTCCTCGTGAGTCTACAACTTTTTAGTTATTGTCACCGATATTCGAGTTTAAGGTACTATGTCGAGGTTTATTGTGGGCTTAGGGTCTTAAACGTGGAGCTTGTTTATCCTATAATAGGCTTCTTCCCTTGCGGGAAAAGCGATCAGGTTACTAATCACTTTGTTAATGTACTTTAAGTTTAAAAGACGTTTAAGTTTTGTTTACAAGAAACGGTGACGTGTAGGTTTTTAAGGACGTATGAAGGTTTTGAGATTAAAAGTGTAACAAAGTTTTTGAGTTAGTCATAAAATGAAGTATGATTGAGTGAAGAAAAATGAAATGAGACACAAGGGTTTCCCCTTATGTGCCAAGTTTATAAAATAATGAAGTTTGTAAAAAGACTTGTATGTCAATACATAGTTTTAAATGTGCTGGTATTACAAGGATCATGAAGTTTAAAGATGTAGGAACACTTTGAGATGTATAAAAGTGTAGCAAAAGTTTGAGTGAGTTATTTAAAGTAGTTTGATTGAGTGATGAAAATAAGATGAAACACAAAGGTTTCCCCTTAAGTGTTATGTTCATAAAATAATGAAGTTTGTAGAGTAATACATAGTTTTAAGGGTTGCATTACAACGATCACGAAGTTTATTGGGTAGTATCTATAAATATAAGTTTATGTATGTCGTTTTTAAGTATAATCTCGTAACAATTTCTCCTTGAAGGCAACTCCTTCAGGTTATGACGAGTAAGCATGTTGTCATGTGACAAGACGGGACTTAAGAATCATAGAATAAAGGTTATAGAGGAAAGTTTTGAATCATGAATTTATGAAGTGTACAGTATTTGAGATGGTACTCATTTAGTGCATATCACTAAGTAAGTACTTTGACATATCAAGAGAGATCTAAGCTCACTAATGTTTAGAGAAGTCGTGCATTCCTATAAGTGGATACTCATCCCAAGAATTCCCAGGAAAGCATATGGGTCCAACGGTTGATTTGGATTTATACGAAATGCTTTCCTTGACAGAATTTCCCAGAATACAGGTATCCACCTTTCCGGTCCACACAAGTTCTCACACATTATCTAGAACTTAAATATTCTTGACGAGAGTTCAGTGGTGGATTAGGCTTGAAGCCTAAGAACGTGTCCTCGATGTAGTAGCCTCTTGTAGCAAGTAGGTAAGTAGAAACGTAGAATCTCCAAGCGTTCACGTATAAGATTTTAGAATAGAATGAGGAGAGAATTCCTAGTAAAGGACATGAGATAACTCATGTTTGGGTCTCCTAAGTTATAGTCTAGCTCATGTGTCTAATAACCTAATTCCCTATAACCAAGGCTCTGATACCAATCTGTCACACCCCAACCGACGGCGGATTATACGTCGGGGCGGATGCGGTTGTTCAATAGCACAAGGTTTACTATTAAAGTTTCGATATTTCATTAATGAATAATTTAAGATTCAATACAAGGAAGAATGATACGAATACAACATTTAATTTAAGTAGTCTAGGTCCAAAGCATCCTATGTGATCACGATAAAGTCTCATGTTGTAGAACCTGAAACATGTGAAAGAATCTGTCAACTACAAAATAGTTGGTGAGATACAAAGGTTTTGACACAGTTTAACAAGTATTTGAAAAGTATTACAATTCACTATGATTTGTGCATTTTATAATGTAAGTATGAGAAAACAAGCATGTTAGACATTGTGCACATTCAATCCTCCAACCATGTTTATGCATAACCCGCAGGTTTAAAAGTTTGGTTTAGTAACAATCACCAAGGGCTCCCCCCGAAGGGTCAATCAATCAAGGTGGATTGGTCAAATGCAATAGATCTATCATTGTTACCATAGGCTTGATCAAAGTTAATGAATATGCTGGCTTTAAGTTTAATCTAAGCATACAAGTCTCAAGTTTAACATAAGAATAAACACGTAGTCATAGTTGTACAAGAATTGTATAAGTTTAAGAATTTTGAACATGTTTCACCCCAAAAGCATAAAAGGAAAAAGGGGCTAAGTATACTCACATAGATTGATGAAGAGTATCCGACACGGATAAGTATTTGCAAGACTTTGAGGGAGTATATCCTCACAATAAGCCTAAGTATACAAGTCTAAAGATTTAAGTAAAAGTCTAAGGCAAAAGATCTAGGATTTCAAGATTCGACTAGGGTTCCAATGGGAGACGGGAATGATTGTGCTTATGAAGTTTCATTTAAAATTTAAAACAAGGATTTTGAAATGAATGACTCCTGACTTATATATCAAATCTTAGATAGTTTGTAGTGTAAAATGATTATGAATTTATAATAATCGTTTAAAAAGGTTCACAATGATTAGTTACACAAGTTAGGTATAAATAATCAAAATAGTTTTCTAAGCGTTTTTAAATGAGGTTGTAACAATAGATAAGTGTAATACTAAATAATTATTAAAAACTAATAATAATTATTTTAAAGAATAATAATTATTAAAGATTTATTTAAAGAATAGGTAAAGCTCAATAAAAGGATGAATAATTAATAAGGATAAATAATTATTTAAAGTGCCATTAATGGTTACCGTTTAATAATAGTCGCTCAAAACATACATATTTATTAAGAACAAAATAATTATCTTATAAGAATAATCATTTTGTTTAATCGTCTATTAAAGTATTTAGATGTTAAATATCTATTTTACAATTTAACTTGTAAATAAATAATGTTTAAAATATTTATAAGTTTTAAACAAATGAAGTTTTAAGATTAACAAATATGTTTAAATAGAATTTATTATAAAGCTTATATTTCACAAAGCCTACTAGTTTATAAGCACTTAGAAAAATAAATACACATATTTATTTCTCTTGTTTTAAATGTATATAAGATGCACAAGTTTATAAATTTATTAACTTCAAGTTTCTGTTTATATATATTTTATAAATCTTTTTGAGTTTACAAAAGTATATAAAATTTTCTAACCGTTTAAGTGTTTAAATTTTAAATGTTAGGACGAAAGAATTCTTTTAGTACATAATAAACTGAGTTTATTGTTTTTAAATAAATAGTTTCCGTATAAATACAAGTTTTATAAAGGTTTACAAGTATTTTTAGATGTTTAAGACTATTTTCAAATGATTAAATACTATAAGTTTTAACAACATTTTAATTAAATAAAATAGTTCTGGAATATTAAAGTGTGAATAAAAATCAAATCTAAGTTTATAAAAGTATCAGGAAATTTATAAAAATTATTAAAAACGAAAAATATGTTTGGAACTGGTTTTAAAAAGAAAAGGGTATAAACCGGCTCGAACCCGGGTCACTGACAGGGACGAGACATACACGCATACACTAACCATCCCGGCTACGTGTTCGCTGATGCTTTATACAGGAAAGGAAATTTAAAAAGACAAGTTCAAATCGTGCCCCAAATCCTCATGAACCCTAAAATGAAATCGCTCAAATACGAATCGAATCACCCTCTGTTTATGCGTTTAAACAGAGGGCTTTTGATCCTCACATGAAAACGAAGGCCTTGGCCATAGAATTACTTGAAACGATGCCGTAATGAGGGAGATCGGGTTCGAGTTTCACGTTCGGCTGTCGCGAATTTGAATCGGAAATGCAGGTACCGGTTTGAAGGATTTCGAGTTCAGGGAGCTTGAGGATGATGTCGTCTACGAGTTCATATCCGAATTTATAGCCAATTTGGTGTTAAATGCTCAATTGGTTAGGTAGTTTACGGTTGAAGGAAGTTAATGCCGAATTCGAACCCACGCGATGATGCCGTTGGAATTGAGCATTGAATGGCATCGGGCGAGGGTCGCATGCGGGAGTCGGAGTTCGAGGTTCATCGAATCTGGCCGATTACGCGGTTTTTGGAAAAAGAGGGTGGAAACCAGTCGATGAGGGGAATCGAACTCGGGGTCAGTTTCTGGATTGGGAGTTTGGTCGAGTTACAACTTTAGTCCCTGTAGTTTCCAGCTAGTATTATTTTATCTTAACACATGGTTTTAAGTTTGAAGTAAGTTTCACTAAATGGCAGTTTGGTCCCTTGACTTTATAAAACAATTATATAAGTTTTATTTTATAAAATCCTTTCACAATTTTCTAGGTTTTATTGTTTATAAAATAATTTCCATAGTTTTTAGACTTCATTTATTTATTGATTATTATTATTTTTTTTATAATAATCAAAAATGTTTTATGTATATTTAAATGATTCTTTTATATATATATATAGGAATTTATTGTTACTTGTATATGTATATGGGGACCAAATTAGCATTTGTCATTTAAGAAGGACGTGGGTCAATGTTTTGTGTTGATAACGATGTATCGGAAAAATCTTGGATATTACAATATCCTCCTGAACTGCCTTGTTGGACTACCAGGGTTGCACTCTGGCTGAACATCTATCTTCACTGTGCTACCTGGGTTGGATCTTAGCAGTTCCTCACAGTAATCTCTCAGGAATGAATATTGTTCTTTGTAGTCACCAATGATCTTCTTGGCAGCAATCATCCTAGCCCTAAACACTTTCTGATATGAAACTTGTATCTGATTTTTTTTCTGAATCTGGTCAACCAAAGCATTCAATGGTATGTTTGGGTTGCTTGCAAGTATTGGAACAATTTCTCTAGCAATGGTAGACATAGTGTAAAGCTTCACTTCTCTTGTTTGTAGACATTGATGTGCCTCTTTCATAGTCTTCACACACCAAGCATTCGAGATTTCATGCCTAGAAAGATGTAACACCCATGGGCAAGTGGGCATAGGATCCTTTTTCCTAGGTTTCTTGGGTTTCTTGTTTTTATCACATACTCCTTCCCCATTTATTCCCTGGGGGCCACATCCATTTGAATTACCTTTTTACCCATGTCTTGAAGACCCACCTACTACTTGGGGACCACTAAAGTTTGAATCACCTGTTTGGAGACTACCCAAACAAACAACCCTAATCCTTAAATTTTCATTCTTTTTAATGTAAAGTTGTCTTCTTGACTCAAGTGCATGTGCTTTGACCATTTTCTTTAACTCTTCCTTATCATCAATCAGCTGTCCCACATAAAATGGGTAGGAAACTGATTTGTCATTACTATCCCTTTTTTTCTTCCTCCTCACCATCTTCATGACCCTTTGTAATGGGGTGACATGATCCTCATTCTCACTATTACTCTCAAAGTCATCAAGGTCTACATTAATATACTCCTTATCATCAGTTTCAACATCTCTATCTTCCATGTCTTCACTCTCTATAGCCTCCCTATATTCCTCCATGTCCATTTACAGATCCTCCACAATTGTGTCATCAACCACATAATCTGAGTCCTCATCCTCATCCTGTGATCCATCTATTCTGCCTTCATGAACAGTCTATTCATCATTACAATTCTCAACCTCATCCTGTAATCCATCCATAAATTTAGCTTCATGCACATGCTCTTCATTATTATTATCTGTGTCATTACTAGTAAACATCTCATGATCACCATAGTCAAACTCTTCATGATTGTCTGATATAGTGTTCATAATTACTCGAGAGTTCCAGTGTTCAACATATATTTCAATTAGTTTAACATCCCTTTTGACTTGTTCAATCAAGCTTAGAAATCTACTTCAGTATCTAGTGTTCTTAGACCCATATCCAAACCAACATAAGGAAGCTTAAAATGATAATAAAATACCATATCAACTGGATATCATATGCTCTTAACCATTTCTTCAAGCACATCTTTACCAAAACCATCAATATCACACATATCTACAAAACTAATTTTTCTCATTGACATAAGTCTTACCTGGGAAATTTTGGAATTCACCTCCATGTTGTATTTTGAGAGAAAACAATGTTGGTTCATTTGCTGTAACAACATTACATTTGAATTTGTAAAATGTGAAGTAAAACACTAATATTACTGATTAGGTTAAACAAGAGGAGAAATTTAACAAACTTACAGTACACCTCGTATGGATCGATATAGTCTTCAGGATTTTCTCCACGAATCATCCAAAGAACGCTCGTCATCGTATCAGCTTCAAAAACCGATGGGAGCTCGCAATCGGGAATTTCAGGGACGAGAATGCTGATAGTGTTTGATTTGAGGGACGATAATGGTTAGGGTTATGACCAGGGAATTTAAATTCCCAAAGTTCCCTCATTTCTTATGTTGAAAAAGACGAGGGTACCCCTACCGTCAAACATTTAATTAACAGACGTTGGGTGGAAGGACTGAAAGTGATGAAATCAGAAAGTACAATGACGTAAATAGCAATTTTTTTAAAGGATGACGTAAAGTGATTTTTGGTGTAAACCTTAAGGACGAAAACTTCAGTTTACTCATATCATTATTAATACTCTTAAAAACAAGTGTTACCATCGACCACTTCTCCCCCAACTTTGATCAAATGTCAAAACTCACCCCAAAATTTGTAAAATGTCATTTTAACCCCCTCAAGTTTTTAAAGTTTCGAGTTTACCCCATGTAGTATATAAATCTGATTTTTCCTTAATAACTTTCGCGTTTATTTTTTTTTCTTAACGTCCCGGTATAATATTTTTTTTAACGGAGTCGTATTCAAGATAGCGTATTTTTTAGGTATCATGTGTTATATCGACTGACGGTGAAGTACTGGTACCATGAAGAATGAGACCGACACCGACTGAAAAACAACGGTATCATTATCTAACTGTCTTTTATCTATGTTTCGATCTTTACAACTGACTCAACATAGCTTCATACGTTTATTTTATGTATTTAACTACGATTCTTTTTGTGCTTAGCCACATTAATGTCACTGGCTCAACCGTTTAAGGTGGGGCAAAATTTATTTAACCATCTTTCTTTTTATTCTTAGCCACGTCAATGTCACCGCCTCAACCGTTTAAAGTTCGCTTCCCGTCGCAAATCGCGTGGAAAATTTCTAGTTCCTTTTATAAATCCTAAAGATTCCACACACTATTATTACCATCTTTAATTATAAAAATATGAATTTAACTAAATACCAATTACATATTTTTATTTTACATCTTATTAATTTTATCTGTATATAATATATTAACAATTGAACTTTAGAGAAAACTATAATTAAATTTCCATTTTATATAATTTTACTTTTTCTATACACGTTTTATCATTATTAACATATAATTGGCCATCCTAAGGAATAGTGACTTTCGTATCACACAATTTGATTGGTTCAATTATATTTTTTTTATATTTTTAATTTTAACCCTCATAGTATATATAATATACGTTTTTAGTCAGTTTCATTTTCTATTAATTTTGTTTTCCTTTAATAACTTTCGTTCGTTACCTTTTTTTAAAATACGGAGTGCGCAGCTGTTTGTAGTTTTTTTGTCAACGTTCCGATATAATTTTTTTTAAACGAAGTTGTATTTAAAATCGAGGCATTTTTTTATCGTTGCCTGTAGCTGTCGTTACCGTTGTGCTACCGTGACGAACCGAACCTATTATGGGCGAACATCATTATCGATATTGGTATTATCCGAACCCGTATCGGTATTCGCTTTATGGTTTTCGACGACCCAAACGGGTAATTTTTTTATTTTGTTTTTTTCCTTTTTATTATTTAGTTTTATGTTTCTTTTTTATTAACATTATTTTTACCGTTGCGCATACGTCTATTCCTTCACATCAATTTGATTGGTTCAATTATATATTTTTTTTACATTTTCAATTTTAACCCTCATAATATATATATATATATATATATATATATATATATATATATATATATAATACGCTTTTAACCCGTTTCATTTTCTATTAATTTCGTTTTCCTTTAATAACTTTAGTTCATTACCTTTTTCAAAATACGGAGTGCGCAGCTGTTTGTAGGTTTTTTTGTCAACGTTCCGATATAATTTTTTTTAAACGGAGTTGTATTTAAAATCGAGGCATTTTTTTATCGTTGTCTATAGCTGTCGTTACCGTTGTTGTACCATGACGAACCGAACCTATTATGGGCGAACAACATCATTATCGATATTGATATTATCCGAACCCGTATCTGTATTCGCTTTATGGTTTTCGACGACCCGAACGGGTAATTTTTTTATTTTATTTTTTCCCTTTTTTATTATTTAGTTTTATGTTTCCATAAATTTCATTATATTTTATATCTTCAAACGTCCTACTATTAATATATTATTTTATTTATTTCTGATTCACAATTTCACACTAGCAAACACAATAATAGTTATACTAACTATATACATTTTAACAAGCGTCTACATTGATTTTTCTTCGTTAGGTGAATTTAGGCAGCTTAGCCATGTGTCAAGTTCTCATTGCTTGTAATTTTCTTTTTTCAACTTACTCGATTTTATGGGTGTATTTAAAGTTTATTTGATGGGAAAAAGGGGCTTTCCCGAATGGTCGACGCACGCAGCACTACCTAACATACCACCCCTCTCACTCGTGTTCGAACCTTGTTTTTTGTTCATTTTTTTTGTTTTTTTTAAATGGACTTTTTTTCTTTTTTCTTTTTTCCAGTTTTTAGTAACTTTATCTTTTCCTTATTTTTACGTTATATTATTTTTACATTACAAATCTTTACGCTCCCGTTTTGTCAACATTACTGCAAGTTTCGGCACCTTCGCGGAGCACGGGGTCCTCCTAGTTATTATACATTTTAATAACCAATCCTAAATATCTTCGAATTTGATTGTATTACCTATTACATAGGGAGAAAATCAAATAAGAAGTAGTTTTTTACTAAAAAATCTAAGAAATGATAAAAATCTTAAGAAACGATATCAAACGAAGTCCGATTGAACTAAGCGGCGTTGGAACCGTCTCGTCGAACTATACCATCTTAGCTTTTAAGGTTTAGATTTTACGTTTGAATTTTAGGGTTTTAGCCTTATGGTTTAGCATTAGGGCTTAGCTTTTAAGGTATAGATTTTATGGTTTAGGTTTTTTTTTTTGTGGAGGTGGGGGTTTTAGGTTTTTGGGGGTGGGGGGGGGTTAGGTTTTTGGGGGGTGGGGGTGGTGGTTTTAGGCTTTTCGGGGTAGGGTTGGAGGGGGGTTTAGGTTTTGGGGGGTGCGGGTGGAGGGGGGTTTAGGTTTTTGGGTCCGGGTTAGGGTTCGATGAGACGGTTCCAACGCCGATGGAATGAGCTCAATCGGAGTTCGTTTGACCCACTTTTTAGTATTTATTAGCGAAAAACCACTTATTAGTGGAACCGTCCCCCTATTACATAAATGTTTGTAACTAGTGGGTTACCACCCGCGCTTCGCGGCGGGTTCAAAACGTAAATAAAAATAAGAAAATCGCGACGGTACATTCAACGTGACGTTAAAAAAACACGTTGCAGAGGTATATTTGATAGTAACGAAAAAGTAACCTCATCGTATACGAAAGTGAAGTTATTCGAAAAAAATTTACACCGAAACGTAGATAGAAAAAAGCATGTTGGCGGCGCATTACGGCGGGTCGGTTTAAACGTAGATAAAAAAGGTCACAACGGTGTATTTTGATATGGGCGCCATACGGTTTAAAAAACGTTTAAAACAACCGGTTGGTTTTAAAATAATGTTACGAATTTTTTTCAATTAAAAAGGCGTATTTCGTGACGGGTTCGAAATGCAGATACGGATGGGGTTATAGTACGTTTACGTACGTGAATCACTCGACCACAGACGCTATTTGTTTCTTTTTATGAAAGAAAGTGTATTTAAGTAAAAATAAAACGTAGAATAAAAAAACCAAGTTACTGCTCATACAGACCACGTTGCGCGGGTAACGTAGATGAAAAAAAAGAGGAACCCCGCAACAGTATATTTGGAGATGAGTATTGAATGATTTTAAAAACAAACGGTTTAAAAAACGTTTGAAGCAACTGATCGGTTTAAAAATGACGTTACGAAAATTCACGTCGAAACGTAGATAAAAGTAGACACGTCACAATATCAAATTCAGAATTTTATAAAACATCATATTTTAAAAGTTGTAAGTGGAAAAAAAAAAAAAACTATGAAAAAACTAAAACTTTAAAACAACTTTAATAAGTCATACGTGTTTAAAGAAAAAATACAAAACAAAATCGAAGATAGTTATTTAGATTTAGACTTCAAATTCAAAGTTAAATCACTTTAAAAGTTTAACCTAAGTAAAAAGCCCAACAAAATGTATTAAAAAGAAATATTAGCCTAAGTTTGAATACTTTTGTCGATAGTCAAGTTGAGCACAGGGTCTTTCTTATCTCACAAAGCAAACGTGGACCAATCATTTAGTGTGTGATGAACGGTTAGTAACCGACTTTGGTAAATGTTATGTTAGACTGTTCGTTGTGGTAAGCGAGCGAGGGGCGCCAACGGTGGGCTTGAGCCACCGTGGTGGCGAACACCGCAAGGGTGTCCAGCGATGGGGGGCGCTATGGGGCGCTAGGGGGTGGGCGTGGGTGGGCTAGCGGGAGAAGATGGCGTGATATGGGTGAAAAAAGTGTTTTTGGATAAAGCCCCCGCTCACCTGCACCACAACACCCTCAAGTGCTTCAGCAGGGGCTTTATCCACTGCTTAGTCAGCATCCAGTCAGCGCCACATGACGTGATATTAGAGGATGAATCCACCCTCAATAAAGCCCCACAACCAACAGCCTTAGTAATATCTAACAAATCGAGAATATTAAATCTATCTTACAAAATATGATATGTAACGTTGAATTCAACATTCTATCAAACCCAACAATTGCCTCAATCCTTATCTCTCCTCCCCGGTATGAGCTTTCAAAAGACCTGGTTGTTAGCGGCGGCGGTGGTTGTAGGGTTCACCGGAAATGTGAAATTCGGTGAGGCATACGATCGGCATCCACCACGGGAGTCCCTCATTAGTCCCGATGATGATATTACGCTTTTAACCTATTTAATTTTTTATAAATATGATTTTTCTCTGATAATCTGTGTTCGTTAAAAAACTTGAATACGCAGGTGTGTTTAATTTTCATTTTCTCGGCATTCAAGAATATTTTTTTTGATAGAGGGGTTGTGTTCGTAATAGGGTTTTTTTGGTATCGTAGGCTATATTATATGCCGGTGCCAACTGGTATCGTGACGACAGAACCGACACCGACTGAACAACGTTGGTATCGACGTCAGTATTAACGGGCCGGTGTCAGTATTTGTTTTTATGATTTTCGATCGATGTAAAACACGACATTACTTTTTGTGTTACACGATTTATTTTTGGGTTACACCAGACAACTTTTGTGTAATGTAACCATTGTGAATAAAGTTTTTTTATATTGTAAATTATACCGAGTACCGATACCGTAACGAAACGAGTTGTTGTCAGAATAATGTATTTTTTGTGTCGTAAACTATACAGATTTCCGGTAAGGAAACGAACCGGATCAATACCTACTGAACAACGTTGGTACCAGTATCGTTGTTGTCAGAACCGGTGTCGGTAGAAGTTTTTGTGGTTTTGATCGATGTAACATATTTTGTTCTTTTCAAATATACTGTTATTACCCACTTATTTTTATATATGTTTCGATATTATTTTTATTCAAAATCGAACCGTCCCACTCGTTATGTTATATGGAATATTTATATATGAATTGATCATATAACACAGGTTCATATATCTTTAGTTGGAGAAGATAAAATGAGGATTTCATGGATTACTAAAGACCATACTCCGGCCACCGTACACTACGGCACATCTCCGGGAGAATATGAATACTCAGCAAACGGGACAGTTTCTTCTTACAAGTATATCAATTACACGTCCGGTAAAATCCATGAGGTGGTGATCGGTCCATTATCCGGCCATAGTACAACATATTATTATTGGTTTGGTGGTTCATCCCCGGAATATTCTTTCAAGACTCCTCCGATACACCTTCCGATCAAATATGTTCTTGTAGGTGACCTTGGACAAACTGATTTGACCCAATCTACACTTGAACACATTGAACAATCAAACTATGATGTCCTATATATCACCCGGTGATTTGTCGTGTGCGGATACCGAGCAAACGTATTGGGACTCATTCGGCCGCCTGTGGAGCCGCTAGCGAGCAAGCGGCCGTGGATGGTGACCGAAGGAGATCATGAGCTTGAGATATATCCACTCTACCACATGGAACCCTTCACTGCCTATAATGCAAGATGGCATATGCCTTTTGAGGAGAGTCTCTCAAAGTCTAACTTGTACTAGTCGTTTGATATCTCAAAGGTTCATGTCATCATGTTGGGGTTCTACGCCGACTTTGGTCATGGCTCGGACCAGTATAAGTGGTTAGAGCATGATCTAAGTAAGGTTAACAGGACGAAAACGCCATGGCTTATCGTGATTGTTCACACGCCATGGTATAACTCTGGCTATTCTCATCTAGGGGAGAAAGAGTCGGTCGATATGAAGGAATCGATGGAGGAATTGCTTTACAATACTCGTGTAGATGTCGTTCTTGCCGGGCATATTCATATTTATGAGCGTTTTGTAAGCCACTTTGAATCTTTATATCCCCAAATCACGCGATAAACAAAATAATTTCTCTTTTGTTTTGACAGAATCGCGTGTATAAAGAAAAAGAAGCTATTTGTGCCCCTGTTCATATCCCAATCGGAGACGGAGGAAACTTGTGTTCTGGCGAGTGAGTTACTACTATTTTCACTTCAAATCAGATTACTACCTAAGCACACTTAACTGTAGAGTTCTCCTCTCATCCACAGTCAATGCGCCTAAAACACGTTGTTGGTATTTGACGTGGATAATTCCTTATGAACTCAGCATCTCTTCTGTCCACAACCGATGTAGGATTTGCCTAGGGTGTTACATTATTAGTAAAAGTCTGTTTTCTAATAGTGTTTTTGGCTAGTTTACTGATTTGATAAATACAAAAACCATGTTTTGTAGGTTCATAAAACCACAATCGGAGACATCAACATTTAAGGAGTCTAGTTTTGGTCATGGGGAATTTATAGTCGCCGGTGAAAGTTTTGCTTCATGGTCGTGGCATAGAAATGATGATGATGAATCAGTTCAAGCAGATACACTTCCGATCCAATCCATTGCTTCTGATCCGCTTTGTAACAAAATGATAATATGAACTCCTTATAATCATATATATGTTGTTTATCGCTTTGAAGTATCTATTATACCAGGGCCGAACGTAAGAAATTTTTTCATGGGCATCACTAATACTCAGTGTTCGAATATCTATCGGCTTGATTATATACTTTTCGGTTTGGGTTGTGTCAGATTATTTTGGGAACTCAAAACCTAACATCATTCAAATTCAAGATCCTAATCCGGTTCGGGTCGTGTCATATATATTATTATTCCAGTCAACAGAATTTGTCTAGTTTCTATACATAAAAGTTGAATTTAAAAAAAAAATGAATTGGACTTTTTAGTTGCAGCCGGTATAAAAGAGAAACTTATGATGACCCTTCGACTAATATGTTCTGGTTCTACCACTGCGTTTAACGGTGCTAAAACATATTAGATGTTATAGAACAATTTTGTATCAAACTAAAAACATTATTCCAAATTAATAAATTAAATTTTTAATTCATAAACATTGATTATCTGTAACCCACTTTTAAATGTAAGGAAAACATGACACCTCATATTCACTCCATCGACAACTTAGATATTTGCAATTTTCATTTCAAAATGTTAATTGACACAATTACCCTCCATCTTTCCCCAATCCTATTAGGGCTGGCAAAACGGGTATAAACGTGTTAAACAGATCAAACATGACATGAATCGACACGATTACGGGTGCTAAACACGAGCACGACACGATAACTAATCGTGTCATTTTCTTCAAACGCAAACATGAACCTGTTTATAAACGTGTTACACGACACGCCTTGTTTAACACGGTTAGTATCACCAAAACATGATAAAATACGGTTAACAAATCTATACTATATAATAAATAAAGGTTTTTGTATGCCACGTGTCGTCACCATATTCAATCTCATCATTTTTTTCCCGCCTCTCTCTCTTATTAAATGCACCCATATATTTTAATAAATTATCAATTATTCAAATAAAACACATTTATTTTTAAATTATCTTTTATTCTAAAAAAAACTTTGAAATCTAATTATGTAATTTTTATTTCAATCAAATAGTAAATGAAAGTCAAATTACATTAAATAGTAATTGACGTATTTCCGAAACCTAATTATATATTATTTTTTACATATTTTCAATTTTGTTTTATATTCTTAGTATATAGTAATACATTTTTACACTTGTAAAATATATAAATAAAATTTTAGAAATATGTATTGATATTTTTCACCCGTGTGTATTACACGGGGTCTAAGCTAGTAACAAGATAAAATAAAGATCACCAAAAATAAAATTCATAACAATAATATTCTTCAAGAACAATCTTTAACATATAAATATGTATATTTTTTTAAAAGTTTAAAAATATAATCGGGTCTAAACAGGCACGATTTAAACATATTGACCTATATATGACACGAAAACCGTTAAACTCAAATTCAAACTTATTTAACTACGTGTCATGTCGTGTTAAAGAGGTTAGTTTGAAAAATTACAACCCAACCCTAGTTTCCCACCCCCACCACAAACCCAATTTCCTCATTTCACTTCATACTTTCATCTTTCTACTCTTCCCTCCCTATTTCCCAATCATTCCACCCACACCCACCAAAACACCAACCAAAACACACACAAACACAACCATGAGAACAAGCAATCATCTAATCGGTTTGTTAAACTTCCTCACTTTCCTGCTCTCAATCCCGATTCTCGGGGGCGGAATCTGGCTCAGCACGCGCGCAAACAACACCGACTGCATGCACTTCCTCCAGTGGCCGTTAATCGTCATCGGAGTGGCGATCATGGTGGTCTCACTCGCCGGATTCGCCGGCGCGTGTTACCGGAACACGTTCCTCATGTACCTTTATCTCTGGGCTATGTTTTTCATCATCGTTGTGCTTATAGGGTTTGTTATATTTGCTTATGTGGTGACGGAAAACGGGTCGGGTCGATCCGAATTGAACCGGGCTTATGAGGATTATTATTTGCCGGACTATTCGGGTTGGTTGAAGGATCGGGTGGCGAGTGATGAGTACTGGAGGAAGATAAGTTCGTGTATACGGGATTCGGGTGTTTGTGGGAAAACGGGTCGGGTTGTTGGTGGGTATCCGGAGTCTGCTGATGTGTATTACCGGCGGAAGCTTAGTCCTATTGAGGTTAGTGGCTTTTTTTTTAATTTTATTTGTATTTTAAAATTATAATTATGATTTATAATCATTTTAGGTTATTTTCGTAATTTCTAGTGTATTTAAATAAATCTACACTTAATAAATAAGTAAATGCGGTGATTTTATGAGCCTAGATTTTTTTTCCGCGTTAACCAATTTTGTGATAGGCATGAATACTTAAAATCATAAATAATTAAATATGCATTTGATAAGGTTTAACTTTATGAATTTTATTTATTTCATTAAAAGTATAATATATAACTGAATTTTTTTTATATTATTGTTCAAGTGTAAAATGTTAAAAGGTACATAATTTTTTTCAAGATTATGAAATTACAAAGAGGGTCAGATGTGTTCATTTTAACTTTAAGACATTTATGAATACAAAGTTGGATACACAAATTTTTTAATATGTTATAATTATACTAAAAATAACATATTATAATTTTCTAATGAGTATACGGACATAATGCTTTTTTAGGTTTGTGCTTATTTGGAAGAATGTTTCACTTTCAATAAAGACAACAAAATGTTTATAGACAATGATTTTGTATTGTTTTTTTTTCATGTTTTCTATAATTAAATTACCAATTTTGAGGTTAAACTTACTCCTTTAAAAATAATAAATGTTCTTAAAAGAAATTTTGGTTTATTAGATAAATTCCCTCAATGTATCATTGGCAGGAGTTAGGAGTTAGAGTGGCTTCGAGTAAGGGTAACGGGTAGCAGATTTATCCTGAATTAACTCGCTTTTAAGAAAATTTATTTTAAGATAATAAAATTTGACGTTTATGTAAAATAGGTAAAAAAAAAGTGGTTAGTTTTATATTCCAATTCTTTTTATGATACATCAACATGAAAGTATATACGAAAAAAAGTTCGTATGTTCCGCTATTAAATTCTTATTGATGTACAAATATACCAAACATAATTATTTTCGTGATTGGTTATTGATATAAAAATAAAAAAAAAATTCTCTTATTTTTTATTAAAATTGTTTATTTGTGTTATAATGTGTCCAGCTTCCTGCTGGCTTGTTTAATGAATAAATTTGTTAGCCACTAAAAAAACAACTTATATCACTCTTAAATAATTATATCATCAATTTGGATAAGCAACTCTAAATGCATTCAAACTAGTGATTGTTGAGATGAACAGTTTTAATAACCTACCCAAACACCCCCTAATCTTAAGACTCAAAAACACTTGTTGAGTAATTTAAACAAACAAGTTTTTATACTCTCTTTTGTTATACTTTTCAACTTGTTGCTTGGTCAAAGCTTCAATTAAGATATCCCAAATCTCAACTGCTTCCTTTTACTTCACTTTTGGATAATATCTTCTGACCTTGTTTCTCCCTCTTTGAAGCCACATATCTCATGTACAACTTGCTTATTTTGCTTTTATTACACTTATACTCATCAAAGTCGGTTTAAGAGATTGCTTATTAGAATTGTTTATCTGTTTGCCGCGATCTGGTGTGGTAATAAGCTCTTTTGAGGTTGTTTGAGATTGATTATCTAAACTGATTATCGGTTTAAGAGATTGCTTATTAGAATTGTCTATCCCAAACACCGTTAAAGACAATTATTTCATGATCTTTTAGCATACTTAACCCGAGAGTTGATCCTAAACAGCATTCGAGGGTTTTAGCATGCTATCGTCACCAAAATAGCTATTTTAACCAATTTTCCGGTTATAAAACCAATTAATCAATAAAATCTTACAAATCGTTGAGATTGTATGCTCTTTCTCGAATGTCAGCGATTCATAAAAAAATGTAACCCTCTAATCACCGAAAACAGGACGTGCGGATCAAGATCTCAATAAAGGTGTTATGTTTACGATGGAGTGCAGACGATCTTGATATGTCTAACACGTCGCGTTCTCGGTGATCAAACTGTTTAAAAAAAATTATTTTTTTGATCGGATTACTAACAATCCAAAAAGGGTTCAATCTCAATGATTTCATCAAGATTTTGGTGTTTTTTTCCTGATTTTAATCAAGACCTTATCCATCAATCTGTTATCTCATTGTAGCCTGGCAATCAAGATTTTAGGGGTCGCCAAATGATATTATTTTGATTTGAATTATGATAGGGATGATGTTGAATTATTTGCTTTATTGTAAATGGGCCCCTATGAAACTATCATGGCATTGAGTGGTTCAGTAAGACGAGGGTAAATGAGTCATTTTAGGCACCATAAATTATTTAGTAGGCAGGATATCAAACTTAATCTTCCTTTAGAACTAATATGATTCTATTCTATGATTGCAGTCCGGATGCTGCAAGCCACCAACAGAATGCGGGTTCGTGTATGTCAACGAGACAACATGGAACACGATCAATTCCATGTTGGCGGTGAACAATCTCGACTGCAACCGGTGGAGCAACGACCAAGAACAGTTGTGTTACAACTGTAACTCATGCAAGGCCGGTGTGCTCGCTAGTTTAAGGAAGAGTTGGAGAAAGGTATCGGTTATCAACATCGTTGTTCTCATCCTCCTAGTCATTGCCTATGTTGTTGCTTGTGCGGCTTTTAGGAACAATAGGAGGATGGATAACGATGAACCGTATGGAGAGACCCGCATGGAGAAAGCCCGACCTAGTTGGATACAGTTTTAGCCCGTCTCAAAATGGTTCTTTTTGCTCGGGTTTGGTCTTAGTTGGTTATGGGTCAAAACTAGGGTGCAAATTTCTTTGTAATGTTTCGGGTTTGTCTAGAGCTTTTGGTTCTGTATCGATTGATAAAAAAGAGCGGTAAGATTAATAAGCAACGAGTGTATTTAATGTGACAACATACCCGTCATACCGAGATTTTATTTCTGTATGGTAAAAGAAAAAATGAATGGAATGACATGAAGAAAGCCGCAATCAATAGCCCCAGTAATCATTTCTGATTTCATCATCAAATTTCTGCTTCAATTCTGGGTGCTTCTCAAAGTACTCATCAGCAGTCATGGTGCTAAGCTTTTTCTGTTGTAACAAAACAATCAATTTCATAAAAAGAAACACTGATTCAAAGGGGATCATTAGTGGCAGATTTTGAAAGCAAGACCGGACCGGTCGAACAAGAACCAGCCTCTTCACCGGTACAGTCACCGTGCATTAGACCACTTGGATTTGAACCAAATGGTTATGAGACATGTGGATCGAGGGTTAATGGTTGAACAGGTTTTCGTTTTAAAAGAAAAAATAAATGTTTTTTCAATAATTGTGTAGAAGTGAATAGGTCAGGCAATAGAAAATGATTGCAAAATGCTTGTAGTTCTAAATATTTAGATTTTTTTTCTTTTCATTTTCTATATTTTAAATTGATTACGATTTCATTCGGTTTTTAAGACGGGTCCAACCGATTGAATTGGCAAAGTGACCGGCTACATGGCTAGTTCATTTTTCAAAACATGATTTAGTGGGTCATATAAACAAAATTAAACAACAAAATAGCAAGCCAAACGAGTTGGAAATTGTCCAAAGTATATAACCTCAGAGATTTCTTTACTTCAAAAACTTATATGAACGATAATGAATTAGTAACTCATAAAATAATATTTAAAATGAACTAAAAATCTCAGGTCAACCCAACCAGCACACACATACCGTCCCGTTTTGACCCATACTAAAGACAGAGTATCATTGTTACCTTCAGTTCTTGGACTTCAGCAATTTCTTTCTCTAATCTCTCAGATTCCTTAAGAGATTCCTGCTCAGCCTCTTTCAGTTCCACCAACTGTCATTTCAATATTACAAAGTTAAAAAAAATAGTTAAAAGATCCAACAGCACTACATGACTGTTTGACACGTAACAATAATCTTTATTTTTTTTACACATTTTAATCTAAAATAACTGTAAGTCAACGCTAGAACTTGAACTGTTAAAAGATATTTATGTGGTTGTTTCGTTTCTTTTCTTCATCCTTCCTTCAACACAAGTGGGTGTCCACTTCTTTTATCCACATAATATATAGTTTCATCCATAATCAGTTACTCGTAAACATAAAAAACATATGATAACAAATTTTTAGTACTACATGTCATATATGATTTCTTACCAGTTCATCAAACTTCGGTTTGTACTCTGGAGTCGTCTTATCAACAAACTTGGGAATTTCAACACCTGTAAAAGGAAAGGGGTCATGAATGTAAAATAATATTCATATCAAAAACCGGTCTCGACTGCTAGCCAAAACATGTACTAAATATATTATGCCATTTTATGTAAATATACTGCTCAAACAGCATATAGAATCTAGTTGCCTCACAATCCACATACAAACACACACATACCATCATTTGATTTGCATTCTACAGATTCACATAAAAATGGATAATTGGCTATCACAAAATCTCTTTTAAATTTTACGATAACTCCATCCAAAGATAAGGGTAATCCATAGAGACCCGTATTATCCTTTTGAAGTTTCCACTTATACAAAGTAATATCTGGTCCAAACAGAATATCAGACACATACGTTATAGTTAGCACTTTAAGTGACAAACCATTGACCAATATGGTATGTACATAAGTCTATGAGGCATAGAACAATGTCTACAGCATATAAAATCTTTTTTCTGCAACTGCTGAAAGAAGAAAAATAACAGAAGGAAGATTGCAAATATCACTATAGAACAGCTTAAAGCCATTTGCATGTTATTTTCATTCCTTCACCATTAGTGCAAGTAACATATCCACAGATTTTTGCTATTAAATAGATAAAAATGTAAAGGATCTGTCAAGTGTCACCTTAGAAGCTGTTTGGTAGCCTCTTAATGATTCAATTACCTCTGAATCGGTCAGAGGTAAGGGGTGTTTGTTTCGCTAAAAGCCCACCTCTTAATGGTTCAGCTAAAAAACCACGCTGAACAATTCAGAACTCTTAATGGTTCAGCACTTAATGGTTCAGAATTTGCCAAACAGCCATCGCCAGCAGGCACTCGAGCACATAATATCTAGACGAACATCTTTGCTATTAACTAAATATCTGTGCACAGCTTCAAATAGGGTAGAGCATAATTGTCTAAGGCGCCAAAGGCGTGGCGCCCAGGTCAGGCGAGGTGAGGCCAAACCGTTTGCGGCCATCTAATTCTAGGCGCTCAGGCGAAGTTCCGTTCTGCAAATTCAGACCAACTTCTGGTCTGAACAGGTCTGAATAGCTAAAATTGGTCTGAAACATCCAAAAACGGCCTGGAACCAGCCTAAACTAGCCCTAAACAGCCTAAAACATGTCTAAAGCCCCTAAAAATGGTAAATTTATACTATGCGTCTTGCCCCTAGGCCCAAGGCTCACCCTTTGCGCTTTGAGTGCGCTTAGAGTCTTCGACAACTATGGAGTAGAGACGTAAAAAAAATTCCACTAAACAGTACTATATCTCCAGATTTCCTCATAGGCTCATTATGAGATACTGGTCAAATAACACATACCAAATAATTCCACTCTGTTATTATGAGTTTAACTGTTGCCTAAAGTCCAAAACATTGTTTATGAAAAGGAGTATACATGTTGAAGTTGAATTTTGGCAAAGCAAGACATACTTTCATATAATTCTTTGTAAGAATCAACTATGCGAGATCCAAGCCCTTTTCTGTAGTACTCCCAGTCAATAGGTTCTGGTTCCTGCATTACCCAATAAGAAAGATCATTCTGATTGAAATATATTAATGCCTATCATAAAGATAACAGTCTTTGGGAATTGGGATATCACAAATAAAACCATACAATTAACCAAATCTATTGAGGTGCATAGTAGCATTTATATTCTAGAATTGCATCAAGTTATCACCAATCAGGTATTATACTTTCGAATAATCCACAGAAATAAATAAAAACTGCCGGATATAACATTGTCATCTCATTACATGTTTTTGATTCATAAAAGCCATTGATATCTAACCAGCCATGGATCCGTATCACTCAACACACACGTTAACATAAATTGCTTTAGGCCTGTAAACAAACCGAACGTTCGGTGAACATTTCATAACCCGGTCGGCGGGAAGTTGATTTATGTACGATCATTTAATAAACAAACGAACATGAACACAAACTTTTGTCCACTTAGTTAAACAAACAAACATAAACACAAACTTTTGTTCATTTAATTAAACGAATGAACATGAATACATGTCCCGTTCGTTCATTTGTGTTCGTGAACGTTCATTTATGTTTGTTCATTTACGTTCGTTTATATCTATTCATTTATGTTCAGTTGTTTACGTTCGTTTAACTATTCATTCAAATTTATTTATTACTAATACTAATTTAAAATCAATTTCATTTTCATATTTTAAAACCTTTTTTCATATATCTTTGTTTACTTTCGAAATGTTTGATGTCATAATGATGGTATTTTAGTTTTTAATTCTAGTGTTCACGTTTACTTTTAATTCATGTCGGTTTATGTCCGTTTGTATTCATTATGTCCGTGAACCGTACATTTAGAATATTAACGAACGAACATAAACGAACACGTTCATTTTCTTAACGAATGAGCACGAACAAGATAATCTGTTCGTGTTCGTTCGTTTGTCCGGTTAAAGTTAAACGAACGAACATGAACAAGCCTCGTTCGTGTTCATTCGGTTCATTTACAAGCCTATCGCTAGTTCTAGAAAATAAATCAAATTATAGGCAAGAGTCCAAACAGATGAAAATCCTAGATACAAAATCATCATCAAATCGCTAGTTACAAATTAAGATGTAGAAATCATAGGTCATAATATGTGCATAACAAATGAAATTAGATCAAATATCATTTCAGTATCGAGCCTAATCCGAACGTTTTCGATTCACAGAAACCCTAACTCTCTAATCAAACGCAGATCCGTATCGCTCAACACATTAACATCGACAGATTCGATACCTACACATAAATATACGTAGAATGATATACATTTGAGCGATTGATTTCAATACCTGACTGAATTTAGTCTCCAGAGTTGAGTTGACTTCCTCAAAAGCACGACGGAGTGAAGAGAACTCCTTACGAGCCTCGTCGGTGACAATCATCTTCGCCATCCCATCCCAATCGATTGATTTTGATGCCTTGAATGCGACATCCGCCACTTTCTTTCCTACACCACTCATTTTCGCTGGATGAATAGCTTCGAACAACGAAACTCAGATTTGCAAATCCTGAAACTTCGCTTTTCACAACGGGGTGTTTGAGCTAGGGTTTCAAAGTGATCATTGACACGGTAAAAAAAGAATATTGTTTTTTAACTATTTGAAATTATTAATTATTAACACACTATATAGTAACTTGTCAAGACACATCTCATAATTTTATGAGCACACGATTGTTTTTTTTCGTTTATTTTTACTTTATTATTAATAATTTAATATTTTCTTTACTAACTACACATATCATAATTCTATGAGTTCAGTATTTTTTTTCTTAACCTATTTTAACTTTATTACTAATAATTTAATATTTTTTTATTAATTTATAAATCTTTATTACTATTTAATATTTTATTTATAATTCTTAAATCTTAATTACTAACTATTTAATGTTTCTTTAGCGTAAAACACGGGTTTCTAACCTAGTTTTTTAAATATATAACTTTCTAAAGTAAATCACTTTTTTAATATATCTATTTAATTTTTCAAATCCAAACCTCTTTTTCATCTCCTCCTCGCACATCTCCTCTAAATATTACGTGAATCACCAACATCATCATCGATGTGCACCGTCAGTAAACTGTTTATTGTCACACCTCCATTGATGTTCTAAATCAATTTTATCTTTGGGGTTGCGATTGGCGTTTTTTAAAGGTTGGTGATATGTATTATTTAACGGTCATTTTAGTCGCTGTTAAACAATTATAATTCTATTTTCTCGTTAGGTTATGTTATGCGACTACATTATGCATTAAGGATTGTATCTTTTATGTTTGGAGAGTATAAGACATTTGTTGGGGGTTGTTAAAACTTTTAATGAAAGCAAACAAAACATAATATTTTAGATGAAACTGAAAAAAATAGAGATCATCTATTATAACATTTTCGGTTGTGGTGAGATTGAAATTCTTAGATAGTGTGGGAGACAAGAAGCTAAGAAAGGCTCTCTTTTATAGTTGATATGCACTTGAGCATGATTAAGTCTTCTAAGTTCATCAAGAGCACGTTTTGAAATATATATTAAATATTAAGATCAAAAACTCGTTTTTTTAATGTGTGTAAAGTATATACATTTTAATTTAGAAAATGATTATACAATTAAGCTTTAAAAAGGGTTTTCACCAAATAACTAAACTACACACGTTAGGCAAGTATACCTATCGATATACAGTATAGTATCGACAAGAATCTGATATCAATACGTCGACACAGTAACTACCGATAATAAACTGTTAATATTTAAGGTGTAATTAAGAGATGTGATTATGATCAATGATTAAAACTAAACTCAAATAAGCAAACTCAGGCTATTATCCACAATGTAGTATGAAACAAATGGAGAGAAACATTACATAGGCGTTGAATCCTCCTAACAATGTAAAGACTCCTCAAAATGATTAAACGTATGAAACCGTCACTAAATTAGATAAATTAGAAGACTCGGGACTGTAGACACATCCCAAATATCCCAATAATTGTGAAATAAAGCACGGACGACTAAACCTATGTTGAAGTGCTAAATGGCTCGGATACCTCGGTCAAGGCAATCCAAACCCACAATCCTCAGGACGTTAGTTCTAGCAACCCGAAAACTATAAAGCAAACTTGAACTTGTCTAAATTGTGATCTAGAAACCTCCCAACACGAATAAGCTACTTGCACCTTACGATCATAAGCATACAAAGTAACCAAACAATGAAAAGATAGTCAATAACATAGATAAAGATCCGTTCAAACCAATTACCTATGGATGCACACTTGATTAACCGATTAATAATACCAGGATTGTCAAATAAAACAAATCAGGTTTCAATAAGTCCAACACAAATTCATATGAAAAGTCAAACTGAAAAGTCAAAACAATATAAGATTCATCTAAACCTAAGTGAAATTCAAAATTAGTCTAGCATGGCTGCAAATAATGTCAAAACAGATTCAAACGTGTTCATAAGTCGAGAATAAACGAAGATAATACGTGAAACGAAATGATTAAAGTATTAAACGCGCAAGCCGAACGTAATCCTCAAGCCTTGGGTCAAAACACCTTCAAACCTTCGACCTTCTGTTCCAAAATATTCCTTGGTGGCGGCTAGAATTAGGGTTCTGCTTCCATATGTCGTAGTTTTGGTTAAATAGCCGCGAAATAGGGTTTTTGTTATGGCCAACATACAGGTCGTACGTGCCCGGTATGAGTCGTACCTGGTTCAGATGGGTCGCGGCGTCGAAATGTTCATGACCGTACCTCATCAGATGGATACGGGCTAAGTCTTATTGATGATTGGGTGTTTGTTTGTGTGTATACGTGTTTAATATTGCATTATTAGTGAGTTATGTGTGTTAAATGCAATGACTTTGAGTATATTATGGTCTACAGGTGTTTGAAACTTAAACGCATGTTTTGGAGGCATTTGGGAGAAAGTAGAAGGAGCTAAAGGTGAAACTATGTAAAAGATGGAGCCTAAATAGGAAGTTCTAGAGTCCAGAACTTGGAAGGAGCATATCCTGAGCTAGAAAAATGAGTTACGAGGACCATAATATATGCATTTGGGGTAGCTCGACGATCCGGATGTGAAAATGGAGTTAAGATAGAGCCCCAGCGCAATTTGCGCTGGGTAGGGTGTATTATGCGCTCGCTAGGGGGAGTTTCAGTGCAAGTGTCGGCGCAAATCAGTAGAAAAGGGGGATCTGGAGCAATGCCGGTGCATGATGCGCTGCTTGACGGGCTGGTTCCAATTTTTTAAGATTTTGGCCTCTTTTTAAGCCAAACACTTAGGGTTACGGAAAGTTGATTGTTCCAGCCGTTTGGAGGGTTTTTTTTGGCGATTTTCAGAGGAGAAAAACTATTCCATCATCAATCTTCATGGTAGATTAATTCCTAATCATTATTGAAGATTCCATGACGATCATGAGCGGCTAAACCACCTGTGATCATTCCTGGGTGGACGGTTAGTGTTAGTCGTCGTGTTCAACTAGATTTTTATTATTGTTTGGCTACAAACTTTGTTGGATCTTTGGGTTACTTTGTTTGTTGGTTTGACTCGTATGAATAAACGAATCCTTTACCTTATTTATTGAGAAGCTTCTAGTCTTTTGGTTTTAATATCATTAACAAGTAGTAATCTTTAAATCTTGTGATTGTGGTTTGGTGATTGTATAGATTATATTTCGAATGTGTCATTAGTCGGTCTTGTATCGTCAATCAACGCATTCCAATTTTTGGTCTTGCAATTATTTATCTTTCGAGTCATTTAAGAGATCCATGTCTATGTGGATTCCAAAGTGATATTATCTAGTTACATGTCGTGCTTCATAAGACCCCTTCTCTAATTGTTTTTAAACCCTAATCACTTTCGTTTGTTCTTGCATTCAAGTTTATAATCAAAGTCAGTTACTTTTAATCACCTAGGTTATTAGTGTTTTCATAATTAATATTTTTCACGAATTCCTTGTGGATTCGACAACCCTACTTTTCTATACTACAGTCTAAGGTAGATAAGAACCGAGTTTTAAATATATTTTTGATTAGCCTTGACAGCGCGATCACTTATGCACATACGGGTCATACTAGTTCCTGCGTACGGTTCGTACTCTATCTGAATTTTGACTTATTCTTCTTCTTCATCTTTCTTCAAATCAGCTTCAACTCTTCACTAATATTCACAATTAGCATCAAAACTTGCAAATACAAAGCAAACACGATTATGTACCCATTCTTATCATATTTGCTATAAAACAGATCAAAATGTAGGAATATGTGTAATGGGAACACATCATTTTCTTTATATTGATATAAGAACAATTATGTTAGTTTGCGAAAAATAGTATCAAAATACCACTAAAAACATCACGTGAGAGGATGGAGTGTGGGAAACATAAATAATAATGGCTCTCGTGCTTTCCTATAATTTTACATCGAACTTTGCCTCGTGATCCTGAAATCAGATTTACGACTGTAACTCAGTGACCTTTCATGAAACTGACCGTGAACTTTTGAAATTTGTTGAGAGTCTTATCTTATTATTTTATCGTGACATCTAGAATACAAGTTGGTTGAACATAATCAAAACATATTTGATATGTAACTCGTGCTCGCTTACTTGTTTATAACCCTAAAAATCAAGTTGTGTTTTGGGCATATTACTAACAACATATCAATTATGAAATACACTAACATTAACATGATAACATATACATGGTTCTCATATAGCAACACATCAGCCCCCCCCCCCCCCCCCCCTATAAACCCACGATAATATGTGCCATTATATGTGATATCGGTTAAATTATACATATTTTAATATAACATTTCTTTACACTTTTAAGCAAAAGTTATAATAAAAATTATATGATTCGATACTTAATCGTGTGATAATTTGCTTTGCAGAACTGAAAGACGAGTTGGTAAAAATAATGTTAAAATCCAGAGTAAATCCGGAAATCAGAACATGAACGAGACCCATACCAGATTACGTAAAAATGTATATATAAATATACTTATAATAAACAAAAAATAATAATAAAATATATATTATATATATTTATATACGAATATATATATATATATATATATATATATATGATATAAAATACATGTATATGTGTGTGAATATAATATGTATATAGTATGTATAATAAATATAATATATGAGAATATGTGTTGAGTGTAATTTAATATATATTTAACTAGTGGGATTCCCCGCGCTATGCGGCGGAAATTTGATCGGTATCGATTATGCTCGTTACGGTACCGGTACGGAACCGGAACTCGCTATAGCAACAAGAAGAAAAAAACCAAAAAAATAAAGTCATTACATGCCCAAAATGAAATCAACACGTATAAAAAAACGAATAACATTAGAATGTTGACAAAAAAAAGTATTAAGCATAACCGTATATTTAGAACTTTTAAAAAACTTAACGAACAAAGTTTAAACATAAAAAAAAGATAATAAATAGTATGTCATCCATGAATTTTCTTAATAAGACAACTAATCCAAATTAATTATTTGTTTATTTAGTAAAAGATAAAGATGAGAATAAATTTTATATGTTTTGAGTTTTAAACATTAAAAGATTGAGAAAAAGAAAAAATCTATGGAGAACAAAAAAATATTTGTTGTTACAAAGGATTGATCTTGGGTCGGGTAAGTTAGAGTGCGCTAGCTTCAACCATCTTCATAAAGAGATAATTGTTTTGAAACTTAAATTATTTAAACACAAACTACATCGAATAAAAAAAAGCAAAACTGTGCATTAAACGATTGTACTTTA
Source organism: Smallanthus sonchifolius (assembly GCA_023525975.1). Classification (NCBI taxonomy): domain Eukaryota; kingdom Viridiplantae; phylum Streptophyta; class Magnoliopsida; order Asterales; family Asteraceae; genus Smallanthus; species Smallanthus sonchifolius. Next base: position 75,465,298 of record CM042037.1, read on the forward strand.
TGCAACTGGACATGTACGAACCAATCACAGACGGTTAGTGACCGACCTGTGATTATTAATAGGTATCAAGAGACAACCTGACGAACTGAAACATCTTAGTAGCCAGAGGAAAATAAAGCAAAAGCGATTCCCGTAGTAGCAGCGAGCGAAATGGGAGCTTCTGTTTTTTTAACTTAACGACTGAAAACTATTATAGAAAAACGATATTAATATAAACTAAAACGTGTTAAAAGCGTAAATTATATATATTAGAAGGAGTGAAAATAAAAATTAGAAATTAAAAAAATAGCCACGTCGACCACTTAAAGAGAGTTACGCGTAACGCGCCGGGATAGTAAAACAAAACGCTAGAACGAACGGAAAAAAAGTGCCAAACGAATAAGTAAAAAAAGATTTAAAAGAAAATCCACCGTGGGGATCAAACCCGGGTGGAAGTTACTTATAACGTATGTAAGGGACGCGCTAATAACCAGTCAAACCAAAAGGATTTTGTGTTAATTTTCATCAATAAATCTATATCTATACATACTAATAAATAAAGTTTGGTTCTGTCACGTGTCACTCATCTAGACCACCGATTATGTGTTTTTCCCGCCTAAATGCATTCCTCACTTAACGGGTTAACGCGCGGGTCTGTAAGGTTCTTTTATGACCCTTTTTTTTATCCGGATCCTTTAATTGTATTACCACTTAGGGTTTCATAGTTTCAAACAAAACGCCGCTTCACCATTGTCTCCATCATCTAGGGTTCCATTACTAAACCCCTTTACCCGCTTCACCATCGTTTCCATCATCTAGGGTTTCAAACAAAACGCCGCTTCACCATCTCCTCCACCCTTTCCTTACGCCCTTAGCCGTTGTACCGTCCTCGACACTTCCAGGTAACCCGATTTAAGCTTTAATTCGTGTTCTATCTTCGATTTATTCTTTACATCCTGCGATTTTGTGATACCACTAAGACCATATCCTTGAAGTTCCGACATTCGCCGCTACCTAAAACTTCATCGACGGCTTTCTACGTTCCTACCCTTCATCCCTTCCTTTGATTCTTGTAGAAGCTGCTTCCATATCCTTGAAGTTTTCATCAGAACTATTATGCTTTCACGATCCGTCGTTGCTTCACCTAATCGCTCGGTATATTTGATTTGGCTTTTTGATTTTTATGTATTTGTGTTTATAACCATCGCTAATTTTGATTTAACTATTAAAAGATAGTTACACAGTTGTGATGCATGTAAATTGACAGAAGTTTTATCACAACAGGCTGCTGAATAATCTTTATGAGTATCAAATATTTAAGGATCAGGTACATTGCTATGAATAAAATCCTTTATTTTTAATACTCACGAAATCTTTTACATAAACGTCCAACCTGTTAAAGACTTTCTTACGATGTTGTCAGATGCATTTAGTATCAAGTGAAGTCAATTTGTGGTGAAGCAATAGCCTGATGAGCAATGTTGCTGATAAAGATCCAATTTATCATAGTGCATAAGTTCTGTTTACTTTATTTGAATTTAGTTGTAGTATGAATTCATGGCTTGATAAAGTTTTCAATCTCTGTTTGTATGTGTAACATATTTTTGGAATGATATAGAATTTGATAATATGGAAATCATATAGTATATTATATCATATTATTATGATACCTATTTGTTCAAGTATATGGCGTTATGCAATTTAATAGATAAACATTGCTGTAGGGTTGTTTGTATTCTTTGTCATATCGTCATATTAATTTCCGTTTTAGTTCATTTGTGAGCAATTAGGATGCAAGTGTTTGGTTTTATTCTCGTGCAATTATTTACATGTTCATTTTCTAGCAGACATTCATTTTTAAGTATGGCATTGTTCATGGCCAATGGAAGCATCATGAAGTTAAGGTTAAGGATGAGAAAATCATTCTCTTTGGTGAGAAGCATGTCAGTGTTTTTGGCTTCAGATAAAATCCGTTTGAGGAGTTAGAATCATCTTTTGGGAATTATTTTTTCCTTCCATTAACCCGGGCTTTGTTTCGTTTGTACTATTAGGTACCCGAAAGGGATCCCATGGGGAGGCGCTGGAGATGACTTTGTGGTCGAATCCACTACAAGGCTGCTTCTCACTTTAAGGTCTAATTGAGTTTCTGCTTTCAATGTTGTTAGTTTGATATTCAGTTATGTTTTATATAGTTAACGATTGAAATGGCCATGTCAGGGTTGGCTTGAACCAAATACTTTTTCCTGTTTTGTTTGATTGTGCTATTTTTCCCTTTTGAAGTTTGATATGTCTACTCTGGAAAGAGTAAGTTATCTATTTTCTGTTGTTTGTAGGTTGTTAGCATAGTTTTGCCATCCCTTAATGACAAATTAACCGGAATGGCCTTCCATGTATCAACTGTAGATGCCTCAGTTGTGGACTTAACTGTGAGACTTGAAAAGAAAGCTACTTATGACCGGGTCAAGGCTGCCATTAAGTAAGTATTGACTAATTAATTATTATTATATAATCTTCATCATCATCGTTATTATCATTATTTTAATTAAAATTTGATAGTTGGAATATGATCGATATTTTGAAATAACTTCTGGCGTTTTTTGTAGCTCAGAAGGAATCAAAGTGGGTAAATGTTTGTTGGTTCAGCCCTATAATTGCACTCAAAACTTATGCACACACCTTGCGTGACTGATTTAGACTTCCTGCATTTTCATTCATCAAATGGAACATACATAAATAACATACGCATGCCATGAAATAAGAATATCTTTTTTTATTAATTTTTGCAGGTTAATTTGTCAACTGGACAAATGGTTGATCTTATACCATGGTGTTTACCAAAACAACCAAAAGGCATAACCAATGGAAAGGTTTGTTTGGAAGGCCTGACTGGGAGAGAAATTTTCCAACTTCTATTACTGACCCCAGCTATAGGCAAGGTTGGGATGTGCTTTCACTCTGACTAGGTTCGCATTCTAACAGTTTGTGAATATGCTCGATCTCAGGTGCATATTTAACTAGATAAATCCACACATGTTGCATCTACCAATGACAATTTTTTTTTGTAGTGGTAGGTTGACTCACATTCACTTTTTTGGTTTAAATATGGTCAGAAAAATGTTTTGAACAACATGACTGAGTATGTTGAGATGACGAGTTTGAAAAAAAAATGCAAATGTCATAATGGGACAAAAGTGAAAATACTTCCTATTTTATGACATTTGCCCATTTTCTTAAATAAAAAAAACAGTTTGTTAGCATATTATGTTTTTGGTTGGTCATGGGTCTTGAAACAACCCTTTTGTTGATTATGTGGTGTAGGGTCTCCCTGTTGGGTATAAGTTTTCTGGTAACATCCAACATAAGCACAAGCAGATTGGAAATGCAGTCCCTCCTCCATAAGCTTACGCATTAGGTCGGAAACTCAAGGAAGCAATGGAAGCAAAATAAAAGCAGTCAGGCATGTGAGCCTAACCTGGCTTGTGGTTGTTTTTGTAAATGTTTAATTGGGCAACATGTTCCATAGTTTCTTTTTCTTTCTTTTTATATTTTCTCCATGCATACAGGGACCGTATAAAAAGGAAGAGAAATATGAAATGAGACTAGGGCTATGACTATGTTCTAGAAGCAATGTTGTGGTTAAGCTCTTGATGCTGTCATAGATGACATAAATAGGAAAGTTGAGATAATGTCAAAACAATATGCTGCTTAATGGAGAAGGTACAGGATATTTTTCAACTTTTAAAATAAACAATCAATGTGAACGAACCTTCTTTATTTTTTGTTGTACCTGCAAGCTAACAGTGGCAAAATGAGTGTGTTTGTTAACATGTCAATAAGGGTCGGGTTTAAAGGGCGAATTGGAATTTTGGGTATCTTTTAACCCATTTGGTATGTTTTCTCTTAGTTTTTGGATTTTATTTGTCTGACCTGTTGAATATAAATTGTAATTATGTAAACATAATCTAATCATCACAAATATTTTTGCAAAATGGCTTTTGATATTGGAGAAGGAAATGTTGGTGGTACTAATGATGGTGAAGCAACAATTGATATTCCTGATGATCTTCTAATTAAGTACTCAAGCGATCCCATTTCAAGTTTAATAGACTTTGTTTATCCATCGATTCTCCAAAAATACAAAAACAAAGAATTCTTTCCTGAAAGAGCTATCCTTGCACCAAAAAACGTGGTTGTTCATGAAAATAATGATTGTTTGCTATCGCTTTTCCCTGGCGATGAAAAAGAGTACCTTAGCTCAGATAGCATTTGTCAAACAAAACATATTAATGATCCGTTACAAGGAAACTTATGCACCCCCGACGTTCTTAATGGGCTTAAAATATCAGGATTACCAAATCATAGGTTGGTGCTAAAAGTTGGTGTTCCGGTAATGCTACTACGAAACCTAGACCAACAAAATGGGTTATGTAACGGTACTAGGCTACAAATCATATCACTTGGTAATCGTGTTATAGAAGCCGAAATAATCTCTGGAAGTAATATTGGTACCCGAACATTTATTCCAAGAATTAATCTGATACCGTTAGGTAAAAAGATCCCTTTCAAGTTCTAGAGAAGAAAATTTCCATTGTCTGTCTGTTTTTCAATGACGATGAATAAAAGCCAAGGTCAATCGTTATCCAAAGTTGGTTTGTTTTTAAAAGAACTTGTTTTCACCCATGGATAGTTGTATATGTGGCGCTATCAAGAGTAAAGAGCAGAGACGGGATAAAGTTGTTAATATTGGATGCAAATGGTAAAGTTACTAATCAAACAACAAATGTTATGTACAAGGAAATATATTCCAAAATTTATGAAATAATATTTAGTTTTTTGAATGTTATTGTAATTTGCCTACAAAATTTTATTTTATTTATGAGATTGTCTTACGTAATTGTAAATAGTTTATGTTTCTTTTCATCAATCGTGTAGTACACGGGTACTAAGATAGTATTATAAGATAAAGAAGGTTGGCTTTAATGAATAAAAAAACAGAAAGAAAAAAAAAACAGTCAACCATACAAGAACACATGCACTTGCCGCCCACGAGAACAAATGAAAAGCGTTTACTGTATATGTCAATTTGTTTTAGTAAAGAGTAATATACGTGATAGTGTGTTGTACTTAAAATATATATATATAAATGTGTGTGAATTGCAAATCATGAATTTGAATTCATGAGGCTGTTGGTGAGAAGACCCAACTGCCGGTGAAAGTATGGTCTGGTATAAGTAAATCTGATATAGTAACAACAAGTCTGGATAGCAGCAACTTTAATTCAGAAAGTAGCAATTTTAAACTTTGACATCAACTTTAATTCTAGAGTTAGCAAATTTGAATTTTAGAAACAACAAATGTAATTCTAGTGACATCAACTTTAATTCTGGAAGTAGTAACTCTGACACTCTCTCAACCAACTTTCAGATTCCTACAAAATCCACTTTGCCAACTTATCATTTTCTTCTTATCCATCTATCTATTTGTATTTCAAGAAGACCCAATTCACCACCTGCTTATCTTTTATCTTATCTTGAACGTTTATTTGTAAACAAATATTTCAAGTTGCCCAAGATTAGAATAAATAGAGAAGTCTTCAAGACGAAAGGGGGTGGAACACTTACGACCGTTCTTTTATTTGCAAGTACTTTTAAAGTAGAATTTATTAGAGAAGGTCTCCACTCAACTCCAACAGAAGAAAGTCACCCATTTTCAACCCGTTTCGTCTATGGTTCGTTTTGTTGCATTTTTATTTTTATTATGTTTCGATTCGAACTTGTATTTTATTCAGGTAATTTTGTAATCAAAATGGGCTAAAAATATTTATTCACTTAGTAAATGATGAAGCTTAATTAACCATTAATAATATTTATGTGATTTCGATTATGATTATGTGAAACTTTTGTTTACCGTTTATTTTATTTAACTATCATGTTTATTATACTCTGATTAATAATTCTATCCGATAAAGGTTTTGATTATACCATGTTGAACAACTGTATAACTTAAAGTCTTTTATTTATGAAAATATAGGTCCGTTTTCATAACATTATATTAGACCTAATAAAAGGGGATTTGAATCAAAGATCTTGATTATATAAACACGAAGTTTTCACAAAGTAAAATAGATTTATAAACATGGTTTCAACCAGACTTAATGACCAATCTGAGGTGGTTAATATATGACCATAGTATTAACTTTCCAACTGATTGTAGGATTCTAGATATGAGACCTCGGACCTTAAACGACTTTGGTAAATTAAAAATAATTAGATAACTTTTTATGCAGAGTGGCTATCAAGTTTCTAATTTATTTTTATTGTGGTAATCTTAAATAGAGATGATTTGAGGTGGTTAGCACGTGACCATCGTGTTAGCTTTCCAACTAATCATATGGTTAAATAATGAGACCTCGGAGTTTAACCTGCATTTAAAACCACTAATACATAATCATATCATAGTTTTGTAACATAAAATAATTTGAGGTGATTGGCACATGACCATCACGTTAATTTTCCAAAGAATTATATGGTTAGGGAATGAGACCTTGGATTCTAGCCTACATTTGTTTATGAATGTCGAAATCACATTCGTTATTAAAATTAACTAAGCGGGTTTACAGTCTAAGTGAATACTTTCTTTCTAATTATTATTCTAACCATTTATTTACTTGCATTTTATCTTTCTAAGCATTTGTATCTTCACAATCAACAACCTTAATCAATCGACTAAATAATGACAAAGATTTATTATTGTAAGGACCAAATCTAATAGGATGACGCATCAAAGAATTACCGAGTTGTTCAGAGACCGGAGATGGAAGAAACTGGACTTTGCGAGAACTTGATCAAGGGTAAAGTTCTCGCCCCGACAACTTTGCAGTTCTCGCAAAGCCCAAGCCCATTGATACCGAATCCTTTGTTATTAACTATAAATAGATAGAACTCCCATGTATTTGGGTCAGATGAGTGGTTAGCCATTTTTGAGAGAGTTTTTGTTCATAGTAATCTCGATCCTTATTGTTTATCAGTACAAGTTTACTTTGAATCAACTTGTGTCATTCGGTTGTTTCTTGAATCATTCACGTAGATTAGTTTCCGCATTCTCTACATGAGAAAGTTGTTGATATCGATTATTGGAGATCCTACGAAGTCCGGACCTTACAAGTGGTATCAGAGCTTTGAAGCTCTTTGAAGGTTGGTCGATATCATCAAGATTCAAGGTACTGGTTCAGTTTTTTTTTTGTTTTTTAAACTTATCCATTTGTTTAGTGTTTTTCAGAAATATTTTTTCTGAAAAAATCGTTTGCTGGAATAGCTTGGGAGGTTCAAACTTTGATTCTATTGATTCTCATTACGGTTAAAGTTGGTGTTTTTGCAAAGAACTGGTGCATATTCTTCTTCGTGTTCATCGGATTTTTTAAAATTTCTTCTTCGTGTTCATCGGATTTTTTAAAATTTAAATCGTTGATTTTGTGGAGTTTCCAATTTTATCGGGTTTAATTTTGGAAAGTTCATGGGAAAAGTTACTAGGAAAAGTTATCGGGAAAAGTTCTCGGCTAAAGTTCATGGGAAAAGTTTTCGGCTAAACCAAAATTCTCGGGAAAAATCAAAGTTCTCTGCTAAACCAAAGTCCTTTAAAAAAAATTCTCTTGTTGGTACTTGCTGTTTTCACAAAAATTCTCGTGAAAATACTTTAGGTTTATTGAAATTTGCGCATACCGGTCTGTTGATTGAGTATACTTCTGCATATACTATATTTAAGAATACCTCCGCGTGAACTATCGACATGAGAGAAAGTAGAAAGGACATGCTAAAGCAAAAGTTTAATATTTTAAGAGTATACACTATTTCCGCATTCTCTATGTGAGAAAGTCGTTGATATCGATTATTGGAGATCCTACGAAGTTCGGACCTTACAATTATCAGTGAGCTATCGTGTCCTTGGATCGATACTTGGTTCTTACCGTAACTATACTACATATACGATAGGTATGCTTGCCTATTTGTGTGTATATTAGTGTTATGGTAACAATCATTTTTATAAATTTTAAAACTCAATTGTGTAAAACTTTCGTTGAAAAAACATATACATGTTTACGCACATCAATATGCATTCATTGTTCACCAAGCTTCCAGCGGTTCACGTAGGCGTTACTAAAAGCATTTTTTTATCAATATCTCTATGAAAATGAAATATAGATCAAAACCGACATTAAATTATTGCGTTGTGTTTTGGGCATATTACTAACAACATATAAATTATGAAATACACAACATTAACATGATAACATATACATGGTTCTCATATAGCAACACATCACCCACTCTCTATAAACCCACGACAATATGTGTCATTATATGCATTCATTGTTGACCAAGCTTCCCAGTGGTTCACGTAGGCGTTACCGGAAGCATTTTTTTATCACCGTTGAACGAATCAATTGTTTTTAGACCGACCACACAAATTGCATCAATTTGAATCATCGGGGACTAGTAATGCCACTCTCATTAAATGGAAGGAATACGTCCATTTAAACATATACATCTCACAATTTGTTTTCAAATCCTTTGAATTTTGATCTTGTTTGACTACACCATACCTGGCACAGTGGATGCATACGGAGGCGGACCTATCTTATGGGTAGGGGTAGCCTCCGCTACCCCTCAACTTTTACGCGCAGTGTAATTTTTTTTACGGTTTTATGTATCCGGTTACCCCTTACGTTACCCATGAGAAAAAAATTACGTTACCCCTCAAATTTTTTTAAAAGCTCAACACTTCATAAAAGGTCCAAAATTTTATAAAAAAACTAATATTTTATAAAAATCACTTCATAAAAAGTCCAAAATTTTATAAAAAACCTAATACTTTATAAAAAAATCCCCACATTTTATTAAAGGTTTTGAGGTATTTGGTTTTAATAAAACATTTGGGACAGCCCAAATGTTCAATTCTCAAACCCAACTTACCCAATCGGTCGGCCAAGAAGAAAGACAGAGAGCGGGAACCGTGAGAGTCAGAGACCGACCACTCGACCAGTCGCTCGACCTGAGCTGAGACCACCGCCCGGCGCCGCTTCTGCCAAACCACAGTTCTCCGCCTCTGCAGTTCGCATGTTACCGTAAAAAAAAATTGTTTACATGAAAGTACGGTAAATTTTTTTTTTCAATTACATGAAAGTACGGTAAATTTATTTTTTTTGTTTCATTTACATGAAAGTACGGTAATTTTTTTTTGTTTCATTTACATTATAATACGGTCAAAAAAAAAATTTTCGCTACCCAATAATTTTTGTTCTAGATCCGCCACTGGATGCATAGTCCGACCATGATAATTTTGTCCAATAGATAAAACATCCTCTAACGTGATTGGAAATTCTCTAATATGAATATATGATTAATTATATTTAACACTTGTATCACATGTTCGTATTTTATTTTTATAAACAATAAGCAGTAAATCTCACAATTTATGACAATGTATGCATGAACGCACCAACATCTTTGTGCATCAAAATACATCAACTTAAGATACATGTTTAAATTGTGGTTAAGATCACATAAAAATGAACACGTTTTTATAAACCTTTTAAACACGTTGAAGAGGTAAGACCCGAGTTGCAACCCAAATACCCATGGCATCATGACCACGCTTTTATAAAACTTTTAAACATGTCTTTTATAATCTAAGCCAAAAAAAAATTTCTTTAAAAAACAACTCAAGGGTTAAAAAATACTAGTTTAGTGAAGAAATGACTTGTGATTAAATAAAAGATGCAAAATTCTGAAATGGCTACTCAACGACTAACCATCTAGTAACATATTCACCTTGTTATATAAAACTACATCGTTATATAAACTACATCATTGTATCCAAGGTATTATACATCACACATGTCGTTGTCGTCTTCAGCACGTTATATAAAGCTATATCATTGTCGATTGAGAGGAAGGTTAGTGAGGTTCAATATGGAGACATGGAGGTTATAGGTTTATGCACTATGAGGGTTTTACTAGACGTTTCTTATTTAAAATAACAAAAGTGGGGGACGGAAATAGACGGGGAACACTACAGTGTCAAGGAAATGGGAACTGAATGAGGATGTTAATGGTGCTGTAGAAGGCCGTGACAGTCAAAGGGATCAAAAGGAACATTAGACGGAAAAATAGACCGCTGACCATCTTTGTTATCTACACACGTTGAGATGGGCGGCCCAACGAAAATATTTGAGCCTTCTTTTAATTGTCCATTTCCAGCATCACATTTTGTAGAATAAAAAATAGGCCCCCCATTTAATTCCTCATAGTAAGTGTTGGGTGGCCTGTCACACACCAACCGACGGCGGAATACGTCCGGGTGGACGTGTAGACTGTTCATAAGCACATGATCAACTATAATTTCATATGTTCATTAAATCATGATTTCATTACATAAGTTCAATCAACAACCAAAAATCCAATACATCAACATGTTCAAATTCTTTGTTCACTAAGTCCAAACATTATATGTGGTTGGTCAGACACAATACATCTATCATTGTATACCGTCGGCTTGTACTGAGTTAATGATTGCACTTGCACTATACACAAAAGTATGTAAATGTTGTTTGTACTAATAATGTTCAAGCATATGACACAAATTACACACATGATCATAATGTTTGAATTGTAATAATTGCAAATAGTTTGAATGTAATCATGTTTCACCCCAAAGATATAAAAGTGAAAGGGGCTATGTAAACTCACATTGGGTTGTGTACGAGTATCACTACACAAAGATGCAATGGACAACACAAGAGTTTGCCTGTGAACCGCTTACGTATGCCCTAGAATTATAAGCATAATATTTAGGGATACAATAGGATTTTGTGACGACGACACGGAAGATTTGAATGTCCTAAAACATATTTAGGATTAACGATTTGACAAACGTGTCATCGGTAATAAGGAATTTCTTAATATAATAATTGAGATGGACGCGTTTTGAATCGAAAGTTTTCTAAGTACGAATAATATTAATAATTAAATATATTCATGAGTTTGTACCATTAAATAATGGTCTAGGAAAATAATATAATTTATTATATTATTTTTAAGTTTAGAGAAATAACACGGTAGCAAATTTCATGACAAAATAATAAATATATTATTTTATTCAGGAATTATGAGTGTGGGTAATAATATAAGTAATTATATTATTTTTAATCATGGGGAAATAGTAATTAACGAGTTATAACATAATAGTTTTAGGTGTAAATAAAATAACTATTTCAATATTATTATTATTAACACTCTAAAAGAGATATAAATCCAAACCCGAGCCTACGAGTGTTTTCCGGGTTCAAAACATATTAATATAATATAATAATGTCATAGGGATTAATTTTATAAAAAGGAAATTAATGAAAAAGTTCCAAAAAAATATTGCAGGAGACCGGTTTCGAACCCGGGTCTCTTACGTAACGGCTTAATGACTTAACCATGCCCGGCTGCTAGGGTCTCGCACTAAGTCCCAGAACCAATTGTTTATAACACAGATGGTTCTTGTGTTCATCCCCCTCCCATCGAAGCCGAGCCAATACCAGTCCCAAAACCCACGATTTGGACTTCGATTGAACCAGAGGGCATAGGGGTTTTGATTATCGAGTTTTGGCGATCCTGTGTGTGAATTTAATTTAAAAAACAATTAATTTTGGATCGTTTAATTACGGATTGAAGGGCCGAAACCCTAGATCAAGAACACAAAATCAAATTGGTCAATTTCGATAATAAAATCTGTTGGAATCATAGGGCTATCATTGCTTAGGTTATTGCGAACCTACTGATATAAATTAATTGGATTATAAGCGTGTCTAGATTAGGGTTCAATTGAATCCGAATGAATATGAACCCTAGGTTGGGTTTTTGATCAATTCGATGTTATAAGCCGCTAAAAGGTTAGAGCTTTTGATTTAGGGGTGGAAATGTAGCTAATGGTGTAAGAAATTACCAGACTCAATGTCGAATTGATGGTTCCCGACCAAAACACAGCCGCGACTCCGAAAGCGTGGTCTCTGGCGTCTCCTGCCAAAATGGGATTTGCAAAAGCTTGACAGAGGTTCGAATGAGGTGCGCAGAGGGTTTGGTTGCAAAATTATTATACCAAATGATCGAATTGAGAGGCTTTAGCTACGGTTTCGACGGTTATGTCTTGAATACCCACAATTGGGTTTAATTCGACACAATGATGGTGTTTAAAATTGTAATAACGACCGTTAATGACTTTAATGTGAAAGTCAGTTACAATGTCGCACGAATTTTAGGTTTAGATTCGAATTTGGGCTAAGAACACACCGATTTGACTTTTGAAAGTCAAACAAGAACTAGAACTCTTGATTTTGACTGTCCTGGGTCAACAGATTGAGTTTAGGCTAATTGCACAACTAGTTCCTACAGTTTTAGTTTGAATTCTGGCAGAATTAGTCCTTGGGGTTAGAAATTGAGTTAACTAGGTTAAAATTTAACTGGATTTGGTTAACGGAGTTAACTCTAAATGACAGTGTGTCACATGGCCCATTCGGAAGCGGATCAAAAACTCTAAAATGTCCAACTATTTGTGACCCATCACTGAAATCCTTTAAATTTGTTGGCGCACCAAAGGCTTGTAGTTCCATGCATGGGCTCGATATTTTGATCCATGGGTCTATCTTTTACATTTAAATTAGCAATAAAATTAACATTTCCATGCAAAGCATCTCCACGTGAATTTTTGTGATGGAGCCTTCAATTTGAAATTGCAAACAAATAGGTTCTCCACATGGAATGCTTACCGTATTCCCCATAAGCTTATCCTTAATTTTGGCAACCTCAGTTATCTTTCCATTTTGAAAATCCACAATGACAGGAGGTGTATTTGGAATTTCCAAATTAAAATCAATATTTTCGGTAGAATTGCCCATAGGTTTAGTATAGTAATCCCCATCATATCTTCAATTTGAATTTTCAAATTCAAATCATACCCAAAATAAAAATCCGAATCAACATTCAACTCTCCTGAGATTGTCAGTATTCTAATTGGGATTACACCACCTCCAGCCAAGTTAACGCCACCAGGAGCTACCCCATCACCACTATTCGCAACCTCACCATCTTTTAAAAACCCATCAAAGATGTATTAATTCCTTGACTCCTTTTCGTAATTACTTTCGTCCCAAAAGACGGTACACGAAACGGGTTCCGCCTTGCACCTCTCATGTTGCAACTCCAGACCGCGGACTCGTTGTCGGAGCCGTTTGATCTCTTGTTCCATTTCAAGATCGTAGACTCGTTGCCAGAGTATTTTGTTTTAAGATCCCGTGGGTCGGGACCAACTCCACCGTTGCCTTTGTCGGCGGTTATGTGATTTGAAGATTGATCTTTTCCACGAGCACGTGAATAGAAAATACTCATGTCACCGCCTCAGTCGGCGATTCTATGAGCAAGCAAGTATTCACCTCCACGCCGAGCCACTTGAGAACCAAAAGCTCTGATATCAAATGATGCAGGTACGTATCAACATAATCAAATGGTCAAAACCTAGATGTTCTAAATGCTTCAAAACTCATAGTTTTGGAAAATAAAGATTCAATCTCAAAACTAATCTCCTTCACTAAGTTGCAAAATTAAAATACTTATAGCGTTTAAAAACTAACAAATAATACTAAATTAAAAATAAACGATAAACACCAACTAACAATCCAAATAAAAAAAAGATAATTAAAAAACTTTGAAATTCAAACTTGTAAATAAACCTTGCATCGGTGTAAATAGTGAGAAAATAAAGATAGTACATGAGATCTAGAAAGCCCATATAACTACCAATATAAGTAGTTGGTACATAAACCAACGGTACAAGAATAACTATATTAGACCCAAAAATAATCTCAAAGAAATAAAGTGCATGTATGACTATTCCAATAAGTGCTACCATGAAATATATTCTCCTATAAGAGCATCCGGTATATCACTCTTAATCACGCCGTGGTCCTAGGTAGCCTCCACAATCACGCCATGATCAACCTAGCACACCGCCCCCTTGTTTTTTTTCACCGCGTGATCTTTTGCCGTGATTTTTTTCACGGGAGAAATGGAGTCATTTTCGAGGAAGGTTACGTTAAAAAAAAAGAGAGCGCACCTGATGAAGACAGACGAAGAAGAGAGCGCACCTGATGAAGGTTATCTGAGATTTGGGACATCAAGCAGAGAAGATGAAGACATAGGCGTTGAAATGATGAGCCAGGAGGAGGAGTTAGGATTTGCTTATATTTTTTGGGCTAGCCAGTCCTTCAATCCACATATTCTTTTTTACGGCCAGTCCTTCAATCCAATTTCACATGGTCCATCACCTCTATTTTTATACTAAAATAATCAAATTGTTTAAAACTTTAATTACCTTGTTTTTTCGTTTTTAATACGCGTTAATTAAATAGGAATATATTAATCATAGTCTCAAGGTTATTTTAAAAACTAGCGTTAATTAAATAGGAATATATTAATCATAGTCTCAAGGTTATTTTAAAAACTGTTTTATAGTTTTTTTTTTCTAAATGACTCTTATTCAACCAACCCAAACTTATGAAGTTAAACAATTTTATAAATAATAAAAACTGACTATTAGATATAGATATGTTTTATTTTATTTAAATGAAAATTAAAAAAAAATATTTAATTATCACACCACCACAATCACACGGGTATATCCCCTGCCTAGTGATGGGTGGTGTGATAATGAGGGTAGTGACGTGGCGCCACATGACGTGCACTTTATTATCACACCATACCACAATCACACATGTACACCCCTTGCTCTAACTTAACTGAATTCTATTTTGTTTTACCAAACATATGAAAGAACTGCATCAAAATGCGTTACCTGTTCTAATCAATTCCAAAAACTCAAAATCAAGAACATTAATCAATAAAATTTCATGGATTTCATAACAAAGGTATGAGAAACCCTAGTTGAAGAACCCTATGATGTTGATTGAAGAAAGATTAAAGAAAGCAACATATTCGTAAGAGCCAAAGATTAAAGAAAACACAAAGAAAGAAGAAAATATCGTATAATGAATAGACTTGTCTGATGTAAGGGTAAACGAAGTGAAACAACAGAAGTAAGTTGTAAAAGAGGCGAGGGAGGAAGGCGTAAGAGGTTTTGAGGGAACAAAAAAAACCGACCAAGGTTCATATCTTTAAAGCGGATTGAAGTGAACCGCTTCAAGAAAAACGAAAAAAAAAACGGAGCTAAAAGGGATCACACATAAGCCTTTTTGTGTGGGACTATAATGTCCAACCACCAGGAGGGCTTTTATTAATTTAGCTGAAACAAAAAGTACATAAAATACAATACACGTGTAAAAATCTAATTCACTTAAAGACAATATTGATTTCAAAATTAAATAACACATCACCACATGTTTTAAACTCAAGAACCATAGATTTAACCACTGGCTTTGGTCGAGTGGTAAGGTAATAAAGGATTGAACGAAGCCAGGCAAGTTTAAACCCGAGCCAACCCGGGTTTTAGTCCGAAGTGCGTTACGCTAGCGGGTCTTGGCTCGTGTAGCGGCGCAACTGCTGTCAAGGGACATCAGGCTCCATGGTTTCCCAGGGAACGCCTAACCCCTCGCTCTGAACCCGCAGGCCCGGTTCAGACAACGTAGTGGTCAGTTATTGAGGGGTGATGAGTCTCCGACTTGTAACAAATGCGACTGCCACTCAAAAATAAAAGTCGCCGTTCAAAAAAAAAGAACCATAGATTTAAATTTTAATTTAATATAGGAGATATTTGGACACACAACATAGAAAATCATGTTACTAGAAAAGAAAATTCAAATTATTCTATTTGAAAATTATCAAATGTTAGCATCACTCAATGGGTTAAGATGTCATTTGGGCAACACCTTTCTAGAACGACTCGTATAATCCGTGAAATCAATCATCTACGATTCCTTCAATCTGGAAAACTAAACGGATCAGCGGATCAGATCCAAATTCACACCTAAATCATTCACTTGTACGCCTAATCACGTTAAGATCGATCACAAAACCAGTCAACATCAACAACAATCGTCAGGTTTAATGTCTTCATCCAGCCGGACATCTCGCCGCCGGCGGTTCTAGATTCACACACCGGTCAGTCTCTTTCGTTCAAATCTTCTTCCACAACGATATGAACTCTTCATCATCGAATTCGAATCACGCGTTCCGGAATTCGAACGAAACAAATCAAATTTTAGGGTTTAATTCGCCGGCGGGAGCCGCCGGTGCCGGATTAGGTTCAAATGTTTTACGGCCGCGGCTTATGAAGATGAGAAGGCAAACTTCTAATAATCCTAGGTCTACTCCGGTCTCCGGTAGCCGCCGTGGAGAGGAGGCTGATCCTGGGCTAGGGTTTAATCCGTTTCGGACTTCATCAGAATCGATTTTCGTCGATTCGAGTTCTGTTAATCTTCCAACCACGTTTTCGTTTGGATCTGGTAGCAGTAATAATAATCCCAGCCCTAATTTGGGAGTTGTTGATGATTTGGCTAAATTGAAAATAGATAGTAATAACAGTCATACTAAAGATATTGGGGCAAATGCTGCATTTCAATTCAAAGCATTTGAAAATGAGAATAAGAGTAGTTTTAGTCAACCCATGGCTGATCAACTACCAAATGAGATTAACAAATTGAACATTGGAGATTCTGGTAGTAATCTTGGAAGTATGAAGAATCTTCAAGATGTGAATCCGTTTAAGAGCCGGTTTAACAATACATTTGGTGGCAAAGTGGATGCGGAATTACAACACGAAATGCACAAACTGAATCTTGGGAATCACACAAATGTTGGGCAGGATAGCAATAGTTTAAAAGGCTTTGTGTTTAGGAGGTCAGAGGCTGTGAATCATGGCAAGCAGCAGAGTGAAGACAATGTTAAAGTAAGTGGTGATAGAGATGATAATTTGAAAAACTCTGTGTTTGGATCAAACAGTATGCATAGTGAAGAAAATATGAAGGCGGCTGATTTAATATCAGATAGGATGCGGGGACTGAAAGTAGGTGGAGCTGGAGAAGACTTTGTGTTTGGTCAAAATGTTGAACCAAAGGTATATGAGGCTACAACATCTAGCAATTTCCAAGCATTTGGTAATTCTTATTTTACAAGTAGACGTGAAAAGAACACTGAGTTTACTTTTTCTAGCAAATTGGATAATTCCCGGGATCCTAATGTAGAATTTAAAACACCTGATACAAAGGGGGGGTTATTTTCTAGTGCAAAAAGCATACCAGAAGCTAGGTTGAAGAAAAAGAAAGGAAAAGTTAGAAAGCCTGTGATTGGTCAACGGGAGCCTAAACAAGATTTTGTGTTTGGTCAAAGTTCACATCAGGTTTCTGAGAGTTCTGAGGCTTACTCACCGATGGATGTTTCCCCATATCAAGAAACATTAGCTGATAATTATTCTAGAGGAATATCTGTGACATCAGATGATGCTACTTCCCAAATAAATGACCAAAATAGTGTGTCAGATGAATCACATATAATTAATTCAAATATCACAACAGATGAAGATTTAATTATTGCTACACAGCGGTTAGATGTTAATGATGGTGATGTAAAATGTGAAGCTTCCGAAACAGAAACCTTTAAATCTGCAATGGAAAACTTGGAGTTTAGTAGTGATACTTTTGCTACAGCATTAGATTCTGAATTGAGCTCCACTGCAACTTCTGGGAATCAAGAAAAATCTGGCACTCGTATATTTGAGTTCGGGTCAAAATTAGAAAATATAAGCAAGGAGAATTTCACTTTTGCTGCTTCTACATCCGGTCAAAATCAAATGTCACCAGAGACACGTAAGCATAAAAAGAAACATTGGTTGAAGACCAGTCAAGATTCTTACAGTTCAACATCAGATGCAAAAAACACGTATGCATCATCTTCTACTTCGATTTTGTCTCCTGGGAGTACCCAAAAAGTTGATATGTCTATATTATCAAGTAAAAATAAGGATAATTTTAAACCGATAAATGATCAAGATTCAAAGCATGGAACTTCAGCAACTGCATCAGTCAGCATCGCAGCGGAGGAAGTCTGTGAGAAATGGCGATTGAGGTGTTAGATTCTTTTTTTTTCTTTTGCAGGGCAAGGCCTTTTCTTATATGGGCAGTAGAACTTAATTTGTGTTACTAGTTAATTAGAGGTGTCAATTTCTACCCGTTTAATAATAAATGGGTTCCTTTGAGTTATGTTTTGTTTTAACAAGGTCGAACGCAGTCCAAAGTGTAGTTTTATTCCATACAGCCTACTGAATCAATTTATCAAAAAGATATAGGCTGGTAATTGCATAGAAGGGTAATAAACGTTGGTCGGATTTCTATTTGGGATAACTCACTTTATTTGCACCTACCAAAAGGCTCAAACTTCTTTTATACTTTATTTATAAATAAAAAAGGCTTAAACTTTCAGAAATTCCATTTAGGGTAATCTGTTGATTGGTTTAAGTGATTATTTGACAGCTGACTTATCAGTAACTTTGATAATTCTGACCTTTTTCCGTTGAAGTGGCGCCTGAAAAATGGTCAACTTACAAGATTACCTTATATGATTTTTTTTTGAAGATTTGAGCCTTTTTGTGGGTGCAGACAAACTGTGTTACCCCAAATAGAAACCCAACAGAAGTTCGTTATCTTTTCTTGCAATTTGCTTTTATTGTAATAGTATAGTTTCTGTAATCATATTTAATACGCTAGTTATTAATAAAAAAAGAAATGGACCATAAAAGCTTTTCTGAGTCAACCTAACTTAACCCGTACAGTCTCAACCTGTACTATAAACATTATTCACTCTGACCTGTTACCCAACCCACCCATTTGTGACCTCTGCAATTAATGATTTCTTGTTTTGTTCTAAGAGAGATTTTGAATTATATCAGGGGAAACCAAGCTTATGGTAATGGGGATCTTGCTAAAGCAGAGGATTATTACACACAGGGGTTAAATTCGGTTTCTCAAACTGAGAAATCTAAAGGTTGCCTTAGGGCTTTGATGCTATGCTATAGCAACCGTGCAGCTACTAGGATCTCTCTTGGAAGGATGAAAGATGCTTTAAAAGATTGCCTGATGGCTGCAGCAATAGATCCTAATTTTCTCAAGGTTCAAGTTCGTGCTGCACAGTAAGTGTCACTTCTGTTACTTTTTTATAGGTTTTATTGTTTTGTTGTCATTTAGTTATATCTTTATGTGTGAAAATGCATGCCGGTTAAGTAATAAATTTACTGGTTGCTAGAGCATTGTAAGAAGTTAAAGTCTCTATTTATTAAACACATAGAGGTGGCAAAATGGATCAGTCAACGGCTGGCTAACAGGTCAAAACATGAAACCTGCTAACAGGTCAAAACATGAAACATGTCAGGTTGAATTGACCCCGGACACTCTTTTCCAATATTTTCCCTCTAAATAATTAGTGACAAATATGATCTCCAAAATATGTTATCTTAATAATAATGCAACTTTAATGAGCTTCTATCATTAAAAACACACTTCAGGCAACTTTTTTTTGACATGTTTCTTTTCAAGCTTAACTTGTTTTTTATTTCATCAATTTGACTAATTAGAGAAAACATAACCCAAATTGTCCCTTTCATAGGTAATGGGTCGAAATTGTCGCCTCTATTTACACGTGCTGTTCATTTTTCATTGTGTTCATGCATATCAAACATGCCATAACAGTTGCATATATATGTGTGTGTGTAGGGTCGTTGAATACAAAACCCATTTTAAGTAGAGGACTGCAAGAACCTCATGGGCACTTGTTTTGAACGTATATATATGTGTGTATGTGCGAGCACACCCTCTGATACATATGTATGTATATATAGACATATGCATATGCATATGTTTGTTTGTATATACATATACATCTCTGTATGTGTGTTTATCAATAACCATCATACGTTGGACATTGGGACCCTTTCTGCTTACTAGTCAATGGGGTCAATGTGAGGTGCTCCCTCCGAATGGACTAGGCAAGTTTTGGGCTTTATGTTCTATGGGATTGGCCCATAAGGTGTTGCTAGCACCTAGTTGGAATTGAACATTCAATTTGTTAATAATATAATCAATAATAGCTTTTTTTTACTTTTAATAATGTTATTATATCTGTTCAAAGAGCAATAATCTTTTATATATGTTCAGTTGTTACCTTGCTATTGGAGAAGTTGAAAATGCAACTTTTCAGTATATGAAATGCTTGCAGTCAGGGAGTGACGTCTGTGTAGACAGAAAGTTATTAGTAGATGCCTCTGAGGGTTTAGAGAAGGCACAGGTATTTCAATTTCTTTTTAATCTTTTTATTGTATTTACTATTTTATAATTAACAATTTTAACTTTACACAACTGCGCACATAGTTTATATCATGCTTAATTTTCTCTCTTTTATTTTCTCTTATATAAATCTTTGGTTTTTCAGAAAGTGACACAATGCCTTAAGCAATATACCGAACTTCCACGAAGAACGCCAGAAGATTTAGAATGTGCTTTGAAAGTTATTGATGAAGCTTTGCAGATAAGCAATTATTCAGAGCAATTGCTTCAGATGAAAGCAGATACTCTACTCATGGTTTGTATTACCGTTAATAAAAGTGTTCAATTTCACTTGACACATAGTTGATAAAAATGTTTGTGTACTGGCTAAATAATCCAATATGTCCTTTAAGGACAAAATAAGGTAAAAGTTACAAACAAGAAGTAATGATCAGTAACTGTTAGAGGTGGCGACTGGCGAGTTTCACCTATTTACTCAAACAGGTCAAATAAAAAAATATAGCTAAAAGTAGAACTGGTTGAGGGTCCCCCAAAGTGTATTTTCAATGCATACAACCTCCTAAATTGATATATTTAAAGATTTAGATTATTATTGTTATATTATTGTGTTAGTGGTCATATTTAATACATTAGTAATTTATTAGTAAAAAGTAACAAAATGGACCAAAAAGTGTTTCTTGTCAACCCGACCATTTCCACACGTACTAATAAATGGTCTGTTTTGACCCCTTTACCCGATCCACCTATCTTGCCAACTCTAATAATCGGCAAAAAAGTAAATATGATTGTGAACATACCGAGAAAAGAAACGTTGCATTTTTGGGACCACCAGGCTAGGGAAGTAGTTTGACTTTATGATTTTTGTTATTTATTGTGATAATTTAGGTCTGAATTCGGTGATCATATGTCTGGTTTTGCAGTTACAGCGATATGAACAAATTATTCCGATGTGTGAGCAGACTTTGAGTTCTGATGTGTCAGACTCATGGAGATTAAACCTGATTGTTAAATGCTATTTTTATTTAGGAAGGCTCGAGGAAGCTCATGAGTTTATTAAAAAACAAGAGAGTTCTGGGCATATTACCGAAAGGTATCCGTTTAAAAAACAAACACCTTTCTAGAGGTGGCACTTTCAAATCATTTTTTAATCTCAAATTGGCCGAATAAAAAAATTGGCTAGAAAAGGGAACGGGTCAAATGGGCCTGGCGGGTTGAAAGTCACTTGAAATGTATTTTTAAATGCATACAGCCTCCTAAATCTCTTTATTCAAAGATTCAGATTATTATTGTAAAATTTTTGTTTTGGTAATCATATTTAATGTAGTAGATATTTATTAAGAAATGGCCGAAAAAGTGTTTCTGGTCAACCCAAGTACCCAACCTAACCCAACCATTTTTGTGTGACCATGATAATGGTAAACTCACATGACATCACCAAGATCCTGCTAATCAATGGGATAAGGTAAAACGCAGCAACGCAGCTTGCGTTGGGCATGTGGTCTTCAAGAGGAAACCTGGCCATTTCGCACTAAAAATGACAACTTTGAACCTGAACTTGTTTTGACCCATTACTCAACCCATCTTGCCACCTTGTCATTTTGTAGAACGTTGTTATATATTTTTTTCATGTGTTTTTGTTATTCAGTGAAATGAAAGTTGACAATATGAAATCTAACAGATTTTTCTTATCAAATGTCCAGATTAGAAAGCATGAGTTTGGAGTCGATGATACCTTTAGCTGACACAATATCTGAGCTTTTATCTCGCAAGGTACGGAAATAGTTACATCTATACTTTTTTATTTCTTAAAATTTATCAAATTTTTGTGATTTCAAGTTATTGAAATTACCTGTTTACACCGTGGGATTTGGCATAATGTAATTTAATTATTCTCTTTGTAGGCAGCAGGGAATGAAGCATATAAATCTGGAAGGTATTCAGAAGCAGTTGAAAATTACACTTCTGCCCTATCATGCAGTGTTGAATCACGCCCTTTCGCAGCCATATGTTTTTGCAACCGGGCTGCAGCATACAGGGCTTTGGGCCAAATTTCAGATGCCATTGCAGATTGCAGCTTAGCTATAGCTCTTGATCCAAGCTATCTCAAGGTTTGCTAACCCGCCGCTTTTTGTAGTGTTAATTATAGTCTTGAATTTATGCAACAAATTGGGGTATTAGTGAGGAACATACAATTTTTTTGACAAGATTGGCCTTTACACTAATTAAAGCAATAATTGCTCATCATTGCAAAAAAGTTTGATTTTTGACCTGGCAGTAGTTTAATAAAAAAGTTGACTAATAAAACCCAGGGGGATGGCCTAATGGTAATATGCTAGGAACTGGCACCTCATCAATAGAGGTGACAACACGAGCGAGGTGTGAAGCTTTGGTGTTGGGGCCAAAATGGGCTTGGGTTAAAACATGTAATTTTTTCTGTACGCCGGGCCAGGTTGACCCAAAACACTTACTTTTTTCCCATTAAGCTATATTTTTTCCTTATAAATATTTTATTTGTAAAATATGATTACAAAAGTTATGTTCTAAATAAAATGATTTAGGAGGTTTTATGCTCTAAAAAGACACATTGGGTGACTATCAACATGTTGTCCTTTCTTTTTTAACCACTTTTTTTTATCTTACATGAACTGCTACTCGTTCATAAGTAAATGGGTTAAAGTTTTCTCCTTTACTCATCAAGCATCGAATCACAAGTGACGTGGAGTAGATGCTTTACATGATGCGTGTGTTTATGAAAAGAAATGATGGACTATTGATTAAGTGTCTAAATGCCCCTTGATAAAACAAAGGTAACTTGTGGGCTAAAACCAATGTTGCTAATTTTAGTATATGTTATTGATAGGTAAAAGGTAGTATAATGATGTGTCTAGCAACCGTGGATCATGCAAGTTTTAATTCTATAAAATAACAAGTAATTACTATTACAAATACTAGAACACGAATACCTAATCTGTTGTAGCACCACAGGTGATGACAGGTAATGGGTTAGTTGAACACACGTAATGGGTTAGTTAAACACAAGAATGATAGTCCCAATACTAAAGCTTTTGTTACTCTCTAGCCTTTAAGAAATTTTGATTTTGAAACATGAAAAGAAATTAACCTAACTTTAAAAATGGAAAATTTAAGAAAGCAAAGAACTAGCAATAATTGACAGGTTTTTAAATTCAATAGTAGAGAAAATGCTCGCACTGAATCGACTATGTTTACTCAAGATGACCAACCCAAACAGAAATTGAAGTAAAGTTGGTTAAGATAAAAGATTGGTTAAGTTCATTTATTTCATCATCTAAAGATCAAACTCAATTAACTATAAATTTTGGATTTAAACCGGGTTACATACTCTGAGTTCTCATGTTGCTAATCCTTCAATACCTGATAAATTAGACAGATTTTACACTCCATAAATTAATTAACACCAAACGTTACTCACATGAATTGAATTAATTATCTAGCTAATTCCAAGCAAAAGTTCTCTCGTCATAAACTACTATTGAGTGCGGAGTTCCTACATCTATTCACTACCAACAATAACAATCAATTAGGTTTAAAGAATCATTAAGACAAACAAGTGGAAATATTACTTAGTCGTAGAATAAAATTGAATTAATCATTAAAAATCACAACTTTATTTCAAAATAATCATCCCTCGTGAGGGTTTGTTTCATCTATGCAAGTAAATGAAATCTACTCCATAATCATGGAGTAGGAATCAAAGGGTTTGTAAAAAGCAAACATCTTGAAAGAACTAAAAGAATAAAAGTCTGAACAAAATTTGAGTTGAAAGTAAAACTTCAATCTTGAATCTGCCACCCATAGTTGTCAAAGACACAAGGCGCAAAGGGTGAGCCTTGGGCCTAGGCGCAAGGCGCTTAAAAAGTGAGGGCCCGAGATAAGCAAGGTGCATAGCACAAATATACCATTTTTGGGGTTTTAGACATGTTTTAGGCTTGTTTAGGGCTAGTTGCGGGCCATTTTTGGATTGTTAAGACCATCTTGCCCGGAATTTGTAGAATTTTGCTAGAATTTTCAGAATTTCAGGATTTGGCCGGAATCTCACTAGAATCCGACCGGAATCTCGCTCGAATGTCGCCGGAGGGCCTGGGTTGCAGCAAGGCGCTTTTCCGGCCCCTCGCCTTGCCTGAGGGCCTACGCGCGCCCGGAGGGCTTTTGACAACATAGCTGCCACCTTCGATTGTTGTCACACTTCTGGAAGCTTGAATCTTGATTGAGAAGTAAAAAACTTGAAATCTTCATTATTCGTTCCTTTATCATATGGTGGGTATTTAAACCTGCAAAACGAATATGAAGTAATTAAGCATCACATTCAGCATTTCATCCTTAAAAACGCCAAATTTGCAAGTATAGTATAGTATAAAACATGTATAATGTATGACACTGTGACATATTATGTAACAAGATCAAGAAGTTGAAATGGGTAGTTGTAGCCTGTGCGGTACAACAATGATAACATTACTCCATTATGATCTTAATGGTTTCAGTAATGTAAGCTTTTCTTTCTCGAGGGTTATTATTGACATTATAAAAATGATATACTTTAATTTCAGGCTATTTCTAGACGGGCCAGCTTATATGAGATGATTAGAGATTATGGACAAGCGGCTAATGATCTTAGAAGATTGGTGTCTTCATTGACATCACAAATGGATAAATCGAATGAGCTAAGACAAACTCAGATCCGGCTTTATAACATTGAGGAAGAATCCAAAAAAGAAATCCCATTAAATATGTACCTCATACTGTAAGTTCTTTTAATCAAATTGTCAACATTTTGTTTGAAAGAACAAAAAACCGTGTCTTTATCGAGTGATGATAAGTTTTTGAAACTTTACAGGGGAGTTGAATCAACTGCTGCTGCATCAGAAGTCAAGAAAGCATATCGGAAAGCTGCTCTAAAACATCATCCTGATAAGGTTGTTAATATGAGTTTGGTTTGGGTCAAAATGGGTATTTTGTACATGTTGTGACAGATCGGGTCGGGCTGACCCAACGTTTCTTTTGTCAAAAAAATTGTGAAAACTTAATGTGTCGAGTATTATTACAAAGTTTATGTTATCATAATAATTATAATTCAAATTTTTATTAATAAAAATCATTTAGATGGTTTTATGCATAAAGTACAGTTTTGGAACTTTCAATCCATTTGACCCGGTTTTTTTAAGCTATTTTTTGTTTTACCTTCTTGAACCCTAATAAGTAGGGTTGAAACAGGCCAGGTGAAGCTGACCTGAAATAATTTTAGTCCAGATTTTAATATGTACTTGATGTGTCAAATATTATTACAAACCTTACATTGATTCAATATTAATGCAAGCTATTGAATAAATGATTTTGGAGGTTTTTTGCATAAAAATACACTTTTGGCAACTTTGAAACATTTGACCTGGTCTCTTACTTCTAAGCCATTTTTTTGTTTTACGTGTTTGACCCGTGAGAGATAAAATATAACCGACTTGACCCGTTTATAAGTAAATGGGTCGAAAACCTCACCTGTATTTAAAATGGTTGTTTTTTTGCTGATGTAGGCGGCCTTATTGGTGAGTAGAAGTGATAATGGGGATGATAGATTGTGGAAGGAAATATCTGAAAATGTCTACAAAGATGCTGATCGGCTTTTCAAAATGATCGGAGAAGCATATGCTGTACTTTCAAATCCATCCAAGGTGATATGAAAATTCCAAATTTTGAATATGATTAATTAACTAAAACGTAGGTTTAATCGTAAACTATTCAACTCGAACACAAAAAAGAGAATTAAAATGACACTTTTTTTTCCAACTAATGGATACACACCATTATTTAACTTTTCTTTATGTCTAAAGGTGGCAAAATGGGCGGGTTGGGTGACGGGTCAAAACTTATAATTTTGTATGGATTGAAATGGGTCGGGTTTTCTTCAAAAAATGTTAAATTATAAACTGTTATAGGTCAAATATGATTACCAAATGTACTGTTTCAATGATAATCAAATTTGGACTGCTTTCGACCCGTTTGACCGTTCCCCTTATAAGTAGTTAACATATTGACCCGTTAGAGATAAACCAGTAACCAAATTGGTCCGTTCACAGTTTGACATTTATTTTTTAGAGGTCACAATATGACATGGATGAAGAAATGAGAAATGAAATAAACAAATTTACAAGAAGCAGTTCAGGAAGAATGGCTGCAGATGTCCAAAGCCCTATATTCGAGAGAAGCGGAAGCAGGCGATTCCCAGATTCTTGGAGACCGTATGCTTATTCCCAATCTAAGGGTCAAGAACGATGGCAATATTCAAGGTATTCTTGATGTATTATCTGTTTAGATTTAGATGCAATTTGTCATCGAAATTCCCAGAGTCCAAAAGGTTGCATGAGAGCATAAAAACATGCAATGATCAAGCAATTTGATCTACAAATCTTGCATTTGTGGACGGAAATGAGATTTTGAAATCACTCGAGCACCTCGGAAATGGTACAATCGTGAAACCGGCACGAACAGGTTGTGATGAAGGGTTTTATTTTTCTTGTATAGTGATTGTTTTATTGAATTGAAACGAATATATGAATTGAGTGGAGAAATTGGTTTATTTTTAATGTTATTATCGACCTTAATGGTATATGACTATTTGTTCATTGAGGCTGTTTAATATGCAAGTAGGAATAGCGACGATCGTATAAACACAATATAGGTATTGCTTTAAATGTGATAGCACAGCGATTTTACAATAACGGTCTTTTTGTCAAGGATGTTTGGAACGAAAGTTTCGTTTTCTGTTAGTATTTATTTTTCTGGTATATAAGCAATTTTGTAACTATTATTTGAGTTATTAATCAAAATTCCTTAAGTTACTCTCTCTCAATCAACATGATGTTAGAGCATACTTGCCTGATTATGTGATTTCATCTTCGTTTTCATTAGATTCTGGTTTTTTTTCTTCTTGATTTCACATTGAAATTGAAATTGACATTTCCCGCTGTCTTTTGATCTTTTCTGGTTCACCTTTGCAATCGTCATCGAATTGTGAGTTTGGATTTGAGTTTTCCCATTTTTGAAGAATTCTGTTGCGTCGGCGAAGGTTTCGTTGCATTGGGCGAAACTTTCTTCTCTTGGCGAACGTGTTTCAAAGATTCGAACGAAAGTTTCTGACGAAACTTTCCTTTTCAATCAAACTTCCAGATGAAAGTTTTCTTCAGGTGAGTTTTTTTATGCGAAAGTTGCCTGATTGGATGATCTTTTCTTTTGTCTTTGTAATGGGTGATACAAATACTCCTGTCATTCATGTTTTACCTATAGGTTCTTCTAATATATTATTCTTGCATCCGTCTGATCATTCTGGGATATTACCTGTGTCCAAGATTTTTGATGGGTCAGCTTTTGGCTCCTAGAAACGAGCTATGTCTATTGCTTTATGTGCCAAAAACATATTTGGTTTTGTCAATGGCACTGTATGTCTGTATCGAGACCCATCACTTCTCTAATTCTTGACTTATGCAAGAGGTGCAATGAAATGTTCATCTCATGGATCCTGAATACTTTTTCATGAGAAATTAGTGAAAGTGTCTTGTATGTTGAAACTACACATTGGCTCTGGGATGAGTTATCTGATAGATATGGACAAAGCAAAGGAGTAAAGTTTTATCAGTTGCAGAAAAGTTTGAGTATTTCTCAAGGGAATGATGCCACTTATTTCACGAAAATCAAGTCTATATGGGATGAGTTGAATGCTCTTGAGCCTATTCCTACTTGTTCTTGTGGGAATGCACATTTGTTAACCAAGCGTAAAACATATCACGTTTGATGCAGTTTCTCATGGGTCTTAATTCATGTTATGAGATGATCAAGAGAAGCATCATTATGATGAACCCCTTATTTTTATTAATCAAACCTATACTTTTCTTATATAAGACGAGAAACAGAGGGATCTTTATTCATTTGCTCTATTTGTCCCTCAAAATTCATCTATGAACGCTAATGTACAAATCCCAAGGAATTCTGCTAATTGCAAGGGCGTTGTGTGTACTCATTTCAGGAAGTCTGGACATGATGTGAGCAAATGCTATCGTTTCATTGGTTTTTCCAATGATTTCAAGTTCACCATACCACCAAAGGTAGCTGCAAATGCTAACTCAGACACAATTACTATATCCGCTTCACAATCTAGTTTGTCTGTAGAGCAATATGCTGCAACTTCTTCAGTAAAATTTTGGGAGTACTACTGGTGTTCCTCATATCCAACCACTCAGCTTTGTAGGTATTATCGCTTGCAATTTGATCAAGGTCGAAATTACTTGGATTATTGATACCGGTGCTAGTGATCATATGCGCTTTGATTTCAATCTGCTTTCTAAAGTTCAGTTGCTTAATACTCCAGTTTATGTTCTTCTTCCAAGTGGCTATGTTTTAACTGTTACACAAGTTGGTACATTTAATCTCACATCTGATTTTTTTTATCTAAAATGTTTTCTTTGTTCCTCAATTCAAACATAATCTCTTGTCTGTTCCTAAACTTTGTCGAGAGTCAAAAGGGCTTGTTCAGTTTTCTAAAACAATTTGTTTCTTGCAGGACCCTTCATTGAAAAGTCCACTGCTCTGGGTAATCTGCTCAATGGCCTCTATATTTGGCATCCCAAATAAACTTTTCTTTGTTTCTGTTGATTACTGTTAAACTTTAGCATTCTAGACTTATCCATTTTCCTTTGTATAAACTCAAACCATTGAACATTGTTTCTAATGCACATGATTCATCTTTTAACATGGTCATATTTGTCCTCAAGCTAGACAACATAAGCTTCCGTTTCCCACTAGCACTAGAACTAGCTCCAAATTGTTTGATCTTGTTCATGTTGATACATGAGGACCATATCGATCTACTACTGATGATGGCTATAATTATTTTCTCACCATTGTTGATGACTATAGTCGAACAACTTGAACTCATCTTTTGACTACTATAGGCAATGCTTTTACCATTATGCAAGGGTTTACTGAAATGGTTGTGACTCAATTTAATATCAAAGTTAAGTGTATTCGATCTGATAATGCTTATGGGTTGGGTTTGGGAAGTCATCCCACTGAATACTTTCTAACTAAAGGAATTATTCATCAAACTACTTGTCCCGGTGTTCCCTAACATAATGGTGTGGTTGAGCGAAAACATAAACATCTTCTTGAAGTTGCCAGATTTTTAATGTTTTAATCTAAATTACCTATTAGTTTTTGGGGTGATTGTGTTCTCACTGCTAATCATTTGATTAATCTTTTCCCTATCAAACTTCTCTATAACAAAACTCCTTATGAGGTTTTGTTTAATGAAGAAACTTCTTATGATCATCTTCGTACTTTTAGATGCTTATGTTATGCCTCAACTCCAACTCAGGGACGTGATAAGTTTCAACCCCGGGCACAAACTTGTGTGTTCGCTGGTTATCCTTTTGGTAATAAAGGCTATAAACATTGCAATCTTGATACTCGTAAAGTTTTTGTTTCTTGTGATGTCACTTTTCTTGAACATATTTTCCTTTCTTTGCATTCTTCTGATCCTTCGTTTTCTTTTCCTTCTCTTCATGAGTTCTTTGATGAGTCAGTTCTTGTTGTTCCTCATATTGTTGATCCTCCTTCGTCTTCTTCTTATTCTTCTTCTCCTCCCACTGTTAATCCTCCTTCAGGTCCTGTTCATCCTGAGGTCCGCAAAGTCAACTTGACCTTCTGTTCCTCCTTTTTACTTGCAAGATTATGTTTGTAATTCTGCTTCCATTGCTTCTCTTGAATATCTCTGTTCTCATACTCTTCCCTGCCTTTGTCAGTCTTGCTGATCTGTCCACAGACTCTCAGCAAATACTACCAAGGAGCCTTCTTCTTATTACGTGGCTACTGAATACCCTGCTTGGCAAGAAGCTACGTCTAATGAATTTGCAGCCTTAGAAAGTAATCAAACCTGGGAAGTTATGTCTTTACCCAAGGGTAAAAAGGCTATCAAGTGTAAATGCGTGTATAAAGTCAAGTATAATGTTGATGGTACGGTTGAACGATGTAAAGCCCGTTTAGTTGTTCGTGGGGATAATCAGAAGGCTGGTATTGATTACAATGAGACTTTCTCCCCCGTCGTTAAGATGACTACTATCCATAGCCTCATTGATGTTGCTACTAAACGACATTGGGTTTTGTATCAGCTGGATGTCAACAATGCTTTCTTACATGACGATCTTGATGAAGACATTTATATGAGTCCTGGCATGCCTTTATCTTCTCCAGATCAGGTTTTAAAACTCAAGAAGTCTCTTTATGGTTTGAAACAAGCCTCTCGGCAATGATATGAGAAGTTATCTGATGCTATCAAGACTAAAGGCTATATGCGCTCTGCCAGTGATTATTATTTGTTTTCAAAGACCAAGGGTGATTCGGTCGTTCATGTGGCTGTTTATGTGGATAACATTCTCCTTACGGGCAATGATGAGAAGGAAATGTCTCCTTTAAAGGATTTCTTACATTACACTTCTCAAATCAAGTATCTTGGTGCTCTTAACTATTTTTTGGGGATTGAAGTTCTCAAGACTGATTCTAGAGTCATCTTGACTCAACACAAGTTTGCCAAAGATCTCTTGACCGAGTTTCGTGCTGACGACCTTACTTCTGTTTTATCGCCTTTGCCTTTACAGTTGCAACTCAAACTTAATGAAGGTCAAGTTCTTGATGAGCCTTTAGATTATCAACGACTTTTTGGTAAGTTGAATTACCTCACCTACACTCGACCTGATCTTGCTTTTACTGTCCAGTTTCTTAGCCAGTTTATTAGTGATCACGGATTCCTCACTGAGATGCTGCATGGCATACTCTTCGTTATGTCAAGGGTACTTGTTCTCAGGGTTTGTTCTTCAATCACAACTCCGATATGTCTTTATCCGCTTATTGTGATTCTGATTAGGCTTCTTCTCCTAACACTCGCCGCTCTGTTAGTGGTTATTTCATTTCTTTTGGTGGGTGTTCCATTTCTTGGAAGTTAAAGAAACAAGCTACCATTTCACTTAGTTCTGGCGAAGCCGAGTATCGGTCTATTCGTCGAGTCACACAAGAACTTGCTTGGTTGACTCGTTTGTTTGGTGGAATTTCGAGTTTCTGGTCTCACTCCTATTCCTTTCAAGTGTGATAGTCAAGCTGCTATTCACAACGCTTAAAATCCCATTTTTCATGAACTCACCAAGCATATTGAGTTGGATTATCATTTTATTCACGAGAAGCTTCAAGATGGGTTAATTTTGCTTTCTCACACTCATACTTCTGATCCACTTGCGGATCTCTTCACCAATAGTCTTGCTGGTCATCCGCACTCAGATTTGATTTCCAAATTGTGGTTATATACACCTCCAACTTGAGGGGGGTGTCGGACGAAAGTTTCATACTTTTGTCCAAGGATGTTTCGGACGAAAGTTTCGTCCAGGAAGTTTCATTTTCTGTTAGGATTTATGTTTCTTGTATATAAGCAATTTTATAACAATTATTTGAGTTATCAATTAAAATTTAAAATTCCCCCAATTACTTTCTCTCTCAATCAACACTTTCTTTCTATTGATGAGCTTGTAAGTAGGAATAGCGAGAATCACACAAACACATATATCTATTGCTTTAATTGCGATAAATAAAACGATTTTACAACAACATAACTGCTTTTTTTTCTTTCTTCCTATTGTATCTCGACTTTGACTGTATCTACTACATACAAGTATTTATGTTGTTGTTACGGTTCACTAGTTAAAATTAGTTTCGTATTAATCACGTATCTTAATTTATTCTGCGTGTGGAAGATTGAAAGTTCAAATTTAGGTACACATATTTGTTTCATTTCAACTTTCAACATAATTGATGAACTTGTTTGTTTGTATTTAGACATATTAAAAGCGACATATTTTTAAGGTTAGGCAGGATCCAAAAGAGTTTTTGTTTTCACATTGCATGAGAAAATGAGTCACTGCCGAGAAAAATTGCATAGCAAGAAAAAAAATATAAATTTCAGAAAAAATAAAAATAAATTTAATTTTTTTATCTTAAAAGAGTTTGATTGGTAACCACTTCTATTTCTTAATCTAAAAGTTAAACTTATTTTAATTATATAATTATCCTTTTGATGTAAAATTAAACTAATTAAAAAACCAAAAACCGTTGCTCGATTCCTTTTCTCCGCTTCCCCTAAAAATGTCGTTGCCTGAGAAGATGGCGTCCCTGTTTCGCCTCTCTAACATGTTCACAGGGGTTCTTTTGGCTGTTTACTTGATCTTCAATGACCGTGAATCATTGATACTCTTTCTCTCTCATCTATTTGTGTCTAAATAAAATTGAAAAGAATAACGCGGTGAAAGGGAAGGTGAAGAAAGAAGGAACGCATGGCCTCCTTTACACGCGTCAGAACAACATTTATTTAAACCTAAAGGCCAATCAGAAAGTGTCTGACACATGTCTAGCATTATTCACGTCATTCACCTTTAAAGTGTTATATAATATTACCTTTTCATATCATTTTATAATCATATTCATATTATAAACTTAGTAATTTTTCTGTCAATAATTTATTTTATTATTAGCTATCGTAATTTCAATATTATTATTACTTTTTAAAAATTAAAACTAAAACCTTTGTATGTCAATGAAAAAAAAAATCAAAACTGAAGTTGGAGAAATAACTAATCCATTATGTCAAAAATATAGCACACCATGTTTGAACTTTGAAGGGGTACACTACAGTACTTAGCAAGGTTTTAGATAAATTTTATAATTTTATTAATATATATTTTAATATACAAACACATTTTTCTTTAACAAATTATTGGAATTACTCGTTTTTTCATTTATAGTAACTATAAAATCTGTACATATTAATAAATAAAAGTTTGGTTCTGACACATGTGATGCTCATAGACCTACTAGAATTGGGTTTTCCCGTCTAAACTATTCTTTTACTGAAATGGTTTACACGCGGGTCAAGAATATCCACTTTTTACGCTCATTTGTTTCTTCGGATCCTATTACTTCTGTATCTCTAATTAGGGTGTTGGGGGCCATTAACCCCAATACCCATTTACTCATCAAAACTGGCCAATAGAATTCTGTCACCTCAAAACTACTCATTTACTCAGATTTCATTGGAAACACCCTACTCATTTACTCATTTACTCACCAACTTTTTTTTTTATAATTAAACATTTAAATAATCAAAAACATACTTTTTTATTAATTAAAAAATCAAAATACAACTAAAAATAACAAAATACAATAATAAAGTTACAAATAAAAAAAACAAAAAATTAAACATAATCGTCTTCTCATTTTTAGCAACTTCACGATCACGATTTACACATTTTTTCTTTGATATTGTCGTATCCTCAAGCTCACTAGCCGCAACTCTGGACAAAAATTCAATGCCATTTGAGTCGGAAATGTCGGAAAGAAGATAATCAAAAACACTAGAATCGGATAATCCCGAAGGCAAACCAAAAATGCTAGAATCGGATGAAGACATTTTGTTATGCGTTCTAAAAAAATTAGAGAGGAGAGTGATTTGTGAGTGATTTGTTTAAAGAGGAGAGTGAGATATATATATATATATATATATATATATAGATAGATACTTTTTTTTAATCACCCGTCCCAACCCAACCCACCCCCACCCCCACCCCCACCAACGGCTAGTCTCAAGTTCACAATCGAGTAAATATACTCGTTCCCAACTACTCGGCCATTTTACCCGTCCCTACTCAAGTTATTGGGGGCGGTGTTCCACTTTACCCGAATACCCAATTCCCTACTCGGTTTTTACCCGAATACCCAATTCCCTCCTCGGTTTCATCCGAGTTGACCGCCCCCAACACCCTTAGGGTTTCATTCCAACCAACTTCGGCCTCTTCACCGTCCTCTACACCCATTTAGGGTTCCTCCACGACCGTTCATCTCCTCCACCCTTTCCTTACGCCTTTAGCCGCCATGAGCACCGATCTTACTCCTGCTCTATCTCCACCTGGACCGAGAGGTCCACCTGATCAGATGTATCATGGTGGCCGTCAGATGTACCATGGTGGCCCCCTTTCTATTGAGGTAATTTCATGTTTTCCTCTCTTGGTATTTTCTTCTATATGTTTTTACGAATTGCTCTATACTTGCATTATTGGTCATTTTTAGGCAGATGCACATTGCGCCTTCTGGCTAAATTTATTCAAATCGGTAGATCGTTCAATAAGTACTGTATGGTAAACACAAATGTTCTGTTTTATTTTCTTTAATCTCCCTATCTTGATATTGTCAACTAATTTTTAAATTTTTTTTTTTGACAGTACCATGTGAGAACCAATTTTGGTAGGACTGTAGGTAGCCTGTTTATTGCCATGAGCTTTGACTATGATGCCCTATTGGATGAATTTGGTACATTGCAAGTTTAATAATCTTGATTTTGATATAAATTAGGTGATGTGTACAAACAAAAATTGAAGTGTTATTCAAATTTAGAGCATGGATAGTTATATAGTTCGGTGCTCATGGTTAATTATTGAATAAAATTTTATATTTGGTAAAATGGTAAAGGAATGGTTTTTCTGTTATTCAGCTCAGTTTTGATTTAATACATTTTTTAGGAATCAATTACAAATGGTAAAGGAATGGTTTTGCAACAATAAGCTGGCACCTATATCAAGTTCAAGGGCAAATCAGATTATGTGGACAATAGGCGAGGACTTAAATACCAATATGTAGAGTCTTGGTTTAAGCAGATAAACAAACTAATTCATGATTTTAATGTGGTAATTTTATCCCATTTCTTGCTTTCAGTTTTATGTTCATAATTTTAACTTAAAATGGATTTAAATATGTTCGAGTCTATATGCAACACCCATTATAAGGAATTCGATGTTGTATGTTTCTATATATGTTTTTGCCATGTAGTGCAAATGGTTAGAGTTATTTTTATGCGACGGTAATGAGTCAAAATATCCATGGAAGTCTTTTTGATAAATTGGTTAGCAACGTAAGTTATTTAGCTGTTTGACATAATACTATATGATGGTGTCAGTTGATCTGTGTAGGGCTTTTGTGCCTTTATTTTGTATATTTGATTATAAAGTTTTGTTTCAACTTTGCGATTATGCACGCAATAGATTTTGTTGCCGTATTACAGTTGTTTTGACTTTGATGATCATTATAAGATTGATACAAATGGAGATTTTTGCTCTGTCATCTTGCATTATGGTTTTTATTTTCATCAATATATGTCAGTACCACCTGATTCCAAAGTAAAGTTACATTTGTGATATATCTCTGATAGATTCTTATTATATGCAACAAATAGAATGATCATGGATGGCTTTGTTACTTTTGCAGACACTGAAGTTGCTTTTGCTGCAATCCAGGCTATGGATCAAAGGGTATCTTTACCGTCTTTTTATTCTTTTGGTTACTTGGGAATATATGTTAACTGCCCATGGCAATTTTTGTGTTTGTATAATTGATTTGTTCCTTATCATTAAAGAATTGATTAAATTTGTTAAATATATAAAATGTCTTAAAGGATTCAACAGAGATATACTATAAGAATTTCTTGGATAAATTATAGAGATAAAGAATTTAATATGAATGCTCTTATATATTAGTTTTTACATATTTTGAATTTTGTTTTCTATTGTTAGTAGTATATGTAATACATTTTTACACATGTAAAATATATACTAAAGATTTAACAATTTTATGTATTGATATTTTTCACCCCGTGTGTAGACATGGGTTCTAAGCTAGCATTGTATATAACTGAAATTGATTATATTTTAGGGGTAACTTTTCACAATAGTAACCAAGTTTCTCAAGTGTTCCATTTAAATACCTCAAAGTTTTTTTGTCCTTTTAAAGTCACTCAACTTTCAGTATGTGTTCCAATCATATGTAATATTTTTATAAATGTTTAAATTTTTTAAAATTGAATGAGACAAATGAAACATGTATGAATCTTGTTTACTATCTAGCAATTATTTTTTTTCAATTCGACTTAAATATAACAATTTTGAAAGTTGTTTATTATTCGGTGAATTTTTTTTCTTCACTATTACCTACAATTTTAGATTAATTGGAATATAAATTTCACTTATTGGTAACTAATATTCATATATATTTCATTTGCCTCATTCAATTTTTAAAAAAATAAACATTTATAAAAATATTACATATGATTGGAACACCTACTGAAAGTTGAGTGATTTTAAAGGGGCAAAAAAACTTTGAGGTATTTAAATGAAACACTTGAGAAACTTGGTTACTATTTGGTGAAGTTTTCCCTATATTTTATAAGCTCCATCTTATTGTTATAGTTATTAATTACAAACATCTTATCAAATTGACGGTTAGTTATAATTTAACTAAGAATGAAAATAACTTAGGATGTAATTTTAGTCACATATTTGATACTTTGTGTTAGTTTATTATTAGTCGGAAGTTTTGTGTTCCGGTCGGAAGTTCACTCGTAGTTCCGATTGATTTTTGTTTAGCTTGTTAGGTTTCAATTTCAGTATTTATATCTCCTTTACATTTGAATAAGAATCGTATCTTAAAATTCTAATCATATAACTTGATTGGTTTATTCTACACTTATGTTCATGAGTTTCATTTGGGGTATTAATATTGTGCCCTTATAAATAATGTATTTTATAATCTTGCATGTTTAAAAAAATCATTTGAAAGTTTTAAATGTTACAAGTTGCCAGTTGGTATCACAAACATTGATTTTTAGCTTATTTATTTAAAGAAAATTTATTCAAATTATTTTATTTTTGTAGTATTATTTATTAATTTCAATCAAATATTTTCCTTATCAAACAATATCTTTCATAACATTAATCAATCATATCATTAAATACGGCCTGAAATCAATTCATCAAATTCTTGACTAAAAGACTTTTCAATTATGAAAGTGACTCCAATAAAATAATGAGATGACTTGAAAGACTTGTTGTGTGGAAATTTCCTATGGCTTGTTTCACGGGTAATTTACATATAAAATCTCTAGCTTAATTTCTTTTATTAAATAAAATAAGCTTAATAATTATATAACAGAAATTAAATTTGACTTGTATATTTAGAAAAAAAAGCCATTATAAACATGTATAGTTTATATCCTTGGATCCAATGGTATTGGGTAATGGGTAGCTTGTATGTATAACATCATGTACGGCACACTGTTTTATAATCGGATAAGAGATTGAAAATACCAATACCTGTCACATACCCTGTCCATTTTCATCCCTATTTCTAATAAATTTGGTAGTTAACACTAACGAACGTTAAAAAATACTGTAACATTTTAAAAGATATCGCCCACCCTCTTCTCCGCCGCCTCCACCCACATCTTTCTAATCCCTCTCTTCTTCCCCTTTGTTTGTGATTATATTATTTCGGCTGAGATTGTTAAGGCGAGGGGGTGCATGTTAACCGGGACTCGGAGTTTGGTTAGGGATATGGTTTAGGGTTTTTAGTTTTACTTTTGAATAAAAATGTTAAACTTGTAACTTTAACATCCATTTTTATCGTTTTTCAACGATAAATATCAAATAAACTTTCAAACAGTTGGGAGTAAAATTAAATTTTAAAATAATGAAGGACGAAAATCAACATCTAAACAAACTATATGGATGATCGGTGTAAATTTTTCGTATATATATATGGTTAGATCTCAAAGAGAATTTTCATAAACCCAAAGTCATGGCCTCAAAGCTTCTACTACTCGTTGTACTTGCACATCTTCTCATAGTTAAAGGTTTCCTTTCTTTCACTTTAATTAAAAAAACATGATTTATATTTGTATTCTAGTTTATGTATGTCGGTACGTTTTTTGAGAACCAACTGAATGCTAAGAACTGAGAGAACCGTATAAGACGTGCACATATTGGTTCAGTGAAAACCGTAAAACTAGAAAACAATGTTTTATTTATCTCTCCCTATTCATAATTTGATTTTCCTCTCCTGAAATTTTTAAAAGAAAGTATAAAAATGTGCATATATGCATATATTTGTGCATTTAGATAAATGACTATAAGTACCATTTTTTTTAAAATCAAACCTTAAACATACTGAAATTTATATAAATTCTAGTCAATTTAATAAATAAATAGTGTAAGGGTTAGTACGGTTCTCATATTTCTCAACATACTGTTGGTTCTTAAAAGAACGACTCATCGGGTATGCATGTATATGCGTTATAATTTTTATAAGAAAGATATATAACATTTTGCTGATTGTTTGAATATAGATGCACAATCCGTAGGCGTGTGCTACGGCCGAAACGGCGACGGTCTGCCCTCCGAAAGAGACGTGGTAAGCCTCTTCCAAAGAAACGGCATAACCAAGATGCGGATCTATGATCCGCATCAACCTACTCTTGAAGCACTCAAAGGAACCAATATTGAACTAATGATCGGCGTCCCTAATGATGCTCTCCAATCGCTCAACGATCAAAATGCGGCAACCACATGGGTTAGAGACAACATCCAAAGGTACCCCGATGTAAGGTTCCGATACATAGCCGTTGGAAATGAAGTCGACCCAAATAACGGGAACAGTCGATATGTAGCTTTCGTACTCCGTGCCATGCAAAATGTTCATAACGCGGTTAGAGCCGCGGGCCTAGGTAACCAAATAAAGGTGTCTACCGCAACCTACACCAATCTTTTAGGGCCCTCGTCTCCACCTAGCAACGGTGCATTTCGTGACAACGTGCGAGGGTTTATCGAACCGATAATAGCATTTCTAGCACAAAACAACTTGCCAATGCTTGCAAACATCTACCCTTACTTTGGTAACCCGAGTTCTAATCTCGCATATGCGTTGTTCACTGCAACGCAACCGGTGGTGAACGATAACGGTCGACAGTATTTCAACCTTTTTGATGCCATGTTAGACGCTCATTACGCGGCTCAAGCGCGCCTTGGTGGCGCGAATGTGGAGATTGTGGTGTCGGAGAGTGGGTGGGCTTCAGCAGAAGGTGGTCCGGTAGCCACGGTGGGAAATGCTGGAACTTATTATAGGAATTTGATTGCACATGTTAGAGGGACAAGGGGGACACCATTGAAGCCTGGAAGATCTATAAATACCTATTTGTTTGCAATGTTTGATGAAAACAAGAAAGATGGAAACCCCGAAGAGAAACATTTCGGGATCTTCACCCCGGATCAACGACCAAAGTATGATCAGTTGAGCTTCAACTAGCACCACTCAATATCTCTGAAAATATCAAGGATGCAAAATAAAAAAAAATCAAGGGTTTTATAGCTATTTAATAAACTGAAAATGTTCGGGTTTTTACGGGGCATGATTGTTGTTGTAATAAACTGAAAATGTATTAATAAAAGTGTTTTATCGCTGTTTTAATGACAATATAAGAATCCAGTCGAATTTAAATAAACCAACTACTGGGATTGCTAGCGTGATGCGGCGATAATTCGGTATATGTATAAAATATAAAATAATGTTTATAATAGTATAAATACAAGTTATAGCATATAAACATAAAGTGGACACTTACAAAATAACGTTGATGTATGGTACCGCTTCGGTATGGGTAGCGGAAAAGATATCGATAAATATTGAAAGTGATTCGTATCAAAACCAAAAACATAAAAACGAATACCGATATCGGTACGGATCGATATTGTTCGGACGGTATCAGTTCGATAAAAAAGTAGGTGTGTTATAAAATAAAAAAAGTTTATTTACAATGGTTTAATCACACAAAAGTTGTCTCATGTAACAATATGCCGAAAAGGATAACGACACGTGTTTTACATCGATAAAAAAACAGATAGCGATATTGGTTCCAATAATACCGGTAACGGTACCGAAGTTGTTCCGTCGGTATCGGTTCGGTTTGTGACGGTAATGGTATGGTACCGGTACTTGGTATAGTTTACTATACAATTTTTTTTACGATAGTTTCATTACACAAATGTTGTATGGGGTAATCCAAATAAAAGTTTTTGTTTCCCATCTTTCTCCTATTAAATATTAATGATTTTAAATAATTAAATATATAAAAACTATTCTAGTATTTTATTAAAACTTACTAAATCATAAGAATATTTCAATTATATCTTATCTTAAAATATAATTTTATAATTTTTAAATATTCATTATTTGTTATTTATAAATATGAAATCTTCGTTATTTCTTAGTTCACCTATTACTGATGACATCCAACATAAAAATTCTCATAGAAACTGCTGGTTTACAACAAATTGAATTTGTTCAACCCATGTATTACATAAGTTTCTAACCTAGTTAATAATAAACTAATAATTATGATTAAAAAAGTATATAATGTATATTATCCTATGTTTATTTATATGTGTTGAGCGGCCAGGTCACAAATTGGGCTAGATCACAACTATAGGTGGCAATCTTGACTCATTCTTTAAAAAATGAGTTCATTTGGACAAAAATCAATTGAATATGGGTCAATTTGGGTGATCTGAAATTAGTCAATGAGTTAATTTGGGTCACCTTAAATTAGTCAACGGGTCAACTTGGGTCACATCAAATTTTCAACAGGTTAATTTGGATCACCTTAAATTAGTCAACGGATCAAAATAATCAAGTATTATAAAACTTGTTAACTTAAAAATAGTGCATATGTGTTACCCAAAAAAAAATTCACCCCACCCGCGCCCCTACTATCACTACCGTCGCCACTCCACCCACTGCCGCCACACGTCATTGCCTTGCCGCCACCCGCCACCGAGACCGCCGCCCCTCCACCGCCACCACCACAGCCTCCACCCTCAACCGCCGCCGCCACCCCTGCCCGCCGCCACCGCTTCACCGTCGGCGCCCCCCCGCCGTGCAGTCACTTCCCACTATATTGGTCGAACCCGTTTTTGACCCGTACCAAATTTATAGTTTTTTTTTAAAAAGACCTGTTTTGACTCGGACTCATTTTGCTTCAAACTCGTTTTTGACCCGAAGTCATTTTGCTTCTAACCCGTATTAACCCGAACCCATTTTGATCCGTACCCCTGTTATAACCCGTGACCCGAACCCGTCCGACCCGCCCAGTTTGCCAGGCCTAATCACAACTAATGGATTTGTTTAGTTGTTAGACCATCTATGATGGATTGTCTATGAGGCTAACAGATTGGATCATCCATGAGGCTGCAAATTCAATATAGCAAAACAAAACAAATTGTAAACTTTGATTTTGTTACATACTAAAATGTGATCAACATCTATAATTAAAATAATTCATTCAAAAGAAAACGTAAGAAAAACAATTCATATTTCAAACAAATTAAATCTTCTAAAAAAACAATTCACAATTAAAATAAGAGTATATTACACGAATTGTATGTGTGTTTTGTCAAAATTTCAATCTTTTGTTCCTGTTTTCCATTAGTTATAGATATTATCTCTATTGTTTGCGAAGTCATCACGTTTGTTTTCCTTGACATGAATGAACGTTGAAAATTCCGTTAAGTGGGTGTAAAATTACCCTTTTGACATTTCACTAAAAAACAAAAAAACAAATATTATATGCAATGGCCTCACCAATTTTTTTTATTAAAAAACTTAATAAATAAATAAAAACCAATCTTCCCCCTATCTCCGACCACTCTGGTCTCCGACGAACATCCAACAACTCCGGCGAAGACGAAATCCCAAAAGAAGCCCATCTTTGCCTCTCTACACCCTCCGTAGCAATTCACGATCGACCAAATCAGTCCCTCTACAAAATCATGATTTCCGGTTTGTATTCCAACGATTCTAAAACTCTACCAGAGACACACCATACTCCAAATTGATCGCACCAGTTCATTTTCCAAATGATAGAATATGTCCCATCGAACTTAAAGATCTTTAAATCGATATTTCGGCGACCCTAAAATTTCCCCAACTAGACTTACCGTCCAGAATGTTACCTGTTGCTTGATGTTTGTGACGGTATGTTTGACCCCAAACTGTACTTTGTTCACGTTATCAACTTAGCAAAATGCAGCACATACATGCTTCTAATCTAATAAGCATACATTTTGTAATCCTTATGTTCATTCTTATTAATATTGTGAATATGTAACGTCTACATGTTCATTCTCAACAATTCACAATGGATGCCAAATCTCTAATGTTGGGTAACTCTTCAGAATAGCCAAGCAAGCATCCACTCTTCATCCTTCTAACCTTAACCTGGCATACATACTAAAAGTCAGCTAACGCCGGTGAGTTCAAGTCTTTCATTCGTTTTAGGAAATGGTTTTATCATTCGCTCATTCATTAGGGTTTAAACCATTTCATAAGAAAACATGGCCTAACATTCAACAATCAATCATCATCAAAACATAGTTTTAAACGGTACATTCATTCATCATTTAACATTCATTTAAGTCATACATTTATTATCTAAATCCGCGTTACCGTTCATTCCGTCATTTCGTATTATATTGCCCCTAAGGCTTAACTACACGAAGACCAAAAATACAATACATTATGTCAATTCCTTTCACATTGTCCTTAAGGCTTAACTATACGAAGACAACTTAAAAAAGGTACTTCGTTTTGTTTCTGATTATGGTTGGAAGTTTAAATCTTTTTGTGACCAACTGGTAGCTATTGGATACCCTATTGCTCAGATGGACAAGACTTGCTGGTTTCCGTGTGGCCTCGTTACATCTTTTGAAACCTTAATACCAACTTCGTTATGTCAAAGGTTTTATAGCTATTTAATAAACTGAAAATGGATACATAAAGGGTTGATTGCTAATTATGTATCAATATAAACTCTAATAAAAGTGTTTTATCGATGTTTAATGATAATATAAGAATCTAGTCGAATTTAAATAAACCTCAATATTGTATTTGATTACCTGATTTATTTTTATATGTATAACTACTGGGATTCCTAGCGCGATGCTGCGCTAATTCAGTATATGCACAAAATAAAAAATAATGTTTATAATAGTATAAATACAAGTTATATAAAGTTGCAAGTTACAAAATAACGTTGATGTACGGTACCGTTTTGCCTTTCGGTACGGGTAGCGGAGAAAAGATAGAAAAATATCAAAACCGACTCGTATCGAGACCAAAAACATAAAAACAAATACTGTACAGACTCGTATCGGTTCGATAAAAAAAAATAGGTGTATTATAAAATAAAAAAAATTTATTTACAATGGTTTAATCACACAAAAGTTGTCTCATGTAACAATATACCCAAAAGGATAACGACACGTGTTTTACATCAATAAAAAAAACAAACAGCAATAGTGGTTTCAATAATACCGGTAACAGTACCGATGTTATTCGGTCGGTATCGGTTCGGTTCGTGACAGTAACTGTTCGGTACGGTAATTGGTATAGTATACTATACAAAAAAAAGTTTATTTACAATAGTTTATTACACAAATATTGTATGAGGTAACTCAAAAAATAAAGTCGCGTTTTACAGTGATCGAAAATCATAAAACGAATACCGATATCGGTTCCCACAATACCGATGCCGGTACCGATGTTGTTCGGTCGGTATCGGTTCGGCTCGTGACGGTAATAATACGGTACGGTACCGGTATTCGCTATAGTTTACAATACAAAAAAGTTCATTTACGATAGTTGCATTATACAAATGTATGAGGAAACCCAAAAATAAGGTCGTGTTTTACATCGATCAAAAACCATGAAAACAGATACCGATACCGGTAGCGATGTTGTTCGGTCGGTTCGATACGGTACTAGTACTCGCTATAGCTTACAATAAAAATATAATAACCGAAAATTTTATATATAAAAAAACTATCAATTACCCTCCTTAGTATTTTCCCTCGGCAACAAACGAGCCACTCCAGTCATCTCCAAATAGACGACATCTATATACTACCTCTCCACCGTGTACCGTCTTGCCAGCGACCTCTAGAAACACCATAAGCTATCGGCACCCTCATTCAGAAAACTTCGGTAACCGTGCATGGGCTCCATCTGTGTCGACCTGACACTTGAGGATTTCCTCCTCGGGTAGACATAAACAGTTTTCTCAGTGTTGTGATTATCGCTTAAGGTACGGATACCTAACTCAACTATTTGTATAGTACGAATTCCTAACTCGGCTATTTGTACGGAATGAGCTTTCTAAAGATTATTTTTAATTATCTCAAAATATTTAACTCCATTAAATTGGTTGGAAATTCCTTTACATATTTGAAATCCAATACATGTTTAAATTCGTTTATTCGCCTACCTATTTTGAGTATGAACCGAAGTTTGAAACATAATTGGATACGATATTATTTTGTTTTAAAAACACTAATTATCATATGTTCTGATCAAATATGTCTGTCTTAAAAAAAGATATTGTCAAGGATTTTTATTCTGATACCCGAGCACACCCCTAATTGTACGACATCATTGGCGTGGCACCGTCTGTGACGGTGAACCTAAATCACGGCTTCTCGCCTATTCTAACTCACTAGAGTATCTGTATGTTTCGAGGCGTATGTATTGATCCTAGGATATTATTATTTGTGGTGGTTGGATTGTATGAT
The DNA here is from genome assembly GCA_023525975.1 of Smallanthus sonchifolius. Lineage (NCBI taxonomy): Eukaryota > Viridiplantae > Streptophyta > Magnoliopsida > Asterales > Asteraceae > Smallanthus > Smallanthus sonchifolius. The sequence continues at coordinate 75,510,157 of CM042037.1, forward strand.
GCCCATACACCATCTCACATCTGTTCAGGGCTAACTACCCTGTTCTGTTGCTCGATGGGTATTTCCGGTGACCTGGAAAGTTTTAAAATGTTATATGTGAATTTACAAGTTTCACAAGTCGCAAGTTCTAGAAACATGTTAATTACACGAGTTTACTTGTATGTGAGTTTACATGTTTATGAGTTTACGAATCTGAATGTTTACGGGATTACATGCTTACGAGTTTACAAGTTTACGAATTTACAGGTCTATGAACATATATTTCTACGAGTTATAAGTTTTGAATACTCTCAGATTTACAGGTAGAAATTCTGTTATATCCGTAAATTTATATATATTATTGTAATTATCATTTTATCAAAATTATCTGTTCGTGGCATTTTGATCCTTCGCATTTCTTTCTTTTTAACAGGTTTTCAGAGATAAAAAGGAAGTGTGATGAGAGTTAATCTAGTGTTTTTTTGTAGTTGATGGTAAAATCTAGCGGATCATGTTAGTGATTTATGATTTGGGGGTCTAGAATTTCTAATCACCGGTGATATATTTGGGGTCTTCTTCTGCATAGTAGAAATTGATTTTTTGGTTCTGATTTGTTGTGGTGGCCGCGGAGAAGATATGGGTCGTGGGAAGTTGAGGTGGAGGAGGGGAGAGGGTGAGTGGGGTAGTGGAGTGGGAGGGGCTGTTGGATGGATAATTTATTATTTTTTTTTGTTTTTTTTTTGTTAATAAGGGTAGTTTTTTCAGTTATAAAATGTTAACAAAAAAAATAAACGGGGTTAATTAGTTGGAGTTGGTTACGATAAGAATGATAGACCAAGGATTGAAATAGTAATTCTTAAACTTTTTGACTAAAAGAGTTATTTTTTGTTTATTTTTGTCAAACCACTAGACAAAAACCGTAACTTACTCTTGTCTTTTGTATGTATTAATAGTTATGCTTCAAAAAGTATATAACGTATATTATCCTATGCCATGTTTTCGTGGTCGAACCTGACATGCCGTTCTGACCGGCTGAGCCGGAAACCGTTACCACTGGTGGTCCGGTTAAGGCTATTTGAACTGTTTCTGAATGAGCAGCACGGTTCCGGCGGTCAGAGGTTGGACCGGTTGCCCGGTAGCCGTGGCCGGACCGGATTAGATGAACTTAAACGAGATCTGAAGGTCATCGGCCATGCAAAATACCCAGGAGCAACCGTCGGAGTGTTAAAAATATATATTACAAGATCTATTTCAATTTGTATAATCCATTTTTTATTTATTTCATATTCGTGTATGAGTTTGGGCTTGTTGCTGCTGAATTGGGCTGTGGAGCTGCTAGTGGACATTGTAGCTGGGCTTGAACCTGTTTTGAAGCTAGATAACAAGATGGGCCAGGTTTCAAATTGAGCTAGATCACAACTAGAGGTGAACAAAAAATCCGGTTTGGAAATCCAAACCGGTTTCGAACCGAAACCCGACCCGGATGCAAACCGGTTTAGTCGAAACCGGTTTCAAACTAGTTTGAACCGGTTTAATGTTCTGTACGAGACACCGGTTTAGGACCGGTTTTTTTTGAACCGGTTTTTTTTGAACCGGTTTGCGGAACCGGTTTAACGGTAATATCCGAAAAATGACCGTTGGGTAACGGCTATATAGCCGTTTTTGACCGTTAAACCCTTTTTTTGACCGTTTTTTTCACCCATTTTAACCCCCAAACACATTATAAATAGGTAGTGGGTGCTTTGGTTAAATCACACTTCTCAAACGTTCAAAAAACGCTCAAAAACGCTCAAAAAACGCTATGGCAACTTCTTCAAGTTTTGGTGTTTCCTCTTCCGAAGTTAGCGTTGTGAGAATCATACCAACAACGAGGAACCCCGCAATTTGGTCAAACTACGATCTATGTGAGATGTCTAACAGGTTAGAACGTGCTCGTTGCAAAAAATGTGGTGGGTTTTTTAAAAAGGATTCAAACTCTACTTTAAAAACTCATATGGAAAAATCTTGCCCGAGTTTGAAGAAAATTCCGGATGAGGGTCAAGCATCTATGACAAGCGAGGGTGGAATTTGGAACTTCGATCCAAATGTTGTTCGAGATAGAATGACGAAATTAGTTATTCAAAGAGGTTTGCCATTCAACCACTTCGACAACCCGCTCACGACGAGGATGATTCAAGAAGCCCTTCAACCATGTTTTCATCAACTAAGTCGTAATACTCTTAGACGTGATTGTCTAAAAATGTGGAAAAAAGCAAAAAAAGAATTAATTTTAGGTTTTGAAAAATTGGAAACCGGTGTGAACTTAACCACCGACGTTTGGTCGGCTCCACATGGTATTCCCGACTCATATATTTGCGTTACCGCTCATTGGGTTGATCCCAATACGTGGCAAATGATGAAAAGTACAATCGCGTTTGATATGTTTGAATATCCTCACACGTGTCAAACTTTATTTCACATTTTAGATGATGTGATAACCGATTTTAAATTACAAAATAATTTTTTTTCAATATCTTTTGATAATGCCTCAAATAATACAAATGCGGTTCAAAAATTAATATTAAAATATAATCCGATTTGCAACGGCGCTTTTTTCCATAGTCGATGTATTGCACACATCATCAACTTAGCCGTGCAAGACGGGCTTGCGGTTGAACCCGTTATTGAATTAAGTAATGCATTTCGAGTCATCCTTAAAGACGTTTTTAGTAGTAGTAAAAAAAGATACCATGAATATATTAGATTATGTAACGATACGGGTTTGATTTGCTTAGGTCCCAATTGGGACCTCCCAACAAGATGGAATTAAACTTATAAAATGTTTCATAGTGCTATACGACAAAAAGATACTTTATCAATTTTTCATGATATGCTTTCCTCAAAACCGCGTCGTAAAATTCAAAGTTTTCCGTCTACGAGTTGGGACATTCTTGAAAATATAACCGAATTGCTCGAAGTTTTCAAAACCGCCACTACTTTTTTATCCGGGGTTTATTACCCCACAAGTCTCTTGGCTCTTAAACAAATATTTCTAATGTGTAACAAATTAGCCGAACTTGAAAATAAAAATACTCTTTTTACGAGAATGATAAAACCGATGAAAGAAAAATTTGTTAAATATTTTAAAGAAATGCCTCCGGTTATAACTTGTGCCGCCACATTAAACCCTACAATTAATGTTTACGGTGTTGAAACCTTGATTGATAAAATAACTTACGATTTTGATTTGAATGCCGAAGATATTCATTTTTCAACCGTAACAAAAACTTATTTTAACAAATGTTTGCAAGATTTGTTTGATATTTATTTACATAAATATGGTACAACACAAACCCCACATGATACGATGGGCGCAGGCGCATCAAGTAGCAGCTCGAGGAATGTGAACTTAAATTTGTATAACGAAATGAGAAATGAATTTACTAAACGGGCTAGAAGGTCCACCCCGAGTAGCGAACTCAGAAGGTATACGGGAACAAACTTTTATCATTTATGAGTCCGGATGTTTTTGAGGACTTTGATATTTGGGCTTGGTGGAAAGGAAACGAATCTACTTTTCCGGTCCTTTCCGCCATGGCCCGTGATTTACTAACCGTCCAAGCTTCCACGGTAGCTTCGGAATCCGTTTTTTCTCTTAGTGGCATGGTTTTATCTATTCGAAGAACTAGACTCACTCCCGCGGCAATGGAAATGTGCATTTGCTTGAAAGACCATTTGGATGCGGTAGATAGGAGACAAGATAGGGCTTCGCTTGAAGACGAAATTGAAGTTGAAGAACTCATATACGAATCTGAGGTTAACCAAGGATTGGCGAGCCCACTTACAAATGAAGAACTCGCCGAAGATGATAGACTACGAGGATCCACTAGTAATTCCGAGAATGACGGCTAATATTAAACAAAAAAACTCCAAAAAATAAAAATATATATATTTTTTTCTCGTATTGTAATGTTTAATTTTGTAATGTTTTGTGATTTCCGAACCCCTACAATATGAATAAACGTTGAACTTTATGTTTTTCTTTTTCTCGTATTGTAATGTTTTGTAATTTTGTAATATTTTTTAATTTATTTTATAATTTAAAAAAAAAAACCCGGTTTAAACCGGTTCACCAACCCGAACCGGTCCAGAACCGAACTGAACCGGTTCAACAGGTTCGATATTTTATACTTACTGAACCGGTTTAACCCGAACCGGTTTTGGTCAAAACCGGTTTACTGTTCGCGTTGACCAAACCGGTTCGGGCCGGTTCGAAACCGGTTCGGTTCAAAAACCGCCTTTTGTGCACCTCTAATCACAACTATCAGACTTGGTTAGTTGTTAGACCGATATGAATGTTCAAATCTATGATGGATTATCCATGAGGCTAACAGACTGGATCATCCATGAGGCTGCAAATTCAATCTAGAACAATTCAATATACCAAAATGTGATCAACATCTATAATTAAAACAATTCAATCTTCAAAAGAAAACGTAAGAAAAACAGTAAACAAATTAATTCTTCTAAAAAACAATTCATAATTAAAATAAGAGTAAATTACACGGATCGTCTTGTATGTTATTTTTTTCAAAATTTCATCTTTTGTCGGTAATTTGTCGGCGGTTAGCGATGCATCGCTATTGAAGATAAAATTAGTTAAATATTCTATATTATTTTCTTTGTAAATAGAAAATTGTTTTTGATTAGGTTTCCATGTATTTTTACCTAATTGTATCCTTATAAATATCTGTTTATAATATTTAATTGGTAGGGTTACATATATCCCCTATTTTTAACCCTAATTACATATATACCCAACCCAAAACTTAAATTACATATATCCCTCTCTTTTATAAAACTACTCTTTTAACCTTACAAGAAATACGACTATTTTAATTCCATCGATCCCAACCCTAACCTTCTGATTCCCGCTTCTGATCGATTCCAACATCCAGCGTCGCTTCTGATGCGTTAGAAGCTGCCTACAATCATGACTCTATTGAACGAGTGCAGACTCTATAGGATTCCTTAAGACAACTTCAAAAATGTACTTCCTTTTGTTTCTATTATGGTTGGAAGTTTAAATCTTTTTGTGACCGACTAGCAGCTATTCAATACCCTGTTGCTGAGATGGACAAGACTCACTGGTTTCTGTGTGGCCTCCGACCATCTTTTGAAACCTTTTCTACCGCTCAACGGGTTGTTCAACCCCGACCTACTTTTCGAGAACTTCTTTTTCAAGCTAAAATCACAAGTTGTTTCTTCAATCCTTGCATGGTACGTCTCTCCCAAGTGCTACTTTTACTGCTCGTCATCAACAACCCGACTCTTCCACTCGCGAGAGAGGTCTCTCAGGTCCCTCCAACCGTGGCGGTTTTTTTTAGGCGCTCGTGGTTGAGGATGAAGCCTCCATCTCCGTATCATCGATTCTTCTACTCAGTACTTGGAAAAAGACAAGGTAACCTTTGATAATGGTAATGTTCTAAATATTTAACGTGTTTGATAAAACATCTAAATATTTCACCATTTTATTAATGCATATTTTGATTTTTCTCAAATAACTTTTACTCGTTAGTTAAAAAAAAATAAATACTAAATACACAATCTTGTCTATTTATCGAAAACAAAGTTGTTTAAAAAAGATATTTTGGGTCTCGTAAGCGGTTTTGACACGTGCTTTGATCGGCATTTCGGATGATAAATAGTTGTTTAAAAATAATTAATAAATGCATTAAAAAAATTATAAAAGTTCACTTACCTCTCCCCCTTACTTGACCCTTACATAGGAATGTTCACGGTCCGGTTTTGTCGGGTTTTGGGTCAAATTGTGAGCCTAACTGTTACTAACGGTTTTTTATTATTGTAAACCAAAACTAAATCGTTGAAAGTTAAAATCAAACCAAACCAAACCAAGCCGTTACTAACAGTTTGGCTCCAGTTTCGTTTCATAGTTTTTGCTTATTTGATACAGATTAATTTATAAGCACATCTGTTGTTTTACAATCTCAAAATTTTGGCAACACTTGTTTAAGATTACTGATGCACTGTCAAAACATCTCATAATGTTGAACAAATAAGATAAAGAGATTGAAAACCAACCTTGCACTATTGGATGTTCCAAAAGCTCCACATCAACTGCTAAAAACAAAGCAAGGATGATATGAAGCTTCATAGCAATGTCAGTAAGGATTTCCCATCTTTATACAAGTAGATAAATATATTATAACAAAGAAGGAACTTTAAGGTTACTATGAAATGAGTAAAACTAATTAATGTAAACAACTTCGCTATGAAAAAACTTTGAATCATTTAACGTTTGTCTTTTTAAGACCCCAAACCCGAGAGGCCTCACTAGCTTGTTGGATTTACTCATCAACACATAGTTCTTAAACTTAAATCATTCATTAACGCAACGGAATTGTGTCTCATAACATAGTACTAAATTTCAAAGGAAGTTAAACATTGTCTTTACATACTAATAGTTCCATAACATAAACATAATGGATGCCAGAACTTGGTGACCGGATAACTCTTCTCGCCAAGCCAAGCATGCATCCGCCATCCGTAGTCCTATACTCAACCTGACATGCATACTAAAAGTCAGTTAACGCTGGTGAGTTCAAGTCTTTCATTCGTTTTAGTAAATGGTTTTATCGTTCATTCAATCAGTAGGGTTTAAATCATTTTATAAGAAAACATGGCCTTATCATTCATCATTCAACCATCTTCAAAACATAGTTTAACAGGACATTCATTTATCATTCGTTTAAGTCATACTGTGACATCTTTGATTTTTATGTATGATTCTATTTTATTTTACTTTGTAATCTATTGAGAAGTCTAATACAATGAACCTTTGAGCCTCATTTTACCTGTTATGACAATTCAATTCAAACTTCTAAGTCTGGTCTAAAGCGAGTATTTTATTGCACTTTAGAACGACTTGCTTATTCTATTTTAATTCTACCTGATTCGTGTGTACATTCTTGAACTTGCTACTTATAGTAACTTTGTATGCCTTAGACTCTAACCTCATTAAAACAATTCAAGTTTGTAACTTCGTTTGACTAAAATAAAATTTCAAGGGTAAAAGTTACGCATACGTAAATTTCAGGATATCTTTTGTAAATGTCTTTGAAATCTGGTTAATTTTTGTAAATTCAATTATATATTATTATTATTATTATTATTATAGTTTTCAGATTTTTATATATTCATATTATTCTTATTATTATTTAATTTATTAAATCAATTAAAAACTTTTAAACTTATCCTAAATGATTAAAAACCATTATTTTTATTCCTAAATCCTATCCTAATCATTTCCATCCATGAAATAACTAACTTTGAACTCAAAATCTCATCTATATCCTTTAAAATTTCATGACCTACCCCCCCTCCCCCCAATTATTTTTGAAATTTTTTATATAAAATTTAACAAACTTTTTGCTATCTTAGTCCATTTATCTAACTAAATTTTGTAAATAAGTCCCTAACCTCACCCTATAAATAGAGCTCTTATTCCTCATCTATTCTTCACACCTCAACGATCCTCTAGGGCTCTCTAGCTACTAAAGATCGTTACTCTCATCTTCTGGAAGATTCTAGCTTAAATCCTTCAATTCTAAGTAAGTTTTTCTTATGTTTTTACTTTTTCTTTCAAATTACTTCATAACTAGCTTAGATCTATGATTATCTAACATGTTTATGTTATAATCATAGACCTATACAAGATCAAAAGCCTTATTTTAATTAAACTTGTTCAAACTTTTATTTAAAAAACTTGGTTTTGATCTTTCTTGTTCCTTTAAATTTCTAAAATCATTTTTTTACTAAAACTTCTTATTTTCAAATTAAACCTTTCTAATATTCAACTTATTTTATTACTATCCATACTAAATTCATATTTACACTTTAACCCTTATAATTTCTAAACTTACCAAACAAACCCTAAACTTGGTTTAGTATACTGATAGAGTAACCATCCAACCGGTATATAGTTATCTAACAAGCATAAAGTTTTGTCTAAGGAAATAGTGATGTATAAATATCTCCGGGACCCATCATTCTTTCCTGGGAACTTTTTTGTTGGAGGTACTACTCTGGAATGGTAACCACTCTAGTATACGACAACCACCTTCCTCTATTTACAATAATAACCCCTCTACTATTCTAAACTTGTTTCTAATTAACTTAACAAACTTACTTAGGGAATCCTTAAGGCATTCAAATCCAAGATTCTACAAGTTTAAGTTCAATCCTTTCACTTGCAAGGTGAGTTCATAGCCCCTCTTTACTTTCTACTTTGGGGTGGAAAACATCCTCCTATATCAAATGGAAATCAAATTCTAGAGTCAAAACTATTCTTTTGCAGTCAATAACATACTTTCTAATTCTAGTAACACTAAATTGGTTTATACATGTTGCTCTACTATGTCACTTTTCATTACAAAGTCTATCTTATTTTCTAAAACCTACACAACCATTAACTTCGGGTAAGCCACGGGAATACGTAAATAGATCTATTGGCCTGACTAGCCCATCCGGTCCTCGGGTTGATGCATACCAATCAATTCCGAGCGTCCTTCAAGTTGTGGATTCTGAACTTAGAAGGAGCTGGGTGTTCAAAAACTGCATATTAGACACTTATACTATAGTCTAATACCCTCACAAGGTGTTGGACGAGAGAGCTATCGATCACTAGGGTTGGTTGTGGACTCATGTATAAAAGTTTAATTACTTGGATTGTGAAACTTGTTTATGATTATGATTTGCACTATGTTATCTATTACTATGTATCTACTTAAACCTATGCTTTCACTAACTTTTTAGTTGACATATTTTAGCATGTTTTTCAGGTAATGGAAACTAAGTTGCTGCTTTGATCACGCTAGGATTTCAAGGACTTATGCTTTAGAGGACTTAGCTAGATATTAACAAAAGAAGATTTATTTGTTCTACTTGTCTTGTTTGATTTATTTGTAATCAATATAATCAACTATTCAATTTAACTTAATAGAAATTTCTTTTGACCCATGTGTATTGATTCAATTTCGTCGCCCCTCGTGTTTCCGCCTTGGCGGGGGTGTGACATATTGGTATCAGAGCCTTGGTTATAGATAATTAGGCTACCTTAGAATGGACCTAGACTATAACCGTAGGAGTCCCCTTATTAGGAAACTATGTGATCTATTTGTTAACTATTTCTTTAACCCTTTTATGCCTTCACATTTTTCTTTCTCAAAAACAACACACTTATCTTGATGAACCATCATACGGAACCAACGACCCAGAATTGTAATCTGACGCGGAGAGCCTTTATCGCCCGAAGAACGCAATCATGGTACGACCAGCTAACCCTACACCATCTGGAGAGTAGCAGTGCAGAAAGCAGAGTTGGACCCGACCCATTTGCAGCTAATCCACTTCTGAAGATACGAAGAATAAGCAACGGTGCCAAGACGATTCCATAATTACTCTCGTTGGAACCAAGGGCTCGATTGGTGGTTGATAGGAACATGTGTAATCTGGAAGAGTGGATACCTATACACGAAGGATTCTGACTAGGAAAGATGTGGTGTATAAATCCCTAAGTAAGGACCCGTCACATCTTCTTGAGAATCTTTGGTGTGAGTATCGCTTATAGGCTAAAACACATCTTCCTAGCATCTATCATACGGACTCGGAGTTTTGATTTGTCCTTATTTTCCTCTTTAAATCCAATTCCTAAGACCCAAACACATATATTCTGTCTCTATATTTCTTCATTTGTAACAATTTGATTATAAATGAAATTCCATATTTGTTTGTTGACGATTCTATCACTTGTCATCTTATCTAAACGTGCTGGAATACCTCCTCGTTGTGACACTACTGAAATCAACAAGATTGCAACTATTTTCACCCAACAACTATCCAATGTCCTGCCTGGTACAACAGTAAACACTGTTGCCCCAGCTACCTAAACCACTACTAGGAAACCCTGTTAAGAGTCACAGCTTAAGTGGCCTAAGTGTTCACTACATCACACTAGAGTGTGCCGTAAGTGCAACAACCGTGGTAATTTGGCCACATCGCTCAGAACTGCAAAGCACCTCCTGCTACAGCCAACACCAGCAATACCGTGATAACTAACCTTGCACCCATCAACAGTGTCAAGGCCTGCTATGTATGTGGTGGCCTTGACCACCTTAGAAACCATTGTCCCAAGCTGCACCCTACCAATCAAGCTGCTCAAGGTCGAGTTTTGTCTTAGGAGCACTTGAAACCCACCAAGATCCAGTTATCTAGGATAACGCAGACTCCACTAGTTAAATTTTGGGATGAAATCCTCTTAACCAGGGGAGACTGTGGCTACCCTGATTTTCTGTTGCTTCTTGTTTACTACTTGGGTTTATCTCAATTCCATTCATGTTAGGCATGGCCACTTACCCTGCTTACCTCCCGTGATACTACTCCGAAACAGAGTCCGATCCAGATGGAGAATTTAGGGAAGAGTCCAACAGGCCCCCACAACTGGCTAACATACCATCTGCCCGACCAGCTACCGAGTCCCCTCTACTACACAGGGGAGAACAAGTACAGGCAGCAACCCCAAGGGTCTCAAGGTCAACCCCACTAAGAGACCCATACCTAGCACCAGATCCATACCATTCAAAATATACGACATTTTTTTATATTAAATTTTAATAGATATATATATATATATATATTTCAACAGGTTTCCCTTATTTGGCCTTTGCTCGGTTTAGCCCCCTCGCCTTTCGTTTCCTTTCGTTTCTTTTCGTTCCCGCCCCCGCATTAAGATGTCAAATTTTTGGGATGTTATAGTCTTCAATCTTCATTTAATCGTCATCGATCAAATGTTTTAAAAAATAATGATTAGAAACCTGAAAAACTTCGATCACTTAACAAATTAAGAATAACAATTAAAAATTAGTTTTTACAAGATCGTCAAATTTTAACGACGGTGAGATGAACATTATATCCCTCCACAACTAGTAAAGAGCCAACGAATGTAATCGTTGATAGATTTTCTTCTAGGTTTATTTTAATGTAATCAAGTTCGTGTAACTTTTGGATTAACTTTAATGTGAATTTGCTTATTATTTATTAAATAATGCAATTGAAACAAACAATTTCACACGTGATTAAATTATAGAAACATTTGTATGAACCAATTGGTTGAGGTGTATAATGCAATCTACATAATTCATGAACTGTAAAACCCGTAAGTAACATCTTGTTCAGTTTCTAATTCCATACTAACACCTATTTTCGTAAAATAAGACAAGCTTAAAAGAGCGAAGGTGCAATTTCACAAGGACCATGTTTTTGGTGGACACAAACCAGAATAAGCAGCTCTTAAATAAGTTACGTAGTCAATATGATACATTTAATGTATATATAAAATAAGAAAAACTTACTTACGACAGTGTCTCACCGTGCATGTAAGGTTTCATTGTGTCGTCAACAAGTAGATAACACCTAACACGCCTCGGTAAAAAACATGTGGGTAAAATCACCATGTGTTAAAATCACTTGTTGTTCTCGATATTGTAACATGTATAACATGTTAAAAAAAGGTAAAAAAAAAGAGATTCACAAAATTTATTATTATTATTTAGGATGAAAACTCAAAACATCTAAAACTTACATCCAACCACAAATCACCTCTTGATTGGTCCTTAGTAGTATACCCTAGAATTCTTTCGTACACTCAAAACAACCTATATATGACATATGACAAAACATAGCATCCCCACGATGGTCCCCATGGAAGTAAAAGTCCGTTATTGAATTATGATCCAAAACAAACTAAATTGATTGTTGGAGATCCTATAGAACATATGTGATGATAGCGTTATATAAGATATTTTATACTGTTTTAACGTTAATTAGCCATCTCTTTTTTATTTAACTGATAGTGAATAGGTGAAACAAAAAGAGCAACAAAACTCTAAATAAATATGAATTAGACACTAGACAGTACGCGAAAATATAGACGGTATGCAAGTCGGTTTTCTGTATTACTATGATTCCTCACATAAAAGGACGGGTTTATGATGATACGCGATTAAAAGTGTGATTCACGATTGCAGGTCTAGATGATGCATTTACTTATGAATCAAATGGAATAGATCGAGTGTCATAACTATAAACGTGACTTTTATACGATATTAATATAGAAGTATAACACCCTTTTTTTCAAATTTTGATGTTATTTTAATGTCCTTATCGAGTTTAATGTATTTGTTTATTTTGCCATCAGAGGTTTGGAAATTCAAATTTAGGCATAGATGATTGTTTGTATTTGCACATATTAAGAGCGACATTATTTAAGGTTAGGCGGATCCAAAAGAGTATTTTGTCTTTGTGTCACATGGCATGAGAAAAATTGCACAGCAAGGCCAAAATATAAATACCAAAAAAGTCAATATATGTTTTAAATTTTTTTAATAAGGGGAACGAAAACAAAGTTAGACAAGCAAGTCAACATATGTTTAGATTTAAATTCATTTAATATACTAAGAAATTTGAAACTTATTTTGATTTTATTATTATGAGATTTACAAGGATATTTTTTTAACGGCTAACGAATACTATAAGCCCGGTCACCCAGGTAAACCTATTGACGAAAGCCATTCACGCTCGGGAACGCAGACAACGCTGGTGACCCGGCCCGCTCACAATTGCAGGGGAAAACTTAAGCCCCACTGTGGAACAACCTCTGGCCCACCTGAGCATATTGCACCAAGTGAGACTCGAACACATGACTTCCATATTGAAAAACCATGGGGGTGACTACTCCCAAACCACATGATCTGGGGGTCATTGTTAGATTTACAAGGATATTACTAAGATCTATATATAAGGTGTTTATTGAATCAGTTATTTAAATTTGAATTTTTCCAAAATGAATTCGAAAAACATTTAAATTCAAAATTTTAAATTATGTTGGAATTTAGGTTGGATTCTAATAAACCACGCTAAAGAGAAAAATAAATAATATATATATATATATATATCTTTATTATACTAATAAATAAAAATGTTACGAGGACACGTGTCACTTTTTGGTGTATCCTCAACATGTTTTCCCGCCTATCTCTCCTACTAGATAATTGTTTTGACAAAAAATTACACAAGATAATCAAGTAGCCAAACTTTGTATTTAAGATAGCGTGCTTGTATTATTATGTATGAATTGGTAAATATCATTTAACAGCTGTCATAGTCTGGAGAAGGTATCATGTTGGGAGTTTGGAAGCGCTTGGGGATCTCAGCATCACATATTGGTGGAGCAAATCTGGAGATCCTGTGACTGGTAGAGGACATCTCCGGTATCGGTTGGACCACGCCTGATACGCTGGAGATCATCTCTCTTAGTTTGTTCAACTCCTTAGCCATGGACGGAGTGATCCCTGTATCATGCGCAAATTCGTTAGTATTGGAAAATTGATTGAAAATGTTACCGTTCTCAGGATTTTGGGATGATGATCCCGGAGTAACTCCAAGATCTTGATTTGTTGTAACTCTAACAGCCGGAGTTGGGCCAGCTGTAGTGATTCCAGAATGCATGGGAAGAAAATATCCCCTATGGACTCCTACGGATCCCGAATAATTAAAATCCAAGATCCTTGACTTCAATGGGGTCGTCACTTCCACCGGTTTCTTGGATTCTTTGACCCTTTCAAGCTCTCTGAACATCATCTGATTAGTTTTATTCTGTTGTTCCATCTGTTGCTTCACTTCAGAGAACATATTGAGGATATCATCATTTGAAACTAGCACAGGTTTTTCGACAGGTATCCCGGATCCCGAAAAACCCGCTGGAACAGTTTTCTTCGATTGACTATCATTTTTCTTCTGGAATAACGGAGGGGGAGGAAGAGGGTTGTTAAACCCAGAGCTTGAAGATGGAGCAGACACAGAAATGTTTTTGAAATGGGATGACATTTTTGAAATCAGTTTGGAAAGATAGTGATTGAACACAAACTTTAGTAAATATTTGAGGATAAAAAGCACCACTTGCCCCCACGGTGGGCGCCAAATTGTTTTGGGAAAAAATTAACAAGGCTGATTTTGTAACCAAACTTAGTTTGTGAGGTAGTGTGCTTGTAAAATCAATGTAAATCAATATAAAAACGTAAAGAGTGACACGGTTGTTTACGAGGAAAGCCCTTGATCGTTCAGGATCTCCGACATAAAACCTCGGGAGGTGACAATCGACACCTGCCTCGTTTTCTTGGATAAATGGTAAAGAATTACAAGTGTTGAGCAGTAATTGATCGAGCTATGTGTGTTACAGAAGTGATTACGAGTCTAGAAAGCTAAGTGCGTGGTCAAAAAGTGTGTCCTTAATCGATCAAGCTGCTGATTATATACATAGATTATGCTAACTAACTATCCGAGAATCCCGGAATCGACTTAGTCTTCAAATATGACCGTTGAAGGCCAATCCACGCGCCTTCTACACGTTCATCTCAACTTCTAGACCGATTCTTCAGGGATTAAATTGAATTCACGTGTTTTACCTGCGTATTGGTCAAGATAGAAGAGAGATACAACAGTTAGATAATATAGAAATTAAGGATACCGAAACCTGTCAGGATACCGAAGTACATCGAAGATCCTGGATCCCTAGCCGTAAAATGACCCATAACAATTGTCCCCAAAATTTAACAGCTGTCAATCTCATCGACATTTGTAAAATATTTTAAAATTCAAAAAGTAAATGATGATAGGGTAGCGATATGACCGTTCCCGAATTCCAAGGCGATTTAACCGTTGTTTCTTTGCATGATAAAATCATTATTACCCCTTCTTCTCCATTCTCGCCTTCTTCAAGGTTAAAGCAGGTAAGAATCTTCATTTCTGATTTCTTTTTTCTTTCTAATCTTTCATGATCATGGGTAAGAAAATGACTTGGTCTGCTGCTTCTATCGTTGCCGAAACGATAGATGATTTCGTTGATCAAGGAATCCTTGACCATTCTGATCTTGAACTCTGTTCTTTCACTGATTAGGATATGAAACTTTTGAAATCAAACAATATTTTTCCTCAAAAAACCATTTTCAGGCCTTTCGATTCCAGAACAAAAGCGGATTTGATTTCTAAAACATAGGTCTGCTTCCATAGCTATCCTTTTACTCTAGGTCTGTTATATCCTTTTCCTCCACTCATCATCGAGTTTTTCAAACGTACTGGTCTTTGCTATTCTCAAATCATGCCGACGGTTTGGAGAATCCTGGCTACTCTTGAAAGGCTGAATCGTTCTCATTCTTTGACCATTGGCGTCCCTGAGCTAGCCTCTGTCTATAATTTGAGAACCCATGGTTCTTCTCGATTCGTTCTTCAACTAAAGTCTGGGCAAACTCATTTGATCCCGAAAGCCACTCAAAACGATTCTGACCGGAAGGGGAAGTTCTTCTTTGTAAGGAGAGATTCGATCCCCGGTGGGAAAGATTTGCCACTTGAATGGGTTAAAAAGGGTAGGAGATAGTTAGGATTTCTGCATTTCATATTATTTTTCATCTGTTGATGGTGATTTCTGTTTTTCCTTGTACAGCTCCGAAGTTTGCTGAGTTTATTCCTGCAAGAAGTGATACAGACAAAAGATTGAAGCTTTATTAGAAATAAATGTGGGGGATAGATCCTTCTGTTTCGAGTCCACCATTAGTCAAGCAAGCTTTGAAACCTAGTATTCTGAATCCGAGATGTCTTCAGGTAAGGAATAACCGGTGCTTTAATAAATGTATGCCATGATTCTAAACTGCCTTATTCTTATGTAGGGATCCCCAAGTCAAGCTCCGAGTTCGCTTTGTCTGATCTTGACAGCTTTCTGTCTGGGACTGTTGTGGTCAAGAAAGAAGGTCCCTCGCCTGCAAGTGCTAAGCTTCGTGCCCCTGTCCTCCAGTCTAAAGCTTCAGGAAGCAAAAAGAGGAAGACAATGGAGGAGCTGGATCTTGAGTTTTTTGAAGGGATGGACTCTGCTGAGACAACCAAGAAGTTTCAGAGCTTGATGAATCTGGTAAGTATCCTTATGGTATGCCAATGCTTATTTCAGGATCCCGAATAATTAATCTGTTTAAAATTTTTAGGGTCTCGAGAAGCTTTATGCCAACTTGTCTGAAGCGGAGAAGAGTGCTGAGGAGGCTCTAGAGAAGGTTGAGGATTTGAAAAAAATCTTGGCCTCCAAGAGCAAATACTTGGAAAATGAGATCTAGAGTCAGAAGAATACGCTGCAGGAGAGCACAACCCAGTATGAGTTGAGACTTCAACACACTGTGGATGATGCTAAGAAGTTCGCGGCTATGTCCATTCTTTAATCCAGGATCCAGATGGCCGAGCAAGATGCTGCTGAAGGTTTTGATCGTGCAACCTGGGATCTTGAAGGATGGCGCTCTTCTCTGGCCAGCCTAGGAGGTGAAGCAGCAGATACCAACAAGGCTGCTGAGGATACTGGAGCTGCTGATGGTAAGAGGCAGGCTAACTAGTGCGATGAAGGTAATGATGCCTAGACCCGAGCCCTGGATTATGTGGTTCTCTTGTAGATAACTTGTCTTGAAACAATTTCCTTTCACGTCTTTGGTTGATGAACAATTTTTACTTTTTCTGCTTTTGGGATCCCTGTCATGGGATAGACAACTTGTGGACCGGGTGGATGGTTCCTTTTTTGGATGAAACCGGGACACTTTCTTGCACTATAAATGTTAGTAGATGGTTTATGACTATTTTCCATGATTTGTATGTTTGCCTTGATATATTTTTCAAAATTAGGATCCTGAGGTAATTAAACTTAGAAAAATAGGTTCGAATATATTTTCAGGATATCGGATCCTTAATAATAAATTCTCAGGTTTTTATCAAATTTAGACTTAGGAAAACACAATTTGATTTTAATAAATGATGTTAAATAAGAGTACCAAACGTATCATGACTTAGTCATTCAGCTTTCAAATCTTTTTGTAATTGAAAAATTAGTAACACATACCTTTGCTGAGTACGAAGTTGGATATATATACATACCGAATCAGCATGAAGTTCATAGCATAACACCTATTAGTTGTCCCCAGTGTTCGATCGTTGAATACGTCGTAGGCTTTAGTAAGTACATTTCGGGATCCTCATTAGTTTTTAACTTGTTTAAGGATCTTGAATCAGCATATTGATGCTAATTCTTTGAGTTAATACGTAAGTGTTATGTATTTAAAATCGTGGGCCAAGCCAGAAATCGTGGGCTAAGCCAATAACGTGGGCTAAGCCAATTCTGAGTTAGCATGAAAATGCTAAAAACCTTAGCTTTAACACGTAAGTGTTAAATGTTCGGGAGAAACTTGGGAAATAACACGTCTGTTATATTCGTAGCACCCAGTATATAGCCAACAGTGATGAAATTATCAGCCACTGTTACATGGACTGGTCGCACCACCTTGAACTATAATTGGATATCGTGTGCTCCTGGCGGGGTGTAGAAACCCAATCTACTTAGAAAGAATAAAGCCGTTTAAACCTTTGAGGTATTCAGAATACCCAAACTTAGGAGAGATGGCCAATCTTTTTCTTCTGTCGGGATCCCTGGAGGTATTTCCTGCAAAAAAGGAAATCTTGGTGAAGGTGGGTGTTAGCCTGGCTAACACCCCTCCGACGCTCAAGTCAGTACTTTGATCAAGAGTAATTAGTATGAAAATAGTCAGGGATTGAAGACATACCAGTTTTAGTTAGAATTTGAGTTCTAACTTACATAAAGTAGGCTTTGAGATGGATAGCGTTCCGGGATCTTGGCAAGATATTTTCTTCCATAGTAGCTAACTAATAAGCTCCCTTGCCTGCTTCTGAATCAATCAAGTATGGGCCTTCCCACTTTGGTGCAAGCTTTCCATCATTGGGGTTGGTATTATTTTGGAATGCCTTCCTTAATACGCGATCACCTGCTTGGAATCTTCTAACCCTTATGTTTTTATTGTATTACTTTGCTATTCTTTGCTGATAAGTTGCAATGCGAATTTTGGCAAGATCCCTGAGCTCATCCACAATGTCAAGATCCTGAGCAAGAGCTTCGTTGTTGGTCTCCGAGGATTGGAGATTGGTTTTGGCAGTAGGGATAACCATCTCTGTAGGGATCATTGCTTCAATTCCAAATACCAAGGAGAATGGAGTTTGCCCCGTCGCGTTCTTCGTGGTTGTCCTATCTGCCCAAAGTACAAACGCTAGCTCTTTAGCCCATCTTCCTTTCTTTGCTCTTAATCTCTTCTTGAGGTTGTTAACGATGATCTTGTTACTAGACTCTGCTTGTCCATTGGCTTGAGGATGTACTGGGGTAGAAGTTATCATTTTGATTCCCCAATTGGCACAAAAGTCAGTTGTTCTCTTACCAATGAACCGAGATCCATTTTCCCAAATTATCTCCGCCGGGTTCCCAAATCTCGTCAGGATATTGCGCTTGATGAAGGTGATGACTTCTTTTTCTCTGACTTGGACAAATGCCTCAGCTTCGATCCATTTAGAGAAGTAATCCGTCATTGCTAGCATAAAGACCTTTCCTCCTACTGCTTTGGGAAGTTTGCCGACGATGTCCATTCCCCACTTCATGAATGGCCACGGAGAGATGATTGGGTATAAAGGTTTGGCCGGTTGATGGAGTATGTTGCTGTGTCTCTAGCAAGCGTCACATTTTTTAGAGTAAGTCACAACATCTTTTCTCATGGTAGGCCAGTAATATCCTGTTCTCAGGATCCTTGAAAATAACGCTCTGCCCCTGATGTGATTACCACAATCTCCTTCGTGTAGATCTTTTAGGACTTCACGTCCTTCAGGATCCTCCAAGCACCTTAAGTATGGACCTGCAATTGACTTTCTATACAAAACATTCTCATAAATTATAAAACGAGACATTCTCATGCGAAAAGCCTTGTGATTCTTTTCATCACTTGGGATTTCACCAGCCTGCAAGTATTTATTAATAGGTGAAATCCAGGATCCTGGAATAGGTTCAAGATCCCGAATGTCTGCTTCTTCTTCAGTGTTGGATACTTCGTTTACCTTCTTGATTGCTGGGCTTAGAATGTGTATTATAGGTATTTTGGTACCTTCTGGTATTCTAAGAGTTGAAGCAAGGTTTGCTAAGGCATCAGCCTCAGTGTTATATTCTCTAGGCACCTGTGTAATGTTAAAAGTTTCAAATTTTATAGATAATTGCTTAACTATTGTGAGATATTTGGCTAGCTTCTCACCTTTTACTGCATATGAACCATTGAAATGATTAGCAATTAACAATGAGTCTACATGGATTGGGGTAATATGTCCCCTTGTGGCGATTTTAGTATGATTCCCATACCTGTTCCTCTTATATTTGATGCACCATCAGTGAATAAGGTCCATTCGTCCTTCGTCTCTTCTAGTTGTTGGACTTCTAGATCTGCCTCTTGTTGGATGTCACTGCTGAAATCAGCCACAAAGTCTGCTAGTACCTGAGACTTTATTGCTGTTCTAGGTTCACATATGAGGTAATAGACGCTGAGCTTGACTGACCATTTAGCCATCCTTCCTGACATCTCTGGTTTTCTTAAGACACACTTAATAGGATAATTAGTTTTAACATGAATAGCATGAGTTTCAAAATAATGTCTAAGTTTAGTTGATGCCATTATTAAAGCTAAAATTAACTTTTCTAAATGAGAATACCTGGTTTCTGCCGGTAGCAAACTTTTACTTACATAGTATACCGGATGCTGTTGTCCCTCATGATCCTTGACTAATACAGCACTTACGGTGCTTCGGGATATTGCCAAGTATAGGGATAATGGTTCACCGTCTTCTGGTTTCATCAGTAGAGGAGCTGATGACAAGTATTCCTTCAATGATTGGAGTGCTTGTTCATGTTTCTCTTCCCATTCGAATTTCTTGTTCTTCTTCAGGATGTCGTAGAATTCCTTGCATTTTTATGAGGATCTTGATATAAATCCGTTGACTGCTGCTACTCTGCCGGTCAGTCTATAGACATCCTTAGTATTTGCTGGGGATTTCAGATTGATGATAGCTTTGATTTGTTCTGGCTGGCTTTTATTCCTCTCTTTGTCACCATGTAGCCCAAGAGCTTTCATGCCCCCACTCCGAAGTGACATTTCGAAGGGTTCAGCTTCATATTGTACTGGTCCAGGATATCAAATGCGTCTCTGAGATCCTTGAGATGATCCTCAGCTTTCTTTGATTTTACCACCATGTCATCTATGTAGACTTTCATAGTGTCCCCAATCTTGTCTTTAAACATCATATTTACCAGTCTTTGATATGTGGCACCTACATTTTTAAGACCAAATGGCATAGCTGTGTAACAATAAATACCTGTCGGGGTCATGAACGCCGTGTCTTCCTGATCCGATGGTTCCATTTGGATCTGTTGAAATCCTAAAGAGGCATCCATAAAGGGCAGGATCTCGTGGCCTGCTGTAGCGTCCACCATTGAGTCTATGTGCGGTAATAGGAAGGGGTCTTTAGGACACGCTTTGTTGAGGTCTGTGTAGTCTACACAAACTCTCCACTTCCCGTTCTTTTTCTGGACTCTCACCACGTTGGCTAACCACCTTGAGAATTTTACTTCTCTTATCATTCAAGACTTGAGAAGTTTTTCCACCTCTTCTTGGATGATTACATTTCTCTCAGGAGCAAATTTCCTTCGCTTTTGATGTATTGGCCTGAAACTTTTATCAATTCCAAGTTTATGAGTTATGATATCTTTGGAAATACATGTCATGTCTTCGTGTTTCCATGCGAAGGTTGCTTTTCTGCCCCTCAGGAAATCCAGGATATCTTTTTCGATATCCTCAGGGATATTGCTCCCTACCAGGATCTTAACATCTGGATTCTCGGCATCCAGGGATACCTCTTTAAAATCATGTTCTTTAGTTTCCAAAACATCCCTGGCCTGCTTCGTTAATTGCTATGCTTGCCTAGTTTTGACAGAGGCTTTCATTGAAGAAGTGTAACAGTTTTTGGCCTCTTGTTGATCGCTGTTGATCTTCACCACTCCCCAGGGGGTTGGCATCTTAACACATTGGTGATATGTTGAGGGTACTGCTTTCATGTCATGTATCTAGGGTCATCCTAGAATAATGTTATAGCAAGATAAAAAATCGATAACACAAAACTTTTGTATAGAATTTACCCCTCGATGTAGATTGGTAGCTTTATTTCACCAACAGTGTTCATAACCTTTCCACTGAATCCTACTAATACTGAGGATTTTGAGATGATCTCAGAATCCGGGATCCCCATTCTTTTTAGGACTTCATGCTGGATAATGTTTACAGAACTTCCTCCGTCGATCAGTATCCTGCATATGAAGTGGTTTGCAATGTATAGTGTAATCACCAGGCCATCATGATGGGGATCCTGTACGTCATCTTTGTCCTGTTCGTCGAAACAGATCATCTTTTCTTCAGTTAAGCTGGAGGTTTTGATAGGTCTGTCCCCATTCTCTGTTTTTGCTTCTTTGGCATTCCTTTTTGCTACAGAGTAAGAAGTACCACAAATCTCAGATCCACCAGATATAAAACCTATTACCTTGGCATCTGGTGGTGGGGATTTTGCTCTCTGTGGGATCCTGCCATGATCGTTAGTCTTGTTCTTTCCTTTGCCCATAAATTCTTTGAGATATCCCTTGCTCAGGAGGTAGCTTATTTCCTTCCGCAAAGCAATACAATCCTCAGTCACATGGCCAAAGTCTTCGTGGTATGCACACCACTTGGACTTGTCCTTTCCTCCTGAGTTCCTCTCAAACTTGCGAGGCCACCTGGCTTTTTCTCCAAGATCCTGCATAGCAAACCAGTTATATCAAGAGAAAAACAGTATTCAAACAACTTAGGATATTCTTCCTCGTCCTCGTTATCTTCTACGGCGTTGACCCTATGATTGTCCGGCTTAGAATATGGTTTGGATCTGTATGATTTAGAAGGTGCGGATTTGGATTTCCGGTTTGGTTGAGTGTAGCTGTTCGGAGCATCTACCCTTTGTTGGATCTTCTTATCATCCTTCAGCCTATTGAACCTTAGTGCTCGGTTCCTGACTTCATCGAGATTCCTGCAAGGATTCATGACAAGGCCTTCATAGAATTGAGAATCCTTCCTTAGTCACATCTTGAATGCTTGGACAGTAGTGGCGACGTCAAGTCTTGGGATATCCAGGGATTCCCGACCAAATTTGCTGACATAGTCTCGGAGGGATTCTCCGGGATTCTGAATTATCCTGTATAAGTCACTTGTTAACCTTTCAAAAGTTCTACTGCAAGAGAATTGATTGTTAAACATGTTAATTAAATTAGCAAATGAACTAATGAAATATGGAGGAACATTAAGTAGCCATTTCAAGGCTGATCCTGTTAAGGTAGAGCCGAAGTCTTTGCACAGACAAGCTTCCTTCAGGTCCAAAGGGATGGGGTTGATCTCCATCCTTTCTCTGTATTTCGCCACATGTTCCTCAGGATCCGTAGTTCCGTCATATAGTTTCATGCTGGGAGTTTGGAAGCGCTTGGGGATCTCAGCATCACAAACTGGTGGAGCAAATCTGGAGATCCTATGACTGGTAGAGGACATCTCTGGTATCGGTTGGACCACGCCTGATACGCTGGAGATCATCTCTCTTAGTTTGTTCAACTCCTTAGCCATGGACGGAGTGATCCCTGTATCCTGCTCAAATTCGTTTGTATCGGAAAATTGATTGAAAATGTTACCGTTCTCAGGATTTTGGGATGATGATCCCAAAGTAACTCCAAGATCCTGATTTGTTGTAACTCTAACAGCCGGAGTTGGGCCGGCTGTAGTGATTCCAGAATGCATGGGAAGAAAATCTTCCCTATGGACTCCTGGGGATTCCGAATAATTAAAATCCAAGATCCTTGACTTCAACGGGGTCGTCACTTCCACCGGTTTCTTGGATTCTTTGACCCTTTCAAGCTCTATGAACATCATCTAATTAGTTTTCTTCTATTGTTCCATTTGTTGCTTCACTTCGGAGAACATATTGAGGATATCATCATTTGAAACTAGCACAGGTCCTCCGACAGGTATCCCGGATCCCGAAAAACTCGATGGAACAGTCTTCTTCGATTGACAATCATTTTTCTTCTAGAATGACGGAGGGGGAGGAATAGGGTTGTTAAACCCAGAGCTTGCAGATGGAGCAGAGACAAAAATGTTTTTGGATTGGGACGACATTTTTGAAATCAGTTTGGAAAGATAGTGATTGAACACAAACTTTAGTAAATATCTGAGGATAAAAAGCACCACTTGCCCCACGGTGGCGCCAAATTGTTTTGGGAAAAAATTAACAAGGCTGATTTTGTAACCAAACTTAGTTTGTGAGGTAGTATGCTTGTAAAATCAATGTAAATCAATATAAAAACGTAAAGAGTGACACGGTTGTTTACGAGGAAAGCCCTTGATCGTTCAGGATCTCCGGCATAAAACCTCGGGAGGTGACAATCGACACCTGTCTCGTTTCTTGAATAAATTGTAAAGAATTACAAGTGTTGAGCAGTAATTGATCGAGCTATGTGTGTTACCGAAGTGATTACGAGTCTAGAAAGCTAAGTGCGTGGTCAAAAAGTGTCTCGTTAATCGATCAAGCTGCTGATTCTATACAGAGATTATGCTAACTAACTATCCGAGAATCCCGGAATCGACTTAGTCTTCAGATATGACCGTTGGAGGCCAATCCACGCGTCTTCTACGTTCATCTCAACTTCTAGACCGAATATTCAGGGATTAAATTGACTTCACATGTTTTACATGCGTATTGGTCAAGATAGAAGAGAGATACAATGATTAGATAATATAGAAATTAAGGATATCGAAACCTGTCAGGATACCGTAGTACATCGAAGATCCAGGATCTCTAGCCGTAAAATGACCCATAACAAGGTAGCGTGCTTGTATTATTATGTATGAATTGCAATGTTAATAAAGAAATTGACACGGTGATGTACGAGGAATGCCCTTGATACTTTGGGATCTCCAGCATAAAACCTCGGGAGTCGATTAAAGTCGGGCTGCCTCGTTTGTTCTTATAAAAAGTAATCAAAAATACAATGAAAGAGAGCAATGTGATCGTATCTAAGTGTTACAAAGAGTTTCGAGAGTATAGTGTTTGTGCCGTGAGTGTTGTGTGTATCCTAATGATCATCTTATGCTCTTTATATACATTACATGTCATTAAATGAAAGGCTAATATCCAGGAATTGTCTTAATTGGACCGTTACAAGTCTTCTTTGATGAATATAGCCGTTGTCTTCAATGATATTCCGTGTCTTCAGCTAGTAGTAATGTTAAATGGGTGTTACATGCATGACCAAGTCAAAGACAAACATGTAATATTAATTGTTATAACGGCCAGTTAATCAGGATACTGAAACATAGTAAGAATCAGGGATACCGATACTTATCTGAGGATCCGGGATACCAGAGGTAAAAACTGACCCCTAACAATAATGATATTAAAAAAATATATTTTCAAATATTTAGTATAAATTTAATTATTGATACTTATTATTTAATTAAAGATAGTTACTATTATATCATTAACCAAATGAATTTAAAATAAATTAACATTTATCAATTACATAAAAAAAACTAATACATAGTTGAAAAAAAATGTTTTAAAAATTAACTTAATAGAAATTAATAACTGTCACGTCAAAGTATATTTTTTAAAGAGATATTTTAACGAATGTATGTGTTAACATAACACATTATATTTTATTTAGCCCGTGTAATACACGCTTTTTAAAGACATAATTTTTTTATTAGTAAGTATATAACATTACATTTATTTAGCCCGTGCAATACACGAGATTAACCTAATATATATAATAAAAACAATATATATTATATAACTCGAATATTTAATCTAGTTCAGTTTGAAAATCGCAAATTTGAAAACCGAAATCTGAATTAATCAGTTGTTGATCTGATTAAAAAATCAACTAAAAACAAAATTCAAATTTTTAAATGGTTCGAGTCTGATTTAAATACGAAGCACACTAACCAAGTTATAATATACTAATCGATAAAAATACTCTAAAAGTATTTTGATACGTCATTTTTATGCCAATTTCATATGTATATTGCATTTTTCAGTTGTAATTTATAGTTACCATCATCAATAATTTGTGCATATTACTAGAAATGATATACTTTAAATTTGTTTATACTTTTAAAACAAACATTTTTCAGTTGTAATTTATAGTTATCATCATCAATAATAGAGCTTCTAAGAGCACTTGGTATACCCAAGTGAGTGAGGGGTTAGTGAGGGGAAAAATGGTTGCCATGTGGCGCCACGTCATTTTCTCCAATTCTTACACCACACTCACTTGGCAAGAGAAATACCCAAATGAGTGAGTGAGTGATGTGTGAGTATTAAATGCATTTTAATTTAATATTCATTTAACTAATAAATGTATAAAAAAACATAAATAAAAATTATAATAAAAAAGGACATAAATAAAAATTATAATAAATAAATTAAACAAAAATTGGTCCATAGATCGATACTCGGGGGTACGCCCATTAACGCTTCAATATTTGTAGTGATACGTTTCCATAACGCTTTTTTGTTTTGAGCATTACCTAACAAATAAATTAATCAAAATTAATATTAATTTGTATAATAAATTGAACAAAAATTAAATACTATTATATATTAAATACCTATAATGGGATCCTCCGAGACGTCGACAAACACCCTAGCCAAGTTTAGCTCTTCGTCCTCATCCACTTCTTTGTAACCCGTGAGGATGCTTTTGTTGCGGGATTCTTCTTTTTGCCTTTACCTTTACGCGCGGGTTGCGTTTCCTCAATGTCTTCTTCTTCCTCCTCCGGAACGGCTTGTGTTTCCGGAACAAACTCCGGATCTTGTGATTATCCGCTAAGCATATTGGGCATAGTATGCATTTTTGGGACATATTCGGGTGATCCGAAGGGGTTTTGGTTAAAAGGTGGTGGTTGGGTGAACGCGTTTGGGTTTGTCGGAGACCATAGGTTGAACGCGTTTTGTTGAGACACGTAATGAAGCCAAAACATGGGATCGTTAGGATTCATGACTTGGATAATGAGATTTTTTATAGAGAGAAGATGAGATTTTTTATAAAATTGGTAGTGAGAAGATGAGAGTTTAGTGTGTTTTATAAAATGAGTTAAATTGTTATTTATAGTGAGGTAAAATGGTTTTTTTTTTTAATTTTACCGTTCAGCGGTATTATATTTAAGTTTTTAGCCGTTGAACGGCTTTATTGCTTGGTATCCCACCAGTGAAGATCATCACGTGAAAGGCTCACACCCCCCTCACGCCATCAAGGGGGAGGTGTTGCAAACCCACTCATGCTGTGACCAAGGCTCACGAGACCCTTTCACGTACCCATACCACATGCTCTAATATACAAGGGTCATCCCTGTACTTTATTTTTGTTTTCCCCATTTTTTATATTATTTTGATGTTTGGACCCTAAAATGTTAAAGTATGTATAATTTCCGTACAGTTCTCACATTATTTCATAATCATATTCTTCTCATAAACTTCTCCTTTTTATCTTAACTTATTATAAATTTATCGCAAAATCCCAATATTAAATTTTTAAATCAAAATCACCATCAACTTTTTTAAAACATACGATACCCAATACTAACGGGTATACCTGATACTCACGGCTATGCCCGATACCCAACGGGTAATGAGCCGGGTATGAGACACGATTTTACAATCGGATATGAATATAGGATTACAGATACCCTGTCCAAATCAGGCTCATTGCCATCCCTAGTTTGAAATCTTCATATTTCAATGGAAAATTTTTAAAATTTAAGTGGAGTAATAACTAGTCCATTAGTGGAAAATATTGCATTGCATGTTTGAACTAATTTGAAAGGGAGGTTTTACTGTTTTAGATAAATATATTTTAAAAGAAAAGAAAACATTTTTCTTTAACAAATTATTCAACCTAGTCAGGTTCAGGATGAATTTTGGTAATTCTTTCATATATTTGATTTGATTGTAAAATCATATCTCTTCCCTTATTTATTACCCGTCAAGTTAATTTTGTGGGTTTCTCTCATGGCTTAGGGATCCGTTTATAAACTTACATGGTTAAAATCACCTAAAACTTGATCTCAAACTCACCCTAGAGATCAACTTGAAATATCAAATATTTAAGCACAATTATAGTAATATCATACTTTCAATAATTTCAAGTTTCTAACAATTTCAAAATATTATTATTTATATTTTTTTAAGATTATACAATATATTAATATATCCGGTTTCGATGTTGGTATACAAGTACGCAATCGGTTTCAGGTAACCCGACAAGTGCTACTTAATACATACTCATCTCACTGACACGGTTTTTTTTATATCTAATCTCATACGGAGTCTTGTACTTGATCTCGTATGCTCCAGGTTTCGGTTTTTCCTTCAAGTTCAAGTATTATCATTTATCTCTAATTTTAACCGTTCAAAGATGACAAGGGGTCGTCTCGTCTTATTTAAAACACCAATTATGACATCCATTTTCTCTCATTTCATTGTGTACTCGTTGTGCTCTTGGCCTCGCTATTATGAAAAATTTTACCGGTATATCACGTTTTGACTAGACGAGTCGTATTTAAATCTAGAAATGTTGGAGTTGGGTCTAAAGTCTAACATGCGACTGTTACAAAGTTTATGGGATAGTTCTGACAACTTGCTTAGTTAAAGGACTAGTTTATTATTTATGTATTGTTAGTTGCTTAATCATTGTTATAATAGCTGTTAAGAGTTAGTTAGGTTTTCCTTCACTCTCATACGATCCTAATTCTTGATTCAGTTATGTAGTTTTCCTTTTCATGAATAAAGATCACAATAGTTTGGTGAGTGATTAGAATTTTTTAATTGTTCTATGATTTGAATTCATTTCAACAAGAAAAGTAGTTAGTAGATTCCATTTCATCGATTAATACATCACCAAAGGTTTACGGTAAACCTAATGGTGAACTTTTTT
Source organism: Smallanthus sonchifolius (assembly GCA_023525975.1). Lineage (NCBI taxonomy): Eukaryota > Viridiplantae > Streptophyta > Magnoliopsida > Asterales > Asteraceae > Smallanthus > Smallanthus sonchifolius. The sequence continues at coordinate 75,538,148 of CM042037.1, forward strand.
GGTTTATAGTTACTGTTTTATACATTCATGCAATTATACATTCATGAATAAAGATCACAATCGTTTGGTGTGTGATTAGGTTTTCTTAATTGTTCTTTGATTTGGTTTCATTTCAACAAGAAAAGTGATTAGTAGATTCCATTTCATCCATCAATACATCACCAGAGGTTTTCGGTAAATCTAATGGTGAACTTGCTTGGTTTATAGTTACTATTTTATACATTCATAAATAAAGATCACTATCGTTTGGTGTGTGATTAGGATTTCTTAATTGTTCTTTGATTTCATTTCATTTCAAGAAGAAAAGTGGTTAGTAGATTCCATTTCATCGATCAGAACATAACCAGAGGTTTGCGGTAAACCTAATGGTGAACTTTCTTGGTTTATAGTTATTGTTTTATACATTCATGAATAAAGATCACACTCGTTTGGTGTATTATTAGGATTTCTTAATTGTTCTTTGATTTGATTTCTTTTCAACAAGAAAAGTAGTTAGTAGATTCCATTTCATCGATCAATACATCTCTAGAGGCTTACGGTAAACCAAATGGTGAACTTTTTTGGTTTACAGTTACTGTTTTATACATTCATGCAATTATACATTCATGAATAAAGATCACAAACATTTGATGTGTGAATAGGATTTCTTAATTTTTCTTTGATTTGATTTCACTTTAACAAGAAAAATGGTTAGTAGATTCCATTTCATCCATCAATACATCACTAGAGGGTTACGGTAAACCTAATGGTGAACTTTCTTGGTTTATAGTTACTGTCTTATACATTCATGCAAATACATTCATGAATAAATATCACAATCGTTTGGTGTGTGATTAGGATTTCTTAATTGTTCTTTGATTTTATTTCATTTCAACAAGAAAAGTGGTTAGCAGATTCCATTTCATTGATCAATACATCACCAGAGGATTACGGTAAACCTAATGGTGAACTTTCTTGGTTTATAGTTACTGTTTTATACATTCATACAATTATAAATTCATGAATAAAGATCACAATCATTTGGTGTGTGATTAGGATTTCTTAATTGTTCTTTGATTTTGTAACACCCAATTTTTTCAACCAAATTTAAACTTTAAAAAAACGACGCGGAAGCGGTCCCAATTACAACATTTAACGTATCCACACGTTTTCATTTTACAAACATGAATTAACTACTCCAATTCCACAAAAGTAGTTTTAACAAAACTTAACCACAACAAGTTATCCAAAACTTTTAATGACTCCAAAATGTTTGTAAAGACTCTCAACGAGAAGGTTAACAAATACAATCACGAAACACATCCACGAGAATCCAATCCACATGATGCGAGACCCGAGTCTTGGGTATAATATTGAGACTGATGCTTTCAATCGAAACTACTAGTTTCGATACAGGCCCATTTGGCGGTGGCTTGGAAAACAAGGCACATGCGCTTGGCCTCCTATATATAGAATACCTCATATGAGGAGTGTGTGTCTGTAGAGGGAATCACCACCCTAGGGGGAGCTCACCCTGGGGTGAGACTAATTGTGAGTGTGTAAGGAGATTTTATTTTTCATATCAATCAAAGAATCATACGTTTTATGCTCCAATTGTCTGTTCTTTTTCACTTTTATGTTCGTGTATGTTATTCCCGCACCCGTCTTTACCCATTTATGATTCGAGAGTGATACCGGATCGATTCCGCCTCTTGATTCAGGCTGTTTGATGGATTTCTCCTCAGATCTGTGTTCTCAGGTCTGCTCAGGACCTACACCGAGAATCACTTCAGAGCTTTCCTACATAGAAAACATTAATTTGTATATGGTTAGTAAATATAAGTAGCCCTAGGGACTTCCCTAAAAGTCCCTACAACAACGACATGTCAAAACGACAAAAAATCAACATTTGGGCGTAGGGTGGGCGTACGACAGAGGATTTTGGGCGTACAGTACTCTGCCCCCAGACCTGCACATTTACTTTTTGGTTTTTGGTCTAGCTTTCCCACAAGCTTGCTGTAACCCCTCGGAATTTCCGACCTTTATTGTTAACTATTCCGACACTTGTATTTTTATTATTCTATGATTTGTACTTCTCTATTTCATTGGAAGCCATCATAATTATCCACCTCATTACTATGTTAAGGGTTGTATGATTATGATGGCTTCCAATGAAATAGAGAAGTACAAATCATAGAATAATGAAAATACAAGTGTCGGAATAGTTAACAAAGATTTATATATATATATACATACATTACATACATTGTGAAAATACAAGTGTCGGAATAGTTAAGGGTTGTATGATTATGATGGCTTCCAATGAAATAGAGAAGTACAAATCATAGAATAATGAAAATACAAGTGTCGGAATAGTTAAGGGTTGTATGATTACTGGAACATATACATACATAAATACATTGTGTATAATTGTTTCATTTCAAAAATAACAAAGATTTATATATGTGGTTATATAAATAAAGTTCAAAAATAAATATAAGTTAGGTTATTATTAAGCCTATATATATGTATGTATGTATGTATATATATATATATATATATATATATATAATCTATAAAAACTAAATTATTAATTCTATACATAAAATAGGGTTTATAAATGTTATTTTATTAATTTCAAAGAAAATAATTTTTAATAGGAATAAAAATTATTTCTATTTTACAAAATATATTTTTATACAAATAACATTAATTATAATATATAGATATATTAGATTTTATAAAAACTTATAAAATTTTAATGGTTTTATATTTTTATAAAGTTCAGGGTTCATTTAGTAATTTCTGAAACTTTAATTAAACTAAAAACTAAAGTTTGTACATAAAATAATAAAAGCTTGAAACTCCAGGGACTAAACTGCAAATCCGAAAACCTTCCCCCCCATTTCCAGTCATGGGTTCGAGTCTCGCAGATGACTGGTTTTCGAACCAATAATCACGAACTCGTCCCTGAGATATTTTCGTGCGGAAATCTCAACGGCTAAACGTTGTAGACATCCAATCGATTCATCCTTCATGTTTAATCGAATTTTTATGAACTAATCAATGGCTAACTCGTAACCAAACTCCATTTAAAAACCATTTACTCGATCGATCAATTCCTGTGCAATTGCGTGTAAATAGATATCCACAAACCTTGGCGAAGCTCATAGCAAACTCACCATACCTTCAGTCGCGTCGCATTTCACCTCTGGAACCCAAATCAAAGTCAAAGAACCCGAACCTGTTCATCGAGTCGTTCTCCTTCTCTACTTGATCATTTCAGGTAATTCTAGTACCCATGGTTTCGCTTTGGTACAAGGAACAAAAGCCCCATGAATCGGGCTTCAATCGTTTGCTCGATCGGGTCAATTGACGAGCTAGGGTTACGGGTTTCATTTGGGGAAGAAGATGGGTTTGGGATTGTTCTATTTAGTTTAAACGCATCAGTCTATGACCAAGGCATAAGCCCTGGTCTGATGGTCTAAAGCACGCGTGCATGCTGGCTCAGGCTCGACTCCTGGTGGTCGGTTTTTGAGCCTAAACTTTGTTTTTGTCATTTTCAATAAATAAATAATAGTTTTAAAATTCTGATTTAATTTGTATAAATCTAGTAAATACATTTAGAAACTTTTATAAAAACAGAAAATATTAAATAATGTTTTATTCATTTTTAATTTAATAAAAACACATTATAAATATTATAAAACCCTAAATAAACAATATAAATGGTTTTATTGAATAAATCTAAATATGTTTTTTTATCTATAGAATAACAATGTTTATAAAACAAATTTTAAATATTTATTTAAACATTATTAACTCAATTTTAAACATATAAATAATTATTTTTGACAAAGAATAATTATTTAAAACATTTTAAATCTATAGAAATACTTAAATAATTATTCTAGATAAATAGTTATACAAAATTGAATTAATTTCATTTAACACTTATATTAATTTAATATCTCTTTATTTATCATTTTAGTAAAGGAGATTATTTAAATAGTTTAAATAATTATTTTATTTAAATGAAACAATTATTTAAACCTTTATTAATCCATAATTTATTTATTAATTATATTTAGAATAATTATTTAAATAAATTCAAACGTATTATTACTATAAACAATATATAATTAATTAGAAATCCTAATTAATTCTAATAAACTATTTTTATACTTGTGATAAACATATATTTTCCTACAAATGTACAAAACCCATATACAATCCCAAATCCTATGAAACCCTAAAATATCAGAATTTCTTACTTTCATTAGGCATACTTTGAGTTTAGAATACAATTATCCGTGTAGGTTGATTGTGAAGAATCCTCACGAAGCCTATCCATCGTTAACAATTCATACTACTTGTAAGCTTCATTACAAGTGAGTTTCATAGCCCCTTTTACATTACTTTTGTTTACAAATACTCGTGGTGGAACATGTCTACATTACTTTACATACATAATTCAACTTTGTTTGGTGTCAAAACCTATGTTACTCACCAACTACTTGTAGTTGACATTTACTTACATGTTTCAGGTGTACCTGTTTGAGGACCATGCTTGATCATTTAGGGCTATGGACCTAGCATTAATAAATTTAAATTTTGATTGTGTTATGAACAATATGTTTTTATTTTCCTTGTAACGAATATTTAATATGATGAATAATTATTTTTTTTGAAAGGTGAACATTGAATGTTGTGACATCGCACCCCCCTCACATGGGAGAGCCTCGTCCAACTCCGGCCAATATGTTGTCTTAACCGGGCTCACTTGGCGTCAGAGTTGGAGAGCTTTCAAGGAAAAACCCCACCCAATACGGCCCCTTCCGGGCTTGAGGGAGAGCCGAGGCTCGAACCCTAGATCGGCGTGGGTAAAACCCGATGCATCAGCCTAAGAGCTAGGACTCATTTGCGATGCCGCGGAAACTAATGGTGGTGGCAGGGATCGAACCCGAGTCCCTTGGGACTCCGGGCCTTACCTTAACCACTACACCACAACCACTTTGGAGATGAATAATTATTGAAACGCATTTAATAGATGATCATGTGCTTATGAACAACCGCGTCCGCCCCGGCGTATAATCCGTCGTCGGCCGGGGTGTGACACTTGCGACCCGACTCGTTTTACTTCCCAAAAACACCACATTACATACATGACCACCTATGTATGCATATTTTGGTTAGTTATCCTCCCCCAACCCGAGCACCACTACTCGTTTTTCACTCATTAAGAGTTTAACAACCATTTCTATCAATTAGTTAGTTTAGGTAGATATATCAGCCTACAACTTTAAACATATAATGACCCATTCACGTCTTATGTTTTACCTTTCTTTCAACTTGACATATCCACATGTCTAACGAGAGATCCAACCCTCGCTTTCTCACATGGAGTATTTGACTCCATGCCGACCCATGAAGTATCTACACTTCATGTCACCCGTGAAGTACTTGACTTCACTTTCACCCGTGAGGTACTTGACCTCACTACCACCCGTGAAGTATTTGACTTCACGTAAACACCTCCTTGAAGTATCCATACTTCATGTAAACACCCCATGAAGTATCCACACTTCATGTAATCAATCCATTTATCGTTTTACCACCAATGGTTGACTTTTACCATATTAAGTCAATTTTAATATAATATTACCATATTCAACATTTTAGTTGACTCTTGACCACATAGAGTCATTTACACCCTTTAACCACATATCATCCATTAGTTTGACCAATAACCACATAAGTCAATTTACATCTATTTACCACCCTTTCACAATCAAGTTTGACTATTAACCACATAGTCTAATTACACATAACTACCACATTGTACATTTAAGTTTGACTATTGACCACATAGTCAAATTACATCTATTTACCACATTTGCATATTTAAGTTTGACTATTAATCACATAGTCTAATTACTCCTATTTCAACATGATAGTTTGACCCTCTACTAAAATCAAATTACACCAATTTCATCATTATCCACAATGGTTTGACTTATACCACATTAAGTCAATTTTATATCAATTTCACCATTATCTACAATGGTTTGACTTATACCACATTAAGTCAATTTAATATCAATTTCACCATTATCCACAATGGTTTGACTTATACCACATTAAGTCAATTTAATCCAATTTCACCACATTCTACATTTTTAGTTGACTCTTACCACATTGAGTCATTTACACCATTTAACTACATTAAATTAGTTAATTGGGTTAATTTTCCACATTAAGCCAACTACACCATTTTTTACCACATCTCACCCATTAGTTTGACTAATTGCCACATTAAGTCAACTACGTCAATTCTACCACATACCACATTCAAGTTTGACTAATAATCACATTGTCAAAATCAACATACAACATGTAAATAGAATTTAACACATAATCTACCTACATGTAACTACTTATCTACTACTAAGTAAGTGCAAAGCACTTACTTTTGAGGTTTGATGATTCTAGTTGCTCTTTGACCTTGATCACTTGATTACCTAAACAAATCATATTGTTTAGTAATCTAAAGTCTAATTATCCACCAATTTAGGTATCCACACCATCCCAAGTGTAAGGCCCCAAACTAGGCACCCTACATTTGGATCTCATCACTAGGTAAACTCATTAAAAACACTTTAACTTTCATTTGAATAAACATCGGAAGACTTTCTCAAAATAGTATTATCTTTAAACTCGTTAATTTTCATAACGTTACCTGACGAATGCATGTGCACTAACCATAGTAGCCCCGCTTCCAAGCCAAAATACCTCGACTAGCGGACTAACCTGCAAAACAATCTTACGTACATACAAAGTCAGCTACGCTAAGTGAGTTCTAATAGTTTAAACTAACAAAAGTCAACTCGTCTCATTTAATATTTATTTCCATTCAAAACCCTCTGGTCTTTATAAAATAGTTTTATAAATTGTCCTCATATAGATAACATTGTTATCTTACAATATCCTGAAGGATTCACCACACTAGACTCAACCCACCATTTTAACTCAGTAAGTCTCACCGATGTAGATCGAGCTTACTACTCTGTTAACACACCATTTACCATATACATTAACCATACACTGGTTAACTCTACCAACCTCTGGACAATGGCTTAACCAGCCCTAACCAAGACTCTTACAAATCAAAGGACACAACAGTTGTACACGATGTACTCGAACGACACAAAGGTCAATCTAATTCGACACACAACATTGATTCCATCTATTTGTCACATAAATATCATCTCGTACACAATTAATATAACTCATCAATTGCATGCAATTTAACACATATATATGCATACAAACACATACCTCATCACTGCACCCTCGTCAGGGTTATCCCTGTCGAGATACTCGTCATAAGCTCAGCTCCACCCTTGTTACAGGGCCCCGCCGCTAAACATAGCGACACACTCGTCATCTATGATGACTACCCAGCCACCACACGGTGACTATATCATCTACCATACGGTGACTGACGCATCACCAGCACGATGACTGCCAGATCACACGTACAATGATGACCCCGAAGGACTTCGTCCTCCACTTCACTATTAGCCGTCTACACGGACAACTATACAAGCACACAAAACAACACATATACACACATGACACTACCTAGACAGGTACTACGATTCTCTGCCATTTACGGATCACTTACGTGTGTAATCTAACGCTTACTAAGACGTATCCTCATAACGTCTAGACACATTACCCAACTCTTTCCGAATAGGAAATTATACGACACATAAACACCACACCGGCTCATATCCCGTACATACTACGGACACCACATAGACTCATGCAATGCCATACCCGTCGTGTCATAGGGACAACGACACAATACCCACAACATCAAACACATGACGCACAATGGCATACTAGCACCTACATGACTCGTTAATGAACCTCGTACAGGTTCCCATGCTAACCCCCTTATATAACCATCAAAGGTTTTAACTAAATTCCCGACTTACCTCGACTAACTCATAAGATGACACACACGGATCATCACAAATTTTGTTCACCCATCCCAGGGATCCCATAACGACCCTTAGCTCATTATTACATAATGGTCTCATAAAACACTTCATGTTTAAATCATAACTCATAAAACGTTCTTTTAGTAAAACACGCGAGTATGTACGATAGCCCCAAAACTATAAAACATTTAAAAGAGGGGATTAGAAACTCACCGTTACAAAGATCTGATTTCTGCACTGCAACGGTCTCCTCACACGAAACCCGAACCTACCAACGTAAGATCACATAGTCAGAGTACGCCCTAGACATGTGTCAATTACGTGTAAGTATAATTATTCCCGATACTCGTCTCCTCCGCACATCCTTTCATCCATGAAAAAACCCTAATTCACACAACCGTCCAAACCGGGTTACCCTGGACCCCTTTAGAAACCCGCATGCATGCATATTCACATGACCTTAGCCTCAAGAGTCACATGTACGCGAGCCGAGACTCCCATGCATGTCCAAACCCTTACCATGCAAACCCTTCGCTTACAAAACCCAATTTGGATGTAACCCGACTCCACTCCTTCTTCGTACTCCACCGTGAGCCAACACCACCGAGTGCCACCCTCGAACTTCCTCGCCCTCTTAGCCGCGAGAAACCCTAGCGAGTCAACGCCACCCACCACCACCACGCGTCACAATGCCACTGCTGTGAAGCCATTATCATCTCCACCCTGTTTCACGTCTTCATCCTCACGTATACCCTATCCGACCGTTACCACGCACCAGCACCGTGCCGTCTGATTCCACCTGCGTCATAGCCAATGTCGGATACCACTGACACCGAGCACCGCCATCGCCCGTAACCACCACCTAGGACTACCATATGCTGCTTCCGTCGTCTTCGATCACGAACCCCAAACCCTAGTCTGGTTTTATGCAAAAGCTCGAATGATTAAAGCGTGCAAAGTTAAAACGAGGATTACCTTAGTCGAAGTAGAGTTCCCCGCTGTGATTTTTTTCTCCGGCCACCGTGATCCGTCCAAGCCGCCCTGCTTCCCTCTTCTGACCTCCCTTCTCTGTCGTCAACTCCCCCAGACCGAATATGGTCTAGGGTTAGCGAAATTATGGTATTTAAACCACAAGGATTTTCATCCGGGTCCTCGAGTTTTCTTGCATACGTGTTTTGATCTTGCATTATCGTTTTAGATGACTAACACCCTCTATTTCGTCTCTTCAATGCACTTTTAGCGTAAACCATGCTTCTTATTACATTTAAAAAAGGTTCGGGTTGCTCCCTAACCCGAACCATTAGTTTTCGAATTTCCGAGATGTTACAAGTCTACCCCCCTTAAAAGAGGATTCGTCCTCGAATCCTGTGTCGGTACAAACCAACCCAACATGTCCTTCCGTTCTTACTCATGAACCAAATCCATTCGGTGTCAAGCATTCACTTTCACGCTTTCGTTTTCATTACTTTGCTTTGCAATACGACCACCCACTTGGTGTTCAAAGACGTCTTCTCCATTGCCCGCTTTCAGCTTTATAACTTGTAAGTTTCACCTATTCATGACCTTATCTCTCGTCTTTCCGGTCATTAGTCGAACGGTTGCATTTTCAATTCTCGTTATTCTGAGACTTGTTAGAAGTTGCCTTCCATGATTGCCTTGATTACTAATTCTTTCACGAAGGTTTCATTGTCATTGCCCTTGACAATACCTTTTTGCTCTTATTGTTCTCAAGAACGTCGTACGTATCATCTCTAGTACTACGTAGCACAACACTGCCGATTATCCGCTCACTTGCCACATTTCATTCTGGTTCACAGGCACACTTGCCTTTGTCTCTTGTACAATCTAAATGTTCTCGTCATTCCGACGGTCAACTCTCCAAGTAGGCTCCATACCTTGATCGCCAACTTGCGATGATTTCCCAAACTCAAATCCATAAGGGCATTGCTTCTGCTCTTCTTTGGTGATCTCCAGGAGCTTATGTAAAGCTACACTGGTCTCCTCAAAATTCCTCTACCATAGTATCTCTTTACTTCATTACCATGCGATCACCCACTGCATCTCGTTTATAATTTACGAACACGAAGTCCATCTACTCATAAGCCTCAGCTATTCGTCGTCTCGTCATGGGAAGACATCCCTACATCCCTATTGCTCTGATATCTCACCTTGACTGAATTCTTCATCTGGAATGTGTTCCATGAAGGTCCTTCGTTACCTTGTTAACTCCGTGCTGAAATCTTCAGCGTCATCACCTTGATCTCATCATACACATTTCTGGTCAAGCGTCCACGTAAGCGCTTTCATCCTCTACTCTCACGGCTCCACCCATTGGTTTCGTGCCCCGAATTCCCGAGATATAAGCAGAGGCATCTCATAAGAGCGCCTCACCGATCGTCTAGGAAGACATCAAAACTTATCGCATCACCTCAATGTATCAACGTCAAGATAGAAATGCTATACTTGAGCACACTGACCACCCGTCCTATGCATGACTAAGCGTGTACTACAAGGACACACACCGACACATATAAATACAGAACACACAATGTTCTATACATGTACTAGTAACCCCAAACTCTAAACACACATCACGTGCACACACACAATCGCTAGATCTGAGTAAATCTACTTGCATACAATATGACCTTGTCATTTATAGACACACAAACTCCTGAACCTTATCTCTTACTCACTACAACGCTAGCCCATGCCACATGCCATCATATACTCACACAGAGTTTACTCGGTCGTACCCATACGGGTCGTACCCATACCTCAAGACGACACACTACTCAGTCTAGACACAAAATATCCCTAAACATTCATACACACAAGATATAAAAATATCTTATTTCACCACAGGATCTGGTCCTGAACAAGCATACCTAGACATAAGGTATGTAACTACAATTTCCCACAGGAGCTCGTCCTTAACATTTATACATACTAAAGATGTATATTTAAGATTTCCCATAGGACCTCGTCCTAACATTTACACAAGGTGCAATACACCCCTTTACACTTTAAACATCACCTAAACATAACACATAGGTGACACTATATTAAGACCATAGACACACACACAATTAATCAAACTCAGGTCTACAAGGTCTACTCATACAGTCTAATCAACCAAGCTCAAGCATCACATCAAAGATTACATTTAGTATAAACTCACGTTGTTCAAAAAGGTAATCACATAATTACACATAATCAACATTGTGCCACCAATAGAAAGCTATCACCCATGCAACTATCATTAACTACGTTTTAAACCATCCCATGGTAAGATTCACTGTCAAGGTTAATATCAAGCAATTGAAAAACCAAGAACAAATATTTTGTCTCAAAAGTGCCGGACGGCCACTACTTAAAATGTCTAGTCCTTTCATGGTAACCACCACTGTTCTAGTCACTGAACAAGTCAAACTTATCACCCACTTGTTCCTCGTCGTCAGATTCATCCATCCATCTGTTTCCTGATTCAGTGTTGTGTCTCGAAGGCTGACTCCTGACTGCAAATGCATGTCTTCCTCTCCAACCACCTCTCCTGTAAAAGGAGCTATTGAGTCCACCTCGCATATTTTCCTTGGTAGTACTAGGAGCATTAGGCGCCAGAAGCGCCAGAATCACCTCCTGTGCTTGTAGCTCCTGCTCATCCTCAGCCGCCGGTGGAACCACCGTCAATGGAACATGTGCTAAGATTCGTCTTCTCCCAAAGATAACAGTACGAACAACAGCCGCACGTCTAGCCCGACGTTCTGTTAACCTCCTGATGAGAGCTCCCCGCCTAATGCATCTAGTCCGAATCATCATGGCATCAATAACTACACAAGATAGAACGTTGGACTGATTACTATGGGCGTCAAATTCAGAATATGAGAGTAATCATAGACTGCCAATCACGGTGATCAAATGCAATTTGGAGATCCACATTACTGCTCGGATTCTAAACCTTCCCCATCATATTCACACCAGATTTCTATCTTTCACACACCCCAGATGCACATGCATCCCACACAACTCACATAGCACCATTTAACAATCTAACATGTCATATTTATCATAATTTCACACAACACAAGGTTACACACACAACCACTAAACCATGCCGACACACCAAATTATCTCGCATAGTTACAATTAATGCTACTCCGCATTACTCAACTCACACTATAGTCTTATTTAATCACACCACACAACTTCACATAGTTCTACATACTATTACAGCACATAGCACACATCATGTTCCCCCATGGAACCGTAAATCACTTACTCACACCAATCGCTTTACCTACTGTAACACTACACAAATGGTAAATAATAATTACCACTCAACTTGAAAGACGTACCTCTTGGCTCGCGGTTACTCCTGGTGGCATTCGTTTCACCCTCGTCCCATTTTCAGTTTAAGTTAAGGCATTTTATTTGTTTAAAAACACCAGTTTTCTCTTAAACCTCGGCTCTGATACCAACTTGTAAGGCCCCAAACCAGACACTCTACAGTTGGATCTCATCACTAGGTAAACTCATTAAAAACACTTTAACTTTCATTTGAATAAACAGTGAAAAACTTTCTCAAAATAGTATTATCTTTGAACTCGTTAATTTTCATAACGTTACCTGACAAATGCATGCGCACCAACCTGAGTAGCCCCGCTTCCAAGCCAAGATACCTCGTCTAGCGAACTAACCTGCAAAACAATCTAACGCACATACAAAGTCAGCTACGCTGAGTGAGTTCTAATAGTTTAAACTAACAAAATTCAACTCGTCTCATTTAATATTTATTTCCACTCAAGACCCTCTGGTCTTTATAAAATAGTTTTATAAATTGTCCTCATATAGATAACCCTGTTATCTTACAATATCCCGAAGGATTTACCACCCCAGACTCAACCCACCATTTTAACTCAGTAAGTCTCTCCGACGTAGATCGAGCTTACTACTCTGATAACACACCATTTACCATATACATTAACCATACACTGGTTAACTCTACCAACCTCTAGACATTGGCTTAACCAGCCCTAACCAACACTCTTACAAATCAACAGACACAACAGTTGAACACGATGTACTCATCCCGACACAACGGTTAATCTAACTCGACAAACCACATTGATTTCATCTATTTATTACATCAATATCATCTCGTACACAATTAATTTCACACCCGTAACACATGACAGTCATCTAACCAGAGTAGTACCTCCAACAGATATGTTCCCAGGTAAGAGCGACGGGTCTAGGAGAGATTTATACGCCGCTCTTTCCTAGATAGAACATTCCGTTTGTCAGATAACTACATACCGGTTGAAGGTCGCCTTCTAGTTACTATGACGTTGATACTAAAAACACACAGCGGAAGACTTAACGTCATAACTTATTTCATTTCATAACATAAGGTTTGTATAATAGGGACTGACTGGCAAAATACAATATAAACAACTCTGGACTTATAGCTCACGAAGAATCATGCCATCTACTCAGGCCTTATGGTCACCCAAGGACCTACCCTCAGTCATCCCTATATCCAACATCTGTACATCCTCTGAATGCCAATTACAAGCTAGGGTTCATCTGTTGTCAAAAACATTTGAAAACATTTTGGATCAGCTTAACGCTGGTGAGTTCATAAACAAAATCATATTTACGGTTATCTTTGATACAAGGATGAATGCCCCGACAGGTCTTACAACCATCCCCTTCAATTCATCACTCAATAACCTCTGCTTTACTCGGGTTCTGAGTCTGAAACATATATATACAGAGACCTTACGACTCGCTGGTCCCATATGTACCAGATCTCAAACAAGAGGATCGGTCTTGTCCCTAGGCCCCCCTAATCATAGCCATAATAAGTACTTATTATAGGATATATGCACGGATAGTATTGGGTCTCAGATAAAAATCATTTACAAAACATGTATAGAGCACAGTTCAGAGGAACTCACTTTAAGCAGAACCTCCTCCTGTATCGAATATAATAATCAACACTTCGACAGAACCCTAGATCATATCCGACATTTATCATAATCAATACCATTATCTTAGGTTTACATGAAGAAACCTCAGGGTGTTCAGAAACCTTACCTCGACACTATCTATCTCAGTTTTGCGGACTTTCGAGAACGGACCAGATCCCCGGGAATCGAGCTACCAGAACTTATGTTTGGGATATCGGTCCGAAATGGTGCCATGCGTCGGATTTTCCTTGGTGATTCATATGACACGTTTAAACACCTCATTCGTACCTTCCTTAACACATATCGGACCGATATGTATCGGATGTCGGTCCGACATCCGTCCATTTTTAGAATTTTTCACTTTAGTCCTCCAACTTTGGAAAACTTGCAGTTTAACCCTTGAACTTTGTCTTTTGATACTTTTAGCCTTTATTTGACTTGGGGATTATCCGGATGTTACAAATCTCCCCTCCTTAAAAGAATTTCGTCCTCGAAATTCAAGATCATTCAAATAGGTGGGGATATTTAACTTTTATCTGTTCTGTTAATTCCCAAGTTTTGTCGGCACATTTCCGACCTTGCCACTGTACTAGTACCATTGGTATAGTTTTCTTTCTTAGCTTTCGATCTTGGGTTCCTAAGATCTTAATAGGTTGTTCGGTGAATTGGAGTTTGTCATCGACGTGTATATCATCTAATGAGATTGCCTGATCGGGGTCTGCTAGACATTTGCGTAAACATGATATGTGAAACTTGTTATGAATATCCTGCAATGCTTCAGGCAACTCAAGTTTATATGCTACAGCTCCAACTCTTTTTATTATTTTATAAGGCCGAATATACCTTGGCCCTAATTTTCCATGTTTCCTGAAACGCACAACACCTTTCTAAGGTGATACTTTCAACATGACGTAGTCACCAATTTGGAATTCTAACGGTCTTCGGCGTTTATCTGCATAACTTTTCGGTCGATCTTCGGCGATTATCCCAACTACCTCCAAATTCTATTGCACAAGCCCTCAACATATCTTCTAGGGTTTGGATTGTTCTTTCACTTTGTCCATCTGTTTGAGGGTGATAGGCTGTACTCATGTTGATTCGAGTTCCGAACTCTTTCTAGAAACTAGTCCAAAACGTGAAAGTGAACCGACTATCTCTATCATAGATACTGGATAGCGGTATACCATGGCGGCTCACGATCTCATTGACATAAAGTCGGGCAAGTTTATCCATTGAATAATTCTTACTGATAGGAATAAAGTGTGCCGTTTTGGTTAGTCTGTCAACCACAACCCAAATAGCATCATGCCCTTTCTGGGTTCTCAGCACATTTGTAACAAAATCCATAGTAATCCTATCCCATTTCCATATAGGTGTTTCCAACTGTTGTAGTTGACATGCGGGTTTCTGATGTTCAATATTGACTTGAAGACAAGTTAAACATTTTTCTATATACTGAGCTATGGATCTCTTCATGTTCGGCCACCAATAATGAGTCTTAAGGTCTTTATACATTTTTTCTGCTCCTGGATGTATCGAATATTTGGATTTGTGAGCTTCACCCATTACCTTTGTTTGGATTTCTCCAAGTCTAGGAATCCAAATTCTGTCTTCAAATCATAGGATTCCATCATCGCCTTTGGTTAGTAACTTTTCTTTACCAACCATGCGCTCCTTCTTGATGTTATCTTCTTGTAGTGCTTGTGTCTGAATTTCCTTGATTTGATTCATCCAATCTATCTTGATTTCTAACCTTAAGGCTCTTATCTTGATAGGCTTAATTTTCTCCTTCTGACTTAATGCATCTGCTACAACATTAGCTTTCCCGGGATGGTATTTAATCTCACAATCGTAATCAGTAATAAGTTCCATCCATCTTCTCTGTCTCATATTTAAATCCTTCTGATTGAATATATGTTGGAGACTTTTATGGTCTGTATATATCACACACCTAGTACCATACAAATAGTGTCTCCAAATATTTAGAGCAAACACTATGGCACCACGTTCGAGATCGTGTGTGGTATAGTTCTTCTCATGAACTTTAAGTTGTCGTGATGCATAGGCTATCACCTTTTCTCGCTACATCAATACGCAACCTAGACCAATACGGGAAGCATCACAATAGATGACAAAGTCATCATTCCCTTCAGGTAATGCCTATTAGTATCTAAATACTAATCTTAGTTTAAGTCTAGATACTAATCTTTCCTATTAGTATCTAAATCCCTTAAACTGTGGCTCTGATACCAACCTTGTCACAACCGTAACATAGGACAGTCATCTAACCAGAGTAGTACCTCCAACAGTTATGTTCTCAGGTAAGAGCGACGATGAGAATACCCTTAAAATGTTTATCGGTATCACTAAAGTGTGACACCAAGGTAGGAGAGATTTATACACCACTCTTTCCTAGACAGAACATTCCGTTCGTTTGATAACTACATACCGGTTGAAGGTCGCCTTCTAGTTACTGTGACGTGGATACTAAAAACACACAGCGGAAGACTTAACATCATACTTATTTCATTTCATAACATAACGTTTGTACAATAGGGATTGACTGGCAAAATACAATATAAACAACTCTAGACTTATAGCTAACGAAGAATCATGCCATCCACTCAGGCCTTATGGTCACCCAAGGACCTACCCTCAGTCATCCCTATATCCAACATCTGTACATTCTCTGGAATGCCAATTACAAGCTAGGGTTCACCTGTGCTCAAAAACATTTGAAAACATTTTGGATCAGCTTAACGCTGGTGAGTTCATAAACAAAATCATATTTACGGTTATCTTTGATACAGGGATGAATGCCCCGACATGTCTTACAACCATCCCCTTCAATTCATCACCCAATAACCTCTGCTTTACTCGAGTTCTGAGTCTACAACATACATATATACAGAGACCTTACGGCGCGCTGGTCCCATATGTACCAGATCTCAAACAAGAGGATCGGTCTTGTCCCTAGGTCCCACCAATCATAGCCATAATAAGTACTTATTATAGGATATATGCACGGATAGTATTGGGATCTCAGATAAAAATCATTTACAAAACATGTATAGAGCACAGTTCAGAGGAACTCACTTTAAGCAGAACCTCCTTCTGTATCAAATATAACAATCAACACTTCGACAGAACCCTAGATCATATCCGACATTTATCATAATCAATACCCCTATCTTAGGTTTACATGAAGAAACCTCAGGGTGTTTAGAAACCTTACCTCAGAACTATCTATGGAAGTTTTGCGGACGGATTGCGAGAAACCGGACTTTCAAGAGAGGACCAGAACCTCGAGAATCGAGCTACCAGAACCTATGTGTGTGTATTTGAAGGTGTTTGTGTGTGATAAGATCTTAAATCGATCCATCTATTTATAAGGTAAATTTGGTCCCACGTCGGACCGACATGTTGGGGGATATCGGTCCGACTTCCCCATAAATGAGTCAGCCCTACACGCGTCGCCCTCCTATTGGGCCGCCTTCCTTTTTGTGGCTGTCGGACCGTAATGGTTTGGGATGTCGGTCCGGCATGGTGCCACGCGTCGGATTTCCCTTGGTGAGTCATAGGATACGTGTCAACACCTCATTCGTACCTTCCTCAACACATATCGGACCGATATGTATCGGATGTTGGTCCGACATCTGTTCATTTTCAGAATTTTTCACTTTTAGTCCTCCATTTTTGGAAAATTTGCAGTTTAACCCTTGAACTTTGTCTTTTGATACTTTTAGCCTTTATTTGACTTGGGGATTATCCGGATGTTACAATTAATATAACTCATCACTTGCATGCAATTTAACTCATATATATGCATACAAACACATACCTCATCACTACACCCTCGTCAGGGTTATCACCGTCGAGATACTCGTCATAAGCTCAGCTCCACCCTTGTTATAGGGCCCCGCCGCTAAACATAGCGACACACTCGTCATCTATGATAACTACCCAGCCACCACACGGTGACTATATCATCTACCATACGGTGACTGACGCATCACCCACAGGATGACTGCCAGATCACACGTACAATGATGACCCCGAAGGACTCCGTCCTCCACATCACTAATAGCCGTATACATGGACAACTATATAAGCACACAAAACAACACATATACACACATTACACTACCTAGACAGGTACTACGATTCTCTGCCATTTACGGATCACTTACGTGTGTAATCTAACGCTTACTAAGACGTATCCTCATAACGTCTAGACACATTACCCAACTCTTTCCGAATAGGAAATTATACGACACATAAACACCACACCGGCTCATATCCCGTACATACTACGGACACCACATAGACTCATGCAATGCCATACCCGTCGTGTCATAGGGATAACGACACAATACCCACAACATCAAACACATGACGCACAATGGCATACTAGCACCTACATGACTCGTTAATGAACCTCGTACAGGTTCCCATGCTAACCCCCTTATATAACCATCAAAGGTTTTAACTAAATTCCCGACTTACCTCGACTAACTCATAAGATGACACACACGGATCATCACAAATTTTGTTCACCCATCCCAGGGATCCCATAACGACCCTTAGCTCATTATTACATAATGGTCTCATAAAACACTTCATGTTTAAATCATAACTCATAAAACGTTCTTTTAGTAAAACACGCGGGTATGTACGATAGCCCCAAAACTATAAAACATTTAAAAGAGGGGATTAGAAACTCACCGTTACAAAGATCTGATTTCTGCACTGCAACGGTCTCCTCACACGAAACCCAAACCTGCCAACGTAAGATCACATAGTCAGAGTACGCCCTAGACATGTGTCAATTACGTATAAGTATAATTATTCCCGATACTCGTCTCATCCACACATCCTTTCATCCATGAAAAAACCCTAATTCACGCAACTGTCCAAACCGGGTTACCCTGGACCCCTTTAGAAACCTGCATGCATGCATATTCACGTGAACGACAACACCTTAGCCTCAAGAGTCACACGTGTGCGAGCCGAGACTCCCATGCAAGCCCAAACCCTTACCATGCAAACCCTTGGCTTATAAAACCCAAGTCGGGTGTAACCCGGCTCCACTCCTTCTTCATACTCCACCGTGAGCCAACACCACCGAGTGCCACCATCGCACTTCCTCGCCCTCTTAGCCGCGAGAAACCCTAGCGGGTCAACGCCACCCACCACCACCACACGTCATAATGCCACTGCCGTGAAAGCCACTATCATCTCCACCCTGTTTCCCGTCTTCATCCTTTCGTCTATCCTAGCCGGCCGTTACCACGCACCACCACCATGCCGTCAGGTTCCACCTGCGTCGTAGCCAATGCCGGACACCACTGACACCGGGCAACGTCATCGCCCGTAACCACCACCTAGGACTACCACATGCTGCTGCCGTCATCTTCGATCACGAACCCCAAACCCTAATCGAGTTTTATGCAAAAGCTCGAATGATTAAAGCGTGCAAAGTTAAAACGAGGGTTACCTTAGTCGAAGTAGAGTTCCCCGTTGTGATTTTTTTCTCCGGCCACCGTGATCCGCCCTAAGCCGCCCTGCTTCCCTCTTCTGACCTCCCTTCTCTGCCGTCAACTCCCCTAGACCGAATATGGTCTAGGGTTAGCGAAATTGTGGTATTTAAACCACACGGATTTTCATCCGGGTCCTCGAGTTTTCTCGCATACGCATTTTGATCTCGCATTATCTTTTTAGATGACTAAAATCCTCTATTTCGTCGCTTCAATGCACTTTTCGCGTAAACTCTTCTTCTTATTACATTTAATAAAGGTTCGGGTTGCTCCCTAACCCGAACCATCAGTTTTCGGATTTCCTGGATGTTACACCAAGACCTTATGCTCTTTACCCTTAATCAAGGCTTGGTTATTCAAGCTTCACACAAGCTTTTAACCTTATAATACCATAATCCACCCATTTGACTTGTTAAGGTTTTTACCTAAAATCTCTATTTCCATCTAAATCAAAATTCACCAAAACAATTGGGTTTTCTATATGAAATTGTGTTTATCTAACACCATAAAAACTAGTACATACCCAATTACCCAATCAAACACTCCAGATTCAAAACCCCCAATTTGGGTCTCAAGAACCCTAATTTTTCAAAACTTCTAGTTAGATGGAATTAGCTTGAATTGGTTGTACCTCTTGCTTTAGTAATGCTAGATTAACAATCCTTTTCAATAAAACATCATTTAGAACTCTAATTAAGGTTCACCCACTTAACCTTGCCTCATGAACATGAAATTTTAGATGGAGGAATGAGTTAAGAATGGTTCTTACTTGATTAGATGAATGTGTTGTGCAAATCAACCCTTCAATTCAGCACATGCAAGCTCCAATTCAGTGTTCTTGATTAAAGACCATCTTCTCCCTTTTTCTCCTTTCAAAATGTGTGTGTCGCCACACCCCTAACAAGCCCAATCAGATTTGGCAATTTACAACTCTAGTCCCTCTACTTTGTAAATAATCCCTTTCATCCCAAACTTAGGTCATTTAGTGAGACCAATACATCCATCCACTTTTATTTTATTTATAAACACCCCTAATATAATAAGCATATTATACCCAAAATCGGTTGTTACAAAAGCCCCCTCAACTTTGGTCTTTTACCCATTAAAACCAGAAGTCAAGAAATGCTCATAAACAACTAAAACCCTTCACTTTCATTTGATTTATTTACACCCCTATAATATGATTTTCATATTATTTTTATAAACCTAAAAATTGATTCGTTACAGATTTGATTTCATTTCAACAAGAAAAGTGGTTAGTAGATTCCATTTCATCGATCAATACATCACAAGAGGTTTACGGTAAACCTAATGGTGAACTTTTTTGGTTTATAGTTACTGTTTTTATACATTCATGCAATTATACATTTATGAATAAAGATCACAATCATTTGATGTGTGATTAGGATTTCTTAATTGTTCTTTGATTTCATTTCATTTCAATAAGAAAAGTGGTTAGTAGATTCCATTTCATCCATCAATACATCACCAAAGGTTTACGGTAAACCTAATGGTGAACTTTCTTGGTTTATAGTTACTGTTCTACACATTTATGCAATTATAATCGTTAGTAATATGTTGTGTGCTTGTTTAGCTTAAAGATAACATCTGTCTTGTTGTATCTGTTAGGTGAATTTTCGTCTCATATGACCAAGTTGTTCATTGTCTTGGGTTGGAAGGAAGACTTGGATTTTTATATTGTTTACGATATCATTTAACTTCTCTCTTTATTGTCATCTTTTGAAGAAGTTTCGTAAATACATCTATAATATAGGATTTCCATAACTTGTTCGGGATATAATATTCCACAATTATAAATAATGTATTTTATGATCTTACATGTTTAAAGAAACCGTTTAATATTTTTTTGAACGTTACAAGTAGTTTCCACAAGCATTGGTTTTTGGTTCTCTTTTTTTTTCGAATGGCCAACAAAACAGTATATATTTATGTAAAGGATAATAGCAAATGCTAGACCCGTCAATTACAACCACCAAATTTTAAAGGACACTATACGCCAAATTAATACAAACAAAAATTAAACCATTGATCTCATGACAAGCTAGGGTTATCGAGCCTTTAACCATAGAAAACCGAGAACCTTAATTTCTTCAATAATCAGAGCTAGAGAAGTCCAATGTTAATTAAAGATCTACAAGACTTCCGAATGCACCAGATAGCAGTAAGTGTGTAACCAAGTGAATAGCTTTCCTCCATTTCTTTGAGCCGTGGAGGGAACTATGCACATCTAGGAGATCTCGAGTACCAAAAGCAAAAAATAAGGGGAAGCTTGCACCAAGTAGAGATAGATTCCCAAACAGCCCGTGCAAAGGAGCAAGATACAAAAATGTGCTCTGTGGTTTCTATAACTTCAGCACAGAAAACACAAAGAGGAGATGGCACCATAACATTTCTAGATAGAGTGCATGCAGTGGGGAGACGATCATGAGCAGCGCACCAAGTTAGAAATCCTACCTTCACCGGACGCCGGTTATTCTAAGAGAACTGATAATTCAAGTCTATCCTGTTAAGCGAGTGAATTTGATTTTTGCTTCACTAATTAAAGAAAATTTATGCTAATTCTTTTATTTTTGTAATATTATTAGAAGTTTTAATTAAAAAAAAAATTCAATTTTATTGAAAATATCTTTCATAGCATTAATCAATCATATCGTTAAATACGGGCTGAAATCAATTCATCAAACTATTGAATACAAAACTTTTCAATGGGGAAAGTGACTCACGTAATAATGAGACGACTTAAAAGACTCGTTTGTGTGGAAATTTCCTACGGCAAAATCTTCAATTTTATTCTATTAAATAAAATAAGTTTGGTAAGCCTACCACATAAATTAAATTTGACTCGTATATTTTATAAAAAATAATTATATGAATAGACCATGTGGTATGCTCGAATTTGGATTTAACATTTAAGTATTAAAAAACAGTCACAGACTCACAGTCACGTGTACTTAACACTAACACATGTAAAAATGTATTGTTTACCCTTTCAATAAAATGCATAATTAAAAAAAACCTTTCTTAATTTTTCAGTTATTTATTTTGGAAACACCAACCCATTCTCTCCTCTTCTTCTTTTTCGACGTCCCATCCACCCACAACGGACATCGCCTTCACTTTTGACCGCCACACTACGCGTTAGCCTCCTCCACCGACCCAGGGCAGGGGCTGCTCAACGTAGTTGGTGGCCCCAAGCAAACTAAAAGTTTGGGGCCCTTTTTCTAAAAATCATATTATAAAAAATTCTCCCCTTTTATCCGGACTTGGGACCGGCAATAATAAAATAAAACACAAATTATGAACAACTAAATCTTAAAGAGATCAAGTTCAAAATCGAAATTTATGTTATATAAGCAATTAAGAAAATTGTAAATCAAATTAAAAGCTTAGTTTCAAAATCAAAATTTATTACCTGATTATGAACCAAAGACTAACAAGCAACTAGCAAATCTGATTCTAAGTCCCAAATCTGATTCGAAACTAAACAACAACTAGCACAACAACTTGATTTCCGACTGAAACTCAAGAACAACATGATCAAACTTTGTTTCGAAGTCGTGAAGATTGAAGAAGAGGAAACTCAAGAACATCAATGATCAAACTTTGAACACGATTGCAATTGTGATTTATAGATTGAAGTCGTGATTCATGAAGAACTGAAGATTGAAGAACAAGAAATTGGTGAAGAAGGAAGCTAATCCCATGAATCCCGCTCACATTGATCGACGATTTCCTAATTCTACTTTAGAATGTGTTTCTTTTCATTCAGACCCAACTATAGTATTAGACAAAAGCTCAAATATGCATACATATATTTTAAAAAAAACATTGGAGGCCCTATAACACGAGAGGCCCATGCCCTAGCTTGGGCTACAATACCTAACGGACCGCCCAGGATGCCTCCTACCTTAATGAAAGGGTAAAAATTTTCAATTTTAGCACTTATTTTTAATGTTTGTGGGTGTTAAATACCTAATACATGGTAAAATCAAACATTTGGGACATAAGTAAAATTTATAATACTTAAGGATGAAAATGAAATTCTAAACAAACCATATGGACTATTCTTGTACTTTTTTCTATATATATATGGTTGGATCTCAAAGTGAAATTTCATAAACACGAAGTTATGGCATCAAAGTTTCTACTACTCGGTCTACTTATAAATCTTCTCATAGTCAAAGGTTTCCTCTCTTTCATTTTAATCAAAAACATTATTTAGGTTTGCATTCATGTGTATGTACATATATGTATGTATACGATAAGGTTAAACTAAAAATGACAAATGATCTAAAAAAATAGGAAGCGTTTTTCAGCTATTAGATCATCTTGATCTCCGGTTAAAAGAAGGGAATGACATATTTGCCCTTTACTTAAAAACCGATTAATGGCCATATTTCATCACCAGAACGATTCCTACGTTTTTTTAGACCTTTTTCATTTTTTAGTAGAATCTATTCATGTATGGGGGTACATATACGCGTTATAATTTTGTATAAGAAAGATAAATAACATTTTGGTGATTGTTTGAATACAGATGCACAATCCGTAGGCGTGTGCTATGGCCGAAACGGCGACGGTTTGCCCTCCGAAAGAGACGTGGTACGCCTCTACCAAAGGAACGGCATAACCAGGATGCGGATCTATGATCCGCATCAACCTACTCTTGAAGCACTCAGAGGAACCAACATTGAACTCATGATCGGCGTCCCCAATGATCGTTTACAGTCGCTCAGTGATCAAAATGCCGCGAACACATGGGTTAGAGACAACATCCAAAGGTATCCAAATGTCAGGTTCAGATACATAGCCGTTGGAAACGAAGTTGATCCAAATAACGGGGACAGTTGATATGTACCTTTCGTACTCCGTGCCATGCAAAATGTTCATAATGCGGTTAGAGCCGCGGGCCTAGGTAACCAAATAAAGGTGTCTACCGCAACCTACACCGGTCTTTTAGGGTCCTCGTTTCCACCAAGCAATGGTGCGTTTCGTGACAACGTGCGAGGGTTTATCGAACCGATAATGAGATTTCTAGCACAAAACAACTTGCCAATGTTTGCCAATATCTACCCCTACTTTGGTAACCCGAGTTCCAATCTCCCATACGCGTTGTTCACTGCAACGCGACCAGTGGTGAATGACAACGGTCGACAGTATTCCAACCTTTTTGATGCCATGCTAGACGCGCATTACGCGGCTCAAGCGCGCCTTGGGGGTGGGAACGTGGAGATTGTTGTGTCGGAGAGTGGGTGGCCTTCGAGTGGCGGTCCGGTAGCCACGATAGGAAATGCTGGAACTTATTATAGGAATTTGATTGCACATGTTAGAGGGACAAGGGGGACACCGTTGAAGCCTGGAAGATCTATAGAAACCTATTTGTTTGCAATGTTTGATGAAAACAGGAAACCTGGGAACGAGGAAGAGAGACATTTTGGGATCTTCACCCCGAATCAACAACCAAAGTATGGTCAACTAAGCTTCAATTAGCACCACTCAGCATTTGTGAAAATATAAGGATATAAAATAAAAACTCTCAAGGGTTTTATACTTTTATAGCTATGTAATAAACCAAAAATAATGGTTAATAAAAGGGTTGCTACATGCTTCTATATTCATATATAGAAACTCTAATAAAAGTGTTTTATGGATATTTAATATTTCATATAAGGAGTTTATTAGTTTTGTGATTTTATATAAATATGTTAATATTTATATACTAATATTTAACAAATATTATAAGAGTTGATTATCAAAAAATTTGACGGAAGTTGGAGTTAAATTTCGAATGTGTTACAAAATTGAAATTACCTCAAACATGTTATTTTTTTTGTCAAACCGCATTAACCATTTATTAATTAACTCTTAATATTAGAAAAAGAAACAACTTAAAGCCAAACCATCGATGGTCTAGTGGCACCTGAAGTTTTCCCTTACTCAAGTGGTGCAGGTTCAAATTCTATAAAGTGTAATAAGTGGATTTTAGGAGTAGAATTTAGAAGAGTACATGTGTTAATTTATCATTAAAAAAAATTTAAAACCCAAACCAACCCCTCACCGATTTCCCGTCATCTTCAATGAATCCACCCACCCACAAGATCAACATAAGCCAAAAATAGATAAATTGATGATGATGATGTATATGACCATGTCATTCATCAAGCCTTCACCAAGAAAAACAGATTCAACTTTTGTTCCATTAAATTCACATGAACATCTTGTTTTGCTTTGAATATATACATGATAATATGATTTAATCTGTGAATTACATTTCATTAATCTTATTGTTAGCAATAATAATTATTTCTTGGATTAAAAGTCCTATTTCATATTGAATGAGAATAACATTTTAATTGACTAAAGAGAATAGGTTAAAACTTGTCTAGATGCTATAACTAAAAGATTTTCTAAGAGAACATGTCGGTCATAATCACATTTTATACATACATGAGAACTTGAAGTTCTTAGACAAAATCATTTATATAAAAAGAACTAGGAGTTCTTATATGAAACATAAATTTTCAATGCATTAGGTCAAGTGGATATAACCAATATTAATAACAATATTTAATCAAAGATATAACATGTATGAACTAGATAAAAATTGTGTTCATGGTTTTAAAATATGAAAGATCAAAATAGTTATTAAATAATTATAACAAGGTTTTTAAACACGCGCGTTACGGCGGGAGGGTTAAATTTGTAATGTTATGTTTTTACGACTCATGCAATGTTAGTGACTCAATGGAAAAATTAACGTTCAAACATTACGAAAATAACCGAAAGTAAAAATCATTATTATTTTTTAAGTTAAACATGTTAGCAGGTAAAAAATAAAAAACAATAGAAAAAAAGGCAAAAACTAAAGAAAACGCGCATTCTTTTTGTAAAAAAAAATAACAAACTAAAGTTATAATAGAAGAACGAAATTAACTGAAAACTAAACTGGTTGAAAGCGTTGATTATATGTATTATGAGTGGCTAAAACGATTGCCCCTCGCTACGCGGCGGGGGCACGGTCGTAATCGGTTCGGCTTGTTTGTGGGGCTAAAACTTACGTACGCTACCTATAGCGTACGATATCAAAACAAATACTCAAATTTAAATATAACTCCGTTTAAAAAAAAATTATACCGGAACGTTAACAAAAAAAATTAAACAAAGACGAGTGATCCATTTTAAAAAAAAGTTAACGAACGAAAGTTATAAAAAAAACAAAACTATTAGAAAATTAAATGAGTTAAAAATATTTAATATATAAAATAAGAGGGGTGAAAACAGAAAATAAAAAAGTACACGTATCACAAATCTATTGGGAAGCTACTGTATGGTTACGTAATATGATTGTCAACAAATATGTTTTCTTTATTTGTCTACAATATACATGTTTATTTTTTTAAGCAATTGTGCAAGTATTTTATGTAATGATTTCATAAAAAGAAAAAAAAAAAGAAAGAAAAAAAGTAAAAACATTTACTTTACAATTGATTTTGTGTCTACATTTCACCTCCCATAGATGCCCCCTTTTTCTTTCCCAATTAATTCCCTTTATGAGTGGACTTTAATCTTCTAAAGTGGGATGACTGAGATGAAGTTGAATTTTTAATATCGTCATTCTAAGCCTACCATCTTAAAAAATAGTGAGACCGATTATAAGCTTTTTTTTTCTTTTTAAGAGAGTGTTTTCAAGATTAAATTGTAAGTTTTGAAGAAAAAAAACTTTGTTTGACTTACTTAAACTAGATATTACTGTTTTATGTAACCTTTTTTATAAATAAATATATATTACACATGTAAACATGGTCTCTTGGAAATGTTTTGAGGACCGGGATAGAGAAGAATCATGTTCTAAAAGTGTTTATGGTATAATAATTTGATGATATATTTCATTGACTATGAACCCCTAGGGAGATAGTTACAAAACCCTAACTACTATCAGGCTTTACATTTAGGCTAGGGTTTATATATTCACAATAAATAATATAATAAATACAATTATTGATAGCCCTCCGCGGTTCGAGCGGGAGCAAGACATATGCTCAAATTGGATCTGAAGTTCTCGAATGGTTGACGTGAAAGGTTTTTTGGTGAATATGTCCGGATATTGTAACGATGATGGAATATGTAGCACTAAAAAATAACCAATACAAACTTTCTCCAAAACAAAGTGGATATCGATTTCAACATGCTTCGTACATTGATGTTGAACCGGATTGTCTGACAAGTAAACCGCGGATACATTATCACAAAATACCTAGGTGGGTTTTCGTAAGGGAACGTGTAACTCAAGTAACAAGTTGCGTAACCATGAAGCTTCGACGACAGTGTTAGCCACCCCATGGTATTCAGCCTCTACACTTAAACAGGAGACAACTAGTTGCCTTTTGGATGACCAGGAGATGAGATTATCCCCTAGGAACAAGCAATAGTCTCATGTGGAGCATCTAGAACTGGACAACCGCCCGGTCGACATCTAAATATGCAGTTTACGTGTGATTCAGAGACGGGGTAATACGGAGACCATAGTCTAATGTACCTTGTAAATACCGAAGAATACAATGGTTCTCTAGGGGCATGCATGAAGAGGCACACCTATTGGACTGCATAAGATATATCTGGTATAGTGAATGTGGGGTACTAAAAAGCACCTGCCAAACTGCGATATAAGGTTCTATCTGAAAGAGGGAACCATTAGTAGCACTGAGTTTGGATGAAAGATCCACAAGAGTAGTGCACGGCTTGAAAGTAGGCAAGGCAGATCTATGCATAATACCACGATCATAGTCAGACTGTGATAAAAATAAGCCCTGCTTGTCACGTGTAGCCGCGATGCCCAGAAAATGATGTAATGACCCCAGATCGGTCATAGCAAACTCTCGTGAGAGAAGAAGATGATGCGTTTGGGAAAACCATCATTAGAAGCTATAAGAATGATGTCATCCACGTAAAGAATCAAGCATGTTGTACGTCCCCCTTTGCGATACACAAACTGGGATGTATCACAAACACTGCTATGAAAACTATTAAAGGTAATGTAATCTACAAATTGATTGTACCATGCCTGGGGGCATGTTTAAGCCCATATAAAGATTTCCTTAACCGACAAACATGGTTAGTATTAGTGCGATCAACAAACCCGGGCGGCTGTTGCATATAGATTGTTTCTTGAAGGTCAATGTGTAGAAAAGCGTTCTTGGCATCCAATTGATGAATGGACCAAGAACGGGAAACAGCAATAGACAATACCATATGAATAGTTATCGGTTTTACCATTGGGCTAAGGTCTCTGTACGATCGATGTCCACAGTAAGAATGATGTCATCCACGTAAAGAAGCAAGTATGTTGTATGCCCCCTTTGCGATCCACAAACATGGATGTATCACAAACACTTCTACGAAAACTATGAGAGGTAATGTAATCTGCAAATTGATTATACGACGTATGGGGGCTTGTTTAAGCCCATATAAAGATTTCCTTAACCGACAAACATGGTTAGTATTAGTGAGATCAACAAACCCGGGTGACTGTATGATATAGATTGTTTCCTGAAGGTCACTGTGTAGAAAATCGTTCTTGGCATCCATATGAATAGGTGTCGGTTTTACCACCGGGCTAAGGTCTCTGTACGATCGATGCCCATAGTAAGAATGATGTCATCCACGTAAAGAAGCAAGTATGTTGTATGGCCCCCTTTGAGATACACAAACAGGGATGTATCACAAACACTGCTACAAAAACTATGAGAGGTAATGTAATCTGTAAATTGATTGTACCATGTATGGGGGCTTGTTTAAGCCGATATAAAGATTTCCTTAACCGACAAACATGGTTAGTATTAGTGCGATCAACAACCCGGGCGGCTGCTGCGTATAGATTGTTTCTTGAAGGTCACTGTGTAGAAAAGCGTTCTCGGCATCCAATTGATGAATGGACCAAGAACGGGAAACAACAATAGACAATACCATATGAATAGTTGTCGGTTTTACCACCGGGCTAAGGTCTCTGTACGATCGATGCCCACCGTCTGAGATTTCCCATTAACCACTAGACATGCCTTATACCATTCCAAAGAGCCATCATATTTAAACTTATGTTGGAATAACCACATGCACCTGATAACCGATTTGTCTGACAGGCGTGGAACAAGTTTTCATGTTTCATTTTATTGCAATGCATAAAATTCGGTTTTCATAGAATCTAACTAATTAGGATTCGTTAGGGCTTTTGCAAAGGAAGTGGGAACATGAGAAATTGTGGTGGTGTGAATGTTTAGTTTGTGAACGGGTTTTTGGATACCATATTTGGCATGAGTAGTCATGAGGTGTTGGTTTGTAGGTGGTATAATGATACATAAAATCCTAGGGAATTTATGGTATGATCATTCGATGATCCATTCCATTGACTATGAACCCCCTATAAATAGGTAGAGAGTTACAAAACCCTAACTATTATCGAGCTTTACATTTAGGCTAGAGTTTTATAAGGCCCCAAACCAGGGAGGCCTCAATTCCGTAACTTCCATACTTGCGAAAAAACCCGAGGCTCACCACCACTAGGCCCTTCAACACCATACATTACCCGTAGTAAGAGAAACCTAAGGACCGATACCTTAGACCATTCAACACCAAACTTCAAGCACGACATCACAAGGATGACACGTACCAAACTTCAAGCACGATTACCCTGTGGAGTAGTTGTACCAAACTTCAAGTACCGTACCCCGCAAGGCACAAATATCAAACTTCAAGGATCGCGATAATCCCCTTGGTGACCGTCATCACCCTAGTTGTACAATAGTTGGCCAGCCACAAAGGCCCCTATAAAGGTAAGGCCCATAACATATATCCCATACCCATAACCTTGATTCCCGAGGGAACCATGGCATAGTCGTTCATTTGTGACTTTCATAAACTTTCACTTCTTTTACTTCAAAACTTTAGTTAAAGCATTCGTACGCTTTATTAAAAGCCATTCATTCGGAAACACTTCATAAACTTCTTTAGGCAAAACATTTCGTAAACCCAATTCATAACTTCACTTTCTAAATCATCGTTTCATAAACATCATTTCGTAAACATCGTTGACTACCTCAACGATCGGGGTGTTGACTACCTCAATGATCGGGGCACCAGTTGTCGGGTTAGACCCGCCTGCCCCGTTAGCTTTCCTCAGAGGTTCAACCAATAAGTCTGGCAAGGAAGCCTTCACCATCTCAGTAAATTCCCGTGCTAGGGCCTCCTTCACTTCTGGTTCGAAAAAGAATTGTTGCCCTTCCACAGGGGTAAGACGGTCTCATGCAAACTAACTTCTGGGTCTGCATGGACACTTGCCTCTTCGTTGTACTCTTGGCGTGCAGGTGCCCTACCGTGTCGTCCGGTACGACCTCCGGTACGGCCCCCACCACGCCTTCCGTCTCCTCTTCTTGCCAGTTCATTCTATAAGACAAGGAATCCAATGTCATCATGCTAGTTAACAAATAGAATTCAACAAGTATTGTAAGATGTTAATATACGCTGGCCATCTGTAATTAACCATTACACTACCTTTTGACTTCTATTTGACCACCTTTATGATTCCATCAGAACACAAGTTCTTACATAATACTTTCTAAGGCATACTATACATAAACTACTTTCATACCTGATGTCGTGGCTCGAGTTACCCGTACTGACATCCGTTCTTGGTCTCATTCACAGTTTAAGTTCAGACACCAGGAGTGTGCAAATCTCTCAAACTATTGCTCTGATACCAACTTGTAAGGCCCCAAACCCGGAAGGCCTCACTCATTGGATTTACTCATAAACAAACAGTTCTTAAACTTAAATATCAAATAACGCAGCGGAAAAACTTTCAAATTAAAACATCACGTCATCATGTTCAACATCTTAAAAACAAAACATTGTCTTAAACATTCATTACATAATTGTAAACATAAATCGTAACGGGATGCTAGTCGTCATATCAGCCGGGTAACTTTTCTCGTTTGCCCAACGTCACCATCCATCATCATAACCTCCCCTTAATCTGAATGTGCATACTAAAAAGTCAGCTACGCTAGCTTTAGCATAAAACTTTAACTTCAAATATTTGCCAAATACATAACATTTAACTTCATTAATATAAGCGTAGGTAAACATGCAATAAGATAAACATAACACATAAGTCAACAAACAAATCGAATCTGCGTCTTCTCATAACCGTCAATTCCATAACTTCTATACTGGCGGAGAAACTCGAGGCTCACCACCACTAGGCCCTTCAACACCAAACATTACCTACAGGTGGAGAAACCTAGGGCCCGATACCTTAGGCCATTCAACACCAAACTTCAAGCACGACATCGCAAGGATGACACGTACCAAACTTCAAGTATCATACCCTGCAAGGCACAAATACCAAACTTCAAGGATCACGATAAACCTCTTGGTGCTTGGTGACCGTCATCACCACAGTTGTACAACAGTTGGCCAGCCACAAAGGCCCCTATAAAGGTAAGGCCCATAACATACATCCCATACCTATAACCTTGATTCCTGAGGAAACCATAGCAGATTCGTTCATTTGTGACTTTCATAAACTTTCACTTCTTTTACTTCAAAACTTTAGTTAAAGCATTCGTACATTTTATTAAAAATCATTCATTCGTAAACTTCTTTAGGCAAAATATTTCATAAACCCATTTCATAACTTCACTTTCTAAATCATCGTTTCATAAACATCATTTCGTAAACATCATTTCATAAACATCATTTCGTAAACATCTTTTCGTATGTATACACACCAGCCCAAAAACATTATTTAAAACATTTAAAAGAGGGCTCTAGAACTCACCTGATAAGCTAGCCTTGTGTTGTCCTAACAAAGGTCCAACACGTGTCACACACGATCTGAAATGATTAGTTAAAATACACATCAGACCAATCTCGACTCTAATGGTTTAACTATTCTGACTTAGGTGAACTTAAGGCTAAGTTCGCCGCTTATAATCCTGGCGAACATACAGGAGAACTTAGGCTAAGTTCGCCTGATCCATACCCAGCGAACGTAGCAAGTTTGCTATCACAAGTTCATTGAATCTGCCTAGCGAATCTATCAAGTTTGCCACCCATAAGTTCGCTCAACACCCAGACGAACTTGACAAGTTATATTAGTTATCAAAAACGGTTGATAATTAAATATAGATTAATAATAATTATTTAGTAATTATTAATACGCAGCGGAACGAAACCGATCCAACACAATAGTAAAACCCGACAGGATCTGGGTTACGAAACATACGAATACGGAATAAAATATTTAATCTACCAATGAGATTAATTATACCTTAGTGGTTAATGATTAACCGATCAAGACACCGAGATACAATGAACCGATGCTAGATCACAAACCGAATCGCGAGAACTGGTAGCGCCACGGTTGGCCGGAACTTGGCAGGCAACGGCGGCTGGGGCCGGCTTGGTGGTAGTCGGAAGTCAAAAAGGCTTTAGCCTTTTCTTTTGCTTTTGTCGTTAGCTCTTTGGGGAAAAACAACAAGAAGTCAACCACAAAATATTCTTTCTTGCGGCTAGTTCTTGGTTTGATCGACCGAAAAAGCCAAGAAGAAAAAGAACTCAGTTCTTTCTTTTGCGGCTCACCACTATCACCGCTCAACAAGAATATAGGACTATTATTATATAAATAATAATCATAAACCCTATTAATTGTTTCCGGACCCAAGTCCAATACGAGATGTAAAAGCCCGAACCCGTTTTAATGTTTTAATAAAAGATTAAAACAATATATATTTATTATTTATAAACCAGTATAAATAATAATTCCCATCTAACGAATATATATAAAGTATATCGTCTCGCTAACAGATAGTAATTACCAGTTAAGCGGGTTAAGTGGACTTAATGTTCGTTGCCCTAGGTGTAACTCTTACGGGTCACAACTCAGTTAGCAGCGTTAAATAATCGTGACCGGACATATAATTCCAACAGTCTCCCACTTGGAAGTCTTTCGATTAAGTCCTTAACGCAGATAGCTAGCGGTGTTCTAGCTACACATGGTTGCCCCTAACAAGGTATGACACTTTAAAGTCATTAACCAAAGCATCTTGCTATTGCAAGACAATAGAATTATGGTAATAATCGTCGTCTATCCTTTCTGTAAAAGACATCAATTGAATCAATGAGACATGGATTAGATTCATTCTTATATAGCGTTCAATCATTATTGTTCTCGTTTAAGATTCACAGTGGTCCAATCAAACACACAGTCAGTTTGGGTAAGGCCTTACACTTCACCCGTTTGAATCACGAGGGCGCCACGATGTCTAACTGTTACATGTCATGTAAGAGTACAGAATCCCTTATCGACCACATACAACTCCCACTGAACTTCAGATCTGTTCCTAACCAATGCCTTTATGACTGGCTGTTACGCGACAGCGGTTGACAGTGATTAAAGAACAGTCCTTGGTAAACGAAAGTTCTAGTATGCGTCTCAAGTCAGAGGATACTAAATGAGTATACCAATATCAAAAACATCTTATGATTAAAATCCATGAAGATGATTTGAAACGAGTTACATCCAACGTCATCCAAGATGAGGTCTGTGAAGTTGGAAGTCAACTACTTGAGTCCAAGTTCAGAATAGTCTTAATTCAGAGTCGTTCCCACGATTCTGATCGACTATGGATAATTAAGAATACAAGATTCATGGATTAAACGTATTAAAATCAAACACAGTTATAAGATTCAAAGTTGCATTTAACTAGTAAATCAAACTGAATTCAAAAAGTACAACTGTTTAATGTTTGTATATCCAAATACTAAATCAAAAACATATCGGTAACAAAACTAAGACCGTTAGCATTTCTGTGCTGATCGACTTGGGTCCGGTAGGTTTTGATCTGTGTCTACTTTGCTTATCACGATGTCACCATGTTCCACAATTTTCCGTATATTGTGGAAGCCTGCGTCAATGTAACATCTTACAGTGAGCTCTTCTTCCACTCCTCCAAATATTAAGAACATGTCTTTAGTCCTTCTCAAGTACTTCAGGATGTTCTTGACTGCAGTCCAATGGGCAATGCCAGGACTTTGCTGAAAACGACTGGTCATGCTTAAAGCATACGAGACGCTAGGCCTGGTACATAACATAGCATACATGATAGAACCAATCGCCAAAGTATATGGAATTTCTTCTATACGCTCAGTCTCAATGTCTTTTGAAGGAGATTGCGATTTGTTCAGCACGGTGCCTTTAGTCATAGGAACACCTCCTTTCTTGATATGAAAGCGTGCCATGACTTTGTCAATGTATGTGCCTTGACTTAGCCCTAGAAGCCGCTTAGATCTATCCCTGTAGCTCTTGATTCCTAGAATGTAAGCTGCTTCTCCAAGATCTTTCATTGCAAAACAAGTTCCCAACCGGTGTTTAACATCGTTAAGCATAGGGATGTTGTTTCCAATGATAAGTATATCATCCAAATACAAGATGAGGAATGATATAGTGCTCCCACTAGCCTTTCTGTAAACACAAGGCTCATCTTCATTTTTGACAAAGCCAAACTCTTTAATCTTTTGGTCAAAACGAAGATTCCAGCTTCGAGAAGCTTGTTTGAGTCTATAAATAGACTTATTCAGTTTACATACCCTATTAGGATATTTTGGATCAACAAAACCATCAGGTTGTAACATATAGACATCTTCAGAGAGATGCCCATTAAGGAAAGCGGTTTTGACATCCATTTGCCATATCTCGTAGTCATAGTACGCGGCTATGGCAGCAATATCCTGATCGATTTGATCATAGCAACGGGCGAGAAGGTTTCATCATAGTCAATGCCTTGAGTCTGAGTAAAACCTTTTGCAACTAGCCGTGCTTTATAGGTGTGTATATTTCCATGCATGTCGGTTTTTTTTTCTTGAAAATCCATTTGCTCCCTACTGCCCGAGATTTGGGGGGTATCTCAACCAAGTCCCAGACTTGGTTATCACGCATAGATTGCATCTCGGCGTTCATGGCTTCTAGCTATTTTGCAGATTCTGGATCTGAAATAGTAGATTTGTAGTTAGTAGGTTCGTCATTAGACTCGGCTACTAATAGGACCTCGGTACCCTCAAGATGCCATAGGTATCTGTTAGGTTCTTTGCGAGTCCTTACACTTCTGCGAACGCTTATGTTTATGTCTGATTCATTCTTGTTGTTCAGACGCTCCGACTTCATCAGCGGTTGTTTGTGGTTCTCGAATTTCTTCAAGATCTAATATATTATCTCCAGTTCCTCGTTCAAGAATTTCTTTCTCGAGGAAGTGTCCCTTCCTTTTGATGGAAATAACATTTGCATCAGGATGGTAGAAATAATATCCGTTTCTATTATAGTATCCAACGAAAATGACCTTTTCACCTCTAGGATCGAGCTTGTCATCAGAATCGCTGGTGACATATGCATCACATCCCCATACTCTAAGGTATGACAGATTGGGTTTACACCCATGCCATATCTCATATGGAGTCTTGTTTACCTTCTAAGTCGGTGCCAGATTGACAATGTGGGCGGTGGTCATAAGAATATAACTCCAGAAGGAGTGAGGCAAGTTTGTTCTACACATCATCGATCGAACCATATTAAGTAGGGTTCGATTTCTCCTCTCGCTCACGCCATTAAGGTGGGGTGTGCCAGGTGGAGTAGGTTGTGAAACTATTCCACGCTCCTTGAGATAATTTATGAACTCTGTGCTGAGATATTCACCACCTCGATCTGATCAAAGTGTCTTTATCGTTTTACTGAGTTGGTTTTCCACTTCATTTTGAAACTCTTTGAACTTTTCAAAAGTTTCATGCTTGTGTTTCATAAGATAGACATAAGCATATCGACTATAATCGTCGATGAATGAAACGAAGTATCTTTCATGATTTCTAGACATGGTTCTGAAAGGGCCACATACATCAGTGTGTATGAGTCCTAGCAGATCCTTGGCTCATTCACCAATGCCGGTGAAGGATCCTTTAGTGAGTTTGCCAGCTAAGCAAGACTTGCAGTCTTCAAAGGAGTCATGTCCGGTGGATTCAAGGATCCCTTCGGATTGGAGCCTTTTCATGCGGGCCTTGCTTATGTACAGTGTCATCGAAATGTATCATTAATGCCATATTTGATACGTTTAGAAAGATTGTATATGTTATTATTAGTTTGAACATCAACCTCATAAATACCATTTCGAGGTTTAGCCTTAAAATAGAAAATATCTTTTAAGTAAGCTGAAATAAAAATTCCATTGAAAACGTACTTAAAAACCTTGTTCAAACAATAAGGAAACTGAAATAATGTTTCTAGTTAAACTAGGTGCAAACAAACAGTTATTTAAGATAACTACAAGGTCAGAAGGACATGAAAGGTGAAATGTTCCAGTTGCAAGAACTGGTACTCTCTTCCCATCACCAACGATGAGTTCCATGTCGCCTTGTTTCAACTTCCTCCACTTTTCAGGCTCGTGCAATACATTAACGATGTGATAAGCACATCCGGTATCAAATACCCATGTGTCGCTAGAGACAGTGAAAAGTTCAATAACATAGATAGAAATACCTGAAGAGGTGCCTTCACCATTGGCTCTCTTCGATCTCAGCTTAGCTAGATATTCAGGGCAGTTACGTTTCCAGTGCCCCATATTGTTGCATTCAAAACACTGACGCTCCTCGGGATGGGGTGTTTTTGCAACTTGTTTGTTATTGCTGGTGGCATTTTTGGCAGCAACAATAACTTGCTTCTTACCTTTGCTGTTATAACCCCTTTTCTTGGTTTTGGGCTTGTTAACACCAGCAGATTTGACCATCAACTCTTGATTAGTCTCACTTGATATGCTCATCTCGGCCGTTTCCTGCATACCGTGCAGTTCGGGCATAGTCTTCTCCTATGTGTTCATATTTAAGTTCATTACAAAGTTGTCATAAGAACTAGGGAGAGAGTTCAAGATGAGGTTGGTGTCATTCGGTTTTTCATTCTCAAGAAAAGACTTGAGAGAGAAGGAGAAGTGTGATTCTTTTTCAATAGACATCTGTTAAATAAGCAAATTAAATTTTAATTAGTGTTTTGGATGTAATAAATTATTATATTAATG
Organism: Smallanthus sonchifolius; assembly: GCA_023525975.1. Lineage (NCBI taxonomy): Eukaryota > Viridiplantae > Streptophyta > Magnoliopsida > Asterales > Asteraceae > Smallanthus > Smallanthus sonchifolius. Next base: position 75,575,773 of record CM042037.1, read on the forward strand.
ACCCATGGCAAGAATAGAATAAGAATAGAGAATCTGGTTATATCAATAAGTAATGGCGGCTGTGGCACGCAACATTAGTAAGTGATTTAGGCAGACTGACAATAATTTCCAATTGTGGAAAAATACACAATTCTCGAGTATGAGGCCGCTAAGACAACTCTTGTCTATGCATTGATACGTTTAGCCTCATCAATGCCCACTTTTGGTCTCCATATAGCTGGGCATGTATTAGAGAGAAAAGTAATAGTCGCCCTAGTATAGGTATATGTGGAAGGGCCGGATGTGTCAACGAAACCCTTGCACCTTGGAGGGATAGGTTACGCACCAAGCGCGGTGCTGTGGCTCCAAACACTGGTGTTTCACGTTATGCCCCAAGTGTTTCTTATAGTAGGATGACATAGACTAAAGATTTTAAATATGAGATTTAATTTTAGTGTTTACCGAATAGGGTCAAACACAACGAATGATAAATCATACGTGTGTTGTAAAAGACAGTTTTACTATATATTAGATCGTGACAACGTGATGAACCCTTTCATCTCTAAGGACACTTAATTTTAAATAACCTATTAAAACTAAGTTTGTCGCGATGTAATTAACCAATTAAATGTTAATAGTTTAAATGAACTATTAAGTTATTTGTTTTGAAAATTTAAAATCAGTTTAAATTGCAAAACTTTATTGGTTATTATTTATTTTAAAAACAAATTGTTTGTTTTAATATAAAGTATCCATAAGTTGTAAAAAAAAGGTTAGAACTTGTTATTAATTTGATTGTGAAAATTTTGGTATTTGATCAGTACGTTATAACATTTATAAGATAAAAGCAACCACAATAGCAAACACAAAAATATGTAAATCATATGGCCAAGGAAAAAGTGTTTGATCTTGCTAGAGCCTAATAGCAAGACCAAACTAGGTCACGGGGTCACAACACACAAACAACCACAAGGATGAACTTCGTACATGTATCTAGCTGTTCCGTGTGACTCCCACTAAATCCAAGATCATGTCTTCGTCTTTTGTTTTGTCTTCGGGTCTTTATCTTTACAATATTTATACAGAATACAAAAAAAAACCTTAAGCTATTACAACTTTGAGCCAACAAAGTGGGCCAAAACATAAAAGCTAACCTATTACAATTTTGAGCCATCAAATGGGCCAAACCTTAAAACCAAAAAACAGAAAACAAACACAAGACAAGGTCGGGCCAGATTTATATGTTTAATACAATCAAATAACTGGGCAATCCTTTTGGTCAAATAAAATAAATAAAACTTTGACCAAAATAAATAAATAAAAATTGCCCTAAAAAGATCTAGATCAGAAACTTTAAACAAGTTAAAGTTTGTGATCTATAACCGGTTAAAAGACCGGATCCGATTCGTATATCGTAACCAAGGCTCTGATACAACTATTGGGTATTTTGCTAGTGGTGATCAGTTAGATTAGTTATCAAAAACGGTTGATAATTAAATATAGATTAATAATAATTATTTAGTAATTATTAATACGTAGCGAAATGAAACCGATCCAACACAATAGTAAAACCCGACAGGATCTGGGTTACGAAACATACGAATACGGAATAAAATATTTAATCTACCAATGAGATTAATTATACCTTAGTGGTTAATGATTAACCGATCGAGACACCGAGATACAATGAACCGATGCTAGATCACGAACCGAATCGCGAGAACGGGTAGCACCACGGTTGGCCAGAACTTGACAGGCAACGACGGCTGGGGCCGGCTCGGAGGTTGTCGGAAATCAAAAAGGCTTTAGCCTTTTCTTTTGCTTTTGTCGTTAGCTCTTTGGGGAAAAACAACAAGAAGTCAACCACAAAATATTCTTTCTTGCGGCTAGTTCTTGGTTTGATCGACCGAAAAAGCCAAGAAGAAAAAGAACTCAGTTCTTTCTTTTGCGGCTCACCACTATCACCGCTCAACAAGAATATAGGACTATTATTATATAAATAATAATCATAAACCCTATTAATTGTTTCCGGGCCCAAGTCCAATACGAGATGTAAAAGCCCGAACTCGTTTTAATGTTTTAATAAAATATTAAAACAATATATATTTATTATTTATAAACCAGTATAAATAATAATTCCCGTGTAACGAATATATATAAAGTATATCGTCTCGCTAACATATCGTAATTACCAGTTAAGAGAGTTAAATGGATTTAGTGTTCGTTGCCCTAGGTGTAACTCTTAAATGTCACAACTCAGTTAGCAGCGTTAAATAATCGTGACCGGACATATAATTCCAACAATTCCCAGCTCGGCCCATCGAGTCTTGTTCGTTCTATTCGTCGCATACCCAAAAACCCGTTTATTCTTTTTCGTCTTTATTTTTGGGATGTTACAAGTTTACATATTCACAATAAATAATATAATAAATATATTTATTAATAGGTTATTGATATTCTACAAACTAAAAAAAGGTTGATTGGCTAACACCTATTGAAGTAAAGCTTGTTCATGGAGGACACTCGTACATAGAAGATTCTTTAATTTTTCATCTTGACATCCACTCGTTAAGCATGCTTTAAAGTTGCATTTTTAAAAATCATATGGTTGTATTATATTTAGGTTTCTTATTTTACATGTATTTGGATCATCGATTTGGATCATCGATGGGGGATTTTATAAGAGTTTAAAATTGTTGTAAGTATTTGTTTCCGTTGCGTTTCAAATAATTTTGAAAATGTATTTACAAACCAGTGGAGTCCTTGCATTTCAAGGAGATGACAAGGCAAATGGGAGCCCCAACACGTCATAAAGATATCTTGGATATTTTGTTCCTTAGGTTGATCCGTTCACTTTGTGTTGGCTCACAAAAGTCGACTAGAAAAGGCTTCACTAATTTCCACAAGACACTAAACTTCATCATATCCTATGTGTTGTATTAATCAGACTTACAAGTTTATGGACCGTGATTATTTAATTAGTTGGCATATATGACTAATTAAACCGCCGAGAGTCGAGGAATGATAATGTTAAATGTATTGAAGAACCTAACAATTGTCAAACTTAATATTGTACATGTGAGTTCGCTCTCAAGGGAAGTTAATTATTTGCCAATATGAATCCCTAATTTTGGAAATGATAAAAAGATATGTATGTTGGCATACACACACACACACACACATATATATATATATATATATATATATATATATATATATATATATATATATATATATATATATATATATATGGGGTTTCTAAAAAAGATAAAAATCATAAAAAGCGTGAGAAACCACCGAAACCTAACACGTGTATCATAGGGCAGGGTCAATGCATTCGACTAAAAATGTAAACTTTTGGCAGCGAAGGCACACATGTTAGATGCATTGTTGTATTGATAGTTTATCACCCTTTAAAAAGAAATATGATTTTTGAAATATAACAATATTATAGTCATATTAAAGAGAACAAAATGCATAAAAATTTTATGCTATATTTCCCCTTGACCTTCCTAGACATAACTAACTTTCATTTAATTATGAATAGGGCTGCAAACGAACCGAACTTTCAGCGAACAGTTCATGAATTGTTTAGCAGGAATTTGTTTATGTTCGCTCGTTTAATAAATGAATCATGAACAGAGATCGCGTCCGTTCATTTATGTTCGTGAACGTTCGGTAATGTGTTCATTTATGTTCGTTTGGACTTTAAAGGGTTTTTTGGTGGATTTTGTGTAATGTTAATTTGAGATGAAAATGCTGATTTTACTCTCAAATGAATTTGTGTTCGTTTACGTTTGTTACATAAACTTATCGGACGAATACAAACGGACACGGACAGGTTCATTTCTTAATAAACGAACATGAACATGAAATCTCGTTCGGTTATGTGTTCGTGAACATGAAATTTCCTTAATAAACGAACATGAACAAGGCCTTATTCGTGTTCGTTCGGTTTGTTTGCAGCCTTAATTATGAAATTACCATTTCGTCATCTTAGTCATTAGTTTGACTTAAGGATCCATATTTTGTTAGAACATTTTTTAGGATTGTTATCATTTTTATTTTATCCTTCTCCTATGTGTGTGTGTCCATTTTGTATACCATTGGGACTTTTAGATTGAAACATCGTATAAATGGTTTTCAAAATCACAACTTGAGTTTGTGTTACTATAGGCTTGCCTAATAAGAAGACGATCACATTATTCGATATTATCCTATTTGTTTTTGGTAATAATGGTGAGCAAATCGAGAAATGTTTGTGTATTCACTAACCCAAAATCAAGCAAATCGAGATTAGTGAATAAGTTACCAACAACATTCACTAACCAAAAGAAAGTAACTAAGTTACTTATACGAGTTGTTAATGCTCTAGTATCTTGTGATAACAACAATATAGTGGTAACTGGTCTAAGACACGTGTGAAACATTAAGGACCCCTCGATTCTAAAAATAAAAATCCTCTAAAGAAAAATGAGCAAGTAATGAAGACGGCCAAGTCGAGATAATCATAAAATTGTGCTTTGAAAACTATATATGAGGTTTCCTATGAACCTTAGGTACCTCAAAAATAAAGAGATGTTAATAAATTCAATCATGTCCCGAAGTGTAACACTTGAACCCGTTAGGGTTAACGTGTCACTTATGCGGAGATCAGAAACCAAACGTCATTCCATAAATGCTTCTATTATTACAATACATCAAAAGAATACCAAATTTCACTTTCATTATATTTATTGACACAAAGGTCTTTTCAAACTCTCAAACACTCTTACACTTCTCATCCCCGATAGTCTTGATATGTCAGGTAACCTGATGTACATGAAGAATAGAAAAAAAAAATACGCCTAACTATATTGCTAGTGAACGAATAAGGGGTAATAAAATGAATTTTTTTTTCAACAAAAGGCTTAGTTTTCAAAATGCTTTCTAATATAAAGTTTACAAATGTTTCCAATCTTCAAACTCGAATCATATTAAGTGACAAATATACAATTCAAATAACACGTGTCATCGTGTCATAATGATATGAGGTCCCTAGGACAAACAAGGTCTCACAGGACAATCAAAGGTCCGGATGACCAACAGAGGTGCTGAAGGATATTAATACACTTTAATTGCCTCTCACATTTTACAAACATTTCTTGTATGAAAAATATAAAACATTTAAAAAAAAAGTTAGATCCATAGTCGAAACTTCAAAATCACACGTTTCATAAAATATTTCCTAAACATTTTCAAAAACGTTTAGACATCCATGGACAAAAGTTGGGAAAATCAGAATCCGTACCTAATAAGTGAATCACAAATATGAAAGTAAACCAATTAACTCAACGTCACAAATTCCTTCGAAGTTGAGATTTCCAATGACTAGGAGTTATAACCTAAAACGACATTCACAAGTTTAATCAGTTTTCCAAAATATACATTCATGATTTAATCTCTTATTTATTTAAGAACAGATAATAATAATAATAATAATAATAATAATAATAATAATGATATACATTAAAGTATACAATTTCATATATAATTTCTAAAGTGCATACGTATTATAAAAATTTCTAAAACTAAGTTACGATATCACTTATCATAATTTACTTTAACACATTTAGTAATGTTGGTGGCATTTCATCGACTAAAAACTACCCCTAACTTTGTTAGAGTGTTACAACTAACTTCATAACTTTTTAAAATGTCACTTTGGCCCTTTTAAATTTCAAAATTTATTTGACACCGATCAAAACTTACCCCCAACTTTGTTAAACTATGAAAACTAACCCCTTAACATTGTAAAATGTAACTTTAACCCCCTTAAATTTCTAAAGTTTAGATTTTACCTCTTATAGTATACATAATCTGATTTTTTTCTCAATAACATTCGTTCATTAATTTTAAAAAAATAATAATAATTTGTGGCTGTGTTTAATTTTTTTTCTTGGCGTCCCGGTATAAATTTGAGTAAAAACAGAGTTGTTTTCAAAAAAGGGTATTTTTAGATATCGTGGATTATTTCGACTGACGGTAACGTGCTGGTACCGTGAAGAATGAGACTGACACCGACTGAAGAACATCGGTACCGTTATATAATTGTCTTTTATTCGTGATTCGATCTCCACAGCTAACTCACCGTAACTTCATACGTTTCTTTTATGTATTTAACGACGTTTCTTTTTGTGCTTAGCCACGTTAATGTCACCGCCACAAACGTTTAAGGTCCGCCTCCCTCCTTATATTATCGTAGGTTATATCGACTGACGGTAACGTCCTAGTACCATGAAAAATGTAACCGTTACAGATCGAAGAACGTCGGTGCCGTTATACAACGGTTTTCTATCTATGTTTCTGTCTCCAGAACCGAGTCGCCACAAATTCATGTTAATATTATCGCTGCAACGTGCGTAGCGAAGTTTGCAAAACTGTATTGACGTCTCGCCGCAACGCGTGAGGACCAAATACTAGTAATATCTTAAAATGTAAATAATTAAGACTAAGTTTTATAAACTAAATATTCATACGACAAAAATGGGTTTTGATAATTGTGAGCAGAAAGAGAGGCATGAGTTTGCGTTTCCTGTCACTGGAGCCTATAATCTCTTTAAATTAAATAAATGAATTGTCAAATCATCTTCTTAAATCATAAACTCCGGTCACCGGAAGTCGAATTATAGATGGGGATGGAGGTTTAGGTTTTAGAGGGGTTCAAACAATTGAAGGAGAGGATTCAATGGGAACTAAACTAGTAAAGGGTTTATATTCGTAGTTTAAAAACACACCTTAATTTATCTATTTTAACCGCTTATAAATTCCAAAAATCATTTACTCAACAAATTTAATTCTTATTAATTATTTATATTTTATAATTTCAAACCTACTATAATATTATTTATATAATTACATTTAATTACTTGTTTAAAACCATTGAAACATTTACTAGCATTGAATTTATATTTATTAAAATTATTAGGTTATTATTAATATTATTTAGCGAAAATTCGGTTGTTACAGGAAGTGTATGAATTGAAAAGAAATAGACGCTCATGATATTTTCTTATGCAATGCGGCCCTATAAATGATGGAAACAAGGAGGACCAAAAACCAAAATTAGTCGAGGAATGCAAACATAGAAACAATTGACCAAAATAGAAAGCGTAAATTATGCATAATTGAATTCTTTTGCGAAACGACAAGTTTTTGGAAGAGTAGTCCATCACTAAACTAGTAAACATGTCGGATATAATTGTGAACTTTCTTGGTTTATAGTTACAGTTTTATACATTCATGCAATTATACATTCATGAATAAAGATCACAATTGTTTGGTGTGTGATTAGGATTTCTTAATTGTTCTTTGATTTCATTTCATTTCAACAAGAAAAGTTGTTAGTAGATTCTATTTCATCGATCAATACATCACTAGAGGTTTACAGTAAACCTAATTGTGAACTTTCTTGGTTTATAGTTACTGTTTTATATATTCATGCATTTATACCTTCATGAATAAATATCACAATTGTTTGGTGTGTGATTAGGATTTCTTATTTGTTCTTTGATTTGATTTCATTTCAACAAGAAAAGTGGTAAGTAGATTCCATTTCATCGATCAATACATCACAAGAGGTTTACAGTACCTAATCGTGAACTTTCTTGGTTTATAGTTACTGTTTTATACATTCATACAATTATATTCATGAATAAAGATCACAATCGTTTGGTGTGTGATAAGGATTTCTTAATTGTTCTTTGATTTCATTTCATTTCAACAAGAAAAATGGTTAGTAGATTCCATTTCATTGATCAATACATCACTAGAGGTTTAAGGTAAACCTAATCTTGAACTTTATTGGTTTATAGTTACTGTTTTATACATTCATACAATTATACATTCATGAATAAAGATCACAATCGTTTGGTGCGTAATAAGGATTTCTTAATTGTTCTTTGATTTGATTTCATTTCAACTAGAAAAATGGTTAGTAGATTCCATTTCATTGATCAATACATCACTAGAAGTTCATGGTAAACCTAATCTTGAACATTCTTGGTTTACAGTTACTGTTTTATACATTCATGCAATTATACATTCATGAATAAAGATCGCAATGGTTTGGTGTGTGATTAGGATTTCTTAATTGTTCTTTGATTTCATTTCAACAAGAAAAGTGGTTAGTAGATTCCATTTCATCAATCAATACATCACTAGAGGTTTACGGTGAACCTAATCGTGAACTTTCTTGGTGTATAGTTACTGTTTTATATATTCATACAATTATACATTCATGAATAAAGATCACAATCATTTGGTGTGTGATTAGGATTTCTTAATTGTTCTTTGATTTCATTTCATTTCAACAAGAAAAGTGGTTAGTAGATTCCATTGTATCAATGAATACACATCAAGAGGTTTACGGTAAACCTAATGGTGAACTTTCTTGGTTTATAGTTACTGTTTTATACATTCATGCTATTATACATTCATGAATAAATATCACAGTCGTTTGGTGTGTGATTAGGATTTCTTAATTTGTCTGTGATTTGATTTGATTTCAACAAGAAAAGTGGTCAGTAGATTCTATTTCATCGATCAGTACGTCACCGGATGTTTACGGTTAACCTAACGGTAAACTTTATTGGTTTATAGTTACTGTTTTTTACATTAATGCAATTATACCACTACTACAAAAACGACCATTTGCGACAGTCAAAATGGCTGGAAAACGGTCGCAAATGCCTTTTTGTGACCAGTTTCGGTGGGCGGTTATACCTTGGTCGGTAATCACATTTACGACCATTTTTTGCGACCGATAGTGCGACGAGAATTTCCGCTGCAACTTTAACACCGGTTTTGCGACCAAACTTTTTTTGCGACCGATTTTGTGACCGAACTTTTTGCGACCGATTTTGTGACAGAACATTTTGTGACCAGTTTTGTGACCGAACCTTTAGCAACGAAAGTTGCGACCAATACTTTTTGCGATGGAGTTTCCGACCAAAATATTAGAGACTACAACAGCGACTGAAACTGTTTCCGACCAAACCTTTTTGTGACCACTGTCGTGACTGAAGTGTTAGTGACCGAAGTTGCGACCGATTTGTGACCGAAGTTGCGACCGATTTCGGCAACTAGTTTTTTTTCAACCGATTTAGCAACTGAATTCCGTCTCAAACTTGCAACCAACTTTGTAACCCCCATTTCGCTCACAAAAAATATGAAGAAAATAATGTTTTTTTTTTTTAATTTCCACTATTTATAAAATAAAAATAACCAAAATTAAAGAATTTCACAAAATTGTACCAAATGATAAAAATTCAAAACTAATTTGAACCAAGTATCCAATGACACGTACAAAAACATTCAAGCATAGGTACGTAAACAAGTATCTGAATTGACAATCTTCAACAAAAAAATCACATGCCTAACTAGTTGACAAATTTTTTGGTATGTTCTTCAAAGGGAATTTGATATGTCTTAAATTATACATGTTTTGCATGCATAATAATCTCTATATTATGGTACTAATTGATTAATAACCTTGCAATTGATACTTAAAATTTTAATATCTCACAATTGCTGGTTATTCGGTATACCAAAGATGAATAGAGCAAAAATCAGCTTAAAACATGAAAAAATCAAGCTTTTGGAAGACCAAACCCGAGCATTGACCCCCAAGAAGTCAAAATTGGCCAACACAAGTCAAACCAACAGCTAAAAGACAAAACTAGGAAGCAAACAGGGGATGCACGGTCGTGCAAAGCCCTACATGCTCCCCAAGGCTCTAGTACACCGTCCTGTGTACCCTGTTTGATTCCCGAGGTGTTTGCACGCCCGTGCAATCCAATGCACGGCCGTACATTGCTCATTTTGAGGCCTATAAATAGATGACTTGAGTTCTTCATTAAACACACCCATCCACACCTTAGAACAACCGCCTATACCTCATTTGAGAGCTTATTTCGTAGTTAGAATAGAGAGTAGTGAGTGGAGGGGCTCTTCCTCCTTGTTCCGCAATAGGGGAGCCTACGAAACTCAGCGTTATGCTAGTTAGTATGGCCATTCGTGGCTAAACTCTTTGTATTGCTAGGGTGAAGATGAAGTTTGGTGCATGTTAATGTTTAACGTATTAATCCAAGTGATGTGTTTATGTCTTTAACTATTCGTCCTTAAATTCACCATTTTGGTGTACTTTTATTATTGTCTAAATCCGTCTTTATATTTGTGAGTGTTCTTGATTTTAAAGTGTAAGATCGTAAAACCTTTTTAATCAATCTTCTTTGGAAACTTGTACGTCTTTCTACAAGCAGAGATTGATAAGCCAAGGCTTGGTCAAGACTAGTAGAGTCGTACGTCTTTATACGAACTTATTATGCGACCAACAATTGGTGAACTCATGTTGGGAACGGTACGCCTTTATACTTGGTCCCATTGTTACCCCGCCTCCCGGTGAGCAAAATATAATCACCTATTTAACTATAATACAAAGCATTTTATGTTCGAGGTCTTAAACCAACCCGTATATAACTATTCGCAAGGTTGAGGGTAATTGTTGTCCTTAACGGGAGACACTACCACTTGTTAAAGCTTTTAAATTTGCAAATCAAATGTCGTGAGGATGAGGTTCTAGCGGTGACCCGGGTCACACGTTTGTAGTAGTCATGTTACTAGATTAGTCAACTTAACATTATCATGTACCAAGCGGATTCAAAACCCAAAGCAATACTATTTGTGACCTGATCATTTCCGACATATTTACTTTCGTGTTAATTACTATTCTGTTCGTTACATTTCTGTTACACACTTCACGCACGTTTTTACTTTTCCGTTATTTACTTTACCGTCATTAGCTTTCTATCATTTACTTTTATATTTCACAAGCACACAAAACCCACTCACTAATTAAACCGGCTAAACGATAACAAAAGTTGAGTATTGGAACTCGACCGTGTCCATTGGTTCGATACTTGGTTCTTACTTAAACTATATTACGCTGCGATAGGTACACTTGCCTATTGTGTGTGTTTTAAGTTAAAGTAATTATCATTTTATAAATTTAAAACCTGATCTCGTGAAATCATCTTAAAAATATATTTACCTATATTTTTATACTTATCACACGACACGTCAAGTTTTTGGCGCCGTTGCCGGGGAGACGGTGATTTCAAGAAAAAACTCAAGTTAACGGATTAGCCTTATCATTTTCCATCTATTCTTCTTCTACACTTTTGTTGCAGGTAGTGTATGATCCATAGCTCCACTACTGGTTTATATCAACCTTTAGAAGAGCTTGAAAGATTCTTTCACCGCCGAATACGAGAAAACCGTACGAGAAGAATGGCCGTTGAAACCCGCAATATTTCTGATTTCGCAAGACCGTCACTAGAGGCTTTGGGGTCTAGTATCACAAAGCCAACGGTTGACGCTAACAACTTTGAGATCAAATCTCATGTTATCTACATGATCCAGTCATCATGTACTTTCCAAGGATTACCCGATGAAGATCCACATGCCCACATTGCAAATTTCCTCAAAATTTGTGACACTTTCAAACTGAACGGGGTGTCGAATGACGCAATTCGCCTCCGAATGTTTCCCTTTTCCTTAAGGGAACAAGCTAAGGCATGGCTAAACTCTCTTCCTGCCAAGTAAATCACTACACGGGATGACCTAGCCCAGAAATTCCTATCAAAATACTTTCCGCCAGCAAAAACTGCAAAACTGAGAAATGATATTACCACTTTCACCCAGGAAGATGGTGAATCACTATATGAAGCATGGGAACGTTTTAAGGACATGCTAAGGAAATGTCATCATCGTGGGCTAGAAGTTTGGTTACAAGTATCATCATTATACAATGGGTTGCACAATCAAGCTCGTCAGACACTCGACGCTACTAAAGGTGGTATTTTTGGAAACAAGAGACCACAAGAAGCTTACAACCTAATTAAAGAAATAGCTATGAACATCTATGAATGGTACAATCCAAGAAACACAAGGGGAGCCAGGCAAGGAGTTCATTATGTTGATACTGTCACCTCACTTTCTGCTCAAGTAGACGCCTCACCACTCGACTCAATCAACTTAGCAAGGGCAAGACTGCCATTGAAGCTACTGAAGAAGTAAAGATTATCACCACTAATACCGAGCAGGTTGACTTTATCGGAACAAATCACCTACAAAACAACCCCTATAGTAACACCTACAATCTTGGATGGAGGAACCATCCAAACTTCAGCCGGAAGGATAACAACAATCAGGGACAATCTGGCTTTGAACAACAACAACAACAGTTTCAACAAAGACAATCCCAAAACTTTCAACCTCGCCAACAATTTCAAGGAGCTAACAAACCAAGGAACGGGTTAAGCTTGGAGGACGCGGTAACTAAGTTAATCTCTACAACTGAAAGTCAAGCCCTTCTAGCGGATTTCCGTCACAAACAATATGAGGAAAATTTTAGTCTTCACTAAGCTGAATTTAGAACACAAAAAGCAACTTTTCAGTATATTGAGACGCAATTAGGAAAATTTGCAAAACTTCTATCCGAAAAACAACCAGGATGTCTCCCGAGTAATACCGAAACCAATCCAAAAGCAAATGTAAGTGCTCTCACTCTGAGGAATAGCAAGGTTTAACCAGAGCCACGAATGTCAGAAGAAGAAGTTCAATCAACAAGGAGAGAGATATTCACCAGAGTACCGCTTCATCCACATATCGCAGAAACAACTACCCAAGAATCACATTCAAAGGTAACTCCACCTCCTGCTCCAGTGGATACTCCTCCAAAAGTTCCGATAAAGAGAACGTTCCATTCTCACATACCCTACCCAGGAAGGTTAGTAAAGCAGAAGACTGACGAACAATATGAGAAATTTATCAAACTATTAAGCCAGATCCATGTCAATCTTCCTTTCGTGGATATCATGCAACAAATGCCTAAATATGGTCGTTTCTTGAAAAATTTCCTTACAAACAAAATAAACATGGAGGAAGCAGTAAAAAGGACTAATCATTGTGTCGCTCTCATTGAAAGATGCCTTCCAAAGAAACTTCCAGATCTTGGAAAGTTCTCTCTACCATGTTATATCGGACCATTTCCGATAACCTTTGCGCTCGCTGACCTAGGAGCAGGTGTGAATGTAATGCCCTATGTCATGTTTAAAAGATTAAAAATTGGGAATCCACAACCTTTCACTGAAACTATCGAACTCGCAGTTGGATCAGTCAAATCACCCATAGGAGTCATTGAGAACTTACTAGTAAAAGTTGGCAAGTTTGTCTTCCCTGCCGACTTCATGGTTTTAGAAATGGGACCCGACTATTATGTACCTCTGATTTAGGGTCGCCCATTTTTAGCTACTGCCCGAGCCGTTATCGACATGAATGAAGGAATTTTGACACTTCGTGTCGGAAAACAAATAGTGACCTACAACATAGGGGGGAAATGAATGCCTGTCTAATGATCCATTTGAAATTGCCCAATTCATCGATACTAATCGGGACTACCAACTGAAGAAAGCTAAGGAATTCAACAAAGGAAAGAAACTGAATCTTGGGAAGGACTTTGAGAACACTGACGGGATCGATGAATACTTTGACAAGCTACCAAAACTGAAGGACTTGAATGAAGGAACATGATATACGGTGGAAGTCGATGGCTCCCACCCAAAGAAAAACTGATGAAACACGTACGGGTTTGGCGAGCGACCCTTAAATAAATGTGGCACTTCCGGGAGGCAACCCGATGATCATTAATAAATTGAGAAGTTGGTGCATACGACAAAAAGCATGGATTTCAGGTTTGGTTTTTCCAAATTTAAAGTTTTTTTTACTTCAGCACTAGGCATGCTTTCTCGATACTAGGATCATTAGTAGCTTAACTACTACCTTTTATTTTCCTTGTATGCTTTTATGTTTTCCTTTGTGTGTCAGGTAGAATAACATCACCAAGATAGTCTCTCTACTCGTTTAAGGAATCACACTCCATCTCTACAACCTGAAGAATCAATCACCACATCAAATTTCTTTGAAATTCGATGAAGTCTTTGAAGAAACATGTTGACAAGCAGTTGATAGGCACAACCTGACAGCAGCAATAAGTTTTGGCCTTAGGTTATACACCAAATTAACAGGGGAGTACCAGTTTCTTTTCCCTTAAAACTTCATGCAATTAAATTCCTACATAGCATTTCATTACATGCATTTGTACATTGAGGGCAATGCACAGTTTTAAGTGTGGGGTGGGGAATTAAGAGATTCGGGACTACTTGTAATCTCAAAGCAGTAAAAATTCAATTTGTGATTTTCTACCCATTTGACTAAAACATTACAAAAACCTACCTTTTGTAAATCCGGAAAAATTTTAACCCAAAAACCTATTTGAGTTCGCACCTAGTTAAATAAAATGAATACATGGCAAGTAGAAACAAATGAATATTATGCACAACGATTCGCTAAACCCTATCCCATCCGTTTTCATGTGAGGAAAAGCAAGCCTATTACACATTATCAAGTTTTTTGTGCAATATATAATTATTCGCATGCTCTTTCGTTTGGCATTACCGAGTGTTTTTCATTAAATTTTATGCATAATTAGAACTTGTGTGACTTATAAATATCTATACCATGAACTAGTAGAAGTATGAAAGTGATTGAGGCACCTAGGACTTTATTACCTTTATCCTTAAACCAAAAAATCCCAAAAATATAATCCGCCTAGATAGCCCTTTGAGCCTTAGCCTTTTCTTTTCTACTACCCATAATTACCACCCAACCAGCTATTCGTAAACACCGGTTATTGGATAACTGTCTTCAAAATGGAAAAATTATCCTATGTCCGTTATTTCAAGTTTATTACTATTGACGCAACTTCGGAAAAAAACTTTTTTACTCAAAAGAATTGCAATATACAAGAAGGTGGATGTATTAGGAAGAAACATCCAAACTATCTGTAAGGAATTTATGGAAATATTATTTCAAGAAAATTGAGGAAAAAGAATTGTTGAAGAAATTGTCTTGATACAAAAAAAAAATAGAAAAAGGAGAAAAGAAAAAGAAAGACGTTGGTCTTTTACGGGTTAGACCTTAAAGAGCTAGATATGCATTCGTTTGATTTCAATTTACTTTCCTGTACTCATTTCGCAAAACCTGAATTACCATCCGAACTCCGAGAGAAGATTTTCAAAGCAACTAGTGATGTAAGAAAACGGTGGCGCAAGCAAGAACAACTGCCACCATTCTGCGGCTTGTCAAAAAGTGCCGTCAAAAGAAGAGCCAAAACATACGAAAAATGTGTGAATTGTGGCAACCGGAGCCACGATGGAAAATGTAGCAAGAACCAAACCTATTCCTAAAGTGAGTATACGCATCTGATCAATGTAGGAGCTGTTAGGCTACAAGCCGAAAGTACCATACGGAGAGGCAGTAATTTATACTATGCAGTAAGGAAAGAGTTGGCACTGATGAAAGATCTTGGTCTTGGCAATCTGACCATAAACGAGCCCTCGGATTAGTTATACCCTCATGATCCGAGTACTGTAGAGGGACCTGCTAGTATTTTTCATTTTAAGTCATGAATCCATAGCCGTGTGTTTCACAATTGCTGCAGCCCTTCAAAACCTTTTAAATCCCTAAAAAACCCAAAAATATTTTCATTTTCACCCTTTATTTTTATTTTAACCACATTACAACCCTTTTAAAGTCCTCTTGATTCACGCATACTACTTAGTTAATTGGTGGAGACTTGATTTGCATACAAGCTTATGACCATTGCATAATTCAATTCGAACTTGAGTGTTCCATTTAACTTACATTATCCATACATATATAACCCTAGAGTTGAGTGATCATTGTGAGGAGTGAAAGTTTATGTATAATTGAAGTTCTAGTAGGCTTGTCATGGATTCCATAATAGAAAAATAGAAAAATAGAATAAGCAACTCAAGAGTTATCCTGGAGTTTCCAAATACTTGGAGCCCCATTTCCCTTATAAAGTTTTTAGTTATGGGTATGATCACGCATGAGTTTTCTTGAGGACAAGAAAAGTTTAAGTGTGGGGTATTATGATATGTCCTAAATTATACATGTTTTGCATGCATAATAATCCCCATATTATGGTACTAATTGATTAATAACCTTGCAATTGATACTTAAAACGTAAATATTTCACAATTACAGGTTATTCGGTATCCCAAAGATGAATAGAGCAAAAATCAGCTTAAAACATGAAGAAATTAAGCTTTTGGAAGACCAAACCCGAGCATTAACCCCCAAGAAGTCAAAATTGGCCAACACAAGTCAAACCAGCAGCTAAAAGACAAAACTGGGAAGCAAATAGGGGATGCACAGCCGTGCATCCCATTGCACGGTCGTGCAATGCCCTACTTGCTCTCCAAGGCTCTAGTACACCTTCCCGTGTACCCTGTTTGATTCCCTAGGTGTTTGCACGCCCGTGCAATCCAATGCACGACCATGCATTGCTCATTTTGAGGCCTATAAATAGATGGAATGGGTTCTTTATTAAACACCCCCATCCACACCTTAGAACAGCCGTCTATACCTCATTTGAGAGCTTATTTCGTAGTTAGAGTAGAGAGTAGTGAGTGGAGGGGCTCTTCGTGCTGTTTCCGCAATAGGGAAGCCTACGAAACTCAGCGTTATGCTAGTTAGTATGGCCATTTGTGGCTAAACTCTTTGTGTTGCTAGGGTAAAGATGAAGTTTGGTGCATATTAATGTTTAACGTATTAATCCAAGTGATGTGTTTATGTCTTTAACTATTCGTCCTTAAATTCACCATTTTGGTGGGTTTTTATTATTGTCTAAATCCGTCTTTATATTTGTGAGTGTTCTTGATTTTAAAGTGTAAGATCGTAAAACCTTTTTAATTAAACTTCTTTTGAAACTTGTATGTCTTTATACAAGCAGAGAATGATAAGCCAAGGCTTGGTCAAAACTAGTAGAGTTGTACGTCTTTATACGAACTTATTATGCTATCAAGAATTGGTGAACTCATGTTGGGAACGGTACGTCTTTATACTTGGTACCATTGTTACACTGCATCCCGGTGAGCAAAATATAATCACCTATTTAACTCTAATACAAAGCATTTTATGTTCGATGTCTTAAACCAACCCGGGGATGACCATTCGAAGGGTTGATGGTAATTGTTGCCCTTAACGGGAGACACTACCACTTGTTAAAGCTTTTAAATTTGCAAATCAAATGTCGTGAGGACGAGGCTCTAGCGGTGACCCGGGTCACACGTTTGTAGTAGTCATGTCACTGGATTAGTCAAGTTAACATTATCATCTACCAAGCGGATTTGAAACCCAAAGCAATACTATTCGTAACCTGATCATTTCCGACATATTTACTTTCCTGTTAATTACTATTCTGTTCGTTACATTTCTGTTATACACTTCACGCACGTTTTTAGTTTTCTGTTATTTACTTTACCGTCATTTACTTTTTTGTCATTTACTTTTCTGTCATTTACTTTTCTTTTTCACAAGCACACAAAACCCACTCACTAATTAAACCGGCTAAACGATTACAAAAGTTGAGTATTGGAACTCGACCGTGTCCATTGGTTCGATACTTGATTCTTACCTAAACTATATTACGCTGCGATAGGTATACTTGCCTATTGTGTGTGTTTTAAGTTAAAGTAATTATCATTTTAAAAATTTAAAACCTGATCTCGTGAAATCATATTAAAAATATATTTACCTATATTTTTATACTTATCACTCGACACGTCAGAATTCAATTTGTTGTTTCATTTCAGTGTTTCCCCCTTTCATTTCAGCATTTACAATTCTATTTTCCTTGATTTGCTCAAGCATTGTGAGTTTCTCTGCTCTTTCTTTTTCTTTCTCTATTATTTCTGTTTCTTTCTCTTGTTGCAATTGTGTTATTTTCTCATTCAACCGTTGAACCTATAATTAATATATCACAATAAAACCTAACAACTCACTATAACCCATTAGAATCAATATATGTCACTCGTACCTATTATGACCCATTACAAGCAAAGAATAGGACTATCAAATATGGCGAATTAATACTTATTATGGTCGGTTACAACGAAATGACTCAGTCATTTTGACCAATTATATCACTTGAATATAAATGGAAGATTTGGATTAAAATTACAAAAAAAAACATACCTCTTCATTTCTTACATGTAAAGACGAACTACCAGTACTCGGCATTGACGGTGTACCCGTCATCAAGAAATGTGGATCACTGATAACATTAAACCCATACAATCTACCATTTTTTTGCCCCCAAAAGCTTCTATCCACGAGCCCTGGTCAAATAGTGGGTGTTTGCTATTGTCATCTCTATTTCTCCTTGATAAATTCTTGATATAATTTCTATGATATACAAGATCAAAATAAATTTTCATACTTATAACATTTAATAACTAATTAGTAATAATATACATTTTAAAAGTAAGGAAACTTACCAGAGATTCCTCTGCCCTAGATTCAAATTCAACATTGTTTTGTAGATCAATCTCTTCCAAACCGTTAGCCACTGAACCCTCACCTCCTCTACAACTTAGCAATCTATCTAAAGGTCTTGTCCCTTTCTTCCCATGTGACTGCCTCCAAATTTCATCTATTGTAGCAGGGTGTCCGAGTTCTTTATCCTACAAAAGTTGTATTTGAAAGTAATATTAACATGCTATGCTTAATAAAAAAAAGACAAATTAACATCTCTTACCATTTTTAGTTTAAGTGTAGCCTAGGTTTGTGAGCCGCAATATGTTTGCCTCCGGTTGATTTTCCTCTATTACTGATGTTTCTAACAGACTTTGCTTTCCACTCGGGTGTATTGCAAATTTGAACTAGTTGTTCCCAAATCTCACTCCTCATCCACTGTGGCTTATATGGAATAATCACATATAAATCAGCTCCAACTTCTTCCCCTGCGTTACTCGCAACGATCAAAGCATTATTACGAGTCCTTTTCAATAAATCCTTAAATTTCCTTTTTTGAAACTTCTCCCAGCAAGATCAAACTTGGACCATTGATAGTATCCCTACAAAAATCTCTTAAGAGTAATGCTTATATAGTTTATTAAGTTATAGACAATATTATATACAAATTATTGCAAATACAAATATTAAAACGCTCAAACATCCTATCGCCATCATCTTTAGAAATATCTTTCCAGCTTTGCCAAGAATGAGACCACATAGCTTGCATTTTTCTGATCACTAAATCTACAAAATGGAAAAAAAAAATGCTAGGCAATCAACATTACTTGTATCTACATAAATAAACCATAATATATATATATATATATATACACACATATATATATGTACTTACTCATTATGGGTAATCCAAATCCACTTGCGATTTCTTGGTTCAGGTAGCGCTGTAGGGGCAACTGGTCCCTGGCGGCCAACAGTTGACTCTTCATCCTCACTACTCGCATGTTGAGGCCGTGTCTCATATGCATCTGAATGTAATCGTCCACCGGTGTTGTAGTTACCGCGACCACCACTTCGAAACCCACCCCCACTACCACTTGCTGAACTACGTGCCATAATACCTACGACAAAAAAAAAATCATTATTATGTAGAAGAATTGTTTTAAATAAAAACAAGTAACAAAAAAAGAGTCATGCAAAAACAAAATTCAAAAAATTGACCCAAACTTATTTTAGTCAGAACCCGTTTTAACCCGAACTGAATTGGTACTTTTTTTGACAAACCGTTTGGTGGGACACTTGTCACTCTCCTTTGTATCCTCAACTTTTTTTCACGCCTTTCTTTCATATTAATTATACAAATTTCTTTAATTTTTTTTACAATTTTTTGATTCCCCGCCATTCTCTCCTATTAAATAATAATAATTTCTATTATACTTTTTATAAAACATTTTTTATTTAAAAAAAAGGTTTGTTCATAAAACATTTCTTTCATTCTTTTTATAAAACATTTATACAAAATAACTATATAACGTTTCTAGAATTTGTATTAAAAAACTATGTAATATGTCATAAATATGTAATATGTAAATCTTTATTACTAAGTATATATAATATTACATTTATTCAACCCTTGTAATATACCGGGTTTATAAAGTTTAATATGAATTGACACTTATCAGTTACATATAAAAAAATTAATATTCAGCTAAAAAAATGTTTTAAAAATTGACTTAACATAATTTATAACTGTCACGTAATATTTTATTCAACCCGTGTAATACATAGAATTTTAAGGACATAATTTTTTTTATTACTAAGTATATAATATTACATTTATTCAACCCGTGTAATACACGAGATTCTAACCTAGTTCATAAATAAAGATCACAATTATTTGGTGTGTGACTAGGATTTCTTAATTGTTCTTTGATTTGATTTCATTTTAGCAAGAAAAGTGGTTTGTAGATTCCATTTCATCGATCAATACATCACCAGATGTTTACGTTAAACCTAATCGTGACCCAGTTATTCCAAGAGAACTGATAATTCAAGTCTATCCTGTTAAGCGAGTGAATTTGGTTTTTGCTTTTCTAATTAAAGAAAATTTATCCTAATTCTTTTATTTTTGTAATTTTATTAGTAGTTTTAATTAATTTTTTTACAATTTTATTGAAAATGTCTTTCATAGCATATCATCAAACTATTGAATACAAGACTTTTCAATGGGGAAACGAACCTAATGAATATGTAAGGCATCTTTTCCGGAAGACTTCATTTGTTGGATTTACTCATAAACATAGTTATTAAAGTGTTGAACTTAAAATAAAAATATTCATAAAGTAGCGGAATCATATATCATTTAGTTACATAACAACTGAAGTCTTAAACATAACATAAAATTGTTTAATCATAAGGTTCAAATAAACGAGATATCAGTCTATGTCTTTGCACACCCTTTCTTCTTATTACCTGAAATGTATACTAAAAGTCAGCTAACGCTGGTAACTTCTAGTTTAACAATTAGGTATAAACATTATTTCCTTAGGAGTATATATATATATATATATATATATATAAATATATAAATACACATTTAACACATCATTGCCTCCATTTATCATTCATTTGTGGGTATATATATATATATATTCACCCTTGCATTCATTGAACATTGATCGGTCATACACATAAGGGAGATCAGCCCGTCATTTGCTTACGTAAGTCATAAAGACAAACGTTCTCGAACTACCGTCGTAGCTCATTTACTTCACCGTCCGACACTAGAAACCGTCCGTCAATAGCTTAAAACCGTCCAGCAAACCTTCGCCGTCCGTCATACTGTACTACCGTCATAGTCCGTAATTCGCCCGTCTACCCTAAGGCATCCGTTTCTCATGCGAACTATTATTTATGCAACTGTTCTACTTATTATTGCAATCGTCCGACACTAATGTGGCCGTCCTTCATTGCCTTTCAAACGTCCTAGCTGATAAAGGTACTTATATGTCCCAGTTGCAAAATAGTAACATGGTCGTCCATCCACCGAAGTTAGCATCGAAGCGTCCATAACGTTTACATTTATTTATAACATTCAATATATATAATATAATGCAAGATTTCATTCTTTTACGTTATGCCATTCATTCATTTCATTCTTTGTATACATAATACATACGCTTCATTCTTTGTTCATCATTCGTTTTTCATATATCACGTATGATCACCTTAGCATTCATATATATATATATATATATATATATATATATATATATATATATATATATATATATATATATCACGTATGATCATATTGGCGTTCATAACAATCATTCATTTAATGTATACACTTCTGCACCAAAACATTTAAAATGATTTGCACGTAACATATAAGGGGCATATAGAACTCACCTGATAAGCAGTTCCTGAAGTATACTTAGCAAGGGAGCTTCGAGCTAGATGGGATGCTAACAGATGTCAAGGGTCATGAATGGAACAAGGTTATAAACTATGTGTTTCATCCGGAAACTTCTTTTCCGAAATCACCTTCGACCGAAATCTTTCTCGATCGAAAAAGATTTCAACCGAAACTATCCAGTTAAAAATATATTTTACTAAGTAACTATTTCGTTCGATATCCTTTGTCCGAAAACCATTTCATTCGAAATTTTCTGTCCGAGAACTATTTCGTTCGAAAACATCTGTCCAAAATCATGCTGTCCGAAATCATGCTGTCCGAAATACTTTTCGGACGAGCAGTAGTTTTCGGACCATTTATCGAGTTTTCGGACCATTCAACTGTTCTTGATCAATTTTTTCGTTTTTGACCCAAGTTTGAATATTTTTACATCCAAAACTTTAGTATGACATCCATGAAGCTAAATACACCCTTTTTAGCCCAATTCGTACGTAAAAATCTCGTCTTTTGATTCAAAACCCACACAAACCCTAAAACCCATTTTTAACCAAAAACTCGTATTCAAGCTTAGTGGTTACCAGTTTTCGTTTCCTCTTTGTTGCTAGACGTTCCTGAGATGATGACACACGATTCCCGAGCTTTTGAGCCGTTTTCTCGAGCTTTCTCTCTAGACCCGTGCTCTCATTTCTCTCTCTAAGTTTGCGAAAACAACGGACTAATGAGGGGAGGGTTCTGATCTTGCCTTTATATACTTGGGCTCCCCTTCTACCCATTGGGGCCAGGGCCAAGCCCAAGCCCATTTCCCTTCCTTTTTATTTTAAATCTCGCTCTTACCATCATTTATTCGTTTCTATTATTTCGAGATGTTACAGAATACGTGACGTTAGCCTCCTCCACTAGACCTGTAAACGAACCGAACTAATACGAACGGGGGCATGTTCATGTTCTTCCATTTAATTTTAACCAAACACGAATACGAACACGAACAATTAATCGAATGAATTTTTTTTGTTCATATCCGTTCATTTATAAAATAAATATGTTCATGTTCGTTCGTTAAAAATCTAAATGAACATATCACGACCGTAAACGAACACAAATGAATATAAATGAACATAATTGAACAAACATAAACAAAAACAAACGGACATAAATGAACAAACGTAAATAAACACAAATGAACAAGTTTAATACATTAAGTATCCAATAATGTCAATGAATTGGTGGTTCACATGTATATGATTCATCCAAAAATTCGTCATGATTCTACCTAAAAAACTATCAAGATTCATCCAAAAATAAACACACATAAACGAACTTTAATGAACGAACATAAACGAACGTTAATAAATAAATGAGATACGTGTTCATGTCCGTTCGTTTACTTAAATGAACAAAAAAGATTTGTTCATGTCCATTCGTTTATTAAATAAACGAACCTCCTACTGAACAGTTCATGAACGGTTCACTAAACGTTCAATTCGTTTATAGGCTAATTAACGATGTCTCCTACTTTAATGAAAGGGTAAACTTATCAATTTTAACACTTTTTTTTATCTTTGAGGGTGTTAAATACCTAATACATGATAAAATCAAACCTTTTGGGACATAAGTGAAATTTATAATACTTAAGGATGAAAATAAATTCTAAACAAACAATATGGACTATTCTTGTACATTTTTCTGTATATATATATGGTTGGATCTCAAAGAGAAATTTCATAAACACGAAGTTATGGCATCAAAGCTTCTACTGCTCGGTCTACTTATAAATCTTCTCATAGTCAAAGGTTTCCTCTTTTTCATTTTAATCAAAAACGTTATTTATGTTTGCATTCATGTGTCTGTATATGTATGTATAAGGTAAGGTTAAACAAAAAATGACAAATGATCTAAAAAAATAGGAAGCGTTTTCGGCCATTAGATCACCTTGATCTACGGTTATAAAAAGGGAAATGACATATTTTCCCTTTACTTAAAAACCAATTATTGACTATATGTTATCACCATAATGATTCCTACGTTTTTAGACTTTTTCCACTTTTTAGAAGAACCTATTCTTATATAGGGGTATATATACGTGTTAAAATTTTGTATAAGAAAGATAAATAACATTTTGGTGATTGTTTGAATATAGATGCACAATCAGTAGGCGTGTGCTATGGCCGAAACGGTTACGGTTTGCCCTCTGAAAGAGACGTGGTACGCCTCTACCAAAGGAACAACATAACCAGGATGCGGATCTACGATCCGCATCAACCTACTCTTGAAGCACTCAGAGGAACCAACATTGAACTCATGATCGACGTCCCTAATGATCGTCTACAATCGCTCAACGATCAAAATGCTGCTAACATATGGGTTAGATACAACATCCAAAGGTACCCCAATGTCAGGTTCAGATACATAGCCGTTGGAAACAATGTTGATCCAAATAACGGGAACAATCGATATGTACCTTTCGTACTCCGTGCCATGCAAAATGTTCATAACGCGGTTAGAGCCGCAGGCCTAGGTAACCAAATAAAGGTGTCTACGGCAACCTACACCGGTCTTTTAGGGTCCTCGTTTCCACCAAGCATTGGTGCATTTCGTGACAACGTGCGAGGGTTTATCGAACCGATAATAAGATTTCTATCACAAAACAACCTGCCTATGTTTGCCAATATCTACCCCTATTATGCTAACCCGAATTCCAATCTCCCATTCGCGCTGTTCACTGCAACGCAACCAGTAGTGATTGACAACGGCGGTCGACAGTATTTCAACCTTTTTGATGCCATGTTAGACGCGCATTACGCGGCTCAAGCGCGCCTTGGTGGTGGGAACGTGGAGATTGTTGTGTCGGAGAGTGGGTGGCCTTCGAGTGGCGGTCCGGTAGCCACGATAGGAAATGCTGGAACTTATTATAGGAATTTGATTGCACATGTTAGAGGGACAAGTGGGACACCGTTGAAGCCTGGAAGATCTATAGAGACTTATTTGTTTGAAATGTTTGATGAAAACAGGAAACCTGGGATCGAGGTAGAGAGACATTTTGGGATCTTCACTCCGAATCAACAACCAAAGTATGGTCAACTAAGCTTCAATTAGCACCACTCAGCATTTGTGAAAATATAAGGATATAAAATAAAATGCTTCTGTATTGATCATATACAGAAACTCTAATAAAAAGTGTTTTATGGCTATTTAATTAATATTTCATACAAGGAGTTTATTAGTTTTATGAATTTAAACGAGAATGTTATTTTATATAATTATATTAATATTTATATACTATAATATTTAATAAATATTAAAAGAGTTGATTATCAGAAAATTTGACGAAGTTATAGTTAAATTTCGAATGTGTTACAAAATTGAAATTATCTCAAACATGTTATTTAACCATTTATTAATTAACTCTTAATATTAAAAAGGAAACAATTAAAACACAAACCGTCGATGGCCTAATGGTCCCTGTAGTTTTCCCTCATTCAAGTGGTGCAGGTTCAAATCCCACAAAGTTGGGAGTGCGTATTTGTCGATAAAAAAAAATTAAAACCCAAACCAACCCCTAACCGATTTCCGTCATCTTCAAAGATAACGAAAACCAAGAAAAACATATTCAATTTTTATTCTTGTTAAACCTAAGTAAATACTTTTGTGTACTTTATGTAATTATTTGTAAATTCATGTACTTGTATTATGACATTTGTTTATATAAATATATTTCTCTACCACAATTGGTGGTAAGATTTCCCAATCTCACAGCCTAATCGATCCTGGCCTCCCTCTCAATAATCTCGATCACCTTTTCTTCACCCTAATCTTGTCGTTGTATTCAATTATTTTGGGGGTATTGAGAAGCTGCCGTCAAATTGGCACGTGATTTCCCCAAAGTTGGATTTTGCTTTTTTATGGTGATCCCCTTTTTTTATTCTTCTTCTTCTTCTCTTTTGTCGTATTCTACTTATTATTATTTTTGGTGTTGCTGATCAATATTGTAATCAAGAACTACCGGTCGATTTCTTCATTGTGCGACAGCCCTAATCAGTCGTCAGTTGGATTTTGCTCGTGTAGGGCATTCGAATCCTCAGGACCGACTCTGGTGTTAAAGTAGGTTAAGTCTCAAGGTAAATTTGTTGAAACTACTTGGTATATTGATTCGGGTGCTACAACACATATGACACCGACTACTAAAAACCGGCTCCCTATTTAGGAAATGCCCGAGTAACCTTTCACTACAAGGAGACGAAGCAACAAGGGCGATAATTATCGCCCTAAAGCCCTCCAAAATCGCCCCTATTGCTAATAGCTGCGATATATCGCCCCTATTGCTACGTCGCTAATGTTTATTTATCGCCCCTAAAGCCCTCCAAAATCGCCCCTATTGCTAATAGCTTTAGAGGTGATATTTTCGCCCCTAAAAGCCAACGACATCGCCACTAATACTCTTTTCCGCCATTTTCCTTTGACTTTTAGCGGCAATAATATCGCCCCTAAAAGCCTAAAAATCGCCCCTAATGGTCTTCCCTAGTTTTTTACAATTTTTTTTGTTATTTTTAATATATCCAGTTTTTTCCATAAAACAATAATTTAAACAAACAAATAGTTCAATCTGCAGATTTAGGACCATTGATATAAGTATACACATAAACTATCTGCTAGTCAAAAAACATATAAAAATATACCAAGTTATAAACACATAAAAATATTTAATACATAAAACTAGCTACTCCGTATCGTTATTCCCATCCCCCTTGTCCATATCATCTTCGTCACTGTTGTCTTTTGTCATATTCGGTGCCTTATTCGAAGTCATAAATTTTAGGAGTTCATCTCTAAAATTAGGCTCTTGAAACAAACCCGCAATATAAGGAAAAACTTGACATAATCCTGAATTGAAACGGCCTTCGGGTGAAGACAAACCTGACAAAGAAACTATTGGCGGGTTTCGACTTTCTTCTTTTGCCACAGCCTATCAAGAGCAATGTCAGCATCTCCCTGCAAATGTCATATTTTTAACAGGTCAATAAGAGTTGGGTTGAGCGGGTCAAACAGGTCAAATTGATAATCATAACTCATGGTTTTATGATTATCACTGTAATAATAATATTTTAAATATGTTATTTGTAAAATTAAAAAATTATACAAGAAAAGACCTGGGCTCTCACGAAACCACAGAGGGCAAAGGTGGAAAATTGGCCCGTATATCTGCCAGTTTCATCCAAATGACCAACATTAATTTGAACCGAAGCATGATCCTTTGAAGTGATCAACATTAATTCACATTTATGATTTATGATGCAAATGCTTAACAACATACCACTTCCTAGGGATATAGAGATCCATGTTTTGCCCCTCTTCGTTCTGCATCTTGGCAACGTCTCTGAACACCAGCTAAATCTAATAGACAAAAATAAGCAAACATAAATTAGAACAAGACAAGAGATTATAATCAAACAATCAAGAAAAAAACAACATTACCAAATGAACAAGAACATGAGTTCATTAAAAATGAGAATAAAAAGTTTATGGCTGCAGATATACGTTTAATTTTAAATCTAACTTCCTTCAAAGCTTACAAAAAAGCAAGAAATACAAAAAATTCCAAAGTCAAGCTGAACTAAAATGTTTAGATATGTTTAACTTGATTCAAATACGAGTCAAGCTTTATACCGATTCAGGCATTCAGCTACAATGTTTAGATATGACTCGAAGAAGTTCCAACAGTAAGCAAAGAGATTCATCATTCATCATATAAAATACAACTTGAACTTGAATCAAACTCAACAAGTTAAAAGTCAAAACCAAATTTTTTGTTAAAATTTTCAAACAAATGCATTTACAGTCTAAGCAAAACTGTCTTATGATAAATAAAATATTACATTTCTAAATCATAAGATTTATATCACCCAAGAAGAACAACATCATTCATTAGAGCATAAAATATGAATCGGTATTTCGAGCTTTTTATCACATTGTAACATAATAAACAACTTTAGCATTACTTTCACCTCCACACACACAACAAACTCATCGATTTTAAATTGAAAAAGAAAGCAGCTCGCTAGACGAATGAATCGATACCAGTACTGATTTGCAGTTGGCAATTACGATTTTCAACATAAAAAATCAACTTTTTCAGCGGATAATTAATTGAGGAATTGAAAGTAAATAAATAAACTTCGGTCCAATTCTTGTTGATATAAGTTTTCTTAATAGATTAACAATCAAATGAAAACATGGCTGATCCCAAAAGGTAGGAAATTTCACAATTATCTTTATCAGTACTCATCGGTATTTATCAATTCTAGTTGTTGACACAAATGGCAATGCAAAACAATAATCATAATTACCCATGATAACAATACAATTGAAAAAAAAACAATTATTTTGTGACATTTGTTAACATTTTCAGAAATATCTAGACTCTAAAGTGCAACAGAAAGATAAACCATTAATAGATTAACA
The DNA here is from genome assembly GCA_023525975.1 of Smallanthus sonchifolius. NCBI lineage: Eukaryota > Viridiplantae > Streptophyta > Magnoliopsida > Asterales > Asteraceae > Smallanthus > Smallanthus sonchifolius. The sequence goes on from CM042037.1 coordinate 75,604,067, forward strand.
ATCAAATGAAAACATGTCATGCAAAAAGACCAGATATATAGTGCAGATAAACATGTATGCCAATCCAAATGAACTCCTCATACATGGGTATCGCATTTGTTCAACAAAAGTTCAAAAGAGTGTTCAAATAGCCTAATATATATCTTGATAGTTAACCTTTATTCAACATTTTTTAGCTTACAAACTATTATTAATAATGTTTTGATACATACATAAGTAAAAATACTTACCCAGAACTTGCCGACTTCATACCCATTTCTCTCCACATATTGTGCACCACCCCACGTTCACAGTTTGAAAGTCTGTAGTCAAAGTCCTAGAGCAGCAAATCAAAGAGTTAATGCGGTTCTCACGTTCTTAACATATTGTTGGTTCTCAAAAGAACATACCCCTATATATATATATATATATATATATATATATATATATATATATATATATATATATATATATATATATAGGGGAAGGTTCCAGAGAAAACCACAAGTTAGGCGAAAACCGAGAAAACCACTAAAAAAACCAATTTTACCCAATCATATACAAATATTTATTTTTTGTTTTAGTTTATTTTATTTATTTATAAGAGTATCAATGAAATATTAAACATTTTTACCAAAAAACATTTTTACACAAAGTTACGTATACGTAAACATAAAACAAAAAAATTGCGGTTACGTATACGTAAATCAAAAAAAATGTTTTTGGATACGTATACGTAAATAAAAAAATTGCTTAAAAAGATGTGGTTTTCTTGGTTTTCGCCTAACTTTGTGGTTTTCTCTTGATCCCTCCCCTATATATATATATATATATATATATATGCTGAATGGTAATTACATGTTTACCAAATGGTGGGAGTGGAAGTCAAAAAACCCCTAAATCCCCATTTGAAGAACCTAAAAAAAGATTAGTAATTACATGTTTACTAAAACCAGCAAATCAGAGTTAAAACTGATGAAAATTTTAGGGGAAAAAAAGAGAAAGATCAACAGCAAATTAGTCAAATTCTAAAACCTAAATTACTAAACAGAAACATCATATAATTAAACATCAACAACAAATTTATTGGGACTTTTATAAAATTATATATTTCGTTATGAGCCTTTTTTTTTCGGCTCGTGTACGGCATTCGAATCCTCGGGACCGGCTCTGGTGTTAAAGCAGGTTAAGTCTCAAGGTAAATTTGTTGAAACTACTAGGTATATTGATTCGGGTGCTACAACACATATGACGCCAACTACTAATTATGTGCACAAACCGGCTCCCTATTTCGGCAATGCCCGAGTAACCTTTGGCAATGGTAATATTCTTCCCATCTCACATACCAAACATTCACATATTTCCAATAATCTTAAGTGACCTGATGTTTTGGTTATTCCTAATCTAACAAAGAATCTTTTGTCGATTTGCAAACTCACAACAGACAATACTGTGAACGTTTTATTTTCACAACCATTCTTTAATATTGAAGACAAAACAAGAAAACAGGCCCTTGCCATAGGCAGATGTGAAAATGGGTATATGTCCTTAAAGATTGGCCACAAGCTCTAATGGCAGTTTCTGATTTCAGTAATCGGGCGTCGTTTGAAGTGTGGCATAACAGATTGGGACATGTAGCCTTTCCTACTGTTTCCTTGCTGACTAAGTCAGGTTGTCTTGCAGTTACATCAATCTTCCCAAAACCTAGTGTTGGTTCACCTTGTGAGCTTGCAAAGGCGCATCGTTTACCGTTTGAAATCAATGAAAAACGAGTCTTCACATCCATTAGATTTAATCAACTGTGATTTATGGGGACCTGCTCCGGTTACAGCTATTGATGGTTATCACGACTATATTGTTTTTGTGGATGACTATTCTCGGTTCAGTTGGTTTTATCCACTTAAAGCAAAATTTGGATTTTCTTCAGTCTTCACTTCTTTCATGAAACTTGTTTAGACACGGTTTTCTAGGAAAATTAAAGTCTTCGAAAGCGATGGTGGCACAGAATTTGTGAATCAAACTGTTCGGAACTTCTTGACGATAATGGCACATTCCATCGTTTGTCATGTCCATATACACCTAAACAGAATGGACGTGCGGAAAGGAAGCATCGACACATTGTTGAAACCGGTTTATCCATGTTGTTTATTGCTCATGTTCCAGCTTCCTATTGGGTAGATGCTTTTAGTACTGTTGTCGACATTGTTAATCGTTTGCCCACTACCGTATCGGAAGACAAGTCTCCGTTTAAGTTACTATTTTCTCAGGTACATGTATATATCAATTTTCGTATTTTTGGATGTCGAATTTTCCCTTAACTAAGAGACTATGCAGCCTATAAGCTTTCTCCATGAGGTCTTCCATGCGTTTTTCTTAGGTATAGTCCACATTACAAGGGTTATCGTTGTCTTGATCCTACTACTTCTTGGGTTTATTTTACACATCACGCACGTTTTAATGAAACTTGCTATCCCTTTGCCAGTAACAACTCCTTGACTGATCAGAATTAAATAGTTTCGACAACCTTTCTTGAAGATGCATCATCATTCTTTTCATCATTAGCAATTCCGTCAAATGATGCTCACTCTTCTGGTTCTCCTCATGCATCTAGTGTGCTAAATATACAGTGCTCCATTTGTCATGATTTACCTTCCATCGGTGAGCCCAGTTTAGCATCTCAATGCCAACCGAATGCTTCTTTTACTGCCCATGTTGATTCTGGACCCGTCCGTGTTGCTGCTCTGTCTTCAACTCCAACTCGGCCACCTTATGTGTCTATGCAGCCATCTTCGGTACCTGTTTCAACGACTAATCTACCCCCGACCACTACTTCCACTCATCCCATAGTTACTAGGGCGAAAGCCGGGTTTTTAAACCCCGTTATCAAACGGATTTGGCACACACAGAAAACCATTAATTACACTCCGCTTTATACGCAGCACATGTTCCAAAGGGTTTCAAAACGGCTTCTAAAAATCCCAATTGGATGCTTTCTATGCATGAGGAGATGTCGGCACTTCGTCAAAATAATACATGGACGTTAGTACGTAGACCCAACAACGTTGATTTCGTTGGTTCCAAGTGGGTTTATCGAACTAAGTACAACTCAGATGGTTCTGTAGAATGATATAAAGCTCGTCTTGTTGCTTAGGTATTTGCACATATACCTGGATTAGATTATTCTCATACGTTCAGCCCCGTCGTTAAAGCTTCCACGATACGTATTGTTTTATCTTTAGCTTTGATCAGTCAGTGGAAACTTCACCAACTAGATGTTAAAAATGCATTCTTGCATAGTCATCTCACTGAGACTGTTTATATGGAGCAGCGTCCTAGTTTTTCTGACTTTTAATATCCTCAGAATGTATGTCTTATCAAAAAGGCCCGGTATGGTCTGAAACAAGCACCACATGCTTGGTTTCATCGTCTAAGTGCATTTCTTTTATGAAATGGTTTTTCATGCACTCGAGTAGATGCATCGTTATTCGTTTTTAAACGAGATACTTGGATCATGTATCTCTTGGTTTATGTGGATGATCTAATCCTCACTAGTAATCAAGAAAATATTACTAGTTGTTTTGTTGCTCGTCTCAACAAAGAGTTTGCCATAAAAGACCTTTGGTGATTTAAACTACTTTCTTAGTCTTGAAGTTGCCTACATGGACAATCAGGCCACCTTGCTTGAATCAAAACATGTTCATACACCGTTAACTCCATATGAGAGTTTTTCATCAACCAATGAACCATTTTCTGATCTGACGTCATACAGATCTTTGATTGGGGCTCTACAATATTTAACCATTACACGCCCTGATATTCTTTTGCTGTTAATCACGTCAGTCAATTTCTGCAGCTCCTATAGTTACTCATTATCATCATGTCAAACGTATATTACGTTATGTCAAAGGCACAATTTCCTTTGGACTCAATTTCAAAAAGCCTCACTCTACTGATATTTTGGGATTTTCTGATGCTGACTATGCTCGTTGTATTGAAACGAGGCGATCCACCTATGGTTATTCGATCTTTCTAGGTGGAAATTTGGTTTCTTGGAGTGCAAATAAACAACCTACTGTATCTCATTCTAGCTGTGAATCAGAATTTGAGCCATGGATAATACCATTGCAGAAATTGTTTGGATTACTCACTTGTTACGTGAGCTTCATGCTTTGCCACCCGATCGACCTACACTTTTGTGTGATAATCGTAGTGCCCTATTTATGACTCAAAATCCAGTCTGTCATAAACGAGCAAAGCACATTGATCTGGATTATCATTTCACTTGGGAACCGGTTTCTTCAGGGAAGTTGCATACTAGGTTTGTTCCTACCAAGCTTCAGACGTGGCAGATAATTTCACCAAAAGTCTTCTGCGTGCTCAGTTTGTTCATTTTCGTACCATGCTTCATTTAGGTCCACCACTGTATCGCTTGAGGGGGATGTTAAACCTAAGTAAATACTTTTGAGTATTTTATGTAATTATTTGTAATTCATGTACTTGTATTATAACATTGGTTTATATAAATATATTTCTCTTCCATAATTGGTGGTAAGATTTCCCAATCTCACAGTTCTATTAAATTCACATGAAGATCTTGTTCTACTTTTAATATATACATGATTAATATGCTTTAATCTTTGAATTGCATTTCATTAATCTTATTGTTAGCAATAATAATTATTACATGGGTTAAAAGTCCTATTTCATACTGAACGAGAATAACAGTTTAATCAGTTTTCCAAAAATATACATTCCTGGTTTAATCTCTTATTTGTTACTACCTGCTAAAACAATATTAAAATGTACAATAACAGCCTTTCATTGGTTGTTCTGGGCTATGTGTCAATGTATGGTTGGGGCGAATTTTTTTCTTTTTTTTAATTTAAACCGAAACTTCTATAAGATAAAACACCCATATTTGAAAACTTGAACACAAGGTGGGCTGTGTAGGACTGGTTACGAAGCGTCCACTACATACACTATTGGGCCATCAATCCAGGTTCAATCCCTGGGGTTGTTATTTTTTTTAACATTATTTTTTTATTTTTCTGTTTGACAGTTTTTTTTCCGTTCGTTTTAACGTTTTGTTTTGCCACCCCGATGTGTTTCACGTAACTCTCTCTGAGTGATCCACGCTGTCTTTTTTTTTCTAATTTTCGTTTTCACCCGTTCTATTATATATAATTTACGCTTTTAACCCGCTTGTTTTTCTATTAATATAGTTTTTCTGTAATAGTTGTCGTAATTCGTTAAGTTAAAAAAAGGAAAGCGCGGCTTATTTTAGTTTTGTTTTTTGAATTTTCAAGTGTACTTTTTTTTTTAAACGGAGTCGTATTGAAAATCGAGAATGTTTTTTTAACCCGACGTCGTAGCGTGCGACGTTAACGTTGAGTAGTCGTTACAAACTAAAACGCTTAAAAGCGGAAAATATCGTTGTCGGTCATTTGGTTTCATCGTAACCGATATTCGTTGTCGCTTTTATGGTTTTCAACGAGCGAAACCGAGAACGAACAAGCTCCAATCAAGTATGGAGGGGAAAAAACAACTACACTCCCGCCGCGATTTGTAGATATTATTTTGTTTTCAGCCATTATAATATGTATAATATACACTTTTAACACGTTTCATTTTGTACTAATTTTGTGTTTTCTTTTTTTAAGCTTCATTGCTTACCTTCTTTAAAAAAACTAGAAGTTTTGAGTCCGCGCGTTGCGGCGGGAAATCTTCAACGATACCAAATACTTAAACGCGTGTTTGAGTGACCTAAGACATAAATATATCAAAACGTGTGCTTGAAAAACATAAGGAATATCAAAAGTACAAAATAAAGTAAACTCACAACGATCTTAATTAAACATAAAGCAGTGATTTTTTTTTAAGTAAAGTGGGAAAAAATGGCAAAAAAAAAGTGTTAGCCCAAGGACTCGAACTTGCGTCAAAGGAAACAACATCAAGCACTTAAAGGACTTCTTCTCAACCATGTGAGCTAGCATTACATTTGTGATTTATTTTTAACAGCAATGAAATTCGCTTTTTTAAAAAAGGTTGCCAATGAGATTGTGTTAATGTAGCTAAGGGGTTGTGTTTTAATCTAGTTAGAAAATGGCATGCGCGGCTTTTTTTTTTCTTTTTCGTGAACATTCTATAATTTATTTTTAAAACTTCTTGTGAGAGAACATCTTTAGCGATTACGGTATATCAAGTGCCCGAACCATTTAGTTGCCGTCACAAATCCACCCGCTTATGAGAGAACAACATCTTTAGCGATGTTGTTTTCATCGTATCATGTATCGGCCGGTGTTCACTTTTATGTTTTTTTACGAGTCGTAGCGATGATGACCAAACTCCTGTTACGCTATGCGGAGGAAAAACGATCGCGGGGTAAAAAAACTAGTTTAAGAACATTAATAATAATTCTTTTTATAATAATATGCATTAAAGTATACAATCATATAATTTCTAAAGTACATATGTTTTAAAAAAATTTATAAATTTTAATTATGATATCACTTGTCATAATAATATCTTAAAATGTAAATAATTAATACTTTAAATTTTATAAACTAAATATTCATACGACAAAAATGGGTTTTGATAATTGTGAGCAGAAAGAGAGGCATGAGTTTGCATTTCCTGTCACTGGAGCCTATAATCTGTTTAAATTAAATATATGAATTGTCGAATCTTCTTCTTCAATCATAAACTCAGGTCACTGGAAATCCAATTATAAATGGGGATGGAGTTTTAGGGTTTACTCAACAAATTTAATTACGATTAATTATTTATATTTTAAAATTTCTAACCCACTATAATATTATTTATATAATTACATTTAATTACTTGTTTAAAACCATTGAAACATTTACTAGCATTGAATTTATATTTATTAAAATTATTAGGTTATTATTAATATTATTTAGTGAAAATTCGGGTGTTACAGGAAGTGTATGAATTGAAAAGAACTTGACGTTGATGATATCTATATCTATACTATGTAATAAATAAAGTTTTTTCATGTCACGTGTCGCCTCCACATTCATTTTCATCATTTTTTCCCGTCTCTATCTTATTAAATACATTTTTATCTTTTAATAATAATATATTTTAAAGAAAATACTAATTATACTAATAAAACACATTTATTTTAAATTATCACTTATTATAAGAAACTTTAAAATCTAATTATATAATTTTTATTTTCAATCAAATAGTAATAAAAGTCAAATTGTATTAAATAGTAATTAACGTATTTTCGAAACTCAATTATATACTAATTTTTACATATTTTGAATTTTGTTTTCTATCCTTATTGTATGTAAAAGATTTTTACACCTGCAAAATATATACATAAAGATTTAAGAATTTTATTTTTTGATATTTTCACCCGTGTGTATTACACGGGTTCTAAGCTAGTTTTGTTATATAACGCGGCCCTATAAATGATGGAAACAATGAGGACCAATAACCAAAATTTGTCGAGGAATGTAAACATAGAAATAATTGACCAAAATGGAAAGCGTAAATTATGCATAATTGAATTCTTTTGCGAAACGATAAGTTTTTGGAAGAATAGTCCATCCACCTAAGTTGTAAACATAGCGGATATAATTGTGAACTTTCATGGTATATAGTTACTGTTTTATACATTCATGAATAAAGATCACAATCGTTTAGCGTGTATTAGGATTTTTTATTTGTTCTTTTATTTGATTTCATTTCAACAAGAAAAGTTGTTAGTAAATTCCATTTCATCGATCAATACATCACCATAGAGGTATACAGTAAACCTAATCGTGAACTTTCTTGGTTTATAGTTACTGTTTTATACATTCTTGCAATTATACATTCATGAATAAAGATCACAATTGTTTGGTGCGTGATAATGATTTCTTAATTGTTTTTCGATTTGATTTCATTTCAACAAGAAAAATGACTAGTAGATTCCATTTCATCGATCAATACATCACTAGAGGTTTAAGGTAAACCTAATCTTGAACTTTCTTGGTTTATACTAACTGTTTTATACATTCATGCAATTATACACTCATGAATAAATATCACAATCGTTTGGTGTGTGATTAGGATTTCTTAATTGGTCTTTGATTTCATTTCATTTCAACAAGAAAAGTGGTTAGTAGATTTCATTTCATCGATCAATACATTTCATAACAAAAACAAAACATATGAGAGGAAAACTAGACTTTTCGAGGTTTACGGTTAACCTAATCGTGAACTTTCTTGGTGTATAGTTACTGTTTTATACATTCATACAATTATACATTCATGAATAAAGATCACAATCATTTGGTGTGTGATTAGGATTTCTTAATTGTTCTTTGATTTTATTTCATTTCAACCAGAAAAGTGGTTAGCTGATTCTATTTCATTGATCAATACATCACATGAGGTTTACGATAAACCTAATGGTGAACTTTCTTTTTTTTATAGTTACTGTTTTATACATTCTTGCAATTATACATTCATGAATAAAGATCACAATCGTTTGGTGTGTGATTAGGATTTCTTAATTGTTCTTTGATTTGATTTCTTTTTAGCAAGAAAAGTGGTTAGGAGATTCTATTTCATCGATCAATACATCACTAGAGGTTTAATATAAACCTAATGTTGAACTTTCTTGGTTTATAGTTACTGTTTTATACATTCATACAATGATACATTCATGAATAAAGTTCACAATCATTTGGTGTATGATTAGGATTTCTTATTTGTTATTTGATTTCAATTCATTTCAACTAGAAAAGTGGTTAGTAGATTCCATTTTATCGATCAATACATAACGAGAGGTTTATGGAAAACCTAATGGTGAACTTTTTTGGTTTATAGTTACTGTTTTATACATTCATGCAAGTATACATTCATGAATAAATATCATAATCATTTGGTGTGTGATTAGGATTTCTTAATTGCTCTTTGATTTGACTTCATTTCAACTAGAAAAGTGGTTAGTAGATTCTCTTTTATCGATCAATACATAACGAGAGGTTTATGGTATACCTAATGGTGAACTTTCTCGGTTTATAGTTACTGTTTTATACATTCATGAATAAAGATCACAATAGTTTGGTGGGTGATTAGGATTTCTTAATTGTTCTTTGATTTTATTTCATTTCAACAAGAAAAGGGGTTAGTAGATTCCTTTTCATCGATCAATACATAACTAGAGGTTTAAAGTAAACATAATGGTAACCTTTATTGGTTTATAGTTACTGTTTTATGCATTTATGAATAAAGATCACAATCGTTTGGTGTGTGATTAGGATTTCTTAATTGTTCTTTGCTTTGATTTTATTTTAGCAAGAAAAGAGGTTAGTAGATTCCATTTCATAAATCTATACATCGCCAGAGGTTTACGATAAACCTAATCATGACCCAGTTATTCCAAGAGAACTGATAATTCGAGTCTATCGTGTTAAGCGAGTGAATTTGGTTTTTGTTTTTCTAATTAAAGAAAAATTATGCTAATTCTTTTATTTTTGTAATTTTATTAGGAGTTTTAATTAATTTTTTTTCAATTTTATAGAAAATATCCTTCATATCATTAATGAATCATATCGTTAAATACGGCTGAAATCATATCATCAAACTATTGAATACAAAGACTTTTCAATGGGGGAAACGAACCGAATTAATACGTGACGTTAACCTCCTCCACTAGACCTGTTAACGAACCGAAAGAATACAAACGGGGGCATATTCATGTTCGTCCATTTAATTTTAACCGAACACGAACAATTAATTGAATGATTTTTTTTGTTCATGTTCGTTCATTTATAAAATAAATATATCTGTGTTCATTTATGTTCATTCATTAATGATCTAAATGAACATTTCACAACCGTAAACGAACACAAACGAATGTAAATGAACACAAATTAATATAAATGAACATAACTGAACAAACATAAACGGACATAAATGAACAAACGTAAATAAACACAAATGAACAAGTCTAATACATTAAAAATCCAATGATGTCAACGGTTAATAAACATATCTAAATTAGTGGTACATGATTCATCCAAAATTTGTCATAATTTTACCAAAAAATCTATCAAGATTCATCCAAAAATAAACACACATAAACGAAATTCAATGAACGAACGTTCACGAACGTTAATAAATGAACGAGACACGTGTTTATGTGCGTTCGTTTAATTAAATGAATAAAAAATTCTGTTCACGCTCATTCGTTTATTAAATAAACGAACCTCCTTCTGAACAATTCATGAACGGTTCACTGAACATTCAATTCGTTTATAGGGCTATCCTTCACCGACCCAGCGACGCCTCCTACATCAATGAAAGGGTAAACTTATCAATTTTAACACTCTTTTTTAAGTTTGAGGGTGTTAAATACCTAATACATGATAAAATCAAACCTTTTGGGACAAAAGTAAAATTTAAGGATGAAAATAAAATTCTAAACAAACCATATGGACTATTCTTGTACTTTTTTCTGTATATATATATGGTTGGATCTCAAAGAGAAATTTCATAAACACGAAGTTATGGCATCAAAGCTTCTACTACTCGGTCTACTTATAAATCTTCTCATAGTCAAAGGTTTCCTCTTTTTCATTTTAATCAAATACATTATTTATGTTTGCATTCATGTGTATGTATATGTATGTATAGGGCAAGGTTAAACTAAAAATGACAAATGATCTAAAAAATAGGATGCGTTTTCGGCCATTAGATCACCTTGATCTACGGTTATAAAAAGGGAAATGACATATTTTCCCTTTACTTAAAAACCAATTATTGACTATATGTTATCACTAGAATGATTCCTACGTTTTTAGACTTTTTCCGCTTTTTAACAGAACTATTCCTGTATGGGGGTATATATACGTGTTATAATTTTGTATAAGAAAGATAAATAACATTTTGGTGATTGTTTGAATATAGATGCACAATCAGTAGGCGTGTGCTATGGCCGAAACGGTTACGGTTTGCCCTCTGAAAGAGACGTGGTACGCCTCTACCAAAGGAACAACATAACCAGGATGCGGATCTACGATCCGCATCAACCTACTCTTGAAGCACTCAGAGGAACCAACATTGAACTCATGATCGGCGTCCCTAATGATCGTCTACAATCGCTCAACGATCAAAATGCTGCTAACATATGGGTTAGAGACAACATCCAAAGGTACCCCAATGTGAGGTTCAGATACATGGCCGTTGGAAACAATGTTGATCCAAATAACGGGAACAGTCGATATGTACCTTTCGTACTCCGTGCAATGCAAAATGTTCATAATGCGGTTAGAGCCGCAGGCCTAGGTAACCAAATAAAGGTGTCTACGGCAACCTACACCGGACTTTTATGGTCCTCGTTTCCACCAAGCATTGGTGCATTTCGTGACAACGTGCGAGGGTTTATCGAACCGATAATAAGATTTCTATCACAAAACAACCTTCCTATGTTTGCCAATATCTACCCCTATTATGCTAACCCGAATTCCAATCTCCCATTCGCGCTGTTCACTGCAACGCAACCAGTAGTGATTGACAACGGCGGTCGACAGTATTTCAACCTTTTTGATGCCATGTTAGACGCGCATTACGCGGCTCAAGCGCGCCTTGGTGGTGGGAACGTGGAGATTGTTGTGTCGGAGAGTGGGTGGCCTTCGAGTGGCGGTCCGGTAGCCACGATAGGAAATGCTGGAACTTATTATATGAATTTGATTGCACATGTTAGAGGGACAAGGGGGACACCGTTGAAGCCTGGAAGATCTATAGAGACTTATTTGTTTGAAATGTTTGATGAAAACAGGAAACCTGGGATCGAGGTAGAGAGACATTTTGGGATCTTCACTCCGAATCAACAACCAAAGTATGGTCAACTAAGCTTCAATTAGCACCACTCAGCATTTGTGAAAATATAAGGATATAAAATAAAATGCTTCTGTATTGATCATATACAGAAACTCTAATAAAAAGTGTTTTATGGCTATTTAATATTTCATACAAGGAGTTTATTAGTTTTATGAATTTAAACGAGAATGTTATTTTATATAAATATATTAATATTTATATACTATAATATTTAATAAATATTAAAAGAGTTGATTATCAGAAAATTTGACGAAGTTATAGTTAAATTTCGAATGTGTTACAAAATTGAAATTATCTCAAACATGTTATTTAACCATTTATTAATTAACTCTTAATATTAAAAAGGAAACAATTAAAACACAAACCGTCGATGGCCTAATGGTCCCTGTAGTTTTCCCTCATTCAAGTGGTGCAGGTTCAAATCCCACAAAGTTGGGTGTGCGTATTTGTCGATAAAAAAAAATTAAAACCCAAACCAACCCCTGACCGATTTCCCGTCATCTTCAAAGATGACGAAAACCAAGAAAAACATATTCAATTTTTATTCTTGTTAAACCTAAGTAAATACTTTTGTGTACTTTCTGTAATTAATTGTAATTCATGTACTTGTATTATGACATTTGTTTATATAAATATATTTCTCTACCACAATTGGTGGTAAGATTTCCCAATCTCACAGCCTAATCGATCCAGGCCTCCCTCTCAATAATCTCGATCACATATGACACCGACTACTAAAAACCGGCTCCCTATTTAGGCAATGCCCGAGTAACCTTTCACTACAAGGAGACGAAGCAACAAGGGCGGTAATTATCGCCCCTAAAGCCCTCCAAAATCGCCCCGATTGCTAATAGCTGCGATATATCGCCCCTAAAGGATCGCCCCTATTGCTACGTCGCTAATGCTTATTTATCGCCCCTAAAGCCCTCCAAAATCGCCCAATTGCTAATAGCTTTAGGGGCGATATTTTCGCCCCTAAAAGCCAACGACATCGCCACTAATACTCTTTGCCGCCATTTTCCTTTGACTTTTAGCGGCAATAATATCGCCCCTAAAAGCCTAAAAATCGCCCCTAATGGTCTTCCCTAGCTTTTTACAATTATTTTGTTATTTTTAATATATCCAGTTTTTTCCATAAAACAATAATTTAAACAAACAAATAGTTCAATCTGCAGATTTAGGACCATTGATATAAGCATACACATAAACTATCTGCTAGTCCAAAAACATATAAAAATATACCAAGTTATAAACAAATAAAAATATTTAATACATAAAACTAGCTATTCCGTATCGTTATTCCCATCCCCCTTGTCCATATCATCTTCCTCACCGTTGTCTTGTGCCATATTCGGTGCCTTATTCGAAGTCATAAATTTATGAGGACCTGCTCCGGTTACAGCTATTGATGGTTATCACGACTATATTGTTTTTGTGGATGACTATTCTCGGTTCAGTTGGTTTTATCCACTTAAAGCAAAATTTGGATTTTCTTCAGTCTTCACTTCTTTCATGAAACTTGTTTAGACACGGTTTTCTAGGAAAATTAAAGTCTTCGAAAGCGATGGTGGCACAGAATTTGTGAATCAAACTGTTCGGAACTTCTTGACGATAATGGCACATTCCATCGTTTGTCATGTCCATATACACCTAAACAGAATGGACGTGCGGAAAGGAAGCATCGACACATTGTTGAAACCGGTTTATCCATGTTGTTTATTGCTCATGTTCCAGCTTCCTATTGGGTAGATGCTTTTAGTACTGTTGTCGACATTGTTAATCGTTTGCCCACTACCGTATCGGAAGACAAGTCTCCGTTTAAGTTACTATTTTCTCAGGTACATGTATATATCAATTTTCGTATTTTTGGATGTCGAATTTTCCCTTAACTAAGAGACTATGCAGCCTATAAGCTTTCTCCATGAGGTCTTCCATGCGTTTTTCTTAGGTATAGTCCACATTACAAGGGTTATCGTTGTCTTGATCCTACTACTTCTTGGGTTTATTTTACACATCACGCACGTTTTAATGAAACTTGCTATCCCTTTGCCAGTAACAACTCCTTGACTGATCAGAATTAAATAGTTTCGACAACCTTTCTTGAAGATGCATCATCATTCTTTTCATCATTAGCAATTCCGTCAAATGATGCTCACTCTTCTGGTTCTCCTCATGCATCTAGTGTGCTAAATATACAGTGCTCCATTTGTCATGATTTACCTTCCATCGGTGAGCCCAGTTTAGCATCTCAATGCCAACCGAATGCTTCTTTTACTGCCCATGTTGATTCTGGACCCGTCCGTGTTGCTGCTCTGTCTTCAACTCCAACTCGGCCACCTTATGTGTCTATGCAGCCATCTTCGGTACCTGTTTCAACGACTAATCTACCCCCGACCACTACTTCCACTCATCCCATAGTTACTAGGGCGAAAGCCGGGTTTTTAAACCCCGTTATCAAACGGATTTGGCACACACAGAAAACCATTAATTACACTCCGCTTTATACGCAGCACATGTTCCAAAGGGTTTCAAAACGGCTTCTAAAAATCCCAATTGGATGCATTCTATGCATGAGGAGATGTCGGCACTTCGTCAAAATAATACATGGACGTTAGTACGTAGACCCAACAACGTTGATTTCGTTGGTTCCAAGTGGGTTTATCGAACTAAGTACAACTCAGATGGTTCTGTAGAATGATATAAAGCTCGTCTTGTTGCTTAGGTATTTGCACATATACCTGGATTAGATTATTCTCATACGTTCAGCCCCGTCGTTAAAGCTTCCACGATACGTATTGTTTTATCTTTAGCTTTGATCAGTCAGTGGAAACTTCACCAACTAGATGTTAAAAATGCATTCTTGCATAGTCATCTCACTGAGACTGTTTATATGGAGCAGCGTCCTAGTTTTTCTGACTTTTAATATCCTCAGAATGTATGTCTTATCAAAAAGGCCCGGTATGGTCTGAAACAAGCACCACATGCTTGGTTTCATCGTCTAAGTGCATTTCTTTTATGAAATGGTTTTTCATGCACTCGAGTAGATGCATCGTTATTCGTTTTTAAACGAGATACTTGGATCATGTATCTCTTGGTTTATGTGGATGATCTAATCCTCACTGGTAATCAAGAAAATATTACTAGTTGTTTTGTTGCTCGTCTCAACAAAGAGTTTGCCATAAAAGACCTTTGGTGATTTAAACTACTTTCTTAGTCTTGAAGTTGCCTACATGGACAATCAGGCCACCTTGCTTGAATCAAAACATGTTCATACACCGTTAACTCCATATGAGAGTTTTTCATCAACCAGTGAACCATTTTCTGATCTGACGTCATACAGATCTTTGATTGGGGCTCTACAATATTTAACCATTACACGCCCTGATATTCTTTTGCTGTTAATCACGTCAGTCAATTTCTGCAGCTCCTATAGTTACTCATTATCATCATGTCAAACGTATATTACGTTATGTCAAAGGCACAATTTCCTTTGGACTCAATTTCAAAAAGCCTCACTCTACTGATATTTTGGGATTTTCTGATGCTGACTATGCTCGTTGTATTGAAACGAGGCGATCCACCTATGGTTATTCGATCTTTCTAGGTGGAAATTTGGTTTCTTGGAGTGCAAATAAACAACCTACTGTATCTCATTCTAGCTGTGAATCAGAATTTGAGCCATGGATAATACCATTGCAGAAATTGTTTGGATTACTCACTTGTTACGTGAGCTTCATGCTTTGCCACCCGATCGACCTACACTTTTGTGTGATAATCGTAGTGCCCTATTTATGACTCAAAATCCAGTCTGTCATAAACGAGCAAAGCACATTGATCTGGATTATCATTTCACTTGGGAACCGGTTTCTTCAGGGAAGTTGCATACTAGGTTTGTTCCTACCAAGCTTCAGACGTGGCAGATAATTTCACCAAAAGTCTTCTGCGTGCTCAGTTTGTTCATTTTCGTACCATGCTTCATTTAGGTCCACCACTGTATCGCTTGAGGGGGATGTTAAACCTAAGTAAATACTTTTGAGTATTTTATGTAATTATTTGTAATTCATGTACTTGTATTATAACATTGGTTTATATAAATATATTTCTCTTCCATAATTGGTGGTAAGATTTCCCAATCTCACAGTTCTATTAAATTCACATGAAGATCTTGTTCTACTTTTAATATATACATGATTAATATGCTTTAATCTTTGAATTGCATTTCATTAATCTTATTGTTAGCAATAATAATTATTACATGGGTTAAAAGTCCTATTTCATACTGAACGAGAATAACAGTTTAATCAGTTTTCCAAAAATATACATTCCTGGTTTAATCTCTTATTTGTTACTACCTGCTAAAACAATATTAAAATGTACAATAACAGCCTTTCATTGGTTGTTCTGGGCTATGTGTCAATGTATGGTTGGGGCGAATTTTTTTCTTTTTTTTAATTTAAACCGAAACTTCTATAAGATAAAACACCCATATTTGAAAACTTGAACACAAGGTGGGCTGTGTAGGACTGGTTACGAAGCGTCCACTACATACACTATTGGGCCATCAATCCAGGTTCAATCCCTGGGGTTGTTATTTTTTTTAACATTATTTTTTTATTTTTCTGTTTGACAGTTTTTTTTCCGTTCGTTTTAACGTTTTGTTTTGCCACCCCGATGTGTTTCACGTAACTCTCTCTGAGTGATCCACGCTGTCTTTTTTTTTCTAATTTTCGTTTTCACCCGTTCTATTATATATAATTTACGCTTTTAACCCGCTTGTTTTTCTATTAATATAGTTTTTCTGTAATAGTTGTCGTAATTCGTTAAGTTAAAAAAAGGAAAGCGCGGCTTATTTTAGTTTTGTTTTTTGAATTTTCAAGTGTACTTTTTTTTTTAAACGGAGTCGTATTGAAAATCGAGAATGTTTTTTTAACCCGACGTCGTAGCGTGCGACGTTAACGTTGAGTAGTCGTTACAAACTAAAACGCTTAAAAGCGGAAAACATCGTTGTCGGTCATTTGGTTTCATCGTAACCGATATTCGTTGTCGCTTTTATGGTTTTCAACGAGCGAAACCGAGAACGAACAAGCTCCAATCAAGTATGGCGGGGAAAAAACAACTACACTCCCGCCGCGATTTGTAGATATTATTTTGTTTTCAG
This sequence comes from Smallanthus sonchifolius, assembly GCA_023525975.1. Classification (NCBI taxonomy): domain Eukaryota; kingdom Viridiplantae; phylum Streptophyta; class Magnoliopsida; order Asterales; family Asteraceae; genus Smallanthus; species Smallanthus sonchifolius. The sequence goes on from CM042037.1 coordinate 75,621,066, forward strand.
CCATTATAATATGTATAATATACACTTTTAACACGTTTCATTTTGTACTAATTTTGTGTTTTCTTTTTTTAAGCTTCATTGCTTACCTTCTTTAAAAAAACTAGAAGTTTTGAGTCCGCGCGTTGCGGCGGGAAATCTTCAACGATACCAAATACTTAAACGCGTGTTTGAGTGACCTAAGACATAAATATATCAAAACGTGTGCTTGAAAAACATAAGGAATATCAAAAGTACAAAATAAAGTAAACTCACAACGATCTTAATTAAACATAAAGCAGTGATTTTTTTTTAAGTAAAGTGGGAAAAAATGGCAAAAAAAAAGTGTTAGCCCAAGGACTCGAACTTGCGTCAAAGGAAACAACTTAAAGGACTTCTTCTCAACCATGTGAGCTAGCATTACATTTGTGATTTATTTTTAACAGCAATGAAATTCGCTTTTTTAAAAAAGGTTGCCAATGAGATTGTGTTAATGTAGCTAAGGGGTTGTGTTTTAATCTAGTTAGAAAATGGCATGCGCGGCTTTTTTTTTTCTTTTTCGTGAACATTCTATAATTTATTTTTAAAACTTCTTGTGAGAGAACATCTTTAGCGATTACGGTATATCAAGTGCCCGAACCATTTAGTTGCCGTCACAAATCCACCCGCTTATGAGCGAACAACATCTTTAGCGATGTTGTTTTCATCGTATCATGTATCGGCCGGTGTTCACTTTTATGTTTTTTTACGAGTCGTAGCGATGATGACCAAACTCCTGTTACGCTATGCGGAGGAAAAACGATCGCGGGGTAAAAAAACAAGTTTAAGAACATTAATAATAATTCTTTTTATAATAATATGCATTAAAGTATACAATCATATAATTTCTAAAGTACATATGTTTTAAAAAAATTTCTAAATTTTAATTATGATATCACTTGTCATAATAATATCTTAAAATGTAAATAATTAATACTTTAAATTTTATAAACTAAATATTCATACGACAAAAATGGGTTTTGATAATTGTGAGCAGAAAGAGAGGCATGAGTTTGCATTTCCTGTCACTGGAGCCTATAATCTGTTTAAATTAAATATATGAATTGTCGAATCTTCTTCTTCAATCATAAACTCAGGTCACTGGAAATCCAATTATAAATGGGGATGGAGTTTTAGGGTTTACTCAACAAATTTAATTACGATTAATTATTTATATTTTAAAATTTCTAACCCACTATAATATTATTTATATAATTACATTTAATTACTTGTTTAAAACCATTGAAACATTTACTAGCATTGAATTTATATTTATTAAAATTATTAGGTTATTATTAATATTATTTAGTGAAAATTCGGGTGTTACAGGAAGTGTATGAATTGAAAAGAACTTGACGTTGATGATATCTATATCTATACTATGTAATAAATAAAGTTTTTTCATGTCACGTGTCGCCTCCACATTCATTTTCATCATTTTTTCCCGTCTCTATCTTATTAAATACATTTTTATCTTTTAATAATAATATATTTTAAAGAAAATACTAATTATACTAATAAAACACATTTATTTTAAATTATCACTTATTATAAGAAACTTTAAAATCTAATTATATAATTTTTATTTTCAATCAAATAGTAATAAAAGTCAAATTGTATTAAATAGTAATTAACGTATTTTCGAAACTCAATTATATACTAATTTTTACATATTTTGAATTTTGTTTTCTATCCTTATTGTATGTAAAAGATTTTTACACCTGCAAAATATATACATAAAGATTTAAGAATTTTATTTTTTGATATTTTCACCCGTGTGTATTACACGGGTTCTAAGCTAGTTTTGTTATATAACGCGGCCCTATAAATGATGGAAACAATGAGGACCAATAACCAAAATTTGTCGAGGAATGTAAACATAGAAATAATTGACCAAAATGGAAAGCGTAAATTATGCATAATTGAATTCTTTTGCGAAACGATAAGTTTTTGGAAGAATAGTCCATCCACCTAAGTTGTAAACATAGCGGATATAATTGTGAACTTTCATGGTATATAGTTACTGTTTTATACATTCATGAATAAAGATCACAATCGTTTAGCGTGTATTAGGATTTTTTATTTGTTCTTTTATTTGATTTCATTTCAACAAGAAAAGTTGTTAGTAAATTCCATTTCATCGATCAATACATCACCATAGAGGTATACAGTAAACCTAATCGTGAACTTTCTTGGTTTATAGTTACTGTTTTATACATTCTTGCAATTATACATTCATGAATAAAGATCACAATTGTTTGGTGCGTGATAATGATTTCTTAATTGTTTTTCGATTTGATTTCATTTCAACAAGAAAAATGACTAGTAGATTCCATTTCATCGATCAATACATCACTAGAGGTTTAAGGTAAACCTAATCTTGAACTTTCTTGGTTTATACTAACTGTTTTATACATTCATGCAATTATACACTCATGAATAAATATCACAATCGTTTGGTGTGTGATTAGGATTTCTTAATTGGTCTTTGATTTCATTTCATTTCAACAAGAAAAGTGGTTAGTAGATTTCATTTCATCGATCAATACATTTCATAACAAAAACAAAACATATGAGAGGAAAACTAGACTTTTCGAGGTTTACGGTTAACCTAATCGTGAACTTTCTTGGTGTATAGTTACTGTTTTATACATTCATACAATTATACATTCATGAATAAAGATCACAATCATTTGGTGTGTGATTAGGATTTCTTAATTGTTCTTTGATTTTATTTCATTTCAACCAGAAAAGTGGTTAGCTGATTCTATTTCATTGATCAATACATCACATGAGGTTTACGGTAAACCTAATGGTGAACTTTCTTTTTTTTATAGTTACTGTTTTATACATTCTTGCAATTATACATTCATGAATAAAGATCACAATCGTTTGGTGTGTGATTAGGATTTCTTAATTGTTCTTTGATTTGATTTCTTTTTAGCAAGAAAAGTGGTTAGGAGATTCTATTTCATCGATCAATACATCACTAGAGGTTTAATATAAACCTAATCTTGAACTTTCTTGGTTTATAGTTACTGTTTTATACATTCATACAATGATACATTCATGAATAAAGTTCACAATCATTTGGTGTATGATTAGGATTTCTTATTTGTTATTTGATTTCAATTCATTTCAACTAGAAAAGTGGTTAGTAGATTCCATTTTATCGATCAATACATAACGAGAGGTTTATGGAAAACCTAATGGTGAACTTTTTTGGTTTATAGTTACTGTTTTATACATTCATGCAAGTATACATTCATGAATAAATATCATAATCATTTGGTGTGTGATTAGGATTTCTTAATTGCTCTTTGATTTGACTTCATTTCAACTAGAAAAGTGGTTAGTAGATTCTCTTTTATCGATCAATACATAACGAGAGGTTTATGGTATACCTAATGGTGAACTTTCTCGGTTTATAGTTACTGTTTTATACATTCATGAATAAAGATCACAATAGTTTGGTGGGTGATTAGGATTTCTTAATTGTTCTTTGATTTTATTTCATTTCAACAAGAAAAGGGGTTAGTAGATTCCTTTTCATCGATCAATACATAACTAGAGGTTTAAAGTAAACATAATGGTAACCTTTATTGGTTTATAGTTACTGTTTTATGCATTTATGAATAAAGATCACAATCGTTTGGTGTGTGATTAGGATTTCTTAATTGTTCTTTGCTTTGATTTTATTTTAGCAAGAAAAGAGGTTAGTAGATTCCATTTCATAAATCTATACATCGCCAGAGGTTTACGATAAACCTAATCATGACCCAGTTATTCCAAGAGAACTGATAATTCGAGTCTATCGTGTTAAGCGAGTGAATTTGGTTTTTGTTTTTCTAATTAAAGAAAAATTATGCTAATTCTTTTATTTTTGTAATTTTATTAGGAGTTTTAATTAATTTTTTTTCAATTTTATAGAAAATATCCTTCATATCATTAATGAATCATATCGTTAAATACGGCTGAAATCATATCATCAAACTATTGAATACAAAGACTTTTCAATGGGGGAAACGAACCGAATTAATACGTGACGTTAACCTCCTCCACTAGACCTGTTAACGAACCGAACGAATACAAACGGGGGCATGTTCATGTTCGTCCATTTAATTTTAACCGAACACGAACAATTAATTGAATGATTTTTTTTGTTCATGTTCGTTCATTTATAAAATAAATATATCTGTGTTCATTTATGTTCATTCATTAATGATCTAAATGAACATTTCACAACCGTAAACGAACACAAACGAATGTAAATGAACACAAATTAATATAAATGAACATAACTGAACAAACATAAACGGGCATAAATGAACAAACGTAAATAAACACAAATGAACAAGTCTAATACATTAAAAATCCAATGATGTCAACGGTTAATAAACATATCTAAATTAGTGGTACATGATTCATCCAAAATTTGTCATAATTTTACCAAAAAATCTATCAAGATTCATCCAAAAATAAACACACATAAACGAAATTCAATGAACGAACGTTCACGAACGTTAATAAATGAACGAGACACGTGTTTATGTGCGTTCGTTTAATTAAATGAATAAAAAATTCTGTTCACGCTCATTCGTTTATTAAATAAACGAACCTCCTTCTGAACAATTCATAAACGGTTCACTGAACATTCAATTCGTTTATAGGGCTATCCTTCAACGACCCAGCGACGCCTCCTACATCAATGAAAGGGTAAACTTATCAATTTTAACACTCTTTTTTAAGTTTGAGGGTGTTAAATACCTAATACATGATAAAATCAAACCTTTTGGGACAAAAGTAAAATTTAAGGATGAAAAGAAAATTCTAAACAAACCATATGGACTATTCTTGTACTTTTTTCTGTATATATATATGGTTGGATCTCAAAGAGAAATTTCATAAACACGAAGTTATGGCATCAAAGCTTCTACTACTCGGTCTACTTATAAATCTTCTCATAGTCAAAGGTTTCCTCTTTTTCATTTTAATCAAATACATTATTTATGTTTGCATTCATGTGTATGTATATGTATGTATAGGGCAAGGTTAAACTAAAAATGACAAATGATCTAAAAAATAGGATGCGTTTTCGGCCATTAGATCACCTTGATCTACGGTTATAAAAAGGGAAATGACATATTTTCCCTTTACTTAAAAACCAATTATTGACTATATGTTATCACTAGAATGATTCCTACGTTTTTAGACTTTTTCCGCTTTTTAACAGAACTATTCCTGTATGGGGGTATATATACGTGTTATAATTTTGTATAAGAAAGATAAATAACATTTTGGTGATTGTTTGAATATAGATGCACAATCAGTAGGCGTGTGCTATGGCCGAAACGGTTACGGTTTGCCCTCTGAAAGAGACGTGGTACGCCTCTACCAAAGGAACAACATAACCAGGATGCGGATCTACGATCCGCATCAACCTACTCTTGAAGCACTCAGAGGAACCAACATTGAACTCATGATCGGCGTCCCTAATGATCGTCTACAATCGCTCAACGATCAAAATGCTGCTAACATATGGGTTAGAGACAACATCCAAAGGTACCCCAATGTCAGGTTCAGATACATAGCCGTTGGAAACAATGTTGATCCAAATAACGGGAACAGTCGATATGTACCTTTCGTACTCCGTGCAATGCAAAATGTTCATAATGCGGTTAGAGCCGCAGGCCTAGGTAACCAAATAAAGGTGTCTACGGCAACCTACACCGGACTTTTATGGTCCTCGTTTCCACCAAGCATTGGTGCATTTCGTGACAACGTGCGAGGGTTTATCGAACCGATAATAAGATTTCTATCACAAAACAACCTTCCTATGTTTGCCAATATCTACCCCTATTATGCTAACCCGAATTCCAATCTCCCATTCGCGCTGTTCACTGCAACGCAACCAGTAGTGATTGACAACGGCGGTCGACAGTATTTCAACCTTTTTGATGCCATGTTAGACGCGCATTACGCGGCTCAAGCGCGCCTTGGTGGTGGGAACGTGGAGATTGTTGTGTCGGAGAGTGGGTGGCCTTCGAGTGGCGGTCCGGTAGCCACGATAGGAAATGCTGGAACTTATTATATGAATTTGATTGCACATGTTAGAGGGACAAGGGGGACACCGTTGAAGCCTGGAAGATCATATACAGAAAATATAAGGATATAAAATAAAATGCTTCTGTATTGATCATATACAGAAACTCTAATAAAAAGTGTTTTATGGCTATTTAATATTTCATACAAGGAGTTTATTAGTTTTATGAATTTAAACGAGAATGTTATTTTATATAAATATATTAATATTTATATACTATAATATTTAATAAATATTAAAAGAGTTGATTATCAGAAAATTTGACGAAGTTATAGTTAAATTTCGAATGTGTTACAAAATTGAAATTATCTCAAACATGTTATTTAACCATTTATTAATTAACTCTTAATATTAAAAAGGAAACAATTAAAACACAAACCGTCGATGGCCTAATGGTCCCTGTAGTTTTCCCTCATTCAAGTGGTGCAGGTTCAAATCCCACAAAGTTGGGTGTGCGTATTTGTCGATAAAAAAAAATTAAAACCCAAACCAACCCCTAACCGATTTCCCGTCATCTTCAAAGATGACGAAAACCAAGAAAAACATATTCAATTTTTATTCTTGTTAAACCTAAGTAAATACTTTTGTGTACTTTCTGTAATTAATTGTAATTCATGTACTTGTATTATGACATTTGTTTATATAAATATATTTCTCTACCACAATTGGTGGTAAGATTTCCCAATCTCACAGCCTAATCGATCCAGGCCTCCCTCTCAATAATCTCGATCACATATGACACCGACTACTAAAAACCGGCTCCCTATTTAGGCAATGCCCGAGTAACCTTTCACTACAAGGAGACGAAGCAACAAGGGCGGTAATTATCGCCCCTAAAGCCCTCCAAAATCGCCCCGATTGCTAATAGCTGCGATATATCGCCCCTAAAGGATCGCCCCTATTGCTACGTCGCTAATGCTTATTTATCGCCCCTAAAGCCCTCCAAAATCGCCCAATTGCTAATAGCTTTAGGGGCGATATTTTCGCCCCTAAAAGCCAACGACATCGCCAGTAATACTCTTTGCCGCCATTTTCCTTTGACTTTTAGCGGCAATAATATCGCCCCTAAAAGCCTAAAAATCGCCCCTAATGGTCTTCCCTAGCTTTTTACAATTATTTTGTTATTTTTAATATATCCAGTTTTTTCCATAAAACAATAATTTAAACAAACAAATAGTTCAATCTGCAGATTTAGGACCATTGATATAAGCATACACATAAACTATCTGCTAGTCCAAAAACATATAAAAATATACCAAGTTATAAACACATAAAAATATTTAATACATAAAACTAGCTACTCCGTATCGTTATTCCCATCCCCCTTGTCCATATCATCTTCCTCACCGTTGTCTTGTGCCATATTCGGTGCCTTATTCGAAGTCATAAATTTTAGAAGTTCATCTCTAAAATTAGGCTCTTGAAACAAACCCGCAATTTAAGCCTAAAAAAAAAGTATACATTATAAGGAAAAACTTGACATAATCCTGAATTGAAACAGCCTCCGGGTGAAGACAAACCTGACAAAGAAACTATTGGCGGGTTTCGACTTTCTTCTTTTGCCACAGCCTAGCAATGTCAGCATCTCCCTGCAAATGTCATATTTTTAACAGGTCAATAAGAGTTGGGTTGAGCGGGTCAAACAGGTCAAATTGATAATCATAACTCATGGTTTTATGATCATCACTGTAATAATAATATTTTAAATATGTTATTTGTAAAATTAAAAAAATATACAAGAAAAGACCTGGGCTCTCACGAAACCACAGAGGGCAAAGGTGGAAAATTGGCCCGTATATCTGCCAGTTTCATCCAAATGACCAACATTAATTTGAACCGAAGCATGATCCTTTGAAGTGATCAACATTAATTCACATTTATGATTTATGATGCAAATGCTTAACAACATACCACTTCCTAGGGATATAGAGATCCATGTTTTGCCCCTCTTCGTTCTGCGTCTTGGCAACGTCTCTGAACACCAGCTAAATCTAATAGACAAAAATAAGCAAACATAAATTAGAACAAGACAAGAGATTATAATCAAACAATCAAGAAAAAAACAACATTACCAAATGAACAAGAACATGAGTTCATTAAAAATGAGAATAAAAAGTTTATGGCCGCAGATATACGTTTAATTTTAAACTAACTTCCTTCAAAGCTTACAAAAAAGCAAGAAATACAAAAAATGCAAAACAAGTCGAGCTGAACTAAAACGACCCATAACTTGATTCAAATACGAGTCAAGCTTTATACCGATTCAGGCATTCAGCTACAATGTTTAGATATGACTCCAAGAAGTTCCAACAGTAAGCAAAGAGATTCATCACATAAAATACAACTTGAACTTGAATCAAACTCAACAAGTTAAAAGTCAAAACCAAATTTTTTGTTAAAATTTTCAAACAAATGCATTTACAATCTAAGCAAAACTGTCTTTTGTTAAATAAAATATTACATTTCTAAATCATAAGATTTATATCACCCAAGAAGAACATCATTCATTAGAGCATAAAATATGAAGCGGTATTTCGAGCTTTTTATCACATTGTAACATAATAAACAACTTTAGCATTACTTTCACCTCCACACACACAACAAACTCATCGATTTTAAATTGAAAAAGAAAGCAGCTCGCTAGACGAATGAATCGATGCCAGTACTGATTTGCAGTTGGCAATTACGATTTTCAACATAAAAAATCAACTTTTTCAGCGGATAATTAATGCGGTTGTGCACCACCCCACGTTCACAGTTTGGAAGTCTGTAGTCAAAGTCCTAGAGCAGCAAATCAAAGAGTTAATGCGGTTCTCACGGTTCTTAACATATTGTTGGTTCTCAAAAGAACATACCCCTATATATATATATATATATGCTGAATGGTAATTACATGTTTACTAAATGGTGGGAGTGGAAGTCAAAAAACCCCTAAATCCCCATTTGAAGAACCTAAAAAAAGATTAGTAATTACATGTTTACTAAAACCAGCAGATCAGAGTTAAAACTGATGAAAATTTTAGGGGAAAAAAAGAGAAAGATCAACAGCAAATTAGTCAAATTCTAAAACCTAAATTACTAAACAGAAACATCATATAATTAAACATCAACAACAAATTTATTGGGCCTTTTATAAAATTATATATTTCGTTATGAGCCTTTTTTTCGGCTCGTGTAGGGCATTCGAATCCTCGGGACCGGCTCTGGTGTTAAAGCAGGTTAAGTCTCAAGGTAAATTTGTTGAAACTACTAGGTATATTGATTCGGGTGCTACCACATATGACGCCGACTACTAATTATGTGCACAAACCGGCTCCCTATTTCGGCAATGCCCGAGTAACCTTTGGCAATGGTAATATTCTTCCCATCTCACATACCGGACATTCACAGATTTCCAATAATCTTAAGTGACGTGATGTTTTGGTTATTCCTAATCTGACAAAGAATCTTTTGTCGATTTGCAAACTCACAACAGACAATACTGTGGACGTTTTATTTTCACAACCATTCTTTAATATTGAAGACAAAACAAGAAAACAGGCCCTTGCCATAGGCAGATGTGAAAATGGGTATATGTCCTTGAAGATTGGCCACAAGCTCTAATGGCAGTTTCTGATTTCAGTAATCGGGCGTCGTTTGAAGTGTGGCATAATAGATTGGGACATGTAGCCTTTCCTACTGTTTCTTTGCTGACTAAGTCAGGTTGTCTTGCAGTTACATCAATCTTCCCAAAACCTAGTGTTGGTTCACCTTGTGAGCTTGCAAAGGCGCATCGTTTACCGTTTGAAATCAATGAAAAACGAGTCTTCACATCCATTAGATTTAATCCACTGTGATTTATGGGGACCTGCTCCGGTTACAGCTATTGATCACTACAAAAAAGAAGGGTAATTGGGACTAACATTTTAGTCTCTAATACCCCCGTATTAGTACTTAATGGTTATCAGAGACTGATTTTGCCAGTCCCCAGTCAGTGACGAATACTTAGTTTTAAATAGTTAGGTTAGTAACTGAAAATCAGTCCCCATTGTATGTCACCAACAGAGACTAATTGTTAGTCTCTAATATAAAAAATCAGTCCTTAATTTGTCTCCCAAATACCACGTTATTTCAGTCCCCAATACATTTATTTAGAGACTGAAAATTAGTCTCGGATAATAAGATATTTCAATCCCTAATGTGTACTTTTAGGGACTGAAACTCAGTCCTCAAAAAATTTCAATATTGTCCCTGATATGTTTCCCTAGATTCGGGATTCCATATCAAATCAGTCTCCAATAAGACGTTTTAACGACTGAGGATTAGTCCCGATAACACGTGATTTTAGTCGTTAATATCCTTGTTGTTAGGACTGAAAATCAGTCTCAAATAGCATATTATTTTAGTCCCTAATAGGGTTTTTCAGAGTCGAATAATCAGTCTCTAATGTGTTTCATTACTAGAAAACTGGGCAATTGCGACCACTTTTTCAGTCGCAAATCGATCGCAAATACCCATTTGCGACCTAAATGGCCATCACGTTTGCCTCCGTGTGTGATGCTCTGTTGCGACCGGTGTTAAATTTGTGATTGATTTTAGCGAACAACTTGCGGTCGCAATTTTTGTGACCGCCCTATTTTGCGACTGATTTGCGACCAACCTTGTAGCGACCGAATTGCAACCGGCTATGTTTTGCTACCGAATTGCAACCAACCTCTTTTGCGACCAATTTTTGGTCACAAATCCATTACATAGGATTTTTTTTTAAACATATTTTTAATTTCTTTACAAAAGTAATTAAATTTCCAGAAATATATAAATACAAATCAAACCAAATATATCCAAAAATTTCATAAAGTAAGATACAAATTCATACATTCCTAAAAAAATACAGTAATCAAATAAAGAGATTTCTATAAAGATTTTAATAAATTATGAGTACGGCCTTTCTTCCATTGCATCTTGAATTGACTTTTACTTATTCAAAGAAGACCCATAAGCCAAAACCAAAAACAAACAAGATTATGTCAGCATTAGGAATGATGATCACACACAATCAACATCAGTTACAGTCTGCAAGGAACAAAATATCACACACAATGTTTACATTTAGTTCCATAATCCAAATAAGTATCAAAACAAGTAAAGACATTGAAATTGGAAAGCAAGATAGTCAAAACAAGGAAAGACATAAGAAACTGAACTTAAACTCTATTCTCGGGTCTAACATACATTTATAGTTATATGTACCGATTAAGCAATTTCAGATTAAGTAGATTCAAGTAGCATGAGATTAAAAACTGAAAATGAATACTGCTCAGTTTAATTAGTGGGGACTAGGAAACATGAGTTTGTTGATACGACTTAAAAACTAACTCACAATCTCAAACAAAAAATGCCATTAAAATCCCATTACAGATGCATTTATGCCATTCAAACAAGTATGGGTCTCTTAATTGATTACCTTGAATGACCAAAGGGTTGTAAGCATCAGCCAATGAATGGCCAAAAACGTATTCATACATATTCACCAACCTTGAATGGCCAAAGGGTTGTAAGCATCAGCCAATGAATGGCCAAAAACATATTCATACATATTCACCATATCAATGACTGTAGTTGGAGAAAAAAATAGATATGAGACAAATGAAAATATATAAATTTATAGATCTTTAAAGACGTTGCAAATAATAATCATGTATTCAGAAAACCTTCCTTGAATAAAAACTTCAAATTCCATATCAAATCATAAAGCTGAAAAGTAAACTGACTAAATCAAAAGTCAAAGTGTGCCAAACTGAAATGCTTAAAAATACAAAATAAGCATCTCAGTCCGATGACATAGCAAATAAATAAAAACTGGATAATCCAATTGAAGAAAGTCATGGTTGTATCTTGTAGCCTAAAATCCAACAAATCAAGGGATCTTTAATAGATCAAAAAGCATGACACTGTCATGTAATAAACTTTCTTAATCTAAACTGCCAAAACAACAAGCTTGCAGTCAAAAGTAAGCATACTACAAACTCAACCTTCAAGTTTAACAACCAATAAATCAAAATAGAACAATCACCCCTCGTTAAGAAATCAAGTTCTTTTCAGTTTTCACATATCTTCATTTCTAAATCCACGCTTAAGTTCATTCCAAATAATATCTACCACCAACTGAACCCGATAGATAACAGGAAATCAAAAGAGTGAAATGATCAAGCATATAGCATCAAGTGAGACACTAAAGCATAATCAACAAGAACTACATCAAGCTCTAAACACAAACCTAATCGAAAATTTTAGTGAACAAATACGTAGATAAATCATAAACTAAAATATTATAAATTAACATCACCAAAAACTCAATTCATCCTTTTAGATATAGTTTAATGACAATATAATGCTAATATTTATTTAAAATTGAAATTTACAATACAATCAAGTTAAATATGAACATCGTACCTGTTTTTTTTTTACATTGATTGTTTAACAAAGGAATATGTATGTCAGCCATAGTACCATTTGGTGTCATCAGAGATGATTCAAACCCCTCTACAGAGAACACCCCTTTGATATTCAAAAGAGGCCTAAAAACATGCAAAACAAAAACACAAAATAATTACTCATATTATTGTATCACTCCACTTTAATATTCAAAAGAGGCCTAAACACATGCTAACAAGAGCATTATCATGATCTAAATCCTATAACATCCATGCATCCCTGCTGATAAAAGAGGCCTAAAAACCTACTAAATCCCATAACTTCCATGCATCAAAGTTCAAATGAACTAAAACACAGAAACATGAAGTAGAAAAAAGAAGCCCAACTTGAATGATATGAAAATATGAAACTACCAAACATTATGCATTTGGCAAGACACCAAAAAACTCAATACTAAACTGCAGCCAATTTACAAACAAAATTGAAGAATTGGGTTTTTTAGTACATATCTGTATTGTCACAAAGTACATAATTTATAGTCATTCTAATTCAAAACAGACACAAACACTTGTAATAATGTGATGCCATGGAAATAAGAAAATAATGAAATACATAACAATTTAAGTTCAAGGAAAAACATATTACTATTTGGAATTAGATGGATCCAGTTAGCATTTCATATTTCAAAATAGGAGATGAACGCAATGCAATCAAAAGTACTAGTTGGTAATATCGCATAAGAGCAATTCAGAAACTAACCATACTCGTTGAAAAGAAACCGAACAGGGAACATGGCCGCTCGTGACCAAATCACCGTGGAACATAGACGCAGAGGTGACGATTCAGTTTTGAAGTGTCGGTGTTCCAGACCTAATTAGACGTTCTCCCCAATCCAATCATGGAACATGGCCGCTCCTGATCAAATCACCCGGATTAGGGTTTTTGAGAAGGATAGAGAATAGAAAGGGAGGTGGATCGAGTGAGAAAAACCTAGAGAAGAAATTAAGGGGGCGGGAGATAAATGGGAGGGAAGTGAAATTAGGGTTACGGGAGGGAATAATAAAATTTTGGGAAAATCAAACTCGGAGGAAGATTAAAGAAATGGTGGGAGGGAAATCAAATAAGTGGTGGGAAGAATCTAGAATATGAATTAATTTTGGGAAAATTAATTAAAATTTAGTTGTAAGTTTGAAATTTCTATTAAAAAAACATTAAATTTATGATTTATATATTTTAATTAAAAAGCTAAATAAATAATAAAAATAGTTTAAATACGTATTTTATTTGGAAAATAAAATTTGAGCGTAATTTTGAAACATGTTTGTTAAATATGAATTAATCTTTTTAAATTTTATAAAAGGTATTATATTTTTGAAGTCTTAATCGTCATATAATATTATAGATATGTATATAAGTATTTCAAATTTGAAGTTTTAATTGGTCAAACACCCGCATGATTAAGTATGTATCACTATACTAGACCAAGCTTGACCTACACTGACTATATTTGACTTAATTTGTCAAATTGTGTCGTAAATGTCATAATGGGTTGTTAAGAGTCATATTAGATCATTATACATAATAATGATACATAAAGAATCTTAATAGGTCATTTACGCATGTGATTGACTATGTATCGTTATGTTTGACCACGGTTCACCACTATTGACCATTATTTGTCCTACATTCAATGTGCTTGACAATGATTCACGCCACTAACCATAAATTGATCACTTATGTACATGTATAACTAAGATTGGGCATCATGTGCTCAATTATACCATGATTGATCGTCCATTAAAATATGTATGATCTACTACTGCCCATTATCATTTAGTATGACTTACGACAACCTGATCTAACGCTTTCAAACCTAATATGACATAATAAAGCCCATCATGGTCCATAACTACACACACACATACACACACACACATACATATATATATATATATATATATATATATATAAGTTACAACGACAACCATATACGCCCCAAATTTACCCCCAATTGACACTAAGTGAATTTTAATAACAATAATTGAGCATTAATGACCCTAATTCATCATTATTGGGCCTAATTGGCTCTAAAGTATCATCATTGGCCCTAGTAGGTCATCAATCACCCTATTTGACCTTCAATGAGGACAACTTAGCATAACAACCTTAATTCATAATAACTGAGCATAAGTGACCCTAAATTATCGTAATTGTCCATAATTAAACATCATTGACCCTAGTTGAGCATTAATCACCGTAGTTGACCTTCAATGATGATAACTGAGCATCAACGACCCTAATTCACCATCATTGAGCCTAATTGACCCTAAAGTATCATCCCTGACCCTAATTGTACACCATTGATCCTAGTTGGCCATCAATCACCTACACTCTTATTTTAAATTATATTTCTTTTCATTTCTTGCAATCGATTTGTGAAGGGTATTTTAAACTTACATTTAAATTACTTATTTTTTTGCGACCGATAATTAATTTTATTTTTCTTTTAACATTTTGTGATCACCTTTAAAGGTCGGAATTTTTACGACCTACTTTCGATTGATCTTCAAAATTTAATTTTGATTAATTATCACTTTATGTTTTTGCGACTAAATTGCGACCGAAGTTCAGCGGTCGCAAAATCTGCGACTGAATTGTGACCGAAACTGAGTGGTCGCAAAATTTGCCTGTTTTCCAACCAGCTCTTGTGCGGTCGCTAATTTTATGATTTCGGTCGCAAATCAGTCGCTAATATTGCGACCGTCATTTCGGTCGCAAATTTCGGTCGCATTTGCCCCATTTTCTAGTAGTGTTTCTTTAGGGACTGAAAATCAGTGTCAGAAATTAATCCCTATTATGTATTATCAGTGACTATTTTTTAGTCTCTAAATGTTTATCTTTTACAAACTGAAAATTAGCTTCCGATACAATTTAATTCAGTCCCGAACATGTATTCAAAACCCATAACGAATTTCTTTAAGAACTGAAAAGCAGTCCCAATGCAGGTGTTATATAACTGATTTATAGTTTTATATATTAAATTTCAGTCACTAGTTCTTTCGTCTGTATAACTAAGATTTGACACTAATTTTCAGCTCCTGATACCTCCCAACAAATGGTAGTATATGTGCAACATACTTCGAGACTGAAAATTAGTAACTGAGCATTTCTTATACCAAAAGACGTTCGAGACTGATTATCAGTCCCTAATTCAGTCCGTATTGAAAATACAAAGGAATGATTTTTAGTCCCGAATACATTCTCTCTATATTTGAGACTAAAGATTAGTCTTTAACACATTTGCGCCATTATTCATATACAGAGAATATATTAGGGACTGATATTCAGTAGCCAATAAGTTTCCCTCCAAAAAACTTTACGACACAAACATATTTGCGACTGAAATTTAGTCTCAAATAAGGGGCCTAGATATTAGGGACTGATTATTAGTTACTAAAATATGTTGCGTAAAATCAGTCTCAAATACCACCAGCAACTGATAAATCAGTCCCTAATACTACTTATTTGAGACTGATAAATCAGTCCCTAAGACTATAGTCCCTAATGGTCACTTTTTTTGTAGTGGATGGTTATCACTACTATGTTGTTTTTGTGGATGACTATTCTCGGTTCAGTTGGTTTTATCCACTTAAAGCAAAATCTGGATTTTCTTCGGTCTTCACTTCTTTCATGAAACTTGTTTAGACACAGTTTTCTAGGAAGATTAAAGTCTTCGAAAGCGATGGTGGCACAGAATTTGTGAATCAAACTGTTCGGAACTTCTTGACGATAATGGCACATTCCATCGTTTGTCATGTCCATATACACCTCAACAGAATGGACGTGCGGAAACGAAGCATCGACACATTGTTGAAACCGGTTTATCTATGTTGTTTATTGCTCATGTTCCAGCTTCCTATTGGGTAGATGCTTTTAGTACTGTTGTCTACATTGTTAATCGTTTGCCCACTACCGTATTGGAAGACAAGTCTCCGTTTAAGTTACTATTTTCTCAGGTACATGTATATATCAATTTTCGTATTTTTGGATGTCGAATTTTCCCTTAACTAAGAGACTATGCAGCCTATAAGCTTTCTCCACGAGGTCTTCCATGCGTTTTTCTTAGGTATAGTCCACATTACAAGGGTTATCGTTGCTTGATCCTACTACTTCTCGGGTTTATTATACACATCACGCACGTTTTAATGAAACTTGCTATCCCTTTGCCAGTAACAACTCCTTGACTGATCAAAATTAAATAGTTTCGACAACCTTTCTTGAAGATGCATCATCATTAGCAATTCCGTCAAATGATGCTCACTCTTCTGGTTCTCCTCATGCGTCTAGTGTGCTAAATATACAGTGCTCCATTTGTCATGATTTACCTTCCATCGGTGAGCCCAGTTTAGCATCTCAATGCCAACCGAATGCTTCTTCTACTGCCCATGTTGATTCTGGACCCGCCTGTGTTGATTCTGGACCCGTCCGTGTTGCTGCTCTGTCTTCGACTCCAACTCAGCCACCTTATGTGTCTATGCAGCCATCTTCGGTACCTGTTTCAACGAGATACTTGCATCATGTATCTCTTGGTTTATGTGAATGATCTAATCCTCACTGGTAATCAAGAAAATATTATTAGTTGTTTTGTTGCTCGTCTCAACAAGGAGTTTGCCATAACAGACCTTGGTGATTTAAACTACTTTCTTAGTCTTGAAGTTGCCTACATGGACAATCAGGCCACCTTGCTTGAATCAAAACATGTTCATACACCGTTAACTCCATATGAGAGTTTTTCATCAACCGGTGAACCATTTTCTGATCCGACGTCATACAGATCTTTGATTGGGGCTCTACAATATTTAACCATTACACGCCCTGATATTCTTTTGCTGTTAATCACGTCAGTCAATTTCTGCAGGCTCCTATAGTTACTCATTATCATCATGTCAAACGTATATTACGTTATGTCAAAGGCACAATTTCCTTTGGACTCAATTTCACAAAGCCTCACTCTACTGATATTTTGGGATATTCTGATGCTGACTATGCTCGTTGTATTGAAACGAGGCGATCCACCTATGGTTATTCGATTTTTCTAGGTGAAAATTTGGTTTCTTGGAGTGCAAAGAAACAACCTACTGTATCTCATTCTAGCTGTGAATCAGAATTTGAGCCATGGATAATACCAATGCAGAAGAAATTGTTTGGATTACTCACTTGTTACGTGAGCTTCATGCTTTGCCACCCGATCGACCTGCACTTTTGTGTGATAATCGTAGTGCCCTATTTATGACTCAATATCCAGTCTGTCATAAACGAGCAAAGCACATTGACCTGGATTATCATTTCACTTGGGAACCGGTTTCTTCAGGGAAGTTGCATACTAGGTTTGTTCTTACCAAGCTTCAGACGTGGCAGATAATTTCACCAAAAGTCTTCTGCGTACTCAGTTTGTTCATTTTCGTACCATGCTTCACTTAGGTCCACCACCGTATCGCTTGAGGGGGATGTTAAACCTAAGTAAATACTTTTGAGTATTTTATGTAATTATTTGTAATTCATGTACTTGTATTATAACATTGGTTTATATAAATATATTTCTCTTCCATAATTGGTGGTAAGATTTCCCAATCTCACAGTTCTATTAAATTCACATGAAGATCTTGTTCTACTTTTAATATATACATGATTAATATGCTTTAATCTTTGAATTGCATTTCATTAATCTTATTGTTAGCAATAATAATTATTACATGGGTTAAAAGTCCTATTTCATACTGAACGAGAATAACAGTTTAATCAGTTTTCCAAAAATATACATTCCTGGTTTAATCTCTTATTTGTTACTACCTGCTAAAACAAAATTAAAATGTACAATAACAGCCTTTCATTGGTTGTTCTGGGCTATGTGTCAAAGTATGGTTGGCGCAAATTTTTTTCTTTTTTTTTTAAATTTAAACCGAAACTTCTATAAGATAAAACATCTATATTTGAAAACCTTAAACACAAGGTGGGCTGGGTAGGACTTGTTACGAAGCGTCCACTACATACACTATTGGGCCCTCAATCCAGGTTCAATCCATGGGGTTGGTATTTTTTTTTAACATTATTTTTTTATTTTTCCGTTTGACAGTTTTTTTTTTCGTTCGTTTTAACGTTTTGTTTTGCCACCCCGATGTGTTTCGCGTAACTCTCTCTGAGTGATCCACGTTGTCTTTTTTTTCTAATTTCCGTTTTCTCCCATTCTATTATATATAATTTACGCTTTTAACCCGCTTACTTTTCTATTAATATCGTTTTCCTGTAATAGTTGTCGTAATTCGTTAAGTTAAAAAAAGGAAAGCGCGGCTTATTTTAGTTTTGTTTTTTGAATTTTCAAGTGTACTTTTTTTTAAACGGAGTCGTATTGAAAATCGAGAATGTTTTTTTAACCCGACGTCGTAGAGTGCGACGTTAACGTTGAGTAGTCGTTACAAACTAAAACGCTTAAGAGCGGAAAACATCGTTGTCGGTCATTTGGTTTCATCGTAACCGATATTCGTTGTTGCTTTTATGGTTTTCAACGAGCGAAACCAAGAACGAGCAAGCTCCTGCCACGTAATGCGGGGAAAAAACAACTACACTCCCGCCGCGATTTGTAGATATTATTTTGTTTTCAACCATTATAATATGTATAATATACACTTTTAACACGTTTCATTTTGTACTAATTTTGTTTTTTTCTTTTTTTAAGCTTCATTGCTTACCTTCTTTAAAAAAACTAGAAGTTTTGAGTCCGCGCGTTGCGGCGGGAAATCTTCAACGATTCCAAATAGTTAAACGCGTGTTTGAGTGACCTAAGACATAAATATATCAAAACGTGTGCTTGAAAAACATAAGGAATACCAAAAGTACAAAATAAAGTAAACCCATAACGATCTTAATTAAACATAAAGCAGTGATTTTTTTTTTAAGTAAAGTGGGAAAAAATGGCAAAAAAAAAGTGTGAGCCCAAGGACTCGAACTTGCGTCAAAGGAAACAACATCAAGCACTTAAAGGACTTCTTCTCAACCATGTGAGCTAGCATTACATTTGTGATTTATTTTTAACAGCAATGAAATTCGCTTTTTTAAAAAAGGTTGCCAATGAGATTGTGTTAATGTAGCTAAGGGGTTGTGTTTTAATCTAGTTAGAAAATGGCATGCGCAGCTTTTTTTTTTTTCTTTTTCGTGAACATTCATAATTTATTTTTAAAACTTCTTGTGAGAGAACATCTTTAGCGATTACGGTATATCAAGTGCCCGAACCATTTAGTTGCCGTCACAAATCCACCCGCTTATGAGCGAACAACATCTTTAGCGATGTTGTTTTCATCGTATCATGTATCGGCCGGTGTTCACTTTTATGTTTTTTTACGAGTCGTAGCGATGATGACCAAACTCCTGTTACGCTATGTGGAGGAAAAACGATCGCGGGGTAAAAAAACTAGTTTAAGAACATTAATAATAATTCATTTTATAATAATATGCATTAAAGTATACAATCATATAATTTCTAAAGTACATATGTTTTAAAAAAATTTCTAAATTTTAATTATGATATCACTTGTCATAATAATATCTTAAAATGTAAATAATTAATACTTTAAATTTTATAAACTAAATATTCATACGACAAAAATGGGTTTTGATAATTGTGAGCAGAAAGAGAGGCATGAGTTTGCATTTCCTGTCACTGGAGCCTATAATCTGTTTAAATTAAATATATGAATTGTCGAATCTTCTTCTTCAATCATAAACTCAGGTCACTGGAAATCCAATTATAAATGGGGATGGAGTTTTAGGGTTTACTCAACAAATTTAATTACGATTAATTATTTATATTTTAAAATTTCTAACCTACTATAATATTATTTATATAATTACATTTAATTACTTGTTTAAAACCATTGAAACATTTACTAGCATTGAATTTATATTTATTAAAATTATTAGGTTATTATTAATATTATTTAGTGAAAATTCGGGTGTTACAGGAAGTGTATGAATTGAAAAGAACTTGACGTTGATGATATCTATATCTATACTATGTAATAAATAAAGTTTTTTCATGTCACGTGTCGCCTCCACATTCATTTTCATCATTTTTTCCCATCTCTATCTTATTAAATACATTTTTATCTTTTAATAATAATATATTTTAAAGAAAATACTAATTATACTAATAAAACATATTTATTTTAAATTATCACTTATTATAAGAAACTTTAAAATCTAATTATATAATTTTTATTTTCAATCAAATAGTAATGAAAGTCAAATTATATTAAATAGTAATTAACGTATTTTCGAAACTCTTATATATATATTAATTTTTACATATTTTGAATTTTGTTTTCTATCCTTATTATATGTAAAAGATTTTTACACCTGCAAAATATATACATAAAGATTTAAGAATACTTTTTTTGATATTTTCACCCGTGTGTATTACACGGGTTCTAAGCTAGTTTTGTTATATAACGCGGCCCTATAAATGATGGAAACAATGAGGACCAATAACCAAAATTTGTCGAGGAATGCAAACATAGAAATAATTGACCAAAATTGAAAGCGTAAATTATGCATAATTGAATTCTTTTGTGAAACGATAAGTTTTTGGAAGAATAGTCCATCCACCTAAGTTGTAAACATAGCGGATATAATTGTGAACTTTCATGGTCTATAGTTACTGTTTTATACATTCATGAATAAAGATCACAATCGTTTAGCGTGTAATTAGGATTTTTTATTTGTTCTTTTATTTGATTTCATTTCAACAAGAAAAGTTGTTAGTAAATTCCATTTCATCGATCAATACATCACCATAGAGGTATACAGTAAACCTAATCGTAAACTTTCTTGGTTTATAGTTACTGTTTTATACATTCTTGCAATTATACATTCATGAATAAAGATCACAATCGTTTGGTGCGTGATAAGGATTTCTTAATTGTTCTTCGATTTGATTTCATTTCAACAAGAAAAATGACTAGTAGATTCCATTTCATCGATCAATACATCACTAGAGGTTTAAGGTAGACCTAATCTTGAACTTTCTTGGTTTATACTAACTGTTTTATACATTCATGCAATTATACACTCATGAATAAATATCACAATCGTTTGGTGTGTGATTAGGATTTCTTAATTGGTCTTTGATTTCATTTCATTTCAACAACAAAAGTGGTTAGTAGATTTCATTTCATCGATCAATACATTTCATAACAAAAACAAAATATATGAGAGGAAAACTAGACTTTTCGAGGTTTACGGTTAACCTAATCGTGAACTTTCTTGGTGTATAGTTACTGTTTTATACATTCATACAATTATACATTCATGAATAAAGATCACAATCATTTGGTGTGTGATTAGGATTTCTTAATTGTTCTTTGATTTTATTTCATTTCAACCAGAAAAGTGGTTAGCTGATTCTATTTCATTGATCAATACATCACATGAGGTTTACGGTAAACCTAATGTGTGAACTTTCTTTTTTTTAAAGTTACTGTTTTATACATTCTTGCAATTATACATTCATGAATAAAGATCACAATTGTTTGGTGTGTGATTAGGATTTCTTAATTGTTCTTTGATTTGATTTCTTTTTAGCAAGAAAAGTGGTTAGGAGATTCTATTTTATCGATCAATACATCACTAGAGGTTTAATATAAACCTAATCTTGAACTTTCTTGGTTTATAGTTACTGTTTAATACATTTATACAATGATACATTCATGAATAAAGATCACAATCATTTGGTGTATGATTAGGATTTCTTATTTGTTATTTGATTTCAATTCATTTCAACCAGAAAAGTGGTTAGTAGATTCCATTTTATCGATCAATACATAACGAGAGGTTTATGGTTAACCTAAGGGTGAACTTTTTTGGTTTATAGTTACTGTTTTATACATTCATGCAAGTATACATTCATGAATAAATATCACAATCATTTGGTGTGTGATTAAGATTTCTTAATTGCTCTTTGATTTGACTTCATTTCAACTAGAAAAGTGGTTAGTAGATTCTCTTTTATCGATCAATACATAACAAGAGGTTTATGGTATACCTAATGGTGAACTTTCTCGGTTTATAGTTACTGTTTTATACATTCATGAATAAAGATCACAATAGTTTGGTGGGTGATTAGGATTTCTTAATTGTTCTTTGATTTTATTTCATTTCAACAAGAAAAGGGGTTAGTAGATTCCTTTTCATCGATCAATACATAACTAGAGGTTTAAAGTAAACCTAATGGTAACCTTTATTGGTTTATAGTTACTGTTTTATACATTTATGAATAAAGATCACAATCGTTTGGTGTGTGATTAGGATTTCTTAATTGTTCTTTGCTTTGATTTTATTTTAGCAAGAAAAGAGGTTAGTAGATTCCATTTCATAAATCTATACATCACCAGAGGTTTACGATAAACCTAATCATGACCCAGTTATTCCAAGAGAACTGATAATTCGAGTCTATCCTGTTAAGCGAGTGAATTTGGTTTTTGTTTTTCTAATTAAAGAAAATTTATGCTAATTCTTTTATTTTTGTAATTTTATTAGGAGTTTTAATTAATTTTTTTTCAATTTTATAGAAAATATCCTTCATATCATTAACGAATCATATCGTTAAATACGGCTGAAATCATATCATCAAACTATTGAATACAAAGACTTTCAATGGGGGAAACGAACCGAATTAATACGTGACGTTAACCTCCTCCACTAGACCTGTTAACGAATCGAACGAATACAAACGGGGGCATGTTCATGTTCGTCCATTAAATTTTAACCGAACACGAACAATTAATTGAATGATTTTTTTTGTTCATGTTCGTTCATTTATAAAATAAATATATCTGTGTTCATTTATGTTCGTTCATTAATGATCTAAATGAACATTTCACAACCGTAAACGACACAAACGAATGTAAATGAACACAAATTAATATAAATGAACATAACTGAACAAACATAAACGGACATAAATGAACAAACGCAAATAAACACAAATGAACAAGTCTAATACATTAAAAATCCAATGATGTCAACGGTTAATAAACATATCTAAATTAGTGGTACATGATTCATCCAAAATTTGTCATAATTCTACCAAAAAATCTATCAAGATTCATCCAAAAATAAACATACATAAACGAACTTCAATGAACGAACATAAACGAACGTTCACGAACGTTAATAAATGAACAAGACACGTGTTCATGTACGTTCGTTTAATTAAATGAATAAAAAATTCTGTTCACGCTTATTCATTTATTAAATAAACGAACCTCCTTCTTAACAATTCATGAACGGTTCACTGAACATTCAATTCGTTTATAGGGCTATCCTTCACCGACCCAGCGACGCCTCCTACTTCAATGAAAGGGTAAACTTATCAATTTTAACACTCTTTTTTAAGTTTGAGGGTGTTAAATACCTAATACATGATAAAATCAAACCTTTTGGGACAAAAGTAAAATTTAAGGATGAAAATAAAATTCTAAACAAACTATATGGACTATTCTTGAACTTTTTTCTCTATATATATATGGTTGGATCTCAAAGAGAAATTTCATAAACACGAAGTTATGGCATCAAAGCTTCTACTACTTGGTCTACTTATAAATCTTCTCATAGTCAAAGGTTTCCTCTTTTTCATTTTAATCAAAAACATTATTTATGTTTGCATTCATGTGTATGTACATGTATGTATAGGGCAAGGTTAAACTAAAAATGACAAATGATCTAAAAAATAGGATGCGTTTTCGGCCATTAGATCACCTTGATCTACGGTTATAAAAAGGGAAATGACATATTTTCCCTTTACTTAAAAACCAATTATTGACTATATGTTATCACCAGAATGATTACTACGTTTTCAGACTTTTTCCGCTTTTTAACACAACTATTCCTGTATGGGGGTATATATACGTGTTATAATTTTGTATAAGAAAGATAAATTACATTTTGGTGATTGTTTGAATATAGATGCACAATCAGTAGGCGTGTGCTATGGCCGAAACGGTTACGGTTTGCCCTCTGAAAGAGACGTGGTACGCCTCTACCAAAGGAACAATATAACAAGGATGCGGATCTACGATCCGCATCATCCTACTCTTGAA
Source organism: Smallanthus sonchifolius (assembly GCA_023525975.1). Classification (NCBI taxonomy): domain Eukaryota; kingdom Viridiplantae; phylum Streptophyta; class Magnoliopsida; order Asterales; family Asteraceae; genus Smallanthus; species Smallanthus sonchifolius. The sequence continues at coordinate 75,645,747 of CM042037.1, forward strand.
GCACTCAGAGGAACCAACATTGAACTCATGATCGGCGTCCCTAATGATCGTCTACAATCGCTCAACGATCAAAATGCTGCTAACATATGGGTTAGAGACAACATCCAAAGGTACCCCAATGTCAGGTTCAGATACATAGCCGTTGGAAACAATGTTGATCCAAATAACGGGAACAGTCGATATGTACCTTTCGTACTCCGTGCCATGCAAAATGTTCATAACGCGGTTAGAGCCGCAGGCCTAGGTAACCAAATAAAGGTGTCTACGGCAACCTACACCGGCCTTTTAGGGTCCTCGTTTCCACCAAGCATTGGTGCATTTCGTGACAACGTGCGAGGGTTTATCGAACCGATAATAAGATTTCTATCACAAAACAACCTGCCTATGTTTGCCAATATCTACCCCTATTATGCTAACCCGAATTCCAATCTCCCATTCGCGCTGTTCACTGCAACGCAACCAGTAGTGATTGACAACGGCGGTCGACAGTATTTCAACCTTTTTGATGCCATGTTAGACGCGCATTACGCGGCTCAAGCGCGCCTTGGTGGTGGGAACGTGGAGATTATTGTGTCGGAGAGTGGGTGGCCTTCGAGTGGCGGTCCGGTAGCCACGATAGGAAATGCTGGAACTTATTATAGGAATTTGATTGCACATGTTAGAGGGACAAGGGGGACACCGTTGAAGCCTGGAAGATCTATAGAGACTTATTTGTTTGAAATGTTTGATGAAAACAGGAAACCTGGGATCGAGGTAGAGAGACATTTTGGGATCTTCACTCCGAATCAACAACCAAAGTATGGTCAACTAAGCTTCAATTAGCACCACTCAGCATTTGTGAAAATATAAGGATATAAAATAAAATGCTTCTGTATTGATCATATACAGAAACTCTAATAAAAAGTGTTTTATGGCTATTTAATATTTCATACAAGGAGTTTATTAGTTTTATGAATTTAAACGAGAATGGTATTTTATATAAATATATTAATATTTATATACTATAATATTTAATAAATATTAAAAGAGTTGATTATCAGAAAATTTGACGAAGTTATAGTTAAATTTCGAATGTGTTACAAAATTGAAATTATCTCAAACATGTTATTTAACCATTTATTAATTAACTCTTAATATTAAAAAGGAAACAATTAAAACACAAACCATTGATGGCCTAATGGTCCCTGTAGTTTTCCCTCACTCAAGTGGTGCAGTTTGAAATCTCACAAAGTTGGGTGTGCGTATTTGTCGATAAAAAAAAATTAAAACCCAAACCAACCCCTAACCGATTTCCCTTCATCTTCAAAGATGACGAAAACCAAGAAAAACATATTCAATTTTTATTCTTGTTAAACCTAAGTAAATACTTTTGTGTACTTTATGTAATTATTTGTAATTCATGTACTTGTATTATGACATTTGTTTATATAAATATATTTCTCTACCACAATTGGTGGTAAGATTTCCCAATCTCACAGCCTAATCGATCCAGGCCTCCCTCTCAATAATCTCGATCACCTTTTCTTCACCCTAATCTTGCCTCTTTCCTGCTAATAATCTCGATCACCTTTTCTTCACCTTTTCTTGTGCTTTTGTCGTTGTATTCAATTATTTTGGGGGTATTGAGAAGCTGCCGTCAAATTGGCACGTGATTTCCCCAAAGTTGGATTTTGCTTTTTTTTGGTGATCTCCTTTTTTTATTCTTCTTCTTCTTCTCTTTTGTCGTATTCTACTTATTATTATTTTTTGTGTTGCTGATCAATATTGTAATCAAGAACTACCGGTCGATTTCTTCATTGTGCGACAGCCCTAATCAGTCGTCAGTTTGATTTTCTACGACAATCAGAAGACCTAGTTGGATATCCTATTCTACTTCAGTATCCTTTCTTTCATACAAATATCATGGCACCACTTTGCCAATTATGTAGAAACTACGGTCACTATGCTACAACTTGTCCTACTCTTGCTTCTAATGTGTTAAAGCAGGCTAAGTCTCAAGGTAAATTTGTTGAAACTACTTGGTATTGATTCGGGTGCTACATCACATATGACACCGACTACTAATTATGTGCACAAACCGGCTCCCTATTTAGGCAATGCCCGAGTAACCTTTGGCAATGGTAATATTCTTCCCATCTCACATACCGGACATTCATAGATTTCCAATAATCTTAAGTTACGTGATGTTTTGGTTATTCCTAATCTGACAAAGAATCTTTTGTCGATTAGAAAACTCACAACAGACAATATTGTGGACGTTTTATTTTCACAAACATTCTTTAATATTCAATACAAAACAACCAAACAGGTCCTTGCCACAAACAGATGTGAAAATGGGTATATGTCTTTAAAGATTGGCCACAAGCTCTAATGGTAGTTTCTGATTTCAGTAATCGGGCGTCGTTCTTAAGTGTGGCATAATAGATTGGGACATGTAGCCTTTCCTACTATTTCCTTGCTGACTAAGTCAGGTTGTCTTGCAGTTACATCAATCTTACCAAAACCTAGTGTTGGTTCACCTTGTCAGCTTGCAACGGCACATCGTTTACCGTTTGAAATCAAAGAAAAACGAGTCTTCACATCCATTAGATTTAATCCACTGTGATTTATGGGGACTTGCTCCGGTTACAACTATTGATGGTTATCATTACTATGTTGTTTTTGTGGATGACTATTCTCGGTTCAGTTGGTTTTATCCACTGAAAGCAAAATCTGGATTTTCTTCTGTCTTCACTTCATTCATGAAAATTGTTCAGACACAGTTTTTTAGGAAGATTAAAGTCTTCCAAAGCGATGGTGGCACATAATTTGTGAATCATACTGTTCGGAAACTTCTTGACGATAATGACACATTCCATCGATTGTCATGTCCATATACACCTCAACAGAATGGATGTGTGGAAAGGAAGCCTCGATACATTGTTGAAATAGGTTTATCCATGTTGTTTAATGCTCTTGTTCCAGCTTCCTATTAGGCAGATGCTTTTAGTACTGTTGTCTACATTATCAATCGTTTGCCCACTACCGTATTGGAAGACAAGTCTCCGTTTGAGTTACTATTTTCTCAAGTACATGTTTATAGCAACTTTCGTATTTTTGGATGTCGAGTTTTCCCTTAACTAAGAGACTATACATCCTATAAGCTTTCTCCACGAGGTCTTCCAAGCGTTTTTCTTGGGTATAGTCCACAGTATAAGGTTTATCGTTGTATTGATCCTACTACTTCTCAGGTTTATTTTACACATCACGCACGTTTTAATGAAACTTGCTTTCCCTTTGCCGGTAACAACTCCTTGACTGATCAGAATTAAATAGTTTTGACAACCTTTCTTGAAGATGCATCATCATTCGTTTCATCATCAGCAATCCCGTCAAATGACGCTCACTCTTCCGGTTCTCCTCATGCATCTAGTGTGCCAAATACACCGTGCTCCATTTGTCATGATTTACCTTCCATCGATGAGCCCAGTTTAGCATCTCATTGCCAACCGAATGCTCCATCTACTGCCCGTGTTGATGGTCTGTCTTCGACTCCAACTCAGCCACCTTATGTGTCAATGCAGCCATCTTCGGTACCTGTTTCAATGACTAATCTGCCCCCGACCACTACTTCCACTCATCCCATGGTTACTAGGGCAAAAGCCGGGTTTTTAAACCCCGTTATCAAGCGAATTTGGCACACACAGAAAACCATTCATCACACTCCGCTTTATTCGCAGCACATGATCCAAAGGGTTTCAAAACGGCTTCTAAAAATCCCAATTGGATGCTTGCTATGCATGAGGAGATGTCGGCACTTCGTCAAAATAATACATGGACGTTAGTACCTAGTGTCACACCCCGGCCGGCGGCGGATTATACGCCGGGGCTGACGCGGTTGTTTATAAGCACATGATCATCTATTAAATATGATAATATTTATTATTCAAATTAAAAGCATCCGTTACAGAGGAAAATGAAACGTTCAAATCATAATTTAAATTAAACTAGGTCCAAATCCTAGGTGAGCAAGTAGTACTCAAACAGGTGCACCTGAAACATGTAAGTAACTGTCAACTACAAGTAGTTGGTGAGATACATAGGTTTTGACCCCAAAAGAGTTAGTATAGATTACAATTCAATATGTTCAAAGCATGTCTAAAGCATATATATGAAAACACACAAGGTTCCAAGCGTACAATTCAATCCTGATAATAGAAAACTAGATACGCAATCCCACTGATTGCCATTTTAAAAAAAAGGGAGCAAGCGGATACTCCAAGTTATAGTTGATACCCAACAAAACCCGCCAAGGTCTTGTGGTAAGTTAAAGGTTCAGTTTCCCATATAAATGATCATATTAGGTACTACCTTAGGCTTGGGCTGCAAGTTAATGAATGTACTGGCATGAAACACATGCAATGGTCACCAAGTAGTTCAAATATAAAGCATAAAGATCAAGCACAAGAACATAGATATTGAATTGTTTAAATAGATAAAGTTGATAACATGTTTCACCCCAAAAGCAAAAACAGTAAAAAGGGGCTATGTAAACTCACTTGTATTGAAGCTAGAGTTGGTATGAATAGGTCTCGTGAGGATTTCTCACAATGAACCTACATAGATAATGATACTCTAAATTTAATGTGAGTCTAAATGGAATTGAGGAAATATTGGGACTTTAGGGTTTCATGGGACTTGGGATTTGGATATGGGACTTGTACAAGTTTGAAGAACAATATATATTGGTAAGGATAGGTTAATACTAATTAGAGTTAATTAGAAACCTTAATATATGGGTTTTGTAAAGATAATAAATTGTTTGAATTTATATAGTTATTATGAAATGATTAAACAAATGGATTATGAAATAGATAAAGGTTTATATTATTCTAAGAACAATAAATTATGGATTGGATAGCTAGTACGTTTAGTATAAAATTATTCTAAAATAATTAGTAAATAATTTAAAAGACTTAAATAATTGTTTTAGGTAAATAAGATAATTATTTTAAATTACTACAATATTTTCTTTTACTGAAATGGTAAATAAAAGGGTATTAAATAAGTAGTAATATAAGTAAGCTCCAAATGAAATAAACTTGCATAATTATAAATCTAAAAATAATTATTTAAGTATCTTCATAATTTAGGATAATTATACTCACCAAGATAATTGTTTATAGGTTCTAATAATAATTTAGACATTATAGCTGTGTAACAAAATAAATAATTTAGTTAATTTGTCTAACCATTTATTTATTTGAGATTTTATAAGTGGTTTATTGTATTATTAATAAAATAGTAACAATATATAAATTTGTATTTTCTGTTTTTATATAAAAGAAATCTTACAGAATATATATATATATATTTTTTTGGAATTTTTAATTATAAAATAATGCATTTAAATAATTAAACAAAAATAAAATCCCAAAACTGGGTCCAACCGGAAACGAACCCGTGAGTCTGGGTACTCCCGTCGTCCCCAAAGGCACCCGAAACCCTAGCCCCCCCCGATTCGCCCGTTCAAGCTATTGTTCGAGCCTGATTTCATGGGGCTTTCGTTCCCCTTGTTCGTACGAACCCAATGATCCCAAGAATACCTGAAACGAATACGTAGATCATGAGATTGAGGAGCCGGAGCAGGTCCGTGTTCGTCGGCCAAGAATGGAGATTTAGGGGTGATTCGAGACGCGTTTAGGAGTATGGCAAGCTTGTAATGGGTGTCGCCTATGATCTGGGTCAGTTATTTATAGGTAATTCGGGTAGGAATCAATCGTTCGATTGCACGAGTTCTTTAATGGTTTTCGGTTACGATTTGAACCACCTATTGCTCGTAAAAGATCGATTAAATCGGAAAGGTGGATCGATTGGATACCCCGCACGATTGGCCAGTTTCGGATTCGAGTGAGAACGTCCGTGTCACGAGTTCGCAGTTTGGGTTCAAGAACCGGTCGGAGGAAAGAGTCGAACCCACGATCGATTTGGAAGAAAAGGTTTCTCCCGGATTTTTCAGTGTAGTCCCTGAGGTTTCAGAGTTGGCAAAACAGACCCTCAGACTTTCAAAGTTTTATTATTTTATGTACAACTTGGATTTTAGTTTAAGTTAAGGTTTCAGAATTTACATTATCAACCCTGTACTTTTATAAAGTATAGAATCATTAAATTTAGAACTTTTTATAAAATCATTTGAATCATTTAGTTAAAATTAAAGGTTATAATAATAATAAAAATGTAATTTACTAACTAAGATTAATTAAGACACATAAATCCAATTATTTATTTGTTATTAATGGATTTGAAATAATTGCATAAATATATTTATATAATTAAAATGGTTTTATTTCTACCAATTCCCATTTACTTAAAAGAAAAATATTAAGTAATTAATACAATCTTTCAATTATAATTTGGTATTTTTATAAATATGTGTGTTAATATATTTATGTAGGTTTTGAAATATATGTATATATATTTATTTAGTAGAGTAATAATAAATACTTATATAATTTCTTTAAAAAAGTATCTATCATTTTGTAATAATGGTATTTAATGCATTCATGTATAAATACATTAGGTAATTTATTGTAATTGATAGATGTACCCATAAAATAAAGAAATTACAATGTGGGTATTTGGCTTTCATTTGATCCTACTTTAGGTTGGAATAAAGGTTGGAATTTCTTGGAGATTACAGTCTCCCCAACTTTAGGAAATTTCGTCCCGAAATTGATTAGGAAGAGGGTCCTGGAAACAAATGTGGGTATTTGGCTTTCATTTGATCCTCACGTTCCCAAGTGAACTCAGGGCCACGCTTGGATTCCAATCGAACCTTAACGATTGGAATTCGACTTCGCTTGAGTTGCTTAACTTCTCGGTCCATGATCTCGACGGGCTTCTCCACGAAGTGCATAGTTTCGTCAATGTGCACCTCATCAAGTGGTATGTGAAGATTTTCGTCAGCTAAGCATTTCTTTAAGTTCGAGACATGAAAAGTCGGATGAACGTTGCTGAGTCCTTCAGGTAGTTCCAACTTGTAGGCTACCTTCCCAATCCGCTCAAGGATTTTAAAAGGACCTACGAATCTTGGAGCAAGTTTCCCTTTCTTTCCAAAACGAACTACGCCTTTCCAAGGGGATACCTTGAGAATAACCAGATCGCCAACTTGAAATTCTAAGGGTTTTCGACGTTTGTCGGCATAGCTCTTTTGCCGACTCCTTGCTACCAGAAGGTTGTCTCGGATTAACATTATCTTGTCGGAAGTCTCTTGAATAAGTTCAGGACCAGTGATTTGTGATTCAACAATTTCAGTCCAACAGATAGGAGAGCGGCACTTCCGACCATAAAGTGCTTCAAAAGGAGCCATGTTAATGCTCGTATGATAACTATTGTTGTACGAGAACTCAAATAGGGGTAGATGTAAATCCCAATTTCCCTTGAAGTCAATGACACATGCTCTAAGCATATCTTCGAGAGTTTGAATCGTTCGCTCAGATTGACCATCCGTTTGTGGGTGATAAGCGGTACTAAGATTTAGTTGAGTACCTAGAGCTGATTGTAGGGATTGCCAGAAACGGGAGGTGAATCGTCCATCACGATCAGAAATAATGTTGAGAGGTACACCGTGACGACTAACGATCTCATCAATATAGATTCGAGCTAGTTTCTCAACTCGATAGTCTTCACGTATGGGTATGAAATGAGCAGATTTTGTCAGACGGTCGATGATTACCCAAATGCTATCGTGACCACGAGATGTGTGTGGGAGTTTGGTTATAAAGTCCATGGCAATACACTCCCATTTCCACACGGGAATCTCGGGTTGTTCAAGTAAACCAGATGGACGCTGGTGCTCGGCTTTAACCTTCAAACAAGTAAGGCATTTAGACACATAGAGGGCAATGTCCTTCTTCATACCAGGCCACCAGTATTGGGTACGGAGATCCATGTACATTTTGTCTGCACCAGGATGCACAGAATAGCGAGTCTTGTGAGCCTCGTTCATGATAAAGGTACGAAGGTTGTCACGGTCCGGAATCCAGATACGATTTAGAAAGTAAAGTAACCTATCGGGTTTGGTTTCAAGTTGGAGTTCAGCACCACATGACATTTCGTTGTACATGTTTCCTTCAGTGACAGAAAGATGTTGTGCTTCTAGGATGCAAGTTTGAATATCATTTTGGAGTCGAATGCTGTGGATCTTGATAGGTTCCTTACGGCTAAGAGCATCGGCCATGACATTCGCCTTACCAGGATGATAACGAATATTGCAGTCGTAGTCGTTTAGGAGTTCAACCCAACGCCTTTGCCTCATGTTGAGTTCCTTTTGATTGAAGATGTGCTGGAGACTCTTATGATCGGTGTAAACCTCACATTTGGTACCATATAGGTAATGTCTCTAAATTTTAAGAGCAAATACGACCGCATCTAACTCAAGATCGTGCGTCGTATAATTCTTCTCATGGATTTTAAGTTGTCGGGACGCATAAGCAATCACTTTGCCTCGTTGCATTAGAACACAACCAAGTCCTAAGTGGGAAGCGTCACAATAAACGACAAAGTCTTCGGTTCCATCAGGAAGAGTAAGGATAGGAGCCTCACATAGTTTCTGTTTCAGGGTTTGAAAGGCTTCTTCCTGTTTTGGTCCCCACTCGTAGGGTTTGCCTTTGTGAGTTAAGGCTGTGAGAGGTACCGCGATCTTTGAAAAGTTTGATATGAAGCGACGATAATAGCCCGCTAAACCTAGAAATGAGTGGACTTCGGTAGGGTTCTTTGGGGCTTGCCAGTTCTTTACCGCCTCAATCTTAGCGGGATCCACGTGAATACCCTTCTCGTTGACTATGTGTCCCAAGAATTGGACTTCCTTTAGCCAAAATTCACACTTGGAGAACTTGGCATACAGTTGCTCCTTTTTTAAGAGATCCAAAACCAAACGCAAGTGTTCTTCGTGTTCTGCTTTTGATTTTGAATAGATGAGAATGTCGTCAATGAAAACGATTACAAACTTGTCCAAGTACGGCTTACACACGCGATTCATAAGATCCATGAATATCGCGGGTGCATTGGTTAGTCTGAAGGGCATAACCATGAACTCGTAATGACCATACCTAGTACGAAAGGCTGTTTTGGGGATATTGGATTCGAGGACTTGTAACTGGTGATAACCAGAACGAAGATCAATCTTAGAGAACTAAGTCGAGCCTTGAAGTTGATCGAATAAATCGTCAATCCTCGGAAGTGGATAACGGTTCTTCACGGTAAGCTTGTTAAGTTCCCGATAGTCGATACACATTCTGAAAGAACCATCCTTCTTCTTGACGAATAGAACAGGTGCTCCCCAAGGGGAAACGCTAGGATGAATAAATCCTTTGTCAGAAAGTTCTCGGAGTTGACTTGAAAGTTCTTGCATTTCTGATGGTGCAAGACGGTAAGGTGACTTGGCCACGGGGTTTGCTCCTGGCACTAAGTCAATGCGGAATTCGACTTGGCGTATAGGAGGAAGACCGGGTAAGTCTTCGGGGAAAACTTCAGGAAAGTCTTTGATTACAGGAATGTTTTGAAGATTCTTATCCTTAACTTTTCGTTCCACAATATGGGCCAAGAATGCCACACATTTCTTCCGTAGGTACTTTTGTGCGGTAGTGCAAGACATAAGCTTGAGTCCCTTTGACGGTTTCTCACCATAGATGTTCAAAATTTCACGCGAGTCAAGAGGGATACGGATATACTTGTCAAAACAGACAACTTCAACATGGTGTTTGGTCAGCCAGTCCATGCCTACTATGATGTCGAAACCTCCGAGAGCCATAGGAATAAGATTGATTGAAAAGTCATGATCGCTCAAGGTTAAAGTACAATCTCTAATAATGGTGTCACATGAAACAGAATAACCATCCGCTACTAAAATATCAAAGTGTTTGTCTAGCTTAGCTCGACTCATAGCAAGTTGTGGTTCAAATTCAAAGGACACGAAACTCTTATCGGAACCAGTATCGAACAGGATAGAGGCATATTGCTGATTAATTGGAAACGTACCGTTCACCACATCGTTGTTGGCTTGAGCCTCGTTGGCATTGATGTTAAAGGCACGTTCACGAGCTATCGAGTTTGCATTCCCCTGATTCACATTCCCTCGGTTCATATTCCCTTGGTTTATGTTTCCTTGAACCATGTTGCACTGGTTTAGATTTGCTTGGTTCACAATGACTAGCCTAGGGCAACGGTTCCTGAAGTGATTAGGGTCACCACACTCGTAACAAGCACGACCCTGGGCGATAGCAGCAGGAACAGGAACAAGAGCAGCAGGTTGGTAGACTTGATTAGTTGGTGGAATACGACAGGTGTTAGCCCAATGCCCATAACGTCCACAAGTAGTGCACAGACGACATTGTGCATGGGCAGGGTGGTGGAGTTTGCAGGTATTACAAAGTGGTGAAGTCCCCGCATATTGTTTCTTGGTGGGGTTGAAGGCAGTAGGGGCTACTTGGGCTAAAGGAGTAGCGGGTGTGATAATGGCAAAATTTTTGCCCTTCCTTTTCTTGTTATTGAAGGAAGACTCAGACTTAGTCTCCTTGAGGGGTTCAGTGGTGGCTTTCTCAAAGGTCTTCTTGGCACCCTTTTTAGATAGAGTACCTGCCTTAACATGATTGTCTGACAGGGTTGCTGCAAGATGGATGGCTTCCTCGAGAGTGGCTGGGTTACTACCCAAAACAGTGTCCTGAATCTGCATGGGTAGACCGTTGATGTACTTCTCAATGGCTCATGAGAGAGGAGTGACCATATGGGGCACTAGTAGGCTAAGCTCATGAAAGCGAGTGGTGTAGGCAAGGCTTTCACCACTGTCTTGTTTGAGATCCCAGAACTCAGCTTCTAATTTCTTGACCTCATTATGGGGGCAAAACTCATCGGTCATGAGTGCTTTCACATCGGCCCAAGGCAAGGCTAGTGCAACCTCTATCCCACGGTTACGTTTTTCTCCGTTCCACCATGTGAGTGCCCTCTTCTGGAAGACACTAGTAGCATAACGAACCTTCAGGTTCTTAGGAAAGTCAGCATTGATGAAAGTCCCCTCTATGCTTTCAAACCATTAGAGAAGTCCAGTGGCTCCTTCGTTCCCGTAGAACTTGGTGGGGTTGCAGGAGTTGAAGTGTTTGAATGTGCACGCGGGATTCCTTGGTGCAGCATTCTGGTTCAGTTGGTTGACCATAGTTGGTAGGATCGTAGCCATTTGCTGGATGATCCTATCGGTGAGGTTGTTCCTACGCTCGTGACGGGGAGGCATTCTACAAACGGGTGAATAAAAAGTTCATAAGATGTGAATCATGTACAAGAGTTTGCAATTTAATCATGAGATGTTAGGTGAAATATAGATGGTACCCTATTGGGCACATTGGCTTATCAAGGTATTTTAAGTCTTTCTAATGTTTGAGAAGTCATGCTTTAGCCTATAAGTGGACACTCATCCCAAGAATTCCCAGGAAAGCATAACTGGTCCATCGGTTGATTTGGATTTATACGAAATGCTTTCCTAGACAGAACTCCAAGAATACAGGCATCTACCCTTCCGGATTGTACAAGTTCTCATTCATTAGTTAGACCTTACGTACCTTTGACGAGAGTTTCATTCGGATTAGACTATTAAGTCTAATGTGTAAGTTTCATGTAGTTCAAGTAGTTCCAAATAGTTTCATGTAGACCCTTGGATATTGTAGTTCATGTAGTTACATCAAGAAATCAGAAGTAGGTAAATATAGGTAAGTATGCATAGTAAAGATAGAGTGGAGTTCCTAATAAAAGACAGTTAAACTCATGTTTGGGACTCCTAGGTTATAGTCTAGGTCATGTGTCTAATAACCTAATTCCCTATAATCATGGCTCTGATACCAATCTGTCACACCCCGGCCGACGGCGGATTATACGCCGGGGCTGACGCGGTTGTTCATAAGCACATGATCATCTATTAAATATGATAATATTTATTATTCAAATTAAAAGCATCCGTTACAGAGGTAAATGAAACGTTCAAAACATAATTTAAATTAAACTATGTCCAAATCCTAGGTGAGCAAGTAGTCCTCAAACAGGTGCACCTGAAACATGTAAGTAACTGTCAACTACAAGTAGTTGGTGAGATACATAGGTTTTGACACCAAAAGAGTTAGTATAGATTACAATTCAATATGTTCAAAGCATGTCTAAGGCATATATATGAAAACACACAAGGTTCCAAGCGTACAATTCAATCCTGATAATAGAAAACTAGATACGCAATCTCACTGATTGCCATTTTTAAAAAAAGGGAGCAAGCGGATACTCCAAGTTATAGTTGATACCCAACAAAACCCGCCAAGGTCTTGTGGTAAGTTATAGGTTTAGTTTCCCATATAAATGATCATATTAGGTACTACCTTAGGCTTGGGCTGCAAGTTAATGAATGTACTGGCATGAAACACGTGCAATGGTCACCAAGTAGTTCAAATATAAAGCATAAAGATCAAGCACAAGAACATAGATATTGAATTGTTTAAATAGATAAAGTTGATAACATGTTTCACCCCTAAAGCAAAAACAGTAAAAAGGGGCTATGTAAACTCACTTGTATTGAAGCTAGAGTTGGTATGAATAGGTCTCGTGATGATTTCTCACAATGAACCTACATAGATAATGATACTCTAAATTTAATGTGTGTCTAAATGGAATTGAGGAAATATTGGGACTTTAGGGTTTCATGGGACTTGGGATTTGGATATGGGACTTGGATATGGGACTTGTACAAGTTTGAAGAACAATATATATTGGTAAGGATAGGTTAATACTAATTAGAGTTAATTAGAAACCTTAATATATGGGTTTTGTAAAGATAATAAATTGTTTGAATTTATATAGTTATTATGAAATGATTAAACAAATGGATTATGAAATAGATAAAGGTTTATATTATTCTAAGAACAATAAATTATGGATTGGATAGCTAGTACGTTTAGTATAAAATTATTCTAAAATAATTAGTAAATAATTTAAAAGACTTAAATAATTGTTTTAGGTAAATAAGATAATTATTTTAAATTACTACAATATTTTCTTTTACTGAAATGGTAAATAAAAGGGTATTAAATAAGTAGTAATATAAGTAAGCTCCAAATGAAATAAACTTGCATAATTATAAATCTAAAAATAATTATTTAAGTATCTTCATAATTTAGGATAATTATACTCACCAAGATAATTGTTTATAGGTTCTAATAATAATTTAGACATTATAGCTGTGTAACAAAATAAATAATTTAGTTAATTTGTCTAACCATTTATTTATTTGAGATTTTATAAGTGGTTTATTGTATTATTAATAAAATAGTAACAATATATAAATTTGTATTTTCTGCTTTTATATAAAAGAAATCTTACAGAATATATATATATATATATGTATATTTTTGGAATTTTTAATTATAAAATAATACATTTAAATAATTAAACAAAAATAAAATCCCAAAACTGGGTCCAACCGGAAACGAACCCGTGAGTCTGGGTACTCCCGTCGTCCCCAAAGGCACCCGAAACCCTAGCCCCCCCCCGATTCGCCCGTTCAGGCTATTGTTCGAGCCTGATTTCATGGGGCTTTCGTTCCCCTTGTTCGTACGAACCCAATGATCCCAAGAATACCTGAAACGAATACGTAGATCGTGAGATTGTGGAGCCGGAGCAGGTCCGTGTTCGTCGGCCAAGAATGGATATTTAGGGGTGATTCGAGACGCGTTTAGGAGTATGGCAAGCTTGTAATGGGTGTCGCCTATGATTTGGGTCAGTTATTTATAGGTAATTCGGGTAGGAATCAATCGTTCGATTGCACGAGTTCTTTAATGGTTTTCGGTTACGATTTGAACCACCTATTGCTCGTAAAAGATCGATTAAATCGGAAAGGTGGATCGATTAGATACCCCGCACGATTGGCCATTTTCGGATTCGAGTGAGAACGTCCCTGTCACGAGTTCGCAGTTTGGGTTCAAGAACCGGTCGGAGGAAAGAGTCGAACCCACGATCGATTTGGAAGAAAAGGTTTCTCCCGGATTTTTCAGTGTAGTCCCTGAGGTTTTAGAGTTGGCAAAACAGACCCTCAGACTTTCAAAGTTTTATTACTTTATGTACAACTTGGATTTTCGTTTAAGTTAAGGTTTCAGAATTTACATTATCAACCCTGTACTTTTATAAAGTATGGAATCATTAAATTTATAACTTTTTATAAAATCATTTGAATCATTTAGTTAAAATTAAAGGTTATAATAATAATAAAAATGTAATTTACTAACTAAGATTAATTAAGACACATAAATCCAATTATTTATTTGTTATTAATGGATTTGAAATAATTGCATAAATATATTTATATAATTAAAATGGTTTTATTTCTACCAATTCTCATTTACTTAAAAGAAAAATATTAAGTAATTAATACAATCTTTCAATTATAATTTGGTATTTTTATAAATATGTGTGTTAATATATTTATGTAGGTTTTGAAATATATGTATATATATTTATTTAGTAGAGTAATAATAAATACTTATATAATTTCTTTAAATAAGTATCTATCATTTTGTAATAATGGTATTTAATGCATGCATGTATAAATACATTAGGTAATTTATTGTAATTGATAGATGTACCCATAAAATAAAGAAATTACAATGCCGGACAAGTTCAAATAAAGGTTGGAATTTCTTGGAGATTACACCTAGACCTAACAATGTTAATGTCGTTGGTTCCAAATGGGTTTATCAAACTAAGTACAACTCAGATGGTTCTGTAGAATGATATAAAGCTCGTCTTGTTTCTTAGTGATTTACACAGATACTTGGATTGGATTATTCTCATACGTTCAGCCCCATCGTTAAAGCTTCCACGATACGTATTGTTTTATCTTTAGCTGTGATCAGTCAGTGGAAACTTCACCAATTAGATATTAAAAATGCATTCTTTCATAGTCATCTCACTGAGACTGTTTATATGGAGCAACCTCCTGGTTCTGACTTATAAAATTCTCAGCATGTGTGTCTTATCAAAAAGGCCCGGTATGGTCTAAAACAAGAACCACGTGCTTGGTTTCATCGTCTAAGTGAATTTCTTTTACAAAATGGTTTTTCATGCAGTCGAGTAGATACATCGTTATTCATTTTTAAACGAGATACTTGCATCATGTATCTCTTGGTTTATGTGGATGATCTAATTCTCACTGGTAATCAAGAGAATATTATCAGTTCTTTTGTTGCTCGTCTTAACAAGGAGTTTGCCATAAAAGACCTTGTTGATTTAAACTACTTTCGTTGTCTTAAAGTTACCTACATGGACAATGGGTTATTTCTTAGTCAGTCAAAATATGCTCACGACATTCTAGATCGGGCCACCTTGCTTGAATCAAAACCTGTTCATACACCGTAAACTCCACATGAGAGTTTTTCATCAACTGGTGAACCATTTTCTGATCCGACGTCATACAAATCTTTGATTGGGGCTCTACAATATTTAACCATTACATGCCCTGATATTCTTTCGTTGTTAATCAGGTCGGTCAATTTCTGCAGGCTCCTATAGTTACTCATTATCAGCGTGTCAAACATATATTACGTTATGTCAACGACACAATTTCCTTTGGACTCAATTTCACAAAGCCTCATTCTACTGATATTTTGGGATATTCTGATGCTGACTAGGCCCGTTGTATTGAAACGAGGCGATCCACCTATGGTTATTAGATCTTTCTAGGTGGAAATTTGGTTTCTTGGAGTGCAAAGAAACAACCTACTGTATCTCATTCTAGCTGTGAATCAGAATTTCGAGCCATGGATAATACCACTGCAGAAATTGTTTGGATTACTCACTTGTTACGTGAGCTTCATGCTTTTTGCCACCCGATTGACCTACACTTTTGTGTGATAATTGTGGTGCCCTATTTATGACTCAAAATCCAGTCTCCCATAAACGAGCATAGCACATTGACCTGGATTAGGGAACTGGTTTCTTGGGGAAGTTGCATACATAGTTTATTCCTACCAAGCTTCAGGTGGCAGATAATTTCACCAAAAGTCTTTCGCATGCTCAGTTTGTTCATTTTCATGTCATGCTTCGCTTAGGTCCACCACCGTTTCGCTTGAGGGTGATGTTAAACCTAAGTAAACACTTTTGTGTACTATGTGTAATTATTTGTAATTCATGTACTTGTATTGTAACATTGGTTTATATAAATATATTTCTTTACCACAATTGGTGGTAAGATTTCAAATTTTTTTCTTTTTTTTAATTTAAACCGAAAATTCTATAAGATAAAACACCTATTGCTGAAAACAAGTGGCCTGCGTAGGACTAGTTACCAAGCGTCCACTACATACACTATTGGGGCATCCAACCAGGTTCGATCCCCAGGGTGGATATTTTTTTAACATTATTTTTTTATTTTTTCGTTTGACAATTTTTTTTCCGTTCGTTTTAACGTTTTGTTTTACTACCACCATGTGTTTCGCGTAACTCGCTCCTAGTGATCCACGTGTCTTTTTTTTTTCTTTCTAATTTCCGTTTTCACCCGTTCTATTATATATAATTTACGCTTTTAACCCGCTTGCTTTTCTATTAATATCGTTTTCCTATAATAGTTGTCGTTCGTTAAGTTAAAAAAAGGAAAGCGCGGCTAATTTTAGTTTTATTTTTTGAAATTTCAAGTATACTTTATTTAAACGGAGTCGTATTGAAAATCGAGAATGTTTTTTTAACCCGACGTCGTAGCGTGCCTCGTTAACGTTGATTAGTCGTTACCAACCCAAACGCTTAAGAGCAGAAAACATCGTTGTAGGTCATTTGGTTTCATCGTAACCGATATTCGTTGTCACTTTTATGGTTTTCAACGAAAGGAACCGACAACGAACAAGCTCCTGCCACGTAATGCGGGGAAAAATAACCACACTCCCGCCGCGATTTGTAGATATTATTTTGTTTTCAGCCCTTATAATATGTATAATATACGCTTTTAACACGTTTCATTTTGTACTAATTTTGTTTTTTTCTTTTATAAGCTTCATTGCTTACCTTCTTTAAAAAAATTGGCATGCGCGGCAGTTTTTTTTATCTTTTTCGTGAACATTCTATGATTTATTTTTAAAACGTGTTATGAGCAAACAACATCTTTAGCGATTACGGTATATTAAGTGCCCGAACCATATAGTTGCCATGATAAACCCACCCGCTTATTAGCGAACAACATCTTTAGCGTTGTTGTTTTCATCGTATCATGTATCGGCCGGTGTTCACTTTTATGGTTTTTTACCGAGTCGTAGCGATTATTACCAAACTCATGTTACGCTATGCAGAGGAAAAACGATCGCTCTCCCCCACGAATCGCGAGGTAAAAATACTAGTTTAAGAACAAATAATAATTCTTTTTATAATAATATGCATTAAAGTATACAATCGTATAATTTCTAAAGTACATACGTTTTAAAAAAAATTCTAAATTTTAATTATGATATCACTTGTCATAATAATATCTTAAAATGTAAATAATAATACTTTAAATTTTATAAACTAAATATTCTTACGACAAAAATTGGTTTTGATAATTGTGAGCAGAAAGAGAGGCATGAGTTTGCGTTTCCTGTCACTGGAGCCTATAATATGTTTAAATTAAATATATGAATTGCCGAATCTTCTTCTTCAATCATAAACTCAGGTCACCGGAAATCCAATTATAAATGGGGATGGAGTTTTAGGGTTTAGAGGGGTTCAAACAATTGAAGGAGAGGATTAAATAGGAACTAAACTATTAAAGGGTTTATATTCCTAGTTTAAAAACACACCTTAATTTATGTATTTTAACCGTTTATAAATTCCAAAAATCATTTACTCAACAAATTTAATTACGATTAATTATTTATATTTTAAAATTTCTAACCTACTATAATATTATTTATATAATTACATTTAATTACTTGTTTAAAACCATTGAAACATTTACTAGCATTGAATTTATATTTATTAAAATTATTAGGTTATTATTAATATTATTTAGTGAAAATTCGGGTGTTACAGGAAGTGTATGAATTGAAAAGAAATTGACGTTGATGATATCTATATCTATACTATGTAATAAATAAAGGTTTTTTCATGTCACGTGTCGCTTCCACATTCATTTTCATCATTTTTTCACGTCTCTCTCTATTATTAAATACATCTTTATCTTTTAATAATAATATATTTTAAAGAAAATACTAATTATACTAATAAAACACATTTATTTTAAATTATCACTTATTATAAGAAACTTTAAAATCTAATTATATAATTTTTATTTTCAATCAAATAGTAATGAAAGTCAAATTATATTAAATAGTAATTAACGTATTTTCGAAACTCAATTATATACTAATTTTTACATATTTTGAATTTTATTTTCTATCCTTATTATATGTAAAATGTAATATCCAGTTAGTTTCCGACGTACCACTGTTTGGTTAAAAAGAAAATTTCTAGTTGTAAACCGTACATTTTGAGAAAGGATAAACATATCAGGTGGATTTAAATCTTAATAAAATGAATATGCGAATTTGTGAATTTAAATCTTATTTAGAATCTATTTTTCCCTTTTTGTTAATAAATGCTAATTGTTTTTGAAATACATTACGTATATATACACCTTATAAAAATGGCAACACTTTATAGAGTTTATAATTTCGGTTATGTAAACAATATAGTTTACGAACTTTATTATTAATGTGTAAATGTCATAAATTATTTTATAGAAATTATAAAATAATAAAAACTTATAAAACTCTTTTCATTTTATATAAATATATATATATATATATATATATATATATATATATATATATATATACATTTAGATCGTTTTATAAACTTCAGGGACTGAAACTGTCATCCTTAAAACCGATTTCAAACCAAAAAAATCCAAGTTTTAATATAAAATAATAAAAACTGAAACTTCAGGGGCCTGTTTGCAATAAGCCGAAACTTCCAAACCCAAAAATCCCAGTCGTGGGTTCGAGTCCCAAACGCCCGGTTTTCTCCCTCTTTCACTTGAAATCGCGATTTTCGACCAGGTTCACTGAACCTCGGGCTCGTCCCTCGCGTGCGACCAGTCCCCAAGGCGCCATGATGATCAACCTCGATCGATGCTTGGCGTGGAGTGTGAATTACCTCCGAACGGCCCAACCACCCGCCTCGACTTGTTCACGCAATTAACGCCAAATTTAGCTATAAATAGCGACTCCCTCTGCTCCTAAACATCATCCCTAACCTCCCTCCACTACCCATTTCATCCATCCGAAGCTGCACTGACCGGAATTGAAGTCGCAACCGCCGACTCCAAGCCGAACCTAATCTCTCTCAGATCGACACCAAATCAGGTAATACTTGTGCCCATTGTGATCGAATTCGTGAAAGTATCAAAAGCACTCTGTTTAATCTCATAAACAGAGGGTAATCCGAGTCGAATTTGAGGATTGAAATATTAGGGTTCATACGGATTGGGGGAGGCGTTTGGGTTTGTGTTTAAGGATTTTGTTTTCCGGATTAAAACACAAACAAGTCCCTGGTCCAGCGGTGGAGCGTGTGTGCAGATCCCGACCCGGAGCAGGTCGGGTGTTCGAACCCGGCCGCCCGTTTTTTCTGATTTCGAATTCTTTTATACATTTTTAATCAGTTTTAAAAATTCCCTTTATTTTTATAAAATATGTGGAACATATATAAACTAAAAATCGATTTTTATTTTTGTCTTCCTTATTGGAAAACATTTCAACCAAATAAAAACCAAATTTAAAAACTATAAAAAAAAATATATTTAATGTTTAACATTAGTTTTAAATTTCTAAAATCTATAAAACAACCCTAAACTGATATAAAACCTAAATACTCGACAGAGAATTTTTGTAATGTTTACAAAACGTATATCCTCATTTAGGTATTCGACACCTATAAAATTGAACGTCTTATAAAATGTTTTAGAATTAGAACAAAATTAAACTTAAAACTTATTTATTTATTTTGTAAACAGAAAATAAATATACATTATTTAGTTAGACTTACAAAGAATTTCTAAATATTACTTAGAATAGTTATTATTTTGTCTTTAAATAATTATTACCTTGTCTTTAAATAATTATTACTTTACCTTTAAATAATTATTACTTCGTCTTTAAATAATTATTACCTTGTCTTTAGATAATTATTACTGTATCTTTAAATAATTATCTTCTCTATTTTTGAATTATTATTGAGAATTATTCACTTGGGTAATTATTATTGACTCGTGATAATTATTCTTTTTGATAACTACTATTTTAAATAATTCTTAAAACCTTGTAAATAATTATTTAATAACCTCGAACACTTAATTATCCATTACTCAAATTATATTTTATGAAACTAGTTAAAACATGGTTAACTAAAACTTACTACCACTTAAACGTTATAGCACAAACACCCCCATCTTCCCATTTGGAACCCTAGTCAAATCCTAAATCTTAAATCCTTGTCCTACATCCGGTAATCAGTCCTTAAACTTTATACTTGTCAATTAGGCTTGTAGTGAGGATAACTTTCCTCAAGGCTTCATTACATTTAACACTTGTTGGATACTCTTACATCCTTTACAAGGTGGGTATACTTAGCCCCTTTTGTTTTGTTTTTGTTTTATAAACTTGGGGTGAAACATGTTCAAACCTTTTAAACTTATACAATTCAAACTTAACTATGTTTACATGTCTTCTATGTGTTCTATGCTTTGAGACTTGCATGCTTAAATTAAACTTAAAACTAGCATGTTCATTAACTTTGGCCGAGCCTATAGTAACAGTGATAGATCTATTGTATTTGACCAATCCACCTTGATTAATTGACTCTTCGGGGGGAGCCCTTGGTGATTGTTACTAAAACTTATACTTTAAACTTATAAGGGTAACCTTCGGGTTATGCCTAAACTTGGTTGGAGGTTTGACGTGCACAATGTTTAACTTGCTTGATTCTCACATTTATGCTTAGATACATTAATCATAGTGAATAGTAAAACTTTTAAAGAATTTTGTTAAACAGTGTCAAAACCTTCGTATCTCACCAACTATTTTTAGTTGACGGTTACTTAACATGTTTCAGGTGCATAAGAGTGAGGCTTATCTATGAAAAAGTAGGATGCTTGGACTTAGAAAGATCATCAAGAATTAATCTTATGTTTACTTTCTGTTGAACAATATGTTATTTTTGCTATGTTAAACTCTTTAAATCATTAATGAAATATTTCAATATTATTAGTCAACCTTGTGCTTTTGAACAACCGTGTCCGCCCCGACGTATAATCCGTCGTCGGTTGGGGTGTGACAGATTGGTATCAGAGCCTTGGTTATAGTGAATTAGGTTATTAGACACATGATCTAGACTATAACTTAGGATTCCCCATGACATGAGTCGTCTCATGTACTTATTAGGAATCACCCCTCTATTCTACTCTCTAAACCCTACACATACTTATACTTGGAAAACTTACTACTACATCAAGTCTATATACTTAGGTTTCCAAACTAACTCTCGTCAAAAGTAGTTAAGTTCCAAATAATGTATGAGAACTTGTGCGGACCGGAAGGGTGGATGCCTGTATTCTAGGAAATTCTGTCAAGGAAAGCATTTCGTACAAATCCAGATCAACCGTTGGACCCGTATGCTTTCCTGGGAATTCTTGGGATGAGTGTCCACTTATAGGAATGCGCGACTTCTCTAACATTTGAGAATTTAAATTACCTTTGATATGTCAAGGTACCTGTTTAGTAACATGAACTAAGTAGGCACCATCTAAGATCCTTATACTTCATAACCTCATCCTATGATCCTTACCCTATTATTCTTATGTCCAAACTTTTTCATTTTATAGTATGCCTCCCCGTCGTAGCCGAAGCAGAGTCGTGGCAACCCTCATCGCTCAACAAATGGCTGAGATCCTACCTACTCTAGTTACTCAACTAAACCATGCAGCAGCCAGCAACAGTGCCAACTCTGGATCTCTCCAATCAGGTTCAAACCCTCCGTGCACTTTCAAGCATTTCAACTCCTGCAATCCCGCCAAGTTCTTTGGGACTAAGGGAGCCACTAGCCTCCTCCAATGGTTTGAAAGCATGGAGAGCACATTTCTGAACAGTGACTCCCGGATAACCTCAGGGTTCGTCATGCGTCAAGTGTCCTACAAAAAAGGGCATTAACCTGGTGGAACGGAGAGAAACGAAACAGAGGTGCTGACGCTGCTATGTCACTGACCTGGGAAGAATTCAAGGAGCTAATGATCGAAGAATTTTGCCCGAGAAATGAGATGAAGAAACTCGAGGCTGAATTCTGGGATCTTGCCCAGGACAGTGGAGAGAATCTGGTGTATACAACCCGTTTCCATGAACTGAGTCTGCTAGTGCCCCATATGGTTACCCCTCTGTCTCGGGGTATCGAAAAGTATATCAGTGGGCTACCAATGAAGATTCAGGACACGGTGTGGGGACGAAACCCTGCCACCCTGGAAGACGCTATCCGTCTCTCTGCTACCTTGACGGATAATCACGTGAAAGCTGGAACCCTATCCAAGAAAAGCTCCAAAAAGCCCGTTGATACCTTTACTCCCGAGCCTCTCAAAGCAGCTAAGACTGATCCCTCTTTCAATAAAAAGCGAAAGGTCAGGAACTATGCGGTGGTCACACCGGCAACTCCTTTGGCACAGGTTGCTCCTGTTAAGAAGCCCTATGGGGGAGCACATCTCCAATGTAACACCTGCAAGTTCCATCATCCGACCACCTTGCCATGCCGATTGTGTGCCCTTTGTGGTCGCTATGGGCATTTGCCCACTACCTGCTTCGCCAACAAACCTCCAATGGTTCAGAGAAATCATCCCAATGTCTCGGCACTACCAGCTTTGGCAAATGGTCGAGCATGTTTTGGATGTGGTGATCCAACCCACTTCCGTAACCAATGCCCAAGGCTTGTAAATCCAAACCCGGGAGCACGAGGATGTGCCTTTAACAACAACGCTAATGAAGCTCAAGCCAATGCAGAAGTGGTCAACGGTACGTTTCTAGTAAATCAACAATATGCTTCCATTTTATTTGATATCGGTGCCGATAAAAGTTTCATTTCTTTGGAATTTGAGTCATTGTTGGCCAAAAACCGCTCTAAATTAGAGAAATCCATTACGGTAGAAGTAGCTGATGGAAGCCCTGTAACTATTGACTATGTTATCCGTGACTGCGTTCTTAACCTTAACGATCACAACTTTCAAATTAACCTCATCCCGATGCGTCTTGGAAGCTTCGACGTAATAATAGGCATGGATTGGTTAGCCGAACATCATGCAGAAATCATATGCTTTGAAAAATGCATCCGTATTCCCTTATCATCCGGAAACACGTTGCAAATGTATGGTGAAAAACCATCAAGCGGTCTAAAACTAATGTCATGTACCACAGCCCGTAAGTATCTACGGAAGAATTACGTGGCATTTCTAGCAAACTTCGTGGAAAAGAAAGGAAAGGGAAAGAACATCCAAGACATCCCTGTCATCCGTGAGTTCCCCAAAGTGTTTCCTGAAGACTTACTAGGCCTTCCTCCCGTACGTCAAGTCGAATTCAGAATCGACCTTATTCCGGGAGCAAATCCTGTGGCAAAATCACCATATCGCCTTGCACCTTCGGAAATGCAAGAGTTAGCAAGCCAACTTCAAGAGCTTTCCGAAAAAGGGTTAATTCGTCCTAGCGTCTCCCCTTGGGGAGCACCTGTCCTGTTCGTCAAGAAGAAGGATGGATCATTTCGTATGTGCATCGATTATCGTGAGCTTAATAAGCTTACCGTAAAAAATCGTTACCCATTACCCAGAATTGACGACCTCTTTGATCAACTCCAAGGATCCTCATGTTTCTCCAAAATCGATCTTCGTTCTGGCTACCATCAACTTCGTGTCCTCGACGAGGATATTCCTAAGACAACCTTCCGTACAAGATATGGCCACTATGAATTCATGGTTATGCCTTTCGTCTTAACTAATGCACCCGCGGTATTCATGGACTTAATGAACCGTGTGTGTAGGCCGTACCTGGACAAATTCGTAATTGTTTTCATCGACAACATCTTAATCTACTCAAAAACTAAAAAGGATCACGAGGAACACCTACGGTTGGTGTTAGACCTCTTAAAGAAGGAGACCTTGTTTGCCAAATTTTCCAAGTGTGAGTTTTGGCTAAATGAAGTCCAATTCTTGGGTCATATAGTCAATGAGAAAGGAATTCATGTAGACCCTGCAAAGATAGAAGCAGTGAAAAACTGGAAAGCTCCAAAGACCCCTACTGAAGTCCGTTCATTCCTTGGCCTAGCTGGCTACTACCGTCGTTTCATTTCTAACTTCTCGAAAGTTACGGTGCCCCTCACAGCCTTAACCCATAAAGGAAAGCCTTACGAGTGGGGACCAAAACAAGAAGAAGACTTTCAGACTCTCAAGCAAAAGCTCTGTGACGCTCCAATCTTGACCCTTCCTGAGGGTAATGATGATTTCGTGGTTTACTGTTATGCATCCAACCAAGGTCTCGGTTGTGTCCTTATGCAACGAGGCAAGGTTATTGCTTACGCGTCAAGGCAACTCAAAATTCATGAAAAGAATTACACAACGCACGACCTCGAGTTAGGTGCAGTTGTCTTCGCTCTCAAAATCTGGCGACACTACCTCTATGGTACAAAGTGTGTGGTTTTCACAGACCACAAAAGCCTTCAGCATATTTTTAATCAGAAAGAACTCAACATGAGGCAACGTCGTTGGGTAGAACTACTTAATGATTACGACTGCGACATTCGTTAACATCCTGGAAAGGCAAATGTTGTAGCGGATGCTTTGAGCCGAAAGGAACACACCATGTTGCATTGTGTGAGAGTTCAAAACGATATTCAAATCCGCATCCTCGAAGCACAACACCTTTCGGTCACCGAAGGGAAGATGTACGAAGAAATGGCGTGCGGAGCTGAACTTCAATTAGAGACTAAGCCCAACGGCCTACTCTATTTCTTGAACCGTATCTGGGTCCCTGATCGTGATGACCTTCGTACTATCATCATGAACGAAGCTCATAAGACCCGTTATTCGGTTCATCCTCGTGCAGACAAAATGCACAAAGATCTTCGTCACCAATACTGGTGGCCCGGTATGCCCGGTATGAAGAAAGATATTGCGTTATTCATAGCAAAGTGCCTCACCTGCTCCAAGGTTAAAGCCGAGCACCAACGTCCATCTGGCCTTCTAGAACAACCAGAGATTCCCGTGTGGAAATGGGAGTGTATAGCGATGGATTTCATTACCAAACTACCTCGTACCACTCACGGTCATGACAGCATCTGGGTAATCGTTGACCGACTAACTAATCCGCACACTTCTTGCCTATCCGTGAGGATTATGGAGTCGAGAAGTTAGCTCGAATTTACATTAATGAAATAGTTAGTCATCACGGTGTACATCTCAACATTATCTCTGATCGTGACGGTCGTTTCACTTCCCGTTTCTGGCAATCCTTACAACCTGCTCTTGGCACTTAACTAAATCTCAGCACAGCTTACCACCCCCAAACCGATGGCCAATCCGAAAGAACCATACAGACTTTGGAGGACATGCTTAGGGCATGTGTTATTGACTTCGGTGGTAACTGGGATTCACATTTACCATTGGTTGAATTCTCTTACAACAATAGTTACCATACTAGCATCAACATGGCACCTTTTGAAGCCCTTTATGGTTGTAAGTGTCGTTCCCCTGTTTGTTGGAACGAGATTGGTGAATCAAAAATCACTGGACCTGAACTAATCCAAGAGACATCAGACAAGGTCCTTCGTATTCGTGATAATCTCCTAGCAGCCAGAAGTCGACAAAAGAGTTATGCCGACAAGCGTCAAAAGCCTCTAGAGTTTCAAGTTGGTGATCTCATACTCCTCAAGGTATCACCTTGGAAAGGAGTAGTTCGTTTCGGAAAGAAAGGAAAGCTAGCCCCTCGTTTTATGGGCCCTTTTAAGATCCTCGAAAGGATAGGAAAGGTGGCCTACAAACTTGAACTACCTGAAGGCCTTAGCAATGTTCATCCAACTTTCCACGTCTCTAATCTCAAGAAATGTCTTGCGGACGAGAACCTCCACATACCCCTCGACGAAGTACGCATCAACGAAACCATGCACTTCGTGGAGAAACCCGTGGAGATCATGGATCGTGAAGTCAAGCAGCTCAAACGTAGTCGTATTCCAATAGCCAAAGTGCGTTGGGAGTCCAAACGTGGCCCAGAGTTTACTTGGGAACGTGAAGACCAGATGAAAGTCAAGTACCCGCAACTTTTCTCTGAACCCTCCTCTTAAATTTCGGGACGAAATTTCCTAAAGTAGGGGAGACTTTAATATCCAGTTAGTTTCTGACGTACCACTGTTTGGTTAAAAAGAAAATTTCCAGTTGTAAACCGTACATTTTGAGAACGGATAAACATATCTGGTGGATTTAAATCTTAATAAAACGAATATGCGAATTTGTGAATTTAAATCTTATTTAGAATCTATTTTTCCCTTTTTCTTAATAAATGCTAATTGTTTTTGAAATACATTACGTATATATACACCTTATAAAAATGGCAACACTTTATAGAGTTTATAATTTCGGTTATGTAAACAATATAGTTTACGAACTTTATTATTAATGTGTAAATGTCATAAATTATTTTATAGAAATTATAAAATAATAAAAACTTATAAAACTCTTTTCATTTTATATAAATATATATATATATATATATACACATTTAGATCGTTTTATAAACTTCAGGGACTGAAACTGTCATCCTTAAAACCGATTTCAAACCAAAAAAATCCAAGTTTTAATATAAAATAATAAAAACTGAAACTTCAGGGGCCTGTTTGCAATAAGCCGAAACTTCCAAACCCAAAAATCCCAGTCGTGGGTTCGAGTCCCAAACGCCCGGTTTTCTCACTCTTTCACCCGAAATCGTGATTTTCGACTAGGTTCACTGAACCTCGGGCTCGTCCCTCACGTGCGACCAGTCCCCAAGGCGCCATGATGATCAACCTCGATCGATGCTTGGCGTGGAGTGTGAATTACCTCCGAACGGCCCAACCATCCGCCTCGACTCGTTCACGCAATTAATGCCAAAATTAGCTATAAATAAACATCATCCCTAACCTCCCTCCACTACCCATTTCATCCATCCGAAGCTGCACTGACCGGAATTGAAGTCGCGACCGTCGACTCCAAGCCGAACAGGATCAAAAGCCCTCTGTTTAATCTCATAAACAGAGGGTAATCCGAGTCGCATTTGAGGATTGAAATATTAGGGTTCATACGGATTGGGAGAGGCGTTTGGGTTTGTGTTTAAGGATTTTGTTTTCCGGATTAAAACACAAACAAGTCCCTGGTCCAGCGGTGGAGCGTGTGTGCAGATCCCGACCCGGAGCAGGTCGGGTGTTCGAACCCGGCCGCCCGTTTTTTCTGATTTCGAATTCTTTTATACATTTTTAATCAGTTTTAAAAATTCCCTTTATTTTTATAAAATATGTGGAACATATATAAACTAAAAATCGATTTTTATTTTTGTCTTCCTTATTGGAAAACATTTCAACCAAATAAAAACCAAATTTAAAAACTATAAAAAAAAATATATTTAATGTTTAACATTAGTTTTAAATTTCTAAAATCTATAAAACAACCCTAAACTGATATAAAACCTAAATACTCGACAGAGAATTTTTGTAATGTTTACAAAACGTATATCCTCATTTAGGTATTCGACACCTATAAACTTGAACGTCTTATAAAATGTTTTAGAATTAGAACAAAATTAAACTTAAAACTTATTTATTTATTTTGTAAACAGAAAATAAATATACATTATTTAGTTAGACTTACAAAGAATTTCTAAATATTACTTAGAATAGTTATTATTTTGTCTTTAAATAATT
The DNA here is from genome assembly GCA_023525975.1 of Smallanthus sonchifolius. Lineage (NCBI taxonomy): Eukaryota > Viridiplantae > Streptophyta > Magnoliopsida > Asterales > Asteraceae > Smallanthus > Smallanthus sonchifolius. The sequence goes on from CM042037.1 coordinate 75,673,737, forward strand.
ATTACCTTGTCTTTAAATAATTATTACTTTACCTTTAAATAATTATTACTTCGTCTTTAAATAATTATTACCTTGTCTTTAGATAATTATTACTGTATCTTTAAATAATTATCTTCTCTATTTTTGAATTGTTATTGAGAATTATTCACTTGGGTAATTATTATTGACCCATGATAATTATTCTTTTAGATAACTACTATTTTAAATAATTCTTAAAACCTTGTAAATAATTATTTAATAACCTCGAACACTTAATTATCCATTACTCAAATTATATTTTATGAAACTAGTTAAAACATGGTTAACTAAAACTTACTACCACTTAAACGTTATAGCACAAACACCCCCATCTTCCCATTTGGAACCCTAGTCAAATCCTAAATCTTAAATCCTTGTCCTACATCCGGTAATCAGTCCTTAAACTTTATACTTGTCAATTAGGCTTGTAGTGAGGATAACTTTCCTCAAGGCTTCATTACATTTAACACTTGTTGGATACTCTTACATCCTTTACAAGGTGGGTATACTTAGCCCCTTTTGTTTTGTTTTTGTTTTATAAACTTGGGGTGAAACATGTTCAAACCTTTTAAACTTATACAATTCAAACTTAACTATGTTTACATGTCTTCTATGTGTTCTATGCTTTGAGACTTGCATGCTTAAATTAAACTTAAAACTAGCATGTTCATTAACTTTGGCCGAGCCTATAGTAACAGTGATAGATCTATTGTATTTGACCAATCCACCTTGATTAATTGACTCTTCGGGGGGAGCCCTTGGTGATTGTTACTAAAACTTATACTTTAAACTTATAAGGGTAACCTTCGGGTTATGCCTAAACTTGGTTGGAGGTTTGACGTGCACAATGTTTAACTTGCTTGATTCTCACATTTATGCTTAGATACATTAATCATAGTGAATTGTAAAACTTTTAAAGAATTTTGTTAAACAGTGTCAAAACCTTCGTATCTCACCAACTATTTTTAGTTGACGGTTACTTAACATGTTTCAGGTGCACAAGAGTGTGGCTTATCTATGAAAAAGTAGGATGCTTGGACTTAGAAAGATCATCAAGAATTAATCTTATGTTTACTTTCTGTTGAACAATATGTTATTTTTGCTATGTTAAACTCTTTAAATCATTAATGAAATATTTCAATATTATTAGTCAACCTTGTGCTTTTGAACAACCGTGTCCGCCCCGACGTATAATCCGCCGTCGGTTGGGGTGTGACATAAAACATTTTTACACATGCAAAATATATAGATAAAGATTTAGGAATTTTATGTATTGATATTTTTCACTCGTGTGTATTACACGGGTTCTAAGCTAGTTTTGTTATATAACGCGGCCCTATAAATGATGGAAACAATGAGGACCAATAACCAAAATTTGTCGAGGAATGCAAACATAGAAATAATTGACCAAAATGGAAAGCGTAAATTATGCATAATTGAATTCTTTTGCGAAACGATAAGTTTTTGGAAGAATAGTCCATCCACCTAAGTTGTAAACATAGCGGATATAATTGTGAACTTTCTTGGTCTATAGTTACTGTTTTATACATTCATGAATAAAGATCACAATCGTTTAGCGTGTAATTAGGATTTCTTATTTGTTCTTTTATTTGATTTCATTTCAACAAGAAAAGTGGTTAGTAAATTCCATTTCATCGATCAATACATCACCATAGAGGTATACAGTAAACCTAATCGTGAACTTTCTTGGTTTATAGTTACTGTTTTATACATTCTTGCAATTATACATTCATGAATAAAGATCACAATCGTTTGGTGCGTGATAAGGATTTCTTAATTGTTCTTCGATTTAATTTCATTTCAACAAGAAAAATGACTAGTAGATTCCATTTCATCGATCAATACATCACTAGAGGTTTAAGGTAAATCTAATCTTGAACTTACTTGGTTTATACTAACTGTTTTATACATTCATGCAATTATACATTCATGAATAAATATCACAATCGTTTGGTGTGTGATTAGGATTTCTTAATTGGTCTTTGATTTCATTTCATTTCAACAAGAAAAGTGGTTAGTAGATTTCATTTCATCAATCAATACATTTCATAACAAAAACAAAACATATGAGAGGAAAACTAGACTTTTTGAGGTTTACGATGAACCTAATCGTGAACTTTCTTGGTGTATAGTTACTGTTTTATACATTCATACAATTATACATTCATGAATAAAGATCACAATCATTTGGTGTGTGATTAGGATTTCTTAATTGTTCTTTGATTTTATTTCATTTCAACCAGAAAAGTGGTTAGCTGATTCTATTTCAATGATCAATACATCACATGAGGTTTACGGTAAACCTAATGGTGAACTTTTTTTTTATAGTTACTGTTTTATACATTCTTGCAATTATACATTCATGAATAAAGATCACAATCGTTTGGTGTGTGATTATGATTTCTTAATTGTTCTTTAATTTGATTTCATTTTAGCAAGAAAAGTGGTTAGTAGATTCTATTTCATCGATCAATACATCACTAGAGGTTTAATATAAACCTAATCTTGAACTTTCTTGGTTTATAGTTACTGTTTTATTCATTCATACAATGATACATTCATGAATAAAGATCACAATCATTTGGTGTATGATTAGGATTTCTTATTTGTTATTTGATTTCAATTCATTTCAACCAGAAAAGTGGTTAGTAGATTCCATTTTTTCGATCAATACATAACGAGAGGTTTATGGTAAACCTAATGGTGAACTTTTTTGGTTTATAGTTATTGTTTTATACATTCATGCAAGTATACATTCATGAATAAATATCACAATCATTTGGTGTGTGATTAGGATTTCTTAATTGCTCTTTGATTTGACTTCATTTCAACTAGAAAAGTTGTTAGTAGATTCTCGTTTATCGATCAATATACCTAATGGTGAACTTTCTCGGTTTATAGTTACTGTTTTATACATTCATGAATAAAGATCACAATAGTTTGGTGGGTGATTAGGATTTCTTAATTGTTCTTTGATTTTATTTCATTTCAACAAGAAAAGGGGTTAGTAGATTCCTTTTCATCGATCAATACATAACTAGAGGTTTAAAGTAAACCTAATGGTAACCTTTATTGGTTTATAGTTACTGTTTTATACATTTATGAATAAATATCACAATCGTTTGGTGTGTGATTAGGATTTCTTAATTGTTCTTTGCTTTGATTTTATTTTAGCAAGAAAAGAGGTTAGTACATTCCATTTCATAAATCTATACATCACCAGAGGTTTACGATAAACCAAATCATGACCCAGTTATTGCAAGAGAACTGATAATTCGAGTCTATCCTGTTAAGCGAGTGAATTTGGTTTTTGTTTTTCTAATTAAAGAAAATTTATGCTAATTCTTTTATTTTTGTAATTTTATTAGGAGTTTTAATTAATTTTTTTTTCAATTTTATAAAAAATATCTTTCATATCATTAATGAATCATATCGTTAAATACGGCTGAAATCATATCATCAAACTATTGAATACAAGACTTTTCAATGGGGGAAACGAACCGAATTAATACGTGACGTTAACCTCCTCCACTAGACCTATTAACGATCTGAACGAATACAAACGGGGGCATGTTCATGTTCGTCCATTTAATTTTAACCGAACACGAACAATTAATTGAATGATTTTTTTTGTTCATGTTCGTTCATTTATAAAATAAATATATCTGTGTTCATTTATGTTCGTTCATTAATGATCTAAATGAACATTTCACAACCATAAACGAACACACACGAATGTAAATGAACACAAATTAATATAAATGAACATAACTGAACAAACATAAAAGGACATAAATGAACAAACGTAAATAAACACAAATGAACAAGTCTAATACATTAAAAATCCAATGATGTCAATGGTTAATAAACATATCTAAATTAGTGGTACATGATTCATCCAAAATTTGTCATAATTCTACCAAAAAATCTATCAAGATTCATCCAAAAATAAACACACATAAACGAACTTCAATGAACGAACATAAACGAACGTTCACGAACGTTAATAAATAAACGAGACACGTGTTCATGTACGTTCGTTTAATTAAATGAATAAAAAATTCTGTTCACGCTCATTCGTTTATTAAATAAACGAACCTCCTTCTGAACAATTCATGAACGGTTCACTGAACATTCAATTCGTTTATAGGGTTATCCATCACCGACCCAGCGACGCCTCCTACTTCAATGAAAGGGTAATCTTATCAATTTTAACACTCTTTTTTAAATTTGAGGGTGTTAAATACCTAATACATGATAAAATCAAACCTTTTGGGACAAAAGTAAAATTTAAGGATTAAAATAAAATTCTAAACAAACTATATGGACTATTCTTGAACTTTTTTCTGTATATATATATGGTTGGATCTCAAAGAGAAATTTCATAAACACGAAGTTATGGCATCAAAGCTTCTACTACTCGGTCTACTTATAAATCTTCTCATAGTAAAAGGTTTTCTCTTTTCCATTTTAATCAAAAACATTATTTATGTTTGCATTCATGTGTATGTATATGTATGTATAAGGCAAGGTTAAACTAAAAATGACAAATGATCTAAAAAATAGGATGCGTTTTCGGCCATTAGATCACCTTGATCTACGGTTATAAAAAGGGAAATGACATATTTTCCCTTTACTTAAAAACCAATTATTGACTATATGTTATCACCAGAATGATTCCTACGTTTTCAGACTTTTTCCGCTTTTTAACAGAACTATTCCTGTATGGGCGTATATATACGTGTTATAATTTTGTATAAGAAAGATAAATAACATTTTGGTGATTGTTTGAATATAGATGCACAATCAGTAGGCGTGTGCTATGGCCGAAATGGTTACGGTTTGCCCTCTGAAAGAGACGTGGTACGCCTCTACCAAAGGAACAACATAACCAGGATGCGGATCTACGATCCGCATCAACCTACTCTTGAAGCACTCAGAGGAACCAACATTGAACTCATGATCGGCGTCCCTAATGATCGTCTACAATCGCTCATCGATCAAAATGCTGCTAACACATGGGTTAGAGACAACATCCAAAGGTACCCCAATGTCAGGTTCAGATACATAGCCGTTGGAAACAATGTTGATCCAAATAACGGGAACAGTCGATATGTACCTTTCGTACTCCGTGCCATGCAAAATGTTCATAACGCGGTTAGAGCCGCAGGCCTAGGTAACCAAATAAAGGTGTCTACGGCAACCTACACCAGTCTTTTAAGGTCCTCGTTTCCACCAAGCATTGGTGCATTTCGTGACAACGTGCGAGGGTTTATCGAACCGATAATAAGATTTCTATCACAAAACAACCTGCCTATGTTTGCCAATATCTACCCCTATTATGCTAACCCGAATTCCAATCTCCCATTCGCGCTGTTCAATGCAACGCAACCAGTAGTGATTGACAACGGCGGTCGACAGTATTTCAACCTTTTTGATGCCATGTTAGACGCGCATTACGCGGCTCAAGCGCGCCTTGGTGGTGGGAACGTGGAGATTGTTGTGTCGGAGAGTGGGTGGCCTTCGAGTGGCGGTCCGGTAGCCACGATAGGAAATGCTGGAACTTATTATAGGAATTTGATTGCACATGTTAGAGGGACAAGGGGTACACCGTTGAAGCCTGGAAGATCTATAGAGACTTATTTGTTTGAAATGTTTGATGAAAACAGGAAACCTGGGATCGAGGTAGAGAGACATTTTGGGATCTTCACTCCGAATCAACAACCAAAGTATGGTCAACTAAGCTTCAATTAGCACCACTCAGCATTTGTGAAAATATAAGGATATAAAATAAAATGCTTCTGTATTGATCATATACAGAAACTCTAATAAAAAGTGTTTTATGGCTATTTAATATTTCATACAAGGAGTTTATTAGTTTTATGAATTTAAAAGAGAATGTTATTTTATATAAAGATATTAATATTTATATACTATAATATTTAATAAATATTAAAAGAGTTGATTATCAGAAAATTTGACGAAGTTATAGTTAAATTTCGAATGTGTTACAAAATTGAAATTATCTCAAACATGTTATTTAACCATTTTTTAATTAACTCTTAATATTAAAAAGGAAACAATTAAAACACAAACCGTCGATGGCCTAGTGGTCCCTGTAGTTTTCCCTCATTCAAGTGGTGCATGTTCAAATCCCACAAAGTTGGGTGTACGTACTTGTCGATAAAAAAAATTAAAACCCAAACCAACCCCTAACCGATTTCCCGTCATCTTCAAAGATGACGAAAACCAAGAAAAACATATTCAATTTTTATTCTTGTTAAACCTAAGAAAATACTTTTGTGTACTTTATGTAATTATTTGTAATTCATGTCTTGTATTATATAAATATATTTCTCTACCACAATTGGTGGTAAGATTTCCCAATCTCACATGGTATCAGCCTAATCGATCCAGGCCTCCCTCTCAATAATCTCGATCACCTTTTCTTCACCCTAATCTTGCCTCTTTCCTTGCTAATTGATACTATAAGAAATTCCCTTTTCTATGCTACAACTTGTCCTACTCTTGCTTCTTATGTTTTAAAGCAGGCTAAGTCTCAAGGTAAATTTGTTGAAACTACTTTGTATTGATTCGGGTGCTACAGCACGTATGACACCGACTACTAATTATGTGCACAAACCGGCTCCCTATTTAGGCAATGCCCGAGTAACCTTTGGCAATGGTAATATTCTTCCCATCTCACATACCGGACATTCACAGATTTTCAATAATCTTAAGTTACGTGATGTTTTGGTTATTCCTAATCTGACAAAGAATCTTTTGTCGATTAGCAAACTCACAACAGACAATATTGTGGACGTTTTATTTTCACAAACATTCTTTAATATTCAAGACAAAACAACCAAACAGGTCCTTGCCACAGGCAGATGTGAAAATGGGTATATGTCCTTAAAGATTAGCCACAAGCTCTAATGGCAGTTTCTGATTTCAGTAATCGGGCGTCGTTTTTAAGTGTGGCATAATAGATTGGGACATGTAGCCTTTCCTACTATTTCCTTGCTGACTAAGTCAGGTTGTCTTGCAGTTACATCAATCTTACCAAAACCTAGTGTTGGTTCACCTTGTCAGCTTGCAAAGGCACATCGTTTACCGTTTGAAATCAAAGAAAAACGAGTCTTCACATCCATTAGATTTAATCCACTGTGATTTATGGGGACTTGCTCCGGTTACAACTATTGATGGTTATCACTACTATGTTGTTTTTGTGGATGACTATTCTCGGTTCAGTTGGTTTTATCCACTAAAAGCAAAATCTGGATATTCTTCTGTCTTCACTTCATTCATGAAACTTGTTCAGACACAGTTTTTTAGGAAGATTAAAGTCTTCCAAAGCGATGGTGGCACATAATTTGTGAATCATACTGTTCGGAAACTTCTTGACGATAATGACACATTCCATCGATTGTCATGTCCATATACACCTCAACAGAATGGATGTGTGGAAAGGAAGCATCGATACATTGTTGAAACCGGTTTATCCATGTTGTTTAATTCTCTTGTTCCGGCTTCCTATTAGGCAGATGCTTTTAGTACTGTTGTCTACATTATCAATCGTTTGCCCACGACCGTATTGGAAGACAAGTCTCCGTTTGAGTTATTATTTTCTCAGGTACATGTTTATAGCAACTTTCGTATTTTTAGATGTCGAGTTCTCCCTTAACTAAGAGACTATGCATCCTATAAGCTTTCTCCACGAGGTCTTCCAAGCGTTTTTCTTGGGTATAGTCCACAGTACAAGGTTTATCGTTGTATTGATCCTACTACTTCTCAGGTTTATTTTACACATCACGCACGTTCTAATGAAACTTTCTGTCCCTTTGCCAGTAACAACTCCTTGACTGATCAGAATTAAATAGTTTTGACAACCTTTCTTGAAGATGCATCATCATTCGTTTCATCATCATCAATCCCGTCAAATGATGCTCACTCTTCCGGTTCTCCTCATGCATCTAGTGTGCCAAATACACCGTGCTCCATTTGTCATGATTTACCTTCCATCGATGAGCCCAGTTTAGCATCTCAATGCCAACCGAATGCTCCATCTACTGCCCGTGTTGATTCTGGACCCGCTCGTGTTGATGGTCTGTCTTCGACTCCAACTCAGCCACCTTATGTGTCTATGCAGCCATCTTCGGTACCTGTTTCAATGACTAATCTGCCCCCGACCACTACTTTCACTCATCCCATGGTTACTAGGGCGAAAGCCGGGTTTTTAAACCCCGTTTCAAGCGAATTTAGCGCACACAGAAAACCATTCATCACACTCCGCTTTATTCGCAACACATGATCCAAAGGGTTTCAAAACGGCTTCTAAAAATCCCAATTGGATGCTTGCTATGCATGAGGAGATGTCGGCACTTCGTCAAAATAATACATGGACGTTAGTACCTAGACCCAACAATGTTAATGTCGTTGGTTCCAAATGGGTTTATCAAACTAAGTAAAACTCAGATGGTTCTGTAGAATGATATAAAGCTCGTCTTGTTTCTTAGTGATTTACATAGATACTTGGATTGGATTATTCTCATACGTTCATCCCCGTCGTTAAAGCTTCCACGATACGTATTGTTTTGTCTTTAGCTGTGATCAGTCAGTGGAAACTTCACCAATTAGATATTAAAAATGTATTCTTGCATAGTCATCTCACTGAGACTGTTTATATGGAGCAACCTCCTGGTTCTGACTTATAAAATTCTCAGCATGTGTGTCTTATCAAAAAGGCCCGGTATGGTCTAAAACAAGCACCACGTGCTTGGTTTCGTCGTCTAAGTGCATTTATTTTACAAAATGGTTTTTCATGCAGTCGAGTAGATACATCGTTATTCATTTTTAAACGAGATACTTGCATCATGTATCTCTTGGTTTTATGTGGATGATCTAATCCTCACCGGTAGTCAAGAGAATATTATCAGTTCTTTTGTTGCTCGTCTTAACAAGGAGTTTGCCATAAAAGACCTTGTTGATTTAAACTACTTTCTTTGTCTTAAAGTTACTTACATGGACAATGGGTTATTTCTTAGTCAGTCAAAATATGCACACAACATTCTAGATCGGGCCACCTTGCTTGAATCAAAACCTGTTCATACACCGTAAACTCCACATGAGAGTTTTTCATCAACTGGTGAACCATTTTCTGATCCGACGTCATACAAATCTTTGATTGGGGCTCTACAATATTTAACGATTACACGCCCTGATATTCTTTCGTTGTTAATCAGTCGGTCAATTTCTGCAGGCTCCTATAGTTACTCATTATCAGCGTGTCAAACATATATTACGTTATGTCAACGACACAATTTCCTTTGGACTCAATTTCACAAAGCCTCACTCTACTGATATTTTGGGATATTCTGATGCTGACTAGGCCCGTTGTATTGAAACGAGGCGATCCACCTATGGTTATTCGATCTTTCTAGGTGGAAATTTGGTTTCTTGGAGTGCAAAGAAACAACCTACTGTATCTCATTCTAGCTGTGAATCAGAATTTCGAGCCATGGATAATACCACTGCAGAAATTGTTTGGATTACTCACTTGTTACGTGAGCTTCATGCTTTGCCACCCGATCGACCTACACTTTTGTGTGATAATCGTGGTGCCCTATTTATGACTCAAAATCCAGTCTCCCATAAATGAGCAAAGCACATTGACCTGGATTAGGGAACTGGTTTCTTAGGGGAAGTTGCATACATAGTTTATTCCTACCAAGCTTCAGGTGGCAGATAATTTCACCAAAAGTCTTTCGCGTGCTCAGTTTGTTCATTTTCGTGTCATGCTTCGCTTAGGTCCACCACCGTTTCACTTGAGGGTGATGTTAAACCTAAGTAAACACTTTTGTGTACTATGTGTAATTATTTGTAATTCATGTACTTGATGTTAAACCTAATCTTTAATATTCAAGACAAAATAACTAAACAGGTCCTTGCCACAGGCAGATGTGAAAATGGGTATATGTCCTTAAAGATTGGCCACAAGCTCTAATGGCAGTTTCTGATTTCCGTAATCGCGCGTCGTTGGAAGTGTGGCATAATAGTTTAGGACATGTAGCCTTTCCTATTGTTTCCTAGCTGACTAAGTCAGGTTGTCTTGCAGTTACACCAATCTTGCCAAAACCTAGTGTTGGTTCACCTTGTCAGCTTGCAAAGGCACATCGTTTACCGTTTGAAATCAATGAAAAACGAGTCTTCACATCCATTAGATTTAATCCATCGTTTGTCATGTCTATATACACTTTAACAGAATGGACGTGCGGAAAGGAAGCATCGACACATTGTTGAAACCGGTTTATCCATGTTGTTTAATGCTCATGTTCCAGCTTCCTATTGGGTAGATGCTTTTAGTACTGCTGTTTACATTGTTAATCGTTTGCCCACTACCGTATTGGTAGACAAGTCTCCGTTTAAGTTACTATTTTCTCAGGTACATGTTTATAGCAGCTTTCGTATTTTTGGATGTCGAGTTTTCCCTTAACTAAGAGACTATGCAGCCTATAAGCTTTCTCCATGAGGTCTTCCATGCGTTTTTCTTAGGTATAGTCCACAGTACAAGGGTTATCGTTGTCTTGATCCTACTACTTCTCGGGTTTATTTTACACATCACACACGTTTTAATGAAACTTGCTTTCTCTTTGCAAGTAACAACTCCTTGACTGATCATAATTAAATAGTTTTGACAACCTTTCTTGAAGATGCATCATCATTCGTTTCATCATTAGCAATCCCGTCAAGTGATGCTCACTCTTCTGGTTCTCCTCATGCATCTAGTGTGCCAAATACATAGTGCTCCATTTGTCATGATTTACCTTCCATCGGTGAGCCTAGTTTAGCATCTCAATGTCAACCGAATGCTCCATCTACTACCCGTGTTGATAGTGGACCCGCCCGTGTTGATTCTGGACCCGTCCGTGTTGATGGTCTGTCTTCGACTCCAACTCAGCCACCTTATGTGTCTATGCTGCCATCTTCGGTACCTGTTTCAACGACTAATCTGCCCCCGACCACTACTTCCACTCATCCCATGGTTACTAGGGCGAAAACCAGGTTTTTAAACCCCGTTATCAAGCGGATTTGGCACACACAGAAAACCATTCATTACACTCCGCTTTATTCGCAGCACATGATCCAAAGGGTTTCAAAACGGCTTCTAAAAATTCCAATTGGATGCTTGCTATGCATGAGATGTCGGCACTTCGTCAAAATAGTTATTTCCAACATGATCTTAAGCTCAATAGCCATACTTTTTAATTCGGTTATGGTTAAAATTAACCGAGTAACCATATTCATATTCGGTTTGGTTTGGTTTTTTTTTTCATTTTGGTCCGGTTTGTTTAATTGGTTTCTTTGGAGATTTCCAACATGATCGTACACCCCCTGGATGTGTAGGTCCTCATGGCACTTTTACAGATCGTTCTCGCGATAAGACGTGTCGTTAACTCGAAGTGCGGAATCCAACGAATCAACGATTGCATACACAAAAGATAATACAGACAATCAAGTAAATAACATTCACAATTGTATTCCAATTCTCAATAGAGTTACGTTAGTACCTAGACCCAACAATGTTGATTTCGTTGGTTCCAAATTGGTTAATCGAACTAAGTACAACTCACTGTAGAATGATATAAACTCGCCTTGTTGCTTAGGTATTTACACAGATACCTGGATTAGATTATTCTCATACGTTCAGCCCCGTCGTTAAAGCTTCCACGATACGTATTGTTTTATCTTTATCTTTGATCAGTCAGTGGAAACTTCACCAACTAGATGTTAAAAATGCCTTCTTGCATAGTCATCTCACTAAGACTGTTTATATGGAGCAACCTCCTGGTTTTTCTGACTTATAAAATCCTAAGCATGTGTGTCTAATAAAAAAGGCCCGGTATGGTCTAAAACAAGCACCACGTGCTTGGTTTCATCGTCTAAGTGCATTTCTTTTACAAAATGGTTTTCCTGCAGTCGAGTAGATACATCGTTATTCGTTTTTAAACGAGATACTTGCATCATGTATCTCTTGGTTTATGTGGATGCTCTAATCCTCACTGGTAATCAAGAGAATATTATCAGTTCTTTTGTTGCTCGTCTCAACAAGGAGTTTGCCATAAAAGACCTTGGTGATTTAAACTACTTTCTCAGTCTTGAAGTTACCTACATGGACAATGGGTTATTTCTTAGTCAGTCAAAGTATGCATATGACATTCTAGATCAGGCCACCTTGCTTGAATAAAAACCTGTTCATACACCATTAACTCCACATGAGAGTTTTTCATCAACTGGTGAACCATTTTCTGATCCGACTTCATACAGATCTTTGATTTGGGCTCTACAATATTTAACCATTACACGCCCTGATATTCTTTTGCTGTTAATCAGGTCAGTCAATTTCTGCAGGCTCCTATAGTTACTCATTATCAGCGTTTCAAACGTATATTATGTTATGTCAAAGGCACAATTTCCTTTGGACTCAATTTCATAAAGCCTCACTCTACTGATATTTTGGGATATTCTGATGCTGACTAGGCCCGTTGTATTGAAACAGGGCAATCCACCTATGGTTATTCGATCTTTCTAGGTGGAAATTTGGTTTCTTGTAGTGCAAAGAAACAACCTATTGTATCTCATTCTAACTGTATATCAGAATTTGAGCCATGGATAATACCACTGCAGAAATTGTTTGGATTACTCACTTGTTACGTGAGCTTCATGCTTTGCCACCCGATCGAGTTACACTTTTGTGTGATAATCGTAGTGCCCTGTTTATGACTCAAAATCCAGTCTCCCATAAACGAGCAAAGCACATTGACCTGGATTATCATTTCACTTGGGAGCTGGTTTATTCGGGGAAGTTGCATACTAAGTTTGTTCCTACCAAGCTTCAGGTGGCAGATAATTTCACCAAAAGTCTTCCGCGTGCTCAGTTTGTTTATTTTCGTGCCATGCTTCACTTAGGTCCACCACGGTATCGCTTGAGGAGATGTTAAACATAAGTAAATACTTTTGTGTATTTTATGTAATTATTTGTTATTCATGTACTTGTATTGTAACATTGGTTTATATAAATATATTTCTCTACCACAATTGGTGGTAAGATTTTCCAATCTCACAGTTCTATTAAATTCACATGAAGATCTTGTTCTACTTTGAATATATACATGATTAATATGATTTAATCTTTGAATTACATTTCATTAATCTTATTGTTAGCAATAATAATTATTACATGGGTTAAAAGTCCTATTTCTTACTGAACGAGAATAACAGTTTAATCAGTTTTCCAAAAATATACATTCCTGGTTTAATCTCTTATTTATTACTACATGCTAAAACAAAATGAAATGTACAATAACAGCCTTTCATTGGTTGCTCTGGGCTATGTGTCAATGTATGGTTGGCGCAATTTTTTTTTATTATTTAAACCGAAAATTCTATAAGATAAAATACCTATTGCTGAAAACTTAAACACAAAGTAGGCTGGGTAGGATTAGTTCAAGCGTCCACTACATACACTATTGGGGCGTCCACCCATGTTCGATCCCTGAGGTGGATAATTTTTTTTAGCATTATTTTTTTTTATTTTTTCGTTTCACAGTTTTTTTTTCGTTCGTTTTAACGTTTTGTTTTACTACCCCAATGTGTTTCACGTAACTTTCTCTGAGTCATCCACGTGTCTTTTTTTTTTCTAATTTCCGTTTTCACCTGTTCTATTATATATAATTTGCGCTTTTAACCCGCTTACTTTTCTATTAATATCGTTTTCCTATAATAGTTGTCATCCGTTAAGTTAAAAAAAGGAAAACGTGGCTTATTTTAGTTTTATTTTTTGAACTTTCAAGTATACTTTTTTTTTAAACGGAGTCGTATTGAAAATCGAGAATGTTTTTTTAACCCGACGTTGTAGCGTGCGACGTTAACGTTGAGTAATCGTTACAAACCCAAACGCTTAAGAGCGGAAAATATCGTTGTCGGTCATTTGGTTTCATTGTAACCGATATTCGTTGTCGCTTTTATGGTTTTCAACGAGTGGAACCGACAACGAACAAGCTCCTGCCACGTAATGCGGGGAAAAAACAACCACACTCCCGCCGCGATTTGTAGATATTATTTTGTTTACAGCCCTTATAATATGTATAATATATGTTTTTAACACGTTTCATTTTGTACTAATTTTGTTTTTTCTTTTATAAGCTTCATTGCTTACCTTCTTTAAAAAAATTGGCATGCGTGGCTGTTTTTTTTTATCTTTTTCTTTTGAACATTCTATAATTTATTTTTAAAACGTGTTGTGAGCGAACAACATCTTTAGCGATTGCGGTATATCAAGCGCCCGAACCATTTAGTTGCCGTGACAAACCTACCCGCTTATGAGCGAACAACATCTTTAGCGATGTTGTTTTCATCGTATCATGTATCGGCCGGTGTTCACTTTTATGGTTTTTTATGAGTCGTAGCGATGATGACCAAACTCATGTTACGCTATGCGGAGGAAAAATGAGCGCGCTCCCCCGCGAAGCGCTGGGTAAAAATAATAGTTTAAGAACAATAATAATAATTCTTTTTATAATAATATACATTAAAGTATACAACCATATAATTTCTAAAGTACATACGTTTTAAAAAAAAATCTAAATTTTAATTATGATATCACTTATCATAATAATATCTTAAAATGTAAATAATTAATACTTTAAGTTTTATAAACTAAATATTCATACGACAAAAATGGGTTTTGATAACTGTGAGCAGAAAGAGAGGCATGAGTTTGCGTTTCCTGTCACTGGAGCCTATAATCTGTTTAAATTAAATATATGAAATGTCGAATCTTCTTCTTCAATCATAAACTCAGGTCACCGAAAATCCAATTATAAATGGGGATGGAGTTTTAGGGTTTAGAGGGGTTCAAACAATTGAAGAAGAGGATTAAATGGGAACTAAACTATTAAAGGGTTTATATTCCTAGTTTAAAAACACACCTTAATTTATCTATTTTAACCGCTTATAAATTCCAAAAATCATTTACTCAACAAATTTAATTAGTTTTATACTCGTCCGGTGGCCGAGTACTTTAATGTCATAATATCATCACTATATTGAATTGCATTCTAAACAAAAACATTTTTGTTTAAGACCAAAGTAGCCAATAAATGACCGACTACAGTAAAACAACCGAGTATCGCAATGTACTTTAAAAAAAACTAAAAACCAATATTTCTTTATTTTGTCTTTTACATACGCACTCCAAAACAACAAATCTAAAATTCAAATTACAAATAACAATCAAACGGTATTATCGCTTGCTATTAAAGGCATATTATAAAAAAAACTTCTCTATACAACATTCCTCATTAGTTTTGTTACACTTTCCCTTACAACTTGTTTAATTCATATTGCAGAGGCATATTGGAGCTGGCTAATTCAATACTTGATCGAGCCAGATATCTGTACATTCCTTGACCTTTAGCTGGCTTCCAACAGGAGATTCTCCTGCTATTTCCTTCAGTGGCAGCATCATGATAGCAAAGCCTTAGCTTCAATAAAAACCACAAGGTCCACACTAAAAGCTGATAACCTGTTTCACATGTTAAACAAAACAGGAGAAGATCATTCAAATCAAAACTGTCCCTAATAATCTGCAACCACCACTTGGAATGCATATGCTTTAGGTTCTTGCCACTCTCACCACAATTCATATGCTCACCCCTCATCCTCCATGTAGTTCCAACCCATTCCCTTTGATCCCTACCCCCAAGGTCTCCAAATGGAGAAAAGTCAATAGACTCAAATAAAAAATTGAATACACAGGGTTTTCTTGCCATAGGAGGGTCAGAAAGGTGTTACCATTATCCAAGTAAATGTACTCACGTGGCCGCTTAGAGAAAATGGTAGATTACTGTTAAGTGATTAATAGTTAGCACCCTTTTGACTCTTTGAGGGCAAATAGCATAGGTTCAGTACTAAATAGGGTTGATTTCACAAAAAAAGAGAACCAACTTTCTAATTTTTTTTTAAATAAATAGGGTTTTAATTGCATATGTTGCAATTCATGAAACTCAAATGAGGTTCAAGTGAAATAAACATACTCTCTCAACTCAGGACAATAACTTTTTGATTTAAAAATAGGCCGGAGCCCTTCAGCTGCGCACTCTGCTGCTTCATAAGGTTCATAATTTGATAGAGGCGGGTCTCTTCAAGCATCTGTAACGATATAAACAAATGGTTAAAATTTTATTGCTTTATACTGATCACCACAACTTTTATTATAGCATCAGATCAATTACCTGGTATAATATCATTGCAAAAGAGAACACATCGACTTTCTGAGCATATTTGCGGTGCTTAAAGACTTCAGGAGCCATATAATGATCTTTGGTTGTATGTCATGAAAAAATGAAAAAGAAAATCAAAAGGGCATAATGACTTAGCTAATTTTTCAAGCTACAAAACTCGCTAGCAAAAGTGAATTTAGGTTATAGAAAATTAAACATAGAGCTTCCTGTTTCGCCAGTCATTTTGTAGACATCATTAGAATTCTGAACCCTGATTAGTTTGCTTAGTCCAAAGTCACCAACTTTTGGATGAATCTTGATAATTTTTTGGTAGAATCATGATGAATTTTTTGATGAATCATGTACCACTAATTTAGATATGTTTATTAACTATTGACATCATTGGATACTTAATGTATTAGACTTGTTCATTTGTGTTTATTTATATTTTTTCATTTAAATTCATTTGTGTTCATTTACATTCGTTTGTGTTCGTTTACGGTCATGAAATGTTCATTTAGATTATTAATGAACAAACACGAACATATTTATTTTATAAATGAATGAACATGAACAAAAAAATTCATTCAGTTAATTGTTCGTGTTCGGTTAAAATTAAATGGAAGAACATGAACATGCCCCCGTTTGTATTCGTTATGTTCGTTTTCAGGTCTAGTGGAGGAGGTTAACGTCACGTATTCATTCGGTTCGTTTCCCCATTGAAAAGTCTTGTATTCAATAGTTTGATGATATGATTTCAGCCGTATTTAACGATATGAAAGATATTTTCAATAAAATTGAAAAAAAAATTAATTAAAACTCCTAATAAAATTACAAAAATAAAAGAATTAGCAAAAATTTTCTTTAATTAGAAAAACAAAAACCAAATTCACTCGCTTAACAGGATAGACTCGAATTATTAGTTCTGTTGGAATAACTGGGTCACGATTAGATTTATCGTAAACCTCTAGTGATGATGTATAGATCGATGAAATGGAATCTACTAACCACTTTTCTTGCTAAAATGAAATCAAAACAAAGAACAATTAAGAAATCCTAATCATACACCAAATGATTGTGATCTTTATTAATGAATGTATAAAACAGTAACTATAAACCAATAAAGTTTATCATTAGGTTTACTTTAAATCTCTAGTGATGTATTGATCGATGAAAAGGAATCTACTAACCCCTTTTCTTGTTGAAATGAAATCAAATCAAAGAACAATTAAGAAATCCTAATCACCCACAAAACTATTGTGATCTTTATTTATGGATGTATAAAACAGTAACTATAAACCAAGAAAGTTCACCATTAGGTTTACCGTAAACCTCTCGTTATGTATTGATCAATAAAAGAGAATCTACTAACCACTTTTCTAGTTGAAATGAAGTCAAATCAAAGAGCAATTAAGAAATCCTAATCACACACCAAATGATTGTGATATTTATTCATGAATGTATACTTGCATGAATGTATAAAACAGTAACTATAAACCAAAAAAGTTCACCATTATGTTTACCATAAACCTCTCGTTATGTATTGATCGATAAATTGGAATCTACTAACCACTTTTCTGGTTGAAATGAAATGAAATCAAATAACAAATAAGAAATCCTAATCATACACCAAATCATTGTGATCTTTATTCATGAATGTATAATTGTATGAATGTATAAAACAGTAACTATAAACCAAGAAAGTTTAAGATTAGGTTTATCGTAAACCTCTACGGATGTATTGATCGATGAAATAGAATCTACTAACCATTTTTCTTGCTAAAATGAAATCAAATCAAAGAACAATTATGAAATCGTAATCACACGCCAAACGATTGTGATCTTTATTCATGAATGTATAATTGCAAAAATGTATAAAACAGTAACTATAAAAAAAAGAAAGTTCACCATTAGGTTTACCGTAAACCTCATATGATGTATTGATTAATGAAATAGAATCAACTAACCACTTTTCTGGTTGAAATTAAATAAAATCAAAAAACAATTAAGAAATCCTAATCCCACACCTAATGATTGTGATCTTTATTCATGAATGTATAATTGTATGAATGTATAAAACAGTAACTATACACCAAGAAAGTTCACGATTAGGTTCACCGTAAACCTTGAAAAGTCTAGTTTTCCTCTCATATGTTTTGTTTTTGTTATGAAATGTATTGATTGATGAAGTGAAATCTGCTAACCACTTATCTTGTTGAAATGAAATGAAATCAAAGAACAATTAAGAAATCCTAATCACACACCAAACGATTGTGATATTTATTCATGAATGTATAATTGCATGAATGTATAAAACAGTTACTATAGACCAAGAAAGTTCAAGATTAGGTTTACCTTAAACCTCTAGTGATCTATTGATCGATGAAATGGAATCTACTAGTCATTTTTCTTGTTGAAATGAAATCAAATCGAAGAACAATTAAGAAATCGCAATCACACACCAAACGATTGTGATCTTTATTCATGAATGTATAATTGCAAGAATGTATAAAACAGTAACTATAAAAAAAAGAAAGTTCACCATTAGGTTTACCGTAAACCTCATGTGATGTATTGATCAATGAAATAGAATCAACTAACCACTTTTCTGGTTGAAATGAAATAAAATCAAAGAACAATTAAGAAATCCTAATCACACACCTAATGATTGTGATCTTTATTCATGAATGTATAATTGTATGAATGTATAAAACAGTAACTATGCACCAAGAAAGTTCACGATTAGGTTCACCGTAAACCTCGAAAAGTCTAGTTTTCCTCTCATATGTTTTGTTTTTGTTATGAAATGTATTGATCGATGAAATGAAATCTGCTAACCACTTATCTTGCTGAAATGAAATGAAATCAAAGAACAATTAAGAAATCCTAATCACACACCAAACGATTGTGATATTTATTCAAGAATGTATAATTGCATGAATGTATAAAACAGTTACTATAGACCAAGAAAGTTCAAGATTAGGTTTACCTTAAACCTCTAGTGATGTATTGATCGATGAAATGGAATCTACTAGTCTTTTTTCTTGTTGAAATGAAATCAAATCGAAGAACAATTAAGAAATCCTTATCACGCACCAAACGATTGTGATCTTTATTCATGAATGTATAATTGCAAGAATGTATAAAACAATAACTATAAACCAAGAAAGTTCACGATTAGGTCTAGTGTATACCTCTCTGGTGATGTATTAATCTATGAAATGGAATTTACTAACCACTTTTCTTGTTGAAATGAAATCAAATAAAAGGAAAAATAAGAAATCCTAATTACACGCTAAACGATTGTGATCTTTATTCATGAATGTATAAAACAATAACTATAGACCAAGAAAGTTCTCAATTATATCCGCCATGTTTACAACTTAGGTGGATGGACTATTCTTCCCAAAACTTATCGTTTCGCAAAAGAATTCAATTATGCATAATTTACGCTTTCCATTTTGGTCAATTATTTCTATGTTTGCATTCCTCGAAAAATTTTGGTTATTGGTCCTCATTGTTTCCATCATTTATAGGGCCGCGTTATATAACAAAACTAGCTTAGAACCCGTTTAATACACCCGGGTGAAAAATATCAATACATAAAATTTTTAAATCTTTATGTATATATTTTGTAGGTATAAAAATGTTTTACATATAATAAGGATAGAAAATAAAATTCAAAATATGTAAAAATTAGTATATAATTGGGTTTCAAAAATACGTTAATTACTATTTAGTATAATTTGACATTCATTACTATTTGATTGAAACAGAAATATTATATAATTAGATTTTAAAGTTTATTATAATAAGGGATAATTTAAAATAAATGTATTTTATTAGTATAATTAGTATTTTCTTTAAAAATATATTATTATTATTATTAAAAGATAAAATATGTATTTAATAAGAGAGATATGTGGGAAAAAATGATGAGAATGAATGTGCAGGCGACACGTGGCATGAAAAACCTTTATTTATTAAATAGTATATATATAGATATCATCAACGTCAATTTCTTTTCGGTTCACACACTTCAATTTTCACTAAATAATATTAATAATAACCTAATAATTTTAATAAATATAAATTCAATGCTAGTAAATGTTTCAATGGTTTTAAACAAGTAATTAAATGTAATTATATAAATAATATTCTAGTAGGTTAGAAATTTTAAAATATAAATAATTAATCATAATTTCTGTGACATTTTTGGTATTATTCCCGCTTTTATATTATGTATTCTGTAAACATTTTCTATCCAATGGAATGCAAGTGGTTTTATTTAAAATTTTGTACAAGTATATATAAATATATATATATATATATATATAATTTAAGGATTTAAAATAAATAAAATTTTATAAGTTTTAAACTTATATAAAATTTTATACAAAAAAAAAATCTCTAAAGGGTTCATTTATAAATAATATAACCTATTCAAATAAAATAAATAACTTTTATAAAAATATTTATGATAATAATAAATAATATAAGTTATAAAATATAATTGAAATTAAAAAAAAATTTAATTAATTACTTTTATAAAAGATAAGGGGGCTGTTTTGAAATTTTCCAAACTAAAAGGTTTTAAACCAAAAACCGGTTAAGGGACCAAACATGGCCAAATCAAACCTCAGGGACCCATCCGTAATTATCTCAGGGGATACTTTGATTCAAAAAAAAACTCCAGGGACCAAGGTTGCCAATTCTCAATTCGCAATTCCGGTCACCTTCCCCATTGTCCGACGGTCCGAGCTTTTCTCCGGCGACTCCTCGACACGACTGTCCCCTACACCTCGACAGCCGAATTTTGTCTCTCTGGCCTCGTCTCTCCCACGCGAACAAAAGGCCTCGACCAATTGGTCTCCCCAACATCCGGATCGTCTGATCCTGTTGGTGGCCGAGAACGACGCACGAATTCAAGCCCGACAGGCAATCTCCACGCGTGCTTGATACCTCGTTAGCTTCGTTTCGTCCAGACGAATGCTCAATTTCACGATTAACCATAAGGTTTGAGCTCGGCTATAAAAAGCCATCTTCAGACCTGCACGAGCTCCCTACCCCTCTTCTACCCACCCTCACTCCAAATTGAAGGCACCATTGCATTCATTGTCTCTGAGTGAAGCTTTGACCAGAATATCAGGGCCTAATTCCATCCCGAAACATGAAATCACGATCTTGGTATTTTCGGACCAAAAGCCTGTCGACCAGACCCTTCGCGACCAGGTTCGAGCCTCAAATTCGTTCAGTTATCTTCTGTTACCGTCAGGCAAACTATCCTAATCGAAATCCCGGCAATAAACCGTCGATTACCGGGCAAACCAATGTCCTCGGACACGGTTTACCGGTTGCCGAAGACCAGCGACCAGTTCGTAGTTGTATGTTATTAATTAAATGGTACACACATAACCGGCGATGGGCAGTAGCCCGGCTGGTTATGCGTGTGTGTGTTTGTGCTGTAGGTCGCGGGTTCGATCCCGGTTGGCCTTCGGCCCAAACTTTTTATTTCTGTTTTTATTTTATTTTTAATTATTTATTTTAACTTATTTTAATATTCTTTTTATACAATAAAAACTAAACGAGTCGGCTTACTCGTTCGTTTATTTTAAAATCGATTAAACAAATTTTTATGCATATTTAACCCACCCAAATTTTTATAAAATAATAAACCCTATATTTTTATAAACTCGTTAAAATAAATTTTAATATGGAAACTTTTCTTTTTATTTAAATACAATAAACATAATAACAAATTATGTAAAATAAATTTTAATATATGTTAGTAATAACATAATTGGATAAATAGAAACTTTTCTTTTTATTATTAGAAACATCTCTTTTCCATTTCTATTTACCCAGTTCATATCTTTGTTTCGTGTGTTCCCCGGAGGAATTCGATATCTTCAATCTCGGGATACCACCTAAATAACTATAACTGCGGCAAGAGAGTCAAATATAAATACAATAAACATAATAACCAATTTATTTAAAATATAATATTTTAACAAGATTGAAATATATATATATATATATATATATTTTTGATGTTAAGTTTTACAAAACCATTATCATCTTTTTACCATGCTTTATACAAATAAATGTTAAGAAATATTGTTGAAAACCTATACATATTTAAATACGAATTCGCACATACAAAACATACAATAATACCTATTATTCCACATAGGGATTCAACGTGCTTAGTTCTCAACGTGCTTATCACCCGTACTCGTGGATTAAAACATCCGCTAGCCAGGTGAGTTACATAGCCCCTGTTTTACATTTTTTCGCATTTTGGGGTGAAACATTATACATGCTACTCACTTTGTTTATACGTGTTATACATGTGGACTATATGTTTATTATCTTGGGTGTACATACATTTAAACACAAGAAAACCAACAGTAATATTAATAGATCTATTGTGCCTGACCGGCCCACCCGGTTAGGGTGTTTATTACTGCATACTCGGATATAGCCGCGTGTTATATTCAAACATACCGGATATAGTGGCTAACTATATTCAAACATACCGGACTTAGCTGTTGTGCTATGTTCAAGCGCGTCAAACAAGGTTTGAATTGTGATTAGATAAATGATACACCATATATATACTATGTTTAATAAGATAAACAATGAGTTGCAAAACGTTTTTATCTACTACTTATCGGAACTACAAAACCTATGTACTCACCAACTTTTTAGTTGACACTTTATTTAAATAATGTTTCAGGTTTGGATATGTGATTGCTTGCTGAAGATTTCTCCACTTAAGAACTATGGACCTAGTTAAATAAATCAATGTTTTGAACTAGACTAGGTTATTTGAAATGTATTGTATTTGGATCTTTGTTGTCTTCAAATTTAATTAATGAATTATGCAACTTTTTAGTTATCATGTGCTTTTGAACAATCATTCCATTGTCCGCCTCGATGATTCCGCCATCGGTCGGGGTGTGACAGATTGGTATCAGAGCCATGGTTATAGGGAATTAGGTTATTAGACACAATGACCTAGACTATAACCCTAGGACTCCCTTTTATGTGTTATGTGCTAAATGATTAATTGCTATGTGAATTATTTGTAGTTAGGTATTATTTGAATTTTTCCCAAGTTTGGTACATGAGACTTATACATACAAGGCTTAAATACATGATACATACTTTACATACACATTTGACAAACAAACTTATGCAAACAAATACACTACCCATCCTTATCCATACTCTTTCCTAATCCATATTAATTGCAACATTCCTACACATTTTATACTCATAGACTCTCAAGTCTGTTAAAATCTTGAAAATCTCGTCAACGACTTAATTTCTTGAAACCAGTAAAGGACACGTGCAATCTGGAAGGGTGACACCTGTACATTGGGTTTTCTGTCTAGGAAAGCATTTCGTATAAATCCAAATAAACGGACCCGTATGCTTTCCTGGGATTTCCTGAAGTGAGTGTTTACCTATAGGCTAAAGCATGTCTCTTTGAAAATTTTAAGGAATTATTTAACGTTGATAAGTCAATGTATTCGCAAAGATACGATCCGAACTTAAACTCAAAATTTGGGGACATTATAGCAAGATAGGAAGAACTAGACGAACATGTAAAGCAAATCATTATTACGGGTGCACACGTAATAACAATTTGTAGTGCATGCAAGTCCCGTCAATTCCTATTACGCGAATAATGATCTATAACATCATGTTCTATCCGGAATAGATGGCTTAGTTCCCCCCCATCAACTTTGAATAAATACACATGCACTGGCACGCGTCATAATGAATCCCGCTTTTCTGCTTACATTATTTCCCACTATAATTCATATATATCCATCTTATCTAAAATATCATTGTCTTTTCTTATGGTGTTAGAATGCCTCCTCGACGTGCAAACTCTAGCACTTCCAACCCGGATCTTGCTACTCTTCTTGCTCAGCTGGTAGGGCAAATGACCCAAGCCAATAACAACAGTGACGGATCTCACAACATCCAAGGAAATGGTGGTACCAACCTGCCCCAATGCACGTTTAAGCACTTTAACTCATGCAATCCTACAAAATTTTTCGGGACTGAAGGTGCTACCGGCCTACTACAATGGTTTGAAAGCATGGAAAGCACATTCCTAAATAGTGACTGTCCCGATAATCTTCGGGTTCGCTATGCCACAAGTGTACTTCAAAAGAGAGCCCTCACCTGGTGGAACGGTGAGAAACGCACTCGTGGTGTCGAGGTTGCTACATCTTTATCTTGGGATGATCTGAAGAAAGCCATGACTGATGAATTATGTCCTCGGAATGAAATGAGGAAGCTCGAGACTGAGTTCTGGGATCTTGCCCAAGACAGCGGGGATAATCTGGCTTACACCACCCGGTTTCAAGAGCTAAGTCTGTTGGTGCCTCATATGATCACTCCCCTTGCACGGGGAATTGAAAAATACATAGGCGGGCTGCCTATGCAAATTCAAGATGCTGTGTTAGGAAGCAATCCTCCTACACTTGAAGCTGCTATCCGTTTATCTGCTACACTATCCGACAACCATGTCAAGGCCGGAACCTTATCAAGAAAGGGTTCAAAGAAGGTTGTTTCTACTCTTGCGGCCGTCAAGGA
The DNA here is from genome assembly GCA_023525975.1 of Smallanthus sonchifolius. Taxonomy (NCBI): domain Eukaryota; kingdom Viridiplantae; phylum Streptophyta; class Magnoliopsida; order Asterales; family Asteraceae; genus Smallanthus; species Smallanthus sonchifolius. Next base: position 75,698,672 of record CM042037.1, read on the forward strand.
TGTAAAACCTGAGTCTTCTAACCGCAACAAGAAATGAAAGGGTCGAAACTTCGCAGCCGTAACTCCCGCTGTACCTGCTATTCAAGCGGCCCCTTTGGGTCAAAACCCGAAACCTTATCTAGGCTCGAATCCCCAATGCTAGACATGCAAGTACCATCATCCTGCCAACTTACCATGCCGATTATGTTCAAGCTGCGGACGATATGGACACGTGGTCACTACTTGCCGTACCCGTCCTCCCATCCATCAAGCTGCTCCAGCCAACCGTCCCATCTATCCGGCACCTCTCAATGGTCGGGCATGTTACGAAAGTGGAGACCCAAACCATTTCCGTGACTGATGCCCAAAACTTCATCATCAAGGTGGTCCTCAAGGACGAGCATTTAATATAAACGCTAATGAGGCTCAAGCAAACAACGACGTGATAAACGGTACGTTTCTCGTAAACAATCATTATGCATCCATTTTATTTGATACCGGTGCCGATAGGAGTTTTATGTCTCTTGCCTTTGAATCTCGACTTACTAAACAAAGAACGAAACTTGACAATTCTTATTCCGTATAAATTATGTTATCCGCGACTGCAATCTCGAGCTTAATAGTCATGAATTCTCCGTTGATCTCCTTCCAATGCAATTGGGAAGCTTCGATATTATAATCGGCATGGACTGGTTATCCAAGCACCATGCCGAGGTTATTTGCTACGAAAAGTGCATTCGTATACCTCTCCCTTCGGGTGACACGTTAGTTATTTTCGGTGAAAAACCGTGTCGTGGTCTTCAACTCATGTCTTGCACATTAGCACAAAAGTACTTGCGGAAAAAGTACGTTGCTTTCTTGGCCCACATAGTTGACACGAAAGACAAGGGTAAGAAATTGCAAGATATTCCGATCATTCGAGACTTTCCCGAGATATTCCCCAAGGATTTACCCGGTCTTCCTCCTCCTAGACAAGTGGAGTTTCGTATTGACCTTGTGCCTGGAGCAACTCCCGTGGCAAAAGCTCCCTATCGTCTTGCACCTTTCGAAATGCAAGAACTCGCAAGTCAATTACAAGAACTCTCATCCAAAGGATTCATCCGACCAAGCCATTCACCTTGGGGTGCTCCCATGCTGTTTGTAAAGAAAAAGGATGGATTGTTTTGAATGTGCATTAATTATCGTGAACTCAACAAGCTTACAATCAAGAACCGTTATCCTTTACCCCGTATCGACGACCTTTTCGATCAGCTTCAAGGTTCAACATGCTTCTCCAAGATTAACCTTCGTTCCGGGTACCATCAACTTCGTGTTCTCGATGAAGACATTCCGAAGACTGCCTTTCGGACTAGATATGGTCACTACGAGTTCATGGTCGTGCCCTTCGGTTTGACTAATGCACCTGCAGTCTTCATGGACCTCATGAACCGTGTATGTAAACCTTATTTGGACAAGTTTGTGATCGTTTTCATTGACGACATTCTCATCTATTCTAAAATGAAAGCGGAGCATGAACAACATCTTCGTTTGATTTTGGAACTCTTGAAGAAAGAACAACTATACGCCAAGTTCTTCAAGTGTGAATTCTGGCTAAAGGAAGTTCAATTTTTGGGACACATAGTCAACGATAAGGGAATTCATGTGGACCCGGCAAAGATCGAGGCGATAAAGAATTGGAGTACTCCTAAGACTCCTACCGAGATTCGTTCATTCCTTGGACTAGCAGGTTACTATCGTCGCTTCATCCCAAATTTCTCCAAGATCGCGTTTCGCTCACTGCCTTGACTCATAAAGGTAAATCTTACGAGTGGGGACCCAAGCAAGAGGAAGCTTTTCAAACTCTCAAGCACAAGCTCTGCAATGCTCCTATTCTAACACTTCCTAGTGGTAATGACGACTTTGTCGTTTATTGTGATGCATCCAACCAAGGTCTTGGTTGTGTTCTAATGCAACGTGGCTAAGTAATTGCATACGCATCACGTCAGCTCAAAATCCATGAGAAGAACTATACGACCCATGATCTCGAGCTTGGTGCTGTCGTTTTCGCCTTGAAAATTTGGAGACACTATCTTTATGGCACCAAATGCGTGGTTCACCGACCACAAAAGTCTCCAACATATTTTCAATCAAAAAGAGCTTAATATGAGGCAACGACGATGGGTTGAACTTCTTAACGACTACGACTGTGAGATTCGCTACCACCCCGGCAAGGCAAATGTTGTAGCCGACGCCTTGAGTCGTAAAGAACGTAGCATGCTTCATAGTGTTTGTATTCATAACGATATCCAAGTCCGTATTCTTCAAGCACAACACACCTCGGTTACCGAGGGAAACATGTATCAAGAGATGGCATGTGGTGTAGAACTCTTGCTAGAAACCAGAGCCAACGATCTATTATATTACTTGGACCGTATCTGGGTTCCCGATCGCGACGACCTTCGTATATTTTTGATGAACGAGTCCCACAAAACTCGATATTCGGTACATCCCGGAGCTGATAAGATGTACATGGGTCTTCGTCAGCAATATTGGTGGCCCGGCATGAAAAAGGATATTGCCCTCTCTGTGGCAAAATGCTTAACTTGTTCTAAAGTGAAGGCCGAACACCAAAAGCCTTCTGGACTCCTCGAACAACCAGAAATTCCCATGTGGAAGTGGGAGAACCTCGCTATGGACTTCATCACTAAACTTCCATGCAATTCTAGTGGGCACGATAGTATCTGGGTTATTATCGACCGACTTACAAAGTCTGCTCACTTCTTGCCTATTTGTGAGGACTATCGAGTCGAGAAATTGGCTCGGATCTACATTGATGAGATCGTAAGTCGTCACGGAATCCCTTTGAACATCATCTCTGATCGTGACTCGCGTTTTACTTCCCGATTTTGGCAATCATTACAATCTGCGCTTGGTACTCGTTTGGATCTAAGTACGGCTTACTATCCTCAAACTGATGGACAAACCGAGCGAACAATCCAAACTCTCGAGGATATGCTTAGAGCTTGTGTCATTGACTTTGGTGGCAATTGGAATTCCCACCTACCACTGATCGAATTTTCCTACAACAACAGCTACCACACAAGTATTAACATGGCACCATTTGAAGCTCTTTATGGACGAAAATGTCGTTCACCGATTTGTTGGAACGAAATTGGTGAAGCACAAATCACCGGTCCCGAGCTTATCCAAGAGACCACCGATAAAATCTCTCTTATTCGTGACAACATTCGAGTAGCAAGGAGTCGGCAAAAGAGCTATGCCGATAACCGACGAAAACCCTTGGAATTCCAAGTTGGGGATATGGTTCTTCTAAAGGTATCACCTTGGAAAGGCGTAGTCCGATTTGGAAAGAAAGGAAAACTCGTACCTCGATATGTGGGTCCATTCCAGATACTTGAAAGGATAGAAAAAGTGGCCTGCAAACTCGATCTTCCTTTTGAGCTCAGCAACGTCCATCTGAATTTTCACGTATCTAATTTGAAAAAGTGCCTAGCCGACGAAAATCTCCACATCCCTCTTGATGAAGTGCGCATTGACGAGAAAATGCACTTTGTTGAGAAACCCACGAAAATCATAGACCGAGAAGTCAAGAAACTCAAGCGTAGCCGCATTCCCATTGTCAAGGTCCGTTGGGAGTCTAAACGTGGACCCTAGTTCACTTGGGAACGTGAAGAACAAATGAAATCCAAATATCCACATCTCTTTTCATAGCCTCCGTTTGAATTTCGGGGCGAAATTCCTTTAACATGGGGAGACTGTGACATTTCGGGTATTATTCCCGCTTTTATATTATGTATTCTGTAAACATTTTCTATCCAATGGAATGCAAGTGGTTTTATTTAAAATTTTTTACAAGTATATATATATATATATATATATATATATAATTTAAGGATTTAAAATAAATAAAATTTTATAAGTTTTAAACTTATATAAAGTTTTATACAAAAAAAAAATCTCTAAAGGATTCATTTATAAATAAGATAACCTATTCAAATAAAATAAATAACTTTTATAAAAATATTTATGATAATAATAAATAATATAAGTTATAAAATATAATTGAAATTAAAAAGAAATTTAATTAATTACTTTTATAAAAGATAAGGGGGCTGTTTTGAAATTTTCCAAACTAAAAGGTTTTAAACCAAAAACCGGTTAAGGGACCAAACATGGCCAAATCAAACCTCAGGGACCCATCCGTAATTATCTCAGGGGATACTTTGATTCAAAAACAAACTCCAAGGACCAAGGTTGCCAATTCTCAATTCGCAATTCCGGTCACCTTCCCCATTGTCCGACGGTCCGAGCTTTTCTCCGGCGACTCCTCGACACGACTGTCCCCTACACCTCGACAACCGAATTTGGTCTCTCTGGCATCGTCTCTCCCACGCGAACAAAAGGCACCGACCAATTGGTCTCCCCAACATCCGGATCGTCTGATCTTGTTGGTGGCCGAGAACCGACGCACGAATTCGAGCCCGACAGGCAATCTCCACGCGTGCTTGATAGCTCGTTAGCTTCGTCTCGTCCAGACGAATGTCTGGACATGCTCAATTTCACGATTGACCATAAGGTTTGAGCTCGGCTATAAAAAGCCATCTTCGGACCTGCACGAGCTCGCTACCCCTCTTCCACCCACCCTCACTCCAAATTGAAGGCACAATTGCATTCGTCGTCTCTGAGTGAAGCTTTGACCAGAATATCATGGCCTAATTCCATCCCGAAACAAGAAATCACGATCTTGGTATTTTCAGACCAAAAGCCTGTCGACAAGACCCTTCGCGACCAGGTTCGAGCCTCAAATTCATTCAGTTATCTTCTGTTACCCTCAGGCAAACTATCCTAATCGAAATCCCGGCAATAAACCGTCGATTACCGGGCAAACCAATGTCCTCGGACACGGTTTTCCGGTTGCCGAGTACCAGCGACCAGTTCGTAGTTGTATGTTATTAATTAAATGGTACACACATAACCAGCGATGGGCAGTAGCCCGGCTGGTTATGCGTGTGTGTGTTTGTGTTGTAGGTCGCGGGTTCGATCCCGGTTGGCCTTCGGCCCAAACTTTTTATTTCTGTTTTCATTTTATTTTTAATTATTTATTTTAACTTATTTTAATATTCTTTTTATACAATAAAAACTAAACGAGCCGGCTTACTCGTTCCTTTATTTTAAAATCGATTAAACAAATATTTATGCATATTTAACCCACCCAAATTTTTATAAAATAATAAACCCTATATTTTTATTAACTCGTTAAAATAAATTTTAATATGGAAACTTTTCTTTTTATTTAAATACAATAAACATAACAACAAATTATTTAAAATAAATTTTAATATATGTTAGTAATAACATAATTGGATAAATAGAAACTTTTCTTTTATTATTATATATAAATACAATAAACATAATAACCAATTTATTTAAAATATAATATTTTAACAAGATTGAAATATATATATATATATATATATATTTTTTTTTATGTTAAGTTTTACAAAACCATTATCATCTTTTTACCATGCTTTATACAAATAAATGTTAAGAAATATTGTTGAAAACCTATACATATTTAAATACGAATTCGCACATACAAAACATACAATAATACCTATTATTCCACATAGGGATTCAACGTGCTTAGTTCTCAACGTGCTTATCACCCGTACTCGTGGATTAAAACATCCGCTAGCCAGGTGAGTTACATAGCCCCTGTTTTACATTTTTTCGCATTTTGGGGTGAAACATTATACATGCTACTCACTTTTTTTATACGTGTTATACATGTGGACTATATGCTTATTATCTTGGGTGTACATACATTTAAACACAAGAAAACCAATAGTAATATTAATAGATCTATTGTGCCTGACCAGCCCACCCGGTTAGGGTGTTTATTACTGCATACTCGGATATAGCCGCGTGTTATATTCAAACATACCGGATATAGTGGCTAACTATATTCAAACATACCGGACTTAGCTGTTGTGCTATGTTCAAGCGCGTCAAACAAGGTTTGAATTGTGAGTAGATAAATGATACACCATATATATACTATGTTTAACAAGATAAACAATTAGTTGCAAAACGTTTTTATCTACTACTTATCGGAACTACAAAAACCTATGTAGTCACCAACTTTTTAGTTGACACTTTATTTAAATAATGTTTCAGGTTTGGATATGTGATTGCTTGCTGAAGATTTCTCCACTTAAGAACTATGGACCTAATTAAATAAATCAATGTTTTGAACTAGACTAGGTTATTTGAAATGTATTGTATTTGGATCTTTGTTGTCTTCAAATTTAATTAATGAATTATGCAACTTTTTAGTTATCATGTGCTTTTGAACAATCATTCCATTGTCCGCCTCGATGATTCCGCCATCGGTCGGGGTGTGACAATTTCCCCTTATTATTGACCGCGAATAGAGAAACAGCTCCTATAATCCCGTGAGCCGTTGGATCATTTCAGGATTAATCCTAACCGTGTTAATTATAACTGCTCATCTGATCCCATGGGCTGCAGCTGTAGAGGATTAATCCTCACCTTTTTTGAAGCGGTTCTCTCCCCGATCTTCTTCTCCCACGTCGCCTTATCTTCCAAATTGAAACCCTCAAATTCTCACATCCGTTCCAAATTGAAATTCTCAAAACCAAATGGCTTCCTCAGCTTTAGAGTTACAGTTACCGAGAGAAATCGATACATATTCAGAGGGCTAAACCCTAATCGGAATCAATCCAAACCTGAAGACTCGAAGGAATCGATTCGGAAGTATAATGGATGCTTTCTAGGGTTTTGGTTTTGATATCATCATTAATTTAATCAAACCGAGTAGTTGTTATGGTAAGTGATGTGAATACATTAACAGCCGTACCTTCCTTCTCCTTCTCAGATGTGATTCTGTTTTTATATATAAATCTATAATCGACGTTTTTGTTCTTCACTCTGAAATTGAAGCGCAATTCTGTGTATTAACAATGTGTATTGTCATTAACTTTAATCTGAATTCGTGATTTTGAAATAAGTTTGTAAAATATTGAATTTGCTCATTGAAAATGATGTTATTGATCATCATGCATTGCAGTTCGCTCATTTCACACAATAGCTTATATAATTCAACATTATTAACTTAACATGATTCAAAATAAGCGTTTGTGATGATGAATAGGAGCATGAGAAACATCACTAAATTCTCAGTTGATATAAATTCAGTATCATAATCTCAATCCCAAATATTTTTCCATGAATCCCGAAGGGGCGATTCTCTCACATCTGGTTTACAGCATCTCAGTACTCACCATCCTCCGCTTCCATCATTTGCTTCAACTTTCCATTAGTTATACAGAAGAACAAAGATTAAAGAAAGTAGAAGAATCCTCGCATCAGATTTCCACCTCAAAATTCCTTTCGCTATTCAGGTTTTTCCACTTCTTTCAATCCACACTTTCCATTTTTGTGATAGATTCATTTGCATTATCAAATCAGATTTGGATCAAATGATAGCTAAATTTGACCTAATGTTACAAATATAAACATGTTGGTTTTGAATTTGCTTTCAGAGTATGAGTTTTTTTACCTTTTTTTATATATAAGTTTGGATTTATTAACATTGGTTTTGGGATAATGAATTGTGTGTTTTTTGTTCTTTGCTTTGTTAGAATCAATCATCTAAATTTTGCGTAGATCGTGTTTAGGGCTATGGATGTTAAATCACAAAAAATAAAAGTACACGGAGGAGAGTACTTATGAAAAACATGGTAAAGGCAGTAGTTTAAGAGGTGGGGAGAGTTTACTTGAATTAGATGGTATTAGTTGAACAATGATAATTAGATTTAGAACAAACCTTTTCCATGCATATTTCTTAAATATATATATTTTAATTTTTTAGGAATGTTCTTTTAGTCAACTCTAATGCTGACCATCTTAAAGTTGGTGACTTTGGACTAAGCAAACTAATCAGGGTTCAGAATTCTAATGATGTCTACAAAATGACTGGCGAAATAGGAAGCTCTATGTTTAATTTTCTATAACCTAAATTAACTTTTGCTAGCGAGTTTTGTAGCTTGAAAAATTATCTAAGTCATTAGTCATACCCTTTTGTTTTTCTTTTTCATTTTTTCATGACATACAACCAAAGATCGTTATATGGCTCCTGAAGTCTTTAAGCACCGCAAATATGCTCAGAAAGTCGATGTGTTCTCTTTTGCAATGATATTATACCAGGTAATTGATCTGATGCTATAATAAAAGTTGTGGTGATCGGTATAAAGCAATAAAATTTTAACCATTTGTTTATATCGTTACAGATGCTTGAAGAGACCCGCCTCTATCAAATTAAGAACCTTATGAAGCAGCAGAGTGCGCAGCTGAAGGGCTCCGGCCTATTTTTAAATCAAAAAGTTATTGTCCTGAGCAGAGAGAGTATGTTTATTTCACTTGAATCTCATTTGAGTTTCATGAATTGCATCATATGCAATTAAAACCCTATTTATTAAAAAAAAAAAAAATTAGAAAGTTGGTTCTCTTTTTTTGTGAAATCAACCCTATTTAGTACTGAACCTATGCTATTTGCCCACAAAGAGTCAAAAGGGTGCTAACTATTAATCACTTAACAGTAATCTACCATTTTCTCTAAGCGGCCACGTGAGTACATTTACTTGGATAATGGTAACACCTTTCTGACCCTCCTACGGCAAGAAAACCCTGTGTATTCAATTTTTTATTTTAGTCTATTGGCTTTTCTCCATTTGGAGACCTTGGGGGTAGGGATCAAAGGGAATGGGTTGGAACTACATGGAGGAGGAGGGGTGAGCATATGAATTGTGGTGAGAGTGGCAAGAACCTAAAGCATATGCATTCCAAGTGGTGGTTGCAGATTATTAGGGACAGTTTTGATTTGAATGATCTTCTCCTGTTTTGTTTAACATGTGAAACAGGTTATCAGCTTTTAGTGTGGACCTTGTGGTTTTTATCAGATTTCATTTCATCGATCAATACATTTCATAACAAAAACAAATCATATGAGAGGAAAACTAGACTTTTCGAGGTTTACGGTGAACCTAATCGTGAACTTTCTTGGCGCATAGTTACTGTTTTATACATTCATACAATTATACATTCATGAATAAAGATCACAATCGTTTAGCGTGTAATTAGGATTTTTTATTTGTTCTTTTATTTGATTTCATTTCAACAAGAAAAGTTGTTAGTAAATTTCATTTCATCGATCAATACATCACCATAGAGTTATACAGTAAACCTAATCGTGAACTTTCTTGGTTTATAGTTACTGTTTTATACATTCTTGCAATTATACATTCATGAATAAAGATCACAATCGTTTGGTGCGTGATAAGGATTTCTTAATTGTTCTTCGATTTGATTTCATTTCAACAAGAAAAATGACTAGTAGATTCCATTTCATCGATCAATACATCACTAGAGGTTTAAGGTAAACCTAATCTTGAACTTTCTTGGTTTATACTAACTATTTTATACATTCATGCAATTATACATTCATGAATAAATATCACAATCGTTTGGTGTGTGATTAGGATTTCTTAATTGGTCTTTGATTTCATTTCATTTCAACAAGAAAAGTGGTTAGTAGATTTCATTTCATCGATCAATACATTTCACAACAAAAACAAAACATATGAGAGGAAAACTAGACTTTTCGAGGTTTACGGTGAACCTAATCGTGAACTTTCTTGGTGTATAGTTACTGTTTTATACATTCATACAATTATACATTCATGAATAAAGATCACAATCATTTGGTGTGTGATTAGGATTTCTTAATTGTTCTTTGATTTTATTTCATTTCAACCAGAAAAGTGGTTAGCTAATTCTATTTCATTGATCAATACATCACATGAGGTTTACGGTAAACCTAATGGTGAACTTTTTTTTTTTATAGTTACTGTTTTATACATTCTTGCAATTATACATTCATGAATAAAGATCATAATCGTTTGGTGTGTGATTAGGATTTCTTAATTGTTCTTTGATTTGATTTCTTTTTAGCAAGAAAAGTGGTTAGTAGATTCTATTTCATCGATCAATACATCACTAGAGGTTTAATATAAACCTAATCTTGAACTTTCTTGGTTTATAGTTATTGTTTTATACATTCATACAATGATACATTCATGAATAAAGATCACAATCATTTGGTGTATGATTAGGATTTCTTATTTGTTATTTGATTTCAATTCATTTCAACGAGAAAAGTGGTTAGTAGATTCCATTTTTTTGATCAATACATAACGAGAGGTTTATGGTAAACCTAATGGTGAACTTTTTTTGTTTATAGTTACTGTTTTATACATTCATGCAAGTATACATTCATGAATAAATATCACAATCATTTGGTGTGTGATTAGGATTTCTTAATTTCTCTTTGATTTGACTTCATTTCAACTAGAAAAGTGGTTAGTAGATTCTCTTTTATCGATCAATTCATAACGAGAGGTTTATGGTATACCTAATAGTGAACTTTCTCGGTTTATAGTTACTGTTTTATACATTCATGAATAAAGATCACAATAGTTTGGTGGGTGATTAGGATTTCTTAATTGTTCTTTGATTTTATTTCATTTCAACAAGAAAAGGGGTTAGTAGATTCCTTTTCATCGATCAATACATATCTAGAGGTTTAAAGTAAACCTAATGGTAACCTTTATTGGTTTATAGTTACTGTTTTATACATTTATGAATAAAGATCACAATCGTTTGGTGTGTGATTTGGATTTCCTAATTGTTCTTTGATTTGATTTTATTTTAGCAAGAAAAGAGGTTAGTAGATTCCATTTCATAAATCTATACATCACCAGAGGTTTACGATAAACCTAATCATGACCCAGTTATTCCTAGAGAACTGATAATTCGAGTCTATCCTGTTAAGCGAGTGAATTTGGTTTTTGTTTTTCTAATTAAAGAAAATTTATGCTAATTCTTTTATTTTTGTAATTTTATTAGGAGTTTTAATTAATTTTTTTCAATTTTATAGAAAATATCTTTCATATCATTAATGAATCATATCGTTAAATACGGCTGAAATCATATCATCAAACTATTGAATACAAGACTTTTCAATGGGGGAAACGAACCGAATTAATACGTGACGTTAACCTCCTCCACTAGACCTGTAAACGAACCGAACGAATACAAACGGGCGCATGTTCATGTTCGTCCATTTAATTTTAACCGAACACGAACAATTAATTGAATGATTTTTTTTGTTCATTCTTTCATTTTTAAAATAAATATATCAATGTTCATTTATGTTCGTTCATTAATGATCTAAATGAACATTTCACAACCGTAAACGAACACAAACGAATGTAAATGAACATAAATTAATATAAATGAACATAACTGAACAAACATAAACGGACATAAATGAACAAACATAAATAAACACAAATGAACAAGTCTAATACATTAAAAATCCAATGATGTCAATGGTTAATAAACATATCTAAATTAGTGGTACATGATTCATCCAAAATTTGTCATTATCAAGATTCATCCAAAAATAAACACACATAAACGAACTTCAATGAACGAACATAACCGAACGTTCACGAACGTTAATAAATAAGCGAGACACGTGTTTATGTACGTTCGTTTAATTAAATGAATAAAAAATTTTGTTCACGCTCGTTCGTTTATTAAATAAACGAACCTCCTTCTGAACAATTCATGAACGGTTCACTAAACATTCAATTCGTTTATAGGGCTATCCTTCACCGACCCAGCGACGCCTCCTACTTCAATGAAAGGGTAAATTTATCAATTTTAACACTCTTTTTTAAGTTTGAGGGTGTTAAATACCTAATACATGATAAAATCAAACCTTTTGGGACATAAGTAAAATTTAAGGATGAAAATAAAATTCTAAACAAACCGTATGGACTATTCTTGTACTTTTTTCTGTATATATATATGGTTGGATCTCAAAGAGAAATTTCTTAAACACAGAGTTATGGCATCAAAGCTTCTACTACTCGGTCTACTTATAAATCTTCTCATAGTCAAAGGTTTCATCTTTTTCATTTTAATCAAAAACATTATTTATGTTTGCATTCATGTGTATGTATATGTATGTATAGGGCAAGGTTAAACTAAAAATGACAAATGATCTAAAACATAGGATGCGTTTTCGGCCATTAGATCACCTTGATCTACGGTTATAAAAAGGGAAATGACATATTTTCCCTTTAATTAAAAACCAATTATTGACTATATGTTATCACCAGAATGATTCCTACGTTTTTTAGCCTTTTTTCGCTTTTTAACAGAACTATTCCTGTATGGGGGTATATATATGTGTTATAATTTTGTATAAGAAAGATAAATAACATTTTGGTGATTGTTTGAATATAGATGCACAATCAGTAGGCGTGTGCTATGGCCGAAACGGTTACGGTTTGCCCTCTGAAAGAGACGTGGTACGCCTCTACCAAAGGAACAACATAACCAGAATGCGGATCTACGATCCGCATCAACCTACTCTTGAAGCACTCAGAGGAACCAACATTGAACTCATGATCGGCGTCCCTAATGATCGTCTACAATCGCTCAACGATCAAAATGCTGCTAACACATGGGTTAGAGACAACATCCAAAGGTACCCCAATGTCAGGTTCAGATACATAGCCGTTGGAAACAATGTTGATCCAAATAACGGGAACAGTCGATATGTACCTTTCGTACTCCGTGCCATGCAAAATGTTCATAACGCGGTTAGAGCCGCAGGCCTAGGTAACCAAATAAAGGTGTCTACTGCAACCTACACCGGTCTTTTAGGGTCCTAGTTTCCACCAAGCATTGGTGCATTTCGTGACAACGTGCGAGGGTTTATCGAACCGATAATAAGATTTCTAGCACAAAACAACCTGCCTATGTTTGCCAATATCTACCCCTATTATGCTAACCCGAATTCCAATCTCCCATTCACGCTGTTCACTTCAACGCGACCAGTAGTGATTGACAACGGTCGACAGTATTTCAACCTTTTTGATGCCATGTTAGACGCACATTACGCGGCTCAAGCGCGCCTTGGTGGTGGGAACGTGGAGATTGTTGTGTCGGAGAGTGGGTGGCCTTCGAGTGGCGGTCCGGTAGCCACGATAGGAAATGCTGGAACTTATTATAGGAATTTGATTGCACATGTTAGAGGGACAAGGGGGACACCGTTGAAGCCTGGAAGATCTATAGAGACTTATTTGTTTGAAATGTTTGATGAAAACAGGAAACCTGGGATCGAGGTAGAGAGACATTTTGGGATCTTCACTCCGAATCAACAACCAAAGTATGGTCAACTAAGCTTCAATTAACACCACTCAGCATTTGTGAAAATATAAGGATATAAAATAAAATGCTTCTGTATTGATCATATACAGAAACTCTAATAAAAAGTGTTTTATGGCTATTTAATTAATATTTCATACAAGGAGTTTATTAGTTTATTGAATTTAAACGAGAATGTTATTTTATATAAATATATTAATATTTATATACTATAATATTTAATAAATATTAAAAGAGTTGATTATCAGAAAATTTGACGAAGTTATAGTTAAATTTCGAATGTGTTACAAAATTGAAATTATCTCAAACATGTTATTTAACCATTTATTAATTAACTCTTAATTTTAAAAAGGAAACAATTAAAACACAAACCGTCGATGGCCTAATGGTCCCTGGAGTTTTCCCTCACTCAAGTGGTGCAGTTCAAATCCCACAAAGCTGGGTGTGCGTATTTGTCGATAAAAAAAATTAAAACCTAAAACAACCCCTAACCGATTTCCCGTCATCTTCAATCAATCCAACCACCCACAAGATCTGCAGAAGCTAAAAACATGTATTGATGATGATGATGTATATGACCATATGTGATTCATCAAGCGTTATTCAAAGATGACGAAAACCAAGAAAAACATATTCAATTTTTTATTCTTGTTAAACCTAAGTAAATACTTTTGTGTACTTTATGTAATTATTTGTAATTCGTGTACTTGTATTATAACATTGGTTTATATAAATATATTTCTCTACCACAATTCGTGGTAAGATTTCCCAATCTCACATGGTATCAGCCTAATCGATCCAGGCCTCCCTCTCAATAATCTCGATCACCTTTTCTTCACCCTAATCTTGCCTCTTTCCTGCTAATTGATACTATAAGAAATTCCCTTTTCTTGTGCTTTTGTCGTTGCATTCAATTATTTTGGGGGTATTGAGAGGCTTCCGTCAAATTGGCATGTGATTTCCCCAAAGTTGGATTTTGCTTTTTTATGGTGATCCCCTTTTTTTTTTCTTCTTCTTCTTCTCTTTTGTCGTATTCTACTTACTATTATTTTTTGTGTTGCTGATCAATATTGTAATCAAGAACTACCGGTCGATTTCTTCATTGTGCGACAGCCCTAATCAGTCGTCAGTTTGATTTTCTACGACAATCAGAAGACCTAGTTGGATATCCTATTCTACTTCAGTATCCTTTCTTTCATACAGATATCATGGCACCACTTTGCTAATTATGTAGAAACTACGGTCACTATGCTACAACTTGTCCTACTCTTGCTTCTTATGTGTTAAAGCAGGCTAAGTCTCAAGGTAAATTTGTTGAAACTACTTGGTATATTGATTCGGGTGCTACAGCACATATGACACCGACTACTAATTATGTGCACAAACCGGCTCCCTATTTAGGCAATGCCCGAGTAACCTTTGGCAATGGTAATATTCTTCCCATCTCACATACCGGACATTCACAGATTTCCAATAATCTTAAGTTACGTGATGTTTTGGTTATTCCTAATCTGAAAAAGAGTCTTTTGTCGATTAGCAAACTCACAACAGACAATATTGTGGACGTTTTATTTTCACAAACATTCTTTAATATTCAATACAAAACAACCAAAAAGGTCCTTGCCACAGGCAGATGTGAAAATGGGTATATGTCCTTAAAGATTGGCCACAAGCTCTAATGGCAGTTTCTGATTTCAGTAATCGGGCGTCGTTTTTAAGTGTGGCATAATAGATTGGGACATGTAGCCTTTCCTACTATTTCCTTGCTGACTAAGTCAGGTTGTCTTGCAGTTACATCAATCTTACCAAAACCTAGTGTTGGTTCACCTTGTCAGCTTGCAAAGGCACATCGTTTACCGTTTGAAATCAAAGAAAAACGAGTCTTCACATCCATTAGATTTAATCCACTGTGATTTATGGGGACTTGCTCCGGTTACAACTATTGATGGTTATCACTACTGTGTTGTTTTTATGGATGACTATTCTCGGTTCAGTTGGTTTTATCCACTGAAAGCAAAATCTGGATTTTCTTCTGTCTTCACTTCATTCGTGAAACTTGTTCAGACACAGTTTTTTAAGAAGATTAAAGTCTTCCAAAGCGATGGTGGCACATAATTTGTGAATCATACTGTTCGGAAACTTCTTGACGATAATGACACATTCCATCGATTGTCATGTCCATATACAGCTCAACAGAATGGATGTGCGGAAAGGAAGCATCGATACATTGTTGAAACCGGTTTATCCATTTTGTTTAATGCTCTTGTTCCGGCTTCCTATAGGGCACATGCTTTTAGTACTGTTGTCTACATTATCAATCGTTTGCCCACTACCGTATTGGAAGACAAGTCTCCGTTTGAGTTACTATTTTCTCAGGTACATGTTTATAGCAACTTTCGTATTTTTGGATGTCGAGTTTTCCCTTAACTAAGAGACTATGCATCCTATAAGCTTTCTCCATGAGGTCTTCCAAGCGTTTTTCTTGGGTATTGTCCACAGTACAAGGTTTATAGTTGTATTGATCCTACTACTTCTCAGGTTTATTTTACACATCACGCACGTTTTAATGAAACTTGCTTTCCCTTTGCTAGTAACAACTCCTTGACTGATCAGAATTAAATAGTTTTGACAACCTTTCTTGAAGATGCATCATCATTCGTTTCATCATCAGCAATCCCGTCAAATGATGCTCACTCTTTCGGTTTTCCTCATGCATCTAGTGTGCCAAATACACCGTGCTCCATTTGTCATGATTTACCTTCCATCTATGAGCCTAGTTTAGCATCTCAATGCCAACCGAATGCTCCATCTACTACCCGTGTTGATTCTGGACCCGCTCGTGTTGATGGTCTGTCTTCGACTCCAACTCAGCCACCTTATGTGTCTATGCAGCCATCTTCGGTACCTGTTTCAATGACTAATCTGCCCCCGACCACTACTTCCACTTATCCCATGGTTACTAGGGCGAAAGCCGGGTTTTTAAACCCTGTTATCAAGCGAATTTGGCACACACAGAAAACCATTCATCACACTCCGCTTTATTCACAGCACATGATCCAAAGGGTTTCAAAACGGCTTCTAAAAATCCCAATTGGATGCTTGCTATGCATGAGGAGATGTCGGCACTTCGTCAAAATAATACATGGATGTTAGTACCTATACCCAGCAATGTTAATGTCGTTGGTTCCAAATGGGTTTATCAAACTAAGTACAACTCAGATGGTTCTGTAGAATGATATAAAGCTCGTCTTGTTTCTTAGTGATTTACACAGATACTTGTATTGGATTGTTCTCATACGTTCAGGCCCGTCGTTAAACCTTCCACGATACGTATTGTTTTATCTTTAGTTGTGATCAGTCGGTGGAAACTTCACCAATTAGATATTAAAAATGCATTCTTGCATAGTCATCTCACTGAGACTGTTTATATGGAGCAACATCCTGGTTCTGACTTATAAAATTCTCAGCATGTGTGTATTATCAAAAAGGCCCGGTATGGTCTAAAACAAGCACCACGTGCTTGGTTTCATCGTCTAAGTGCATTCCTTTTACAAAATGGTTTTTCATGCAGTCGAGTAGATACATCGTTATTCATTTTTAAACGAGATACTTGCATCATGTATCTCTTGGTTTGTGTGGATGATCTAATCCTCACTGGTAATAAAGAGAATATTATCAGTTCTTTTGTTGCTCATCTTAACAAGGAGTTTGCCATAAAAGACCTTGTTGATTTAAACTACTTTCTTTGTCTTAAAGTAACCTACATGGACAATGGGTTATTGCTTAGTCAGTCAAAATATGCACACGACATTCTAGATCGGGCCACCTTGCTTGAATCAAAACCTGTTCATACACCGTAAACTCCACATGAGAGTTTTTCATCAACTGGTGAACCATTTTCTGATCCGACGTCATACAAATCTTTGATTGGGGCTCTACAATATTTAACCATTATATGCCCTGATATTCTTTCGTTGTTAATCAGGTCGGTCAATTTCTGCAGGCTCCTATAGTTACTCATTATCAGCGTGTCAAACATATATTACGTTATGTCAACGACACAATTGCCTTTGGACTCAATTTCACAAAGCCTCACTCTACTGATATTTTGGGATATTCTGATGCTGACTAGGCCCGTTGTATTGAAACGAGGCGATCCACCTATGGTTATTAGATCTTTCTAGGTGGAAATTTTGTTTCTTGGAGTGCAAAGAAACAACCTACTGTATCTCATTCTAGCTGTGAATCAGAATTTCGAGCCATGGATAATACCACTGCAGAAATTGTTTGGATTACTCACTTGTTACGTGAGCTTCATGCTTTGCCACCCGATCGACCTACACTTTTGTGTGATAATCGTGGTGCCCTATTTATGACTCAAAATCCAGTCTCCCATAAACGAGCAAAGCACATTGATCTGGATTAGGAAACTGGTTTCTTCGGGGAAGTTGCATACATAGTTTATTCCTACCAAGCTTCAGGTGGCAGATAATTTCACCAAAAGTCTTTCGCGTGCTCAGTTTGTTCATTTTCGTGTCATGCTTCGCTTAGGTCCACCACCGTTTCGCTTGAGGGTGATGTTATACCTAAGTAAACACTTTTGTGTACTATGTGTAATTATTTGTAATTCATGTACTTGTATTGTAACATTGGTTTATATAAATATATTTCTCTACCACAATTGCATTTCATTAATCTTATTGTTAGCAATAATAATTATTACGTGGGTTAAAAGTCCTATTTCATACTGAACGAGAATAACAGTTTAATCAGTTTTCCAAAAATATACATTCCTGGTTTAATCTCTTATTTGTTACTACCTGCTAAAACAATATTAAAATGTACAATAACAGCCTTTCATTGGTTGTTCTGGGCTATGTGTCAATGTTTGGTTGGCGCAAATTTTTTTCTTTTTTTTTATTTAAACCGAAACTTCTATAAGATAAAACACCTATTGCTGAAAACTTACACAAAGTGGGCTGGGTAGGACTAGTTACCAAGCGTCCACTACATACACTATTGGGGCATCCAACCAGGTTCGATCCCTAGGGTGGATATTTTTTTAACATTATTTTTTTATTTTTTTGTTTGACAGTTTTTTTTCCGTTCGTTTTAACGTTTTGTTTTACTACCATGTGTTTCGCGTAACTCTCCCCGAGTGATCCACGTGTCTTTTTTTTCTAATTTCCGTTTTCACCCATTCTATTATATATAATTTACGCTTTTAACCCGCTTGCTTTTCTATTGATATCGTTTTCCTATAATAGTTGTCGTTCGCTAAGTTAAAAAAAGGAAAGCGCGGCTAATTTTAGTTTTATTTTTTGAATTTTCAAGTATACTTTATTTAAACGGAGTCGTATTGAAAATCGAGAATGTTTTTTTAACCCGACGTCGTAGCGTGCCTCGTTAACGTTGATTAGTCGTTACCAACCCAAACGCTTAAAAGCGGAAAATATCGTTGTCGGTCATTTGGTTTCATCTTAAATTTTAATTATGATATCACTTGTCATAATAATATCTTAAAATGTAAATAATAATACTTTAAATTTTATAAACTAAATATTCTTACGACAAAAATGGGTTTTGATAAGTGAGCAGAAAGAGAGGCATGAGTTTGCGTTTCCTGTCACTGGAGCCTATAATATGTTTAAATTAAATATATGAATTGCCGAATCTTCTTCTTCAATCATAAACTCAGGTCACCGGAAATCCAATTATAAATGGGGATGGAGAGGGGTTCAAACAGTTGAAGGAGAGGATTAAATGGGAACTAAACTATTAAAGGGTTTATATTCGTAGTTTAAAAACACACCTTAAATTATCTATTTTAACCGTTTATAAATTCCAGAAATCATTTACTCAACAAATTTAATTACGATTAATTATTTATATTTTAAAATTTCTAACCTACTATAATATTATTTATATAATTACATTTAATTACTTGTTTATAACCATTGAAACATTTACTAGCATTGAATTTATATTTATTAAAATTATTAGGTTATTATTAATATTATTTAGTGAAAATTCGGGTGTTACAGGAAGTGTATGAATTGAAAAGAAATTGACGTTGATGATATCTATATCTATACTATGTAATAAATAAAGGTTTTTTCATGCCACGTGTCGACTCCACATTCATTTTTATCATTTTTTCCCGTCTCTCTCTATTATTAAATACATTTTTATCTTTTAATAATAATATATTTTAAAGAAAATACTAATTATACTAATAAAACACATTTATTTTAAAGTATCACTTATTATAAGAAACTTTAATCTAATTATATAATTTTTATTTTCAATCAAATAGTAATGAAAGTCAAATTATATTAAATAGTAATTAACGAATTTTCGAAACCCAATTATATACTAATTTTTACATATTTTGAATTTTGTTTTCTATCCTTATTATATGTAAAATATTTTTACACCTGCAAAATATATAAATAAAGATTTAAGAATTTTATATATTGATATTTTTCACCCGTGTGTATTACACGGGTTCTAAGCTAGTTTTGTTATATAGCGCGACCCTATAAATGATGGAAACAATGAGGACCAATAACCAAAATTTGTCGAGAAATGCAAACATAGAAATAATTGACCAAAATGGAAAGCGTAAATTATGCATAATTGAATTCTTTTGTGAAACGATAAGTTTTTGGAAGAATAGTCCATCCACCAAAGTTGTAAACATGGTGGATATAATTGTGAACTTTCTTGGTCTATAGTTACTGTTTTATACATTCATGAATAAAGATAACAATCGTTTAGCGTGTAATTTGGATTTCTTATTTGTTCTTTTATTTGATTTCATTTCAACAAGAAAAGTGGTTAGTAAATTCCATTTCATCGTTCAATACATCACCAAAGAGGTATACAGTAAACCTAATCGTGAACTTTCTTGGTTTATAGTTATTGTTTTATACATTCTTGCAATTATACATTCATGAATAAAGATCACAATCGTTTGGTGCGTGATAAGGATTTCTTAATTGTTCTTCGATTTAATTTCATTTCAACAAGAAAAATGACTAGTAGATTCCATTTCATCGATCAATACATCACAAGAGGTTTAAGGTAAACCTAATCTTGAACTTTCTTGGTTTAACGTAATTGTTTTATACATTCATGAATAAATATCACAATCGTTTGGGGTGTGATTAGGATTTCTTAATTGTTCTTTAATTTCATTTCATTTCAACAAGAAAAGTGGTTAGTAGATTTCATTTCATCGATCAATACATTTCATAACTAAAACAAAACATATGAGAGTAAAACTAGACTTTTCGAGGTTTACGATGAACGAAATCGTGAACTTTCTTGGTGTATAGTTACTGTTTTATAAATTCATACAATTATACATTCATGAATAAAGATCACAATCATTTGGTGTGTGATTAGGATTTCTTAATTGTTCTTTGATTTTATTTCATTTCAACCAGAAAAGTGGTTAGTTGATTCTATTTTATTGATCAATACATCACATGAGGTTTACGGTAAACCTAATGGTGAACTTTCTTTTTTTTATAGTTACTGTTTTATACATTCTTGCAATTATACATTTAAGAATAAAGACCACAATCGTTTGGTGTGTGATTAGGATTTCTTAATTGTTTTTTTATTTGATTTTATTTTAGCAAGAAAAATGGTTAGTAGATTCTATTTCATCGATCAATACATCACTAGAGGTTTAATATAAACCTAATCTTGAACTTTCTTGGTTTATAG
Organism: Smallanthus sonchifolius; assembly: GCA_023525975.1. NCBI lineage: Eukaryota > Viridiplantae > Streptophyta > Magnoliopsida > Asterales > Asteraceae > Smallanthus > Smallanthus sonchifolius. The sequence continues at coordinate 75,719,711 of CM042037.1, forward strand.
TTACTGTTTTATATATTCATATAATTATACATTCATGAATAAAGGTCACAATCATTTGGTGTATGATTAGGATTTCTTATTTGTTATTTGATTTCATTTCATTTCAACCAGAAAAGTGGTTAGTAGATTCCATTTTATCGATCAACACATAACGAGAGGTTTATGGCAAACCTAACGGTGAACTTTTTTGGTTTATAGTTACTGTTTTATACATTCATGAAAGTATACATTCATGAATAAATATCACAATCATTTGGTGTGTGATTAGGATTTCTTAATTACTCTTTGATTTGACTTCATTTCAACTAGAGAAGTGGTTAGTAGATTCTCTTTTATCGATCAATACATAACGAGAGGTTTACGGTAAACCTAATGGTGAACTTTCTTGGTTTATAGTTACTGTTTTATACATTCATGAATAAAGATCACAATAGTTTGGTGGGTGATTAGGATTTCTTAATTGTTATTTGATTTTATTTCATTTCAACTAGAAAAGCGGTTAGTAGATTCCTTTTCATCGATCAATACATCACTAGAGGTTTAATGTAAACCTAATGATAAACTTTATTGGTTTATAGTTATTGTTTTATATATTCATTAATAAATATAACAATCATTTGGTGTGTGATTAGGATTTCTTAATTGTTCTTTGTTTTGATTTCATTTTAGCAAGAAAAGTGGTTAGTAGATTCCATTTCATCGATCTATACATCACCAGAGGTTTACGATAAACCTAATCGTGACCCAGTTATTCCAAGAGAACTGATAATTCGAGTCTATCCTGTTAAGCGAGTGAATTTGGTTTTTGTTTTTCTAATTAAAGAAAATTTATGCTAATTCTTTTATTTTTGTAATTTTATTAGGAGTTTTAATTATTTTTTTTTTCAATTTTATTGAAAATATCTTTCATATCATTAATCAATCATATCGTTAAATACGGATGAAATCATATCATCAAACTATTGAATACAAGATTTTTCAATGGGGAAACGAACCGAATGAATACGTGACGTTAACCTCCTCCACTAGACCTGAAAACGAACATAACGAATACAAACGGGGCTTGTTCATGTTCTTCCATTTAATTTTAACCGAACACGAACAATTAACTGAATGGATTTTTTTGTTCATGTTCGTTCATTTATAAAATAAATATGTTTGTGTTTGTTCATTAATAATCTAAATGAACATTTCACGACCGTAAACGAACACAAACGAATGTAAATGAACACAAATTAATATAAATGAACATAACTGAACAAACATAAACACATACGGACATAAATGAACAAACGTAAATAAACACAAATGAACATGTCTAATACATTAAAAATCCAATGATGTCAATGGTTAATAAACATATCTAAATTAGTAGTACCTGATTCATACAAAATTTGTCATGATTCTACCAAAAAAATCTATCAAGATTCATCCAAAAATAAACGATCATAAACGAACTTCAATGAACGAACATAAACGAACGTTCACGAACGTTAATAAATAAACGAGACACGTGTTCATGCACGTTCGTTTAATTAAATGAACAAAAAATTTTGTTCACGCTCGTTCGTTTATTAAATAAACGAACCTCCTACTGAACGATTCATGAACGGTTCATTCGTTGATAGGCCTATCCTTCACCGACCCAACGATGCCTCCTACTTCAATGAGAGGGTAAACTTATCAATTTTAAAACTCTTTTTTAATGTTTGAGGGTGTTAAATACCTAATACATGATAAAATCAAACCTTTTGGGACATAAGTAAAATTTATAATTCTTAAGGAAGAAAATAAAATTCTAAACAAACCATATGGACTATTCTTGTACTTTGTTCTGTATATATATATATATGGTTGGATCTCAAAGAGAAATTTCGTAAACACGAAGTTATGGCTTCAAAGCTTCTACTACTCGGTTTACATATAAATCTTCTCATAGTCAAAGGTTTCCTCTTTTTCATTTTAATCAAAAACATTATTTATGTTTGCATTCATGTATATGTATGTATAGGGTAAGGTTAAACTAAAAATGTCAAATGATCAAAAAAATAGGAAGCGTTTTCGGCCATTAGATCATCTTGATCTACGGTTATAAAAAGGGAAATGACATATTTACCCTTTACTTAAAAACCAATGATTGACTATATGTTATCACCAGAATGATTCCTATGTTTTTTAGGCTTTTTCCACTTTTTAGCAGAATCTATTCGTGTATGGGGGTATATATAAGTGTTATATCTTTGTATAAGAAAGATAAATAACATTTTGATGATTGTTTGAATATAGATGCACAATCAGTAGGCGTGTGCTATGGCCGAAACGGTTACGGTTTGCCCTCTGAAAGAGACGTGGTACGCCTCTACCAAAGGAACAACATAACCAGGATGCGGATCTACGATCCGCATCAACCTACTCTTGAAGCACTCAGAGGAACCAACATTGAACTCATGATCGGCGTCCCTAATGATCGTCTACAATCGCTCAACGATCAAAATGCTGCGAACACATGGGTTAGAGACAACATCCAAATGTACCCCAATGTCAGGTTCAGATACATAGCCGTTGGAAACAATGTTGATCCAAATAACGGGAACAGTCGATATGTACCTTTCGTACTCCATGCCATGCAAAATGTTCATAACGCGGTTAGAGCCGCAGGCCTAGGTAACCAAATAAAGGTGTCTACTGCAACCTACACCGGTCTTTTAGGGTCCTCGTTTCCACCAAGCATTGGTGCATTTCGTGACAACGTGCGAGGGTTTATCGAACCGATAATAAGATTTCTAGCACAAAACAACCTGCCTATGTTTGCCAATATCTACCCCTATTATGCTAACCCGAATTCCAATCTCCCATTCACGCTGTTCACTGCAACGCGACCGGTAGTGATTGACAACGGTCGACAGTATTTCAACCTTTTTGATGCCATGTTAGACGCGCATTACGCGGCTCAAGCGCACCTTGGTGGTGGGAACGTGGAGATTGTTGTGTCGGAGAGTGGGTGGCCTTCGAGTGGCGGTCCGGTAGCCACGATAGGAAATGCTGGAACTTATTATAGGAATTTGATTGCACATGTTAGAGGGACAAGGGGGACACCGTTGAAGCCTGGAAGATCTATAGAAACCTATTTGTTTGAAATGTTTGATGAAAACAGGAAACTTGGGATCGAGGTAGAGCGACATTTTGGGATCTTCACTCCGAATCAACAACCAAAGTATGGTCAACTAAACTTCAATTAGCACCACTCAGCAGTTGTGAAAATATAAGGATATAAAATAAAATGCTTCTGTATTCATATACAGAAACTCTAATAAAAAGTGTTTTATGGCTATTTAATTAATATTTCATACAAGGAGTTTATTAGTTTTATGAATTTTAACGAGAATGTCATTTTATATAAATATATTAATATTTATATACTATAATATTTAATAAATATTATAAGAGTTGATTATCAGAAAATTTGACGAAGTTATAGTTAAATTTCGAATGTGTTACAAAATTGAAATTATTTCAAACATGTTATTTTTTTTTTCAAACCGCATTAACCATTTATTAATTAATTCTTAATATTAAAAAGGAAACAACTAAAACACAAACCGTCGATGGCCTAATGGCCCCTAGAGTTTTCCCACACTCAAGTGGTGCAAGTTCTACAAAGTGGATAATTAATAAGTGAATTTTAGAAGTAGAATTTAAAAGGGTGTGCGTGTTTGTCGTTCAAAAAAAAATAATAATAAAACCCATACCAATCCCTCACCGATTTCCCGTCATCTTCAATCAATCCACCCACTCACAAGAGCAACATAAGCTAAAAACAGATATATTGATTCATCAAGCGTTCTTCAAAGATGACGAAAAACAGATTCAACTTTTGTTCCATTAATTTCACATGAAGATCTTGTTTTGCTATGAATATATACATGATAATATGATTTAATCTTCGAATTACATTTCATGAATCTTATTGTTAGCAATAATAGTTATTTCTTGGATTAAAAGTCCTATTTCATATTGAATGAGAATAACTTTTTCATTCACTAAAAAGAATATGATAAAACTTGTGTAGACGCTATAACTAGAAGATTTTGTTAGAGAACATGTCGGTCATAATCACATTTTATATATTGTAACATCCCGAAAATAACGACAAAATAATAAACGGGTTTTTAATGAGAAATGAACGAAACAAATGAACGAGGACATACGGGCCGCGAATGGGCCGAGCAAAAGGGGAGGGGGAGGGCTTGAGACCTGGCCCTTGCCAAGTCTCAAGCTCATTTGCACCCCAAACACTCCACACAATTCTAGAGAGAAAAACCGAAGAGAGAGAAAGTGTTGGTTCGAGCCCAAGATCGATTCTCCATCTATCTCCACCGCTCGGGTGAAGATCAGCTGAAAAAGGGCGTCGTTTTGAGGTAAGAATCCTACCCGAATCCGAGTTTTTTTAACTTTAATGGGTTTTATGGGTTTTTGAATAAAAAGGACGGGTTTTTACGAGCCAAATGAGGAAAAGTTTATAGATCTGGAATCACAAAATAAAACTACAAGTTTTGAACATAAAAAGTTTGCATCTTGATCGTGATTGGGCTGAGCCGCCATTAACATGCAAACTTAGGGTTCTTGGGGAAGAAGACAGCCCCGTCAAGTTCGCCTAGTGCAGGTCTGGCGAACTTGCTAAGTTCACCGGGCATAGAAGTAGCGAACATGTTAAGTTCGCTGAGGACTGATGTAGCGAACCTGTTAAGTTCGCTAGACATGTTCGCTGGGCTAGGGTATCGCGAAATTAGCACTAAGTTCGCCAAGTTGTGAACCATTAGTGTTGGGTTGGGTCTGATGTAATTATTTGTAATTCATGTACTTGTATTATAACATTGGTTTATATAAATATATTTCTCTATCATAATTGGTGGTAAGATTTCCCAATCTCACAGTTCTATTAAATTCACATGAAGATCTTGTTCTACTTTGAATATACATGATTAATATGCTTTAATCTTTGAATTACATTTCATTAATCTTATTGTTAGCAATAATAATTATTACATGGGTTAAAAGTCCTATTTCATACTGAACGAGAATAACAGTTTAATCAGTTTTCCAAAAATATACATTCCTGGTTTAATCTCTTATTTGTTACTACCTGCTAAAACAAAATTAAAATGTACAATAACAGCCTTTCATTGGTTGTTCTGGGCTATGTGTCAATGTATGGTTGGCGCAAATGTTTTTCTTTTTTTTATTTAAACCGAAACTTCTATAAGATAAAACACCTGTATTTGAAAACTTAAACACAAAGTTGGCTGGGTAGGACTGGTTACGAAGCGTCCACTACATACAATATTGGGCCATCCATCCAGGTTCAATCCCTGCGGTGGGTATTTTTTTCATCGATCAATACATTTCATAACAAAAACAAAACATATGAGAGGAACCGTGAGTGTCTCGTCTGCTAGATATTTCTTTAAGTTTGAGACATGAAAGACGTCGTGTACACCACTAAGTCCTTCCAGTAAGTCCAGTTGATACGCTACTGGGCCAATTCTCTTCACTATTTTGAACGGTCCAACATAACGAGGATTCAGTTTGCCTCGTTTCCCGAAGCGAATTACACCTTGAAACTCTAATGGTTTACGACGTTTATCGGCATAGCTCTTTTGACGATCACGAGCCGCCGCCATATGGTTTCTAATTTGAATGATCTTTTCAGAGGTTTCAAATACAAGTTTGGGACGTGTAAGTTGGCTATCCCCAACTTCAGCCCAACAGATAGGAGATCGGCATTTACGTCTGTACAATGCCTCGAATGGTGCCACCTTGATGCTAGTGTGATAACTGTTATTGTAGGAGAACTCCACCAAAGGCAGGTGAGACTTCCAAGTGTTACCAAAATCGATCACACAAGCTCGTAGCATATCCTCTAAGGTTTGAATGGTACGTTCCGTTTGGCTCTCTGTTTGAGGATGGTACACCGTGCTCATATGTAGACGCGTGCCTAGAGCTTTTTGCAATAATAGTCCGAGACGTGATGTGAATCGAGCGTTACGATCCGAAATGATAGAAATTGGCACTCCATGCCGAGAGACTACTTCCTTCAGGTAAATAAGAGTAAGTTCCTCCATTTTGTCGGTTTCTTTGATTGCTAGGAAGTGAACGGATTTTGTCAAATGCTCTACGATCGCCCAGATGGTGTCGTATCCGATGGGAGTTTGGGGTAGTATAGTGATAAAGTTCATGGAAATTTGTTCTCATTTCCACATTGGAATCTTTGGTTGTTGGAGTAGACCATAAGGCTTTTGGTATTCCACTTTGACCTTTGAGTAGGTTAGGCACTTGCTCACATAGGTGGCTATATCGGCTTTCATCTTCGGCCACCAATATAACACCTTTAGGTTATGGTACATCTTATCGGAACCTGGATGAATAGAGTATCGAGATTTGTGAGCTTCATCCATAACCAGTTCTCTTAAGTTCCCATACACTGGAAACCATATTCGCTCTGCTAAGTAGCGAATGCCATCTGATTTGACCTCCAGTTGTTCTTCCATACCGCGTGTGGCTTCCATCGGTAAGTTTTCCTCTTTAAGGGCTTCATGTTGAGCACTCCAGATTTTGTCAAGTAAGCCGGGGTGAATAGTAAGTTGTAATGCTCGAACTCGTTTAGGTTTGGTGTCCTTACGGATTAGGGCATCGGCTACCATATTAGCCTTCCCTGGATGGTATCTAATTGCACAGTCATAGTCGTTTAAGAGCTCGACCCAACGACGCTGTCGCATGTTCAACTCTTTCTGTTCGAAGATATGCCGAAGACTCTTGTGATCGGTGTAGATAGTGCATTTGGTACCGTACAAGTAATGTCTCCATATCTTTAGTGCAAAAACTACAGCTCCCAACTCTAAGTCATGAGTTGTGTAGTTTTTCTCCTGAATTTTCAGTTGACGAGAAGCGTAAGCGATGACCTTCTCGCGTTGCATCAAAACACAACCAAAGCCTTGAATGGATGCATCGCAGTACACTACAAAATCATTCGTTCCCTCTGGAAGAGATAGGATAGGTTCATTGTAGAGTTTATGTTGAGAAGTTGGGATGCTGATTCCTGGGTGTCACCCCAGTTAGAGGGTTTACCCTTTTGAGTTAGGGCAGTGAGGGGTTGAGCAATCTTGGAGAATCCCTCGATGAAACGACGGTAATAGCCGGCCAATCCCAGAAATTGTCGCGCCTCAGTTGGAGTAGTCGGTGTCGACCAATTCTTGATGGCTTCTATTTTAGATGGATCGACATGTATTCCTTTTTCGTTGACTACATGTCCTAAGAATTGCACTTCACGAATCCAGAATTCACACTTGGAAAGTTTGGTATACAATTACTCTTATTTTAGCAATTCTGAAATCAAACGCAGGTGTTCCTCATGTTCATCCCTATTCTTGGAATAGATGAGGATGTCATCAATGAAGACGATAATGAACTAGTCAAGGTACGGTTTATACACATGGTTCATGAGATCCATGAACACCGCGGGTGCGTTGGTCAGTCCGAATGGCATGACCATGAATTCGTAGTGACCATACCTAGTCCTGAACGCCGTCTTTGAAGTGTCCTCCTCTCGAGCTCTCAGTTGATGGTAACCGGATCCAAGATCTATCTTGGAATAGAAGCTTGACCCTTGGAGTTGATCAAATAGATCGTCGATGCGAGGTAGAGGATAACGGTTCTTGATGGTTACTTTATTAAGCTCACGGTAGTCGATGCACATACGGAAGGTCCCGTCTTCCTTCTTGGCAAATAGGACTGAAACTCCTCATGGCGATGAGCTAGGCGGATGGAACTTTTATCCAACAACTCTTGCAGTTGCGTAGATAGTTCTTGCAATTCACTGGGTGTAAGTCTACAGGGTGCCTGAGTAATAGGCGCTGCTCCGGGTGCTAGATCAATATGGAATTCGACTTGACGATGCAGTGGAAGACTTGGTAGATCTTCGGGAAATACTTTCGGATAATCACAAACGATCAGAATGTCGTCAATCTTCTTCTCCTCAGATGGCTGCTCGGCGACGAGAGCCAAAATGGCAGTATGACCTTTACGTGAACACTTTTGTGCTTTCATGAAAGATATGATGCCCACGACAGCACCACTCTTTTTGCCTTGGACATAAAGGGTTTCTCCACTCGGGAGACGAAGGCGAACAAAATTGTTCACGACAAATAATTTTGGCTTGGTTCTTAGATAATCAATCCATACCGACAATTACATCGAAACTACTGAGTGTGACTGGCATGAGGTCAATGTCTAGCTTATGGAATTTATCGTTGGAGTGTAAGGGATAACCTGTTAACTTAGAAAGAATTCCTCAAATTCTGTGTACATAGATGGAGTCGGTGGTTTGCCATGAAGTTCTACTAGATTTTCAATCTAGGTGGTTCCATTGATCAAGTCTAGATGAGAGTCTTAAGTTCACTAAGGCTCTTACATGAGGGAAATCAAATGATGGATCCTATGGATGATAGTTCAGTGTGTTCGCAAATCTCTTCAACTTGATAGTCGCGTCTATCAACTGTTGAACAGGTTTAACGATATCAACTAGTTGTTGAGCGGGTTATGTGAATTTCTACTGTCAACGGAAATATAAGTATGTAGATCACAGATTAGGACCATTTATTCACACACTAGGTTTCACCAGGACTTACATGCACCTCAAATTACTATTACGTGTGTACCCGTAATGATAATTTGCTTTGCATGCTTACCCTAGCTTCTCCCTGTTTTGCATCAAAATGTCCTTTAGTTTGTATTGTCGAGTACAGAGTGTTGTCAGATATGATAAGTCATCGAGAGGCTTAGTCATCAACCATAAGTTGATCAACTAGAACTCATATCAGGATGAGTAGTCAGGAATCGTTTGATCCAAGTATTCACTCGAGTTGAAATACACTACGATGGTCCAATCAAGCGGATTGTAGATGAAATCATGCACGCAAATTGCGACTTCGAGAAGTGAAACTAGTTCATGGATATGTGTTACTGGAAGAGGTAAAATAGCCGCCCTTCCAACCGAGTCAAGATAGGGTTTGAGTATGTAATGAGCAAGGTGTTCTCATCCTTGTGGTCAATCTTTCTCTAACAGAATATCGACCAAAGTGCGAGCCCACGGCTCGGGAAAGTGATGACATCTATGTGTCAATAATTTCTACCATAATACGTGCAACGGTCTGCCTTCACACGGCGTATTGTTGCTAGCGGGTATAGTAGGGACTCGCCTCTGACGAACCCTACTCCCAAAGAGATATGTGCCATTGCTGGGTGTTGTCCCTAATACGGTCCTAAGAAGTCACACCACTTCTGATTGTGTCATCGATAGGCTCAATCCGGTGTCATCTTCGGCTCTGATGGTATAACAAGGGTGTAGATGATGGTGGTGTGAGTGACTCCTCCGAAGGCTTCATCTCGCTGCCCATGGACGGGAGTGGATGTTGTTCTGATGACTCCCCGAGTGTCGCCACCGGGAATGATGATATAATGAGAATGACGTGTTCCTCGTCAGAAGAGGGTGATATGGATGTTGTCATCATGCCTGCAATGCAATGTATGTATGGATTCCATGTGTATCATGTATGAGTGTCTGTGTCGTGTAACTAATGCATGTGTGCGGTTATAGTCTAGTATGCAATCCTAGTTCTCTATAACCAATGGCTCTGATAACAACTGTCACACCCCCAAATTCCACTAACGGAGTCTTACCGTTTGGCGTGTGACAAACCATGATCTCAGTCATTAGTTACATCAAACGACACTATATGGGACTTAAAATGTCATAACATAAAAGTTCAGAGTTAAATACGGAAGCGTAAATGTTAGAATGAAATAAAAAGTAATTACACGCAACAAGCGTCAATTAATGTAAATAAGTAACACTGTTTAAAATGTTTGAAATGAATGATATGACAATGGGACTCCATGTATGTCCTAAGTGTGCAACCTGTGCCAAAGCGACCTGAGAAACATGTAAGAAAAAGTGTCAACACGAGGTTGGTGAGTTCACAGGTTCGTATGTAAATAAATTGTTTGAGTGTTGCCGGATCCACATACGTAAGTCACACCTATTGCTAGCTAGACAATGTACAAGTTACTCTAAGCGCTAGCAACCGAAGCTGACTGTTTGTTTGTTTGTTTGCCTACAACCAGGTCTGTCAACTCTGACTAATATGTTTAGGCCAATCTACACACGTTCGACCTCCAATCGTGCTAGCACGACTAGCCCGAGTGGGGTTTGTCAAACCCAGTAGTACTACTCAAATTACCTCGCTAAGTCCATATTAATGGTTCGATGTGAGGACTTTCATGATAGTGTTTACGCTTAAGCACAAGTGGTAATGAAATACTATGTGATCCGTGTCCGTGTGTATGTCTCTCCCTAGCCGAAAGACAAGTAACGGATGTCTGTTCGTATGCATGTTTCTCCCCAACGGGAAAATAAGTAAAATGATGTTGTTTGTACGCATGTTTTTCCCAACGGGAAAACAAGTAAAATGATATTCGTTTGTATGTATGTTCCTCCCCAACGGGAAAACAAGTAAAATACTGTTTGTGTGTATGCATGTTTCTCCCCAACGGGAAAACAAGTAAAATAATGTTTGTAAGTATGCATGTTTCTTCTCAACGGGAAAACAAGTAAAATAATGTTTGTGTGTATGCATGTTTCTGCCCCAATAGGAAAACAAGTAAAAAAGGGGGCTGTGAAACTCACCTGCGTTGCATATTAGGTAGTATCACACAAGTAAAAGATTTGGTACACAAGTGTTAGCCTGCAACGGCTCACGTATGCCCTAGAATTATAAACATAACAATTAGGGACACATGAAATTTTGTGACGATGACACGGAAGATTTGGATGTCCTAAAATACACGTAGTACCAACGAGTAGACGAACGTGTCCACGGGAATAAGGATTTCATAAATTAATTAATTAGGATAACTAAGACTCGTGTCGAACGTCTCTAATTACGAATAATGTTAATTAATAGATATATTCGTACGTTGGTTCCATTTAAAATAGTTAGGAAAGTAATATAATTTAATATATTATTTTTAAGTTCCCAAGATTAATAAATAATCATTTGTGTCAAAAAGAAATAATAAATATATTATTTTTAGATCCAGGATAAAACAGTTGATAAATAATATAAATAATTACATTATTTATTAGTTTGAAACGTTACACGACGTTTATAAATGAGGTGAAAATAATATCTAAATATATATTATTTTTAGTTGGATTCACGGGGGAAAATATTATAAATATATTATTTATTCGAGGTCACGGTTTAAAAATAATATAAATATATTATTTTAAAAGTGAAAATAATATTAAGAATGAGTTATAAAATCAAACCCGAGACTACGGGTGGTTTTTGGGGTTAAAACACGTTAATATATTAATATAATAATAGTGAGAAATTATTTTGTATAAAATATAGCTTAAAAAGTGGCTAAAAAAATAAAAGGTGTTAGTGAGGTTCAAACCCGGGTCTCACCTGTACCAACACACTGACTTAACCACTCCAGCCCGCTAGAGAATCGCAACAGAACCCGGATCAAATGGGTTTTAATCCTCAACGGCCATGTGTTCTTCCCCCCCCCCATGCGACCCGATCCCAAATCCAACCTCAATTCCCTAGAATTCGATTACGGATGACCAAGGAATCATAAGGGTTTTGTTCATCAGTGGTAAGCGAACTTGTGGACGAGTTTAATTGCAAAATCAATTGGTTTAGGCTCGTTTAATTTCTGATTCAATTGTCGAAACCCTAAGTATGAACTCAGATTCGATTTGAATGATTTTGATAATTAAATCTTCTGGAATCATAGGGCTTTCGAAGAATCAAGAGTTGTGAGTCTAACCATGCCAAATAATTGAATTAAGATCGCTTTTAGGTTAGGGTTCGATTAAATCGATTAATGATAAACCCTATAATCGGGATCTTGATCGAATTGATGATATAAGCCTGGATTGGTTTAGGGATTTTGTTCTGGGAGTGAAAACAAGAGTGAGGATTTGTTACCTTAGGTGTTATCGAATTGATGGTGATCGACTGGTTTGATCTCCGACCACTACGACTTCAACTCCGACCAACTTTGTGTGTGCAAAAGCTTCTGAGATGTGCGATAGAGGTGTGCAGGTGTTTAATTTCAGAAGTAATGATCGATATAAACGGATTTGATGAGTAAGTAGAGAGGAGCCGACGGTTGTGACATGAACACCCAATAATGGGATTAATTCGCATGCAATGATGATGTTTAATGTTCTATTGAGTTTAATAAATGACAGTTTTAGTCCCTGGAGTTAAAGATAGGTTAGGATTTAACTGGATCTTTGCTAACGGAGTTAACCCTAAATTGCCGAATGTCACAGGTTGCCTCTTGGATGACTAGAAGATGAGATTATCCCCTAGGAACACACAATAGTCTAATGTGGAGTGTCTAGAATTTGGACACCCACCTAGTCGACATCTAAATAGGCAGTAAACATGTGATTCAGAGACGGGTTAATACGGAGACAGTTTAATATACCCTGTAAACATGTAACATCCTGAAAATGAAATGAAATAAAAGACAATAAATCGGGTTCGAATGAACAAAAATAAGAATCGGGGGACGATCGGGCCAAGACTCGGGAAGGGAACTAACGGGACCGTTGGCGTGGACTTGGGCCGAGAATGAGAAGCAAAGGGGGAGTAAAAACCCTTGCTTCCATCTTCATTCCCATTCACCACCACCTTCACCAAATTCTAGAGAGAGAGTGTGTGTCACACCCCGCCCGGGGCACCCCCGAGACGTTACCGGGGTGCGACGTCAGTTCTTAAGTGACTGCTTTGATTTCAGAGTTTGGTTTTATGCAGCGGAATAGTGGTTTTTAACTTAAAAAGGATCTTTTTATCAATCGTCTCAACCTCGAGGGTTGGTTTTGTAAATATCATAATCTCGTCGTGTAGACAAAAGATTTCTTTATTTAAATACTTGGATATAAAACCCGATCGTTTGTACATTTAATTTTGAAATCAAAACCCTGACCAAAGTCAGTAAAATCTACAAGGATGTATTCTGCCAAGGGAGTCAAAATCCTTTGGGCACTTTAACCTTGTCTTTTCCTAGTTTCTTCCTATGCATAGCACGAACCTGTATATTATATCTGATATGACGTAAATTATACATGTTTTGCACGCATAATTATCCCCAAATTTATCACAATTAGAGATAATATGATGATAATTGACACTTAATTCATCCATTTGTGTTCCGATAGGATAATTGACTTAGATATACTAAAACATGAAGAAAACACTCAAAAACAAGGTGAAATCAGCATTCAGAAGCCAATTGAATGAAACCGGACGCAGAAGGTCAAAGCTGGAAGTCAAAAAGTCAACGGGGAGCAAAATAGGGCAATGCACGGTCGTGCAATGCCTTGTACGGCCGTGCAATCCCTATTTTGCCCTCCTGTACTCTCTAAAGCTGCAAGATTCCGCATGTGAAAAAAAGGGTACTTTGCACACCCGTGTAATCCAATGCACGACCGTGCATTGCCAAAAAACTTAGCCTATAAATAGCAAGCTCATTCTAGTGTTTTAAGTGTCCAAGATCAAGAGTTGGGAAGGCCTTAGTGCTCTGCTAAGAGCCGGAACTCTCTCGGTTTTGGTCCGTTTAGCTTTTTTTTTGTTTTATTTTCCTTTTAAAGTCTTGTAATATGAATGTTTCTTCTCGTTCGAGTAATCAAGAGGAAACCTATACCCATTCTCCCTTGGTGTTGGAATACTTCCACACATTATCTAAGGTTAGTAGAGCCACTTGTATGGTCATTCATGGCTAGTCCTCTTGTATTGCTCGAGTTGGTTGAAATTTAATTAATTAATGAAGTTTTTTTAGTATGTTATGTTTTTAAAGTCTTTACTATGAGTTATCTTAAAAAGACAAGAATAAGTGATCTTTAAACCAATTTAATAATCTTAAATCTTGTAAGTTACTTAAGAAAGACTTCTTGTTTGGGAAGCTTATTCGAGTTTGTATGGTCTATATACAAATCTTGGTGCTAGCAACGGCCGGGTAGTAAAGATTTAATATTATGGGTTAATTGAAGGTTTGGGTATTCAGCAAGTTGTTTGAGCCCTAACCAGACCGGGTGGTTTGTGTCGGTATTTCTTTACTTCTCTCATGTCGGCTTGCAGATGACTTCTAGAGGGAGCCATGAGGTTTGATCTTGAGAATGAAAGTCTTATTTATTTAAAATAATATTATAAGTAAAGACAACTATTTAAGAACATGATTTGTTAGGTCCGAGCATTCATAAAGTAGCTCTGGAGGCAGTTGCGCATTCCGACTTTCCAAAGGTAGTTACAAGACATGACGTACGTCAGTCATTGGATAATCCTAGTCCGAATAATGAATCACGAGATAACCTGTGGACTTGAGACCCCGTTCAGGGTCCGGAGATTAACAGTTGGCTGACCGTATCCACTGTTCCGTTATGAAATACTAACTTCCCTATCAAAAGGGTTAGTACTAGTAATTATGACCAACCTTACTTTAAATATAACATTAATTAACAAGGGATAACAACTACAGTAACACCTTAACCGGGATAATACTTCTAATTACATATCTTATCTTTTCATTATCCTTTTAAAACAAAACCCATTTTCCACTTATTATCCTAGTCAGACAATAGCGAGGGTTGAGTATGGGATCCGTGTCCATGGTTCGATACTTGGTTCTTATCCAGACTATACTACGCTGCGATAGGTACACTTGCCTATTGTGTGTGTGTGTTTAGTTGAAGTATTTATCATTTAAATTTATAAATTTAAAACCTGATTTTAAGTAACCTTAAATAGAATATATTTATACACCAAAACACGCTATCAAGTTTTTGACGCCGTTTCCACGAATATATATAGTTTTGTTTTTGTTTACACATAAAACACACATCAATATCTTTTGGGTTACACCGGGTCTAGGTGTGTGTCCTGACCCGGCTAAGCAACAAAACTATCCCCGGGACTTAGGCCGTGGCCGATCCCGGTGTGCGGAGGTCATATCCTTCTTTTCCTGAAAACATTTGACAATGAACGTTAGTTATGTGCTGGTGAATACTTCATGACCTCAAAACATTTCGTAAGCATGGCAAAACAGTTAAATTAAATAATTAAACATTTACGTCATTTGGAATCTAGTGAACACATCGCTTTTTTCATTTCTTACATCCATGTATACATTGGTCACGTACTCGGGGGTTTCGCGGCTCCTTAGGCACATAAGCGTTTACCCAACATACATGCCAACCCCAATCCGGTCCTACCTGGATCCGAAGTGAGTATAAATATTTGATCAATCGTTTACGTACACTTCTTGAGTAACACCATCCCAGGGGTTTATCTCAACCCCCTTACCGGGATTATATGAGTAAGTATTTAATTCTCGTGTTTTTCCTTTTTGTAAAACATAATAGTTTGATTTGTTGCGTGATGATTGCCTATAGCACAAGCACGTCTTACAAAGCGTTTTGACAGACTCTTGTTCACCATGTGAACGAGTGTTTATGACATGGACAAGTAATTCACCTTGGTTTAGAAGTTGGATGATTGAAATATAAAAAACTTAGAGCTACAAGGCTCTTAGAATCAGCTCTTAGGGCTCTAGCACCTCGTCTAGCACTTCTACACGTCTTTCGGGTTGCTTCGTCTCTTAAAAGGTTACGTCTGGTAAATAAGCGAAAGTCACTCGAATCGGGAGGAGCGGCTCAGGAGTCGGGATGGTGAGAGGGATCGGGAATGGCTCGAGGGTAGAGAGAATTCGAGAGAATGTGTAACATCCCAAAAATAATAAAACGAATAAATATAGCGAGACCGGTGATTTAGTCAGAATATTTAAACAAAAGGGAGCGGGCTTGGGCTCGGCTTCAATGGGCCGAGGGAAGCCCAGGTATATAAGAGGCAGGGCAGCCCTCTTCTCTGCTCATTCCCCACTCACGCAACTTCTAGAGAGAGAAAGGAGAGCTCGGGTCTAGAGAGATAGACAGTTGACAGATCGTCCTGGAATTGAAGGAGCACGTTACTGCTAAGCTCGTGAGCAAAACCTCCAAATCAGAACCCCAATCCAGGTAACGATTCGACCCTAAATTGAGTTTTTTGTTTAAATTTGGGATTCTCGGGTTTTGGCTAAAAAGGTAACGATTTTGCGGATGAAACTTGAAAATGAGCGCTATAGCATCTAGAATGAAAACTGAACGTTTTGATCTAAGAAAATTGAGATATTGACTCGATCAGACTCGCATGCAAAAACTTCAGATTTTTGGGGAAGACGATATGTGTAGACCCATCGAAACTACTTAGTTTCGATATGTGCAGACCTATCGAAACTACTTAGTTTCGATATGTGCAGACCTATCGAAACAACTCAGTTTCGATATGTGCAGACCCATCGAAACTACTCAGTTTCGATATGTGCAGACCCATCGAAACTACCTAGTTTCGATATGCCCACGATCCGAAGCTAAGATAATACATAAGTTACTTACCGAAACTACCAAGTTTCGACATAAGCAACCTATCGAAACTACCAAGTTTCGACATAAGCAACCTATCGAAACTACCAAGTTTCGACATAAGCAACCTATCGAAACTACCAAGTTTCGATATAAGCAAATCCATCAAAACTACTAGGTTCAAGCATAGTAATGTCTAGTGTCATCTAGGAGCACTACCTTACGTGTATGACTTTATTATACAGATTGTGAGTGACATTAGTGACACCCAGTAACCAGCTAAGTGTATCTCAGAAACTACTCATCAGGTGCGTTCTATGTGTCCCCTTCTATGTTATGTGCAAACCTTATTAAATGTTTTGGGGATGAAATGTATACACTAAATGAATAAATGATATGAATGCTAATGTGATCATACGTGATGTACTAATATATATTTTATATAAATATAAGAGAATGAATTATGAACAAAGAATGAAACGTATGTTTACAAAGAATGAAGGAAAGAATGGCATAACGTAAATAAATGAAATCTTGCTTTATAATTATTTATATTGCATGTTATGAATGTATGTATACGTTATGGATGGAAACGAAGCTAACGGCTACTTCTGTAGATGGACGACCACGTGACTATTTTGCAACCGGGAAAGATACGTCCTTCGCAAGCTAGGACGTACAAAAAGCATAAATGGGCGGTCGAAGTAAATGCTAAAATAGTATAACGGTTGCATAAACAATAGTTCGCGTGGGAAACGGATGCCTTAGGGCAGACGGGCGAATATGACGGACTATGACGGTAGGACGGTAAAGACGGACGGCCGAAGGTTGGCCGGACGAAAGTTAAGGAGGACGGTTTCTAGGACCGGACGAGTAAAAGGGCTAAGACGGTAGCTTAAGGGCGTATGTCTTTGTGATATACGCAGCAAAAGACGGGTTGATCACCCTTATGTGTATGACCAATGAATGTTAAGGAAAGAAAAGGTGAATACATATCTATGTAATCACATAAGAATGAAGAAAGAAAAGTAAAAGCTATGAATACGTATTTGTAGAAAAGTATGTATATAATTATGTATACTTATAAAGAAAAGAATGATCATACTTAATAGTTTTAAACTAGAACTCACCAGCGTTAGCTGACTTTTAGTATACATTTCAGGTACAGAAAGGAAGGGTCGTGCGAGGGCGTGAAGGTTACCCGGCACAAGACTGACATCCCATATTTATATATGTTAAGACAAATGTTATGTACTTAATTTTAAAAGACTTCCGCTGTTATGTCATGTCATGTTACGTTATGTATTGAATGAATTCGAATGTTTTAAATTTAAGCTCAGTGCTTATGAGTATGTTTATGAGTAAATCCAACAAGTGAGGTCACCAGGGAAAAGGGGTCTTACAAGTTGGTATCAGAACAATAGTTTGAGAGATTCAGACATCCCTAAATGTCTAGACTCAAACTGATTATGGGACCAACGCACGGATGTCAGTCATGGGTAACCAACGCCAACGCTAGCACGGTAAGTAAGTACTAGAGTTAATACACTTGGATAAGAATAGATACCTTAACTTAGAACAAATAGATGTCAATGTCACAACCGATTTGAAGAATTTTGAACCTGAAAAGCAATGTAAATTAGTAATCACAAACCGATCACTGTAATTAAAAATTTACCTTGCTCGTACTGTTCCAAACTATGATCTAAAGAAAATGACATTGATGTATTCCCTTTATGACCATCAGGAAACTAAGAACTATGGCTGGAGGAGGAAGAACAGGACGCCGAGGCGGTCGCACTAGCCGAGTCGGTAGGCCTCCACTGAATCCAAGACATCAAGAAGAAGAGGATGTGCGCACAGAAAACATAGAAAGCGTGCACCAAACTAATGTCACCCCAACTGGGGGCGACCATCAAGGGTCTCTACAGTTAGAACCCGAGGTCAGAGATGCTATTGCCCGTGAGGTCGTGCTCACTTTAAAGAATGTGTTGCCTGACTTGCTGTCTGAAGCCTTAAATAAAATCAAGGAAGACGACGAAGGTAACCACGAGGAAAAAGTATATGACAGCGACGGGGATGAAATAAATATGGGATCAAGCAATAGGGGGTGCACTTATAAAGGTTTCAAGGACGGAGACCCACCCAAATTTGACGGGAACAAGGAATCGGTGGCCACCCTCGAGTGGGTCGAGAGGATGAACGCTGTCATCAACATCAGAAAGTGTCGACCAGACCAAGCTGTTAAGTACGTTGCTCATTCTTTCACCAACGAAGCACTAAGTTGGTGAAGGAACATTCAAAGAACTAAGTCACCTAATGCTATCAACAAGATGACGTGGGAAGACTTGAAAAAGCTCATAATTCAAAAGTTCTGCCCACAGAATGAGATCGATCGTGTGGAGAACGAGTTCCTGAACTTCAAGGCTGGCAACAAGACTCATCGCCAGTATACATCAAGATTCAATGAACTGGCTCAACTAGTACCACACCTGGTGGAAACTGAAGATCGTTTGATCAAGTACTATGTTAAGGGATTGCCACAACGGGTCCGTGTTCATGTAAAAGCTAACCTACCCTCGACCTTCGAGTCGCTAGTGAATCTGAGCGGAATCATATACGACGATTATGCCAATGAGGACCCACCAACAGAGACCCAAAAGAGAAAGTGGGAGAACCCGTCTAGAGGCACCGGAAGAGGGAACGTAACAACTGAAACTAAGAAGCCAAGGTCGGATGAATATGAAATATGCAAGAAATGTGGAAGGCAACATCTTGGCGAATGTAAAATCGGCACCACCACATGCTATAAGTGCAGGAAGCCGGGGCACCTCTCTTGAGAATGTGTAAGAAACGTCAAGTGCCAAGTATGTGGATTGTTTGGACATCTCACAAAGAACTGCCGGAAGGCCGGCCAATCTGGTTCGGGAAAAGAGAGGGAAAAGGAACAGCCGCAGGCTAGGACTCGAGCCTATGCACTGACTGAGTAAGAAGCAAGAGGAAACCCTGATGTTGTGTCAGGTACGTTTCTAGTAAATGATGAAAATGCTGCTATTTTATTTGACTCTGGTGCTAGTAAAAGCTTCATATCAAATGCATTTAGCCGTAAAATGGATTGCACTATCAACACCATAGTAAAGGCCTTTAGCGTACAAACTGCCGTGGGTAAAAATTCGGCAGTATTACAAGTAACAGAGGATTGTATCATAGAAATAGAGGGCCATAAGTTTCCTTCTAGATTATTCCTTCTCACCTTAGGAGGATTCGATATAGTATTGGGTATGGATTGGTTAGCTGCCAACGAAGCTCAAATCATATGTAAACGTAAGAGGATACACCTCAAAGCTCCTAACGGAAGTCCAATTACGGTTTATGGGGATTGGAATTGCACAATGCCAAATGTCATTTCGATAATCAAGGTCGAAAGTTAATTGAAGCGCGGTTGCGAAGCTTATCTGGCATATGTTATTGACGATAGAATGAAAACGAAAGCACTCAAGAATGTACCCGTGGTGTGCAACTTTCCGGAAGTATTCCCTGAGGATCTACCTGGGTTGCCACCCGATCGGGAAATAGAATTTCAGATTGATTTACTGCCAGGAGCTGAGCCCGTTGCCAAAGCCCCCTACCGATTGGCTCCGTCAGAAATGAAAGAATTGATGTCTCAACTACAGGAATTAATAGAAAAAGGATTTATTAGACCGAGCATTTCACCATGGGGCGCTCCGGTACTATTTGTAAAGAAGAAAGACGGCAGCATGCGCATGTGCATCGACTACCGTGAACTGAACAAGAGGACAGTAAAGAACAAGTACCCGCTGCCTAGAATAGATGACCTTTTTGATGAACTGCAAGGTGCGAGTTGGTTCTCAAAGATCGATCTTAGGTCGGGTTACCATCAGTTGAAAGTAAGAGAGGAAGACGTACCAAAGACCGTGTTTCGCACACGTTATGGGCATTATGAGTTTCTCGTGATGTCCTTCGGATTGACTAACGCACCAGCAGCGTTCATAGATTTGATGAATAGAGTATGTCGACCAATGTTGGATCGATCAGTGATAGTTTTTATCGACGACTATATTTGAAAAGCGAGGGTGATCACCATTGTCACCTAAGGGAAGTTCTGGAGGTGCTAAAGCAGGAAAAGTTGTACGCAAAATTCTCCAAATGTGCATTCTGGCTTAGGGAAGTCCAATTCCTAGGTCATGTGATAAACCCAAACAGCATCATGGTAGATCCTGCAAAGATCGAGACAGTAAAGGAATGGAACATCCCGAAGACACCAACAGAGATACGAAGTTTTCTGGGATTGGCAGGCTACTATCGGAGGTTCATTCAAGATTTCTCGAAGATAGCCTCGCCACTAACTAAATTGACACGGAAAGAAGTGAAATATGAATGGGGCCCAACCTAAAACAACGCGTTTGAGAAACTTAAAACGCGATTAACCCAAGCTCCAGTCTTGACACTACCTGATGGAAATGAAGACTTGGTAGTCTACTCTGACGCTTCGGGTCAAGGTTTAGGTTGTGTACTTATGTAACGAGGAAAGGTAATTTCTTACGCTTCCCGACAACTAAAGATTCACGAGGTTAACTACCCAACTCATGATCTGGAGTTAGCGGAATTAGTTTTCGCATTAAAAATATGGAGGCACTATCTGTATGGAGTTAAATGCACCATCTACTCCGATCATAAAAGCTTGAAGTACTTTTTCGAGCAAAAGGAATTAAATATGAGGCAAAGGAGGTGGTTAGAATTATTAAAGGACTACGTTTGTGAGATACTGTACCATCTAGCAAGGCAAACGTAGTAGCTGATGCCTTAAGGAGAAAGGAGCAATCTGATCCTATCCGGATCAAGGCGTGTCAGCTGATATTAACGCCAGATTTAATGAGTGAAATATCAAAGGCACAAGACGAAGAACTATTAGAAAGAAATATAAAACGGGAAAGAATAGTGGGACAACAAGGGAATTTTGATGCAAATGCATACGGTGTACGAACTAGGTTTGGCCGGATGTGGATACCTAAGATTGGCGAGCTTAGAGCCAAAATACTCGATGAGGCCCATAAGACTCGTTACTCTATCCACCCCGGGACAAACAAAATGTATCAAGACTTGAAGAAAGAGTACTGGTGGCCTGGCATGAAGAATGATGTGACTGAGTACGTGAACAAGTGCTTAACGTGTTCACTAGTTAAGGCCGAGCACCAGAAACCATGCGGTAAAATGCAACCTTTACCAATACCGGAATGGAAGTGGGAGGAGATCACGATGGACTTCATTACCAAGCTACCGCGAACAGCTAAAGGCAATGATACCATTTGGGTGATCGTCGACCGCTTGACGAAAAGTGCTCACTTCTTGCCAATACGCGAGACTTCTTCGTCAGAGAAACTAGCAGAAGTTTTTATCAAGGAAATTGTGAGCGAACATGGTATGCCGTTGTCGATTGTGTCCGACAGGGATACTAGATTCACGTCAAGGTTTTGGAAGAAATTCAACGAAGCGATGGGCACTAGATTGAACATCAGCACAGCTTACCACCCTCAAACCGATGGTCAATCTGAAAGGACAATCCAGACCTTAGAGGACATGCTCCGGGCTTGTATCATTGACTTCGATGGGAGCTGGGACAGCCATCTACCATTGGCAAAATTCTCATATAACAACAGCTAACACTCAACGATTGGCATGCCGCCATTTGAGATGTTGTATGGAAGGAGATGTAGGACCCTGGTTTGTTGGGGCGAAATTGGATAGAAGGATTTTGCAAGTCTCGAAGTGGTCAAAGCTACTTCCGAGAAATTTGATCAAATCAAGGCTCGAATGAAAGCCGCAAAAGACAGACAGAAATCATACGCAGATAAGAGAAGAAGGGAGTTAGAGTTTCAAGTCGGGGACATGGTACTATTAAAGGTATCACCATGGAAAGGAATCATCCGATTCAGAAAACGTGGCAAACTAAGTCCAAGGTTTGTCGGACCTTTCAAGATTTTAGCGAGAGTGGGTCAAGTTGCTTACAGACTCGACCTACCCGTTGAGCTTAGTGGAATACACCCTACGTTCCACGTGTCGCACTTACGCAAGTGCCTAGCTGACGACACAGCTCACATACCTTACGACGAGATCGAAGTGGATAACAGTCTAAATTATGTAGAGGAACCAATAGCCATTCTTGACCGAGCTGAGAAACGACTACGCAATAAGTCAATCCCATTAGTAAAAGTACAATGGAAACACAGAAAGGGTTCAGAAGCTACTTGGGAAAAAGAAGACGAAATGAGAGGACTATATCCCCAGCTGTTTAATGATTAGCAGGTTTCGAGGACGAAACCTTTCTAAGGAGGGTAGACTTGTAACATCCCAAAAATAATAAAACGAATAAATATAGCGAGACCGGTGATTTAGTCGGAATATTTAAACAAAAGGGAGCGGGCTTGGGCACGGCTTCAATGTGCCGAGGGAAGCCCAGGTATATAAGAGGCAGGGCAGCCCTCTTCTCTGCTCATTCCCCATTCACGCAACTTCTAGAGAGAGAAAGGAAAGCTCGGGTCTAGAGAGAGAGAGTTGACGGATCGTCCCCGAATTGAAGGAGAACCTCCAAATCAGAACCCCAATCCAGGTAACAATTCGACCCTAAACTGAGTTTTTTGTTTAAATTTGGGATTCTCGGGTTTTGGCTAAAAAGGTAACAATTTTGCGGATGAAACTTGAAAATGAGCTTAGGTATAGCATCTAGAATGAAAACCGAACGTTTTGATATAAGAAAATTGAGATACTGACTCGATCAGACTCGCATGCAAAAATTTCAGATTTTTGGGGATGACGATATGTGCAGACCAATCGAAACTACTTAGTTTCAATATGTGCAGACCTATCGAAACAACTTAGTTTCGATATGTGCAGACCTATCGAAACTACTCAGTTTCGATTTGTGCAGACCCATCGAAACTACTCAGTTTCGATATGTGCAGACCCATCGAAACTACCTAGTTTCGATATGCCCACGATCCGAAGCTAAGATAATACATAAGTTACTTACCGAAACTACCAAGTTTCGACATAAGCAACCTATCAAAACTACCAAGTTTCGACATAAACAACCTATCGAAACTACCAAGTTTCGACATAAGCAACCTATCAAAACTACCAAGTTTCGACATAAGCAACCTATCGAAACTACCAAGTTTCGATATAAGCAAATCCATCGAAACTACTAGGTTCAAGCATAGTAATGTCTAGTGTCATCCACGAGCACTACCTTACGTGTATGACTTTATTATACAGATTGTGAGTGACATTAGTGACGCTCAGTAACAAGCTAAGTGTATCTCAGAAACTACTCATCAGGTGAGTTCTATGTGCCCCCTTCTATGTTATGTGCAAACCTCATTAAATGTTTTGGGACTGAAATGTATACACTAAATGAATAAATGATATGAATGCTAATGTGATCATACGTGATGTACTAATATATATTTTATATAAATATAAGAGAATGAATTATGAACAAAGAATGAAACGTATGTTTACAAAGAATGAAGGAAAGAATGGCATAACGTAAATAAATGAAATCTTGCTTTATAATTATTTATATTGCATGTTATGAATGTATGTATACGTTATGGACGGAAACGAAGCTAACGGCTACTTCTGTAGACGGACGACCACGTGACTATTTTGCTACCGGGAAAGATACGTCCTTCGCAAGCTAGGACGTACAAAAAGCATAAATGGGCGGTCGAAGTAAATGCTAAAATAGTATAATGGTTGCATAAACAATAGTTCACGTGGGAAACGGATGCCTTAGGGTAGACGGGCGAATATGACGGACTACGACGGTAGGACGGTAAAGACGGACGGCCGAAGGTTGGCCGGACGAAAGTTAAGGCGGACAGTTTCTAGGACCGGATGAGTAAAAGGGCTACGACGGTATCTTAAGGGCGTATGTCTTTGTGATACACGTAGTAAAAGATGGGTTGATCACCCTTATGTGTATGACCAATGAATGTTAAGGAAAGAAAAGGTGAATACATATCTATGTAATCACATAAGAATGAAGAAAGAAAAGTAAAAGCTATGAATACGTATTTGTAGAAAAGTATGTATATAATTATGTATACTTATAAAGAAAAGAATGATCATACTTAATAGTTTTAAACTAGAACTCACCAGTGTTAGCTGACTTTTAGTATACATTTCAGGTACAGAAAGGAAGGGTCGTGCGAGGGCGTGAAGGTTACCCGGCACAAGACTGACATCCCTTATTTATATATGTTAAGACAAATGTTATGTACTTAATTTTAAAAGACTTCCGCTGTTATGTCATGTCATGTTACGTTATGTAATGAATGAATTCGAATGTTTTAAATTTAAGCTCAGTGATTATGAGTATGTTTATGAGTAAATCCAACAAGTGAGGTCACCCGGGAAAAGGGGTCTTACAGAATGAGTGTTGGGTTGTGATGTTGTGAGAAAATGTGGTGCTATGGCCCTCTATTTATAGGCCTGAGTTGACCCCGTAGCGGATCGCTAGCCGGGTCTCTGGCAGTCCGCTACCGCTCAGCCTTATCCGCGTGTGCGCCACGTGGTGGCCATGCAACCCAGACGCGCCACACATCCATAGCGGACCATGTGGGTCTGTTGTGGCAGTCCGCCACCGACCACGCGTACGACATGCTAATGCATACCCTACACGTGTCGTTTGTAGAGTGTCCCTAGGGCTGCGTAGCGGACCAATATCATTTGTGCTGGCGGTCCGCCAGCCATCTATTTTCCGTAGCACACCGTTAGCCAAGCAGCTAGCGGTCCACCACCCCTTGGGCGGCCTGATTCCTTGACTCCGTAGCGGACCGTTAACTAGTAGGTAGCGGTCCGCTACCCCTTAAATTTCAGAATTCTTAATTTATTTTTTTAATTCTCGGGTTTTCTGATAATTGTTGTCATCTTATAAGAGTTCCGGGCAAAAATTGAGATCGGAATTTTGGCAGGTGTCATATCATCCCCAACTTTTTTGAAATCTCGTCCTCGAGATTATCATCTGAATAAGTGTGGATATTTCTTTCTCATCTGCGATTCTAGTTCCCACGTGAACTCAGGTCCACGTCTAGAATTCCATTTCATCTTGATCAATGCAAGCCTTTTCCATTTCAATTTCTCTTGCTATCGGTCCTCAATTTGCAACGGTTGTTCCACAAACTTAAGTCGTTCATCCACTACTATGTCTTGTAGTGGCATGGCTAAGGTTTCATCTGCTAAGCACTTTCGCAGATTGGAGACATGGAATACATCGTGTACTCCATTCATCTCCATTGGCAATTCTAACCGATATACCACCGGTCCGATTCATTCTAAGATTTTAAATGGTCCAACAAACCTAGGGCTTAACTTTCCTTTCTTTTCGAATCGTACCACACTTTTCCAAGGTGATACCTTAAGTAAAAAATTGTCTCCAATGTTAAACTCTAACGAGTTTAACGACCTTTGCCTTTTGTCGGCATAACTTTTCTAGCGATCACGAGCCGTTTTCAATCTTTCCCTGATTTGTAATATCTTATCAGTTGTTTCCTGGACTATCTCTGGTCCTGATAACTGGTTTTCTTCTATTTCAGCCAAACACACGGGAGTCCTGCATTTTCTACCATATAAGGCTTCAAATGGTGTAACTTGTGTGGTTGTTGTTATTGTAAGAGAATTCTATCAGATGTAAGTGGTCGTCACAACTTCCTCCTAGGTCAATAACACAAGCTCGGAGCATATCCTCCAAGGTTTGGATTGTCCTTTTACTCTGCCCATCCGTTTGAGGATGGTATGAAGTGCTAAGGTTTAAACGAGTTCCGAGAGCTTTTTGGAAGCTCTGCCAGAGTCAAGACGTGAATCGACTGTCTCTATCCGACACAATGGATAATGGTACTGCGTGTAAGGATACTATCTCGTTTACGTATAGTCGTGCCAAATTATCCATACTGAAAGTTTCTTTCATGGGTAGGAAATGTGCGGATTTGGTTAATCGATCAATGATAACCCATATCGTGTCGTTTTCTCGACTGGTTCAGGGAAGTTTAGTGATGAAATCCATGGCAATCATTTATCATTTCCATACTGGTAATTCTAGCTGTTGCAACAGCCTAGACGGCTTTTGATGTTCGGATTTAACCTTGGAACAGGTTAGACATTTGGCCACATACTCGGCTATGTGCTTTTTCATGCTGATCCACCAGTAATCTGGCCTCAGGTTCTTGTACATCTTATCACCTCCAAGGTGCATAGTGTACATGGATTTATAGGCCTCTTCAAGAATTTATTCTCGGAGGTTTCCATAGATTGGTACCCAAATTCGCTTATTCATCCTAAGGATGTCCTCACTTCCTTTTGATGAGTTGTTCGATCATTCCTATTATGCCCTCGTGTTCGAGGTTTGCCTCTTTCAAGGCTGATCTTTGTGCCTCTTTGATTTGAGAGGTAAGACTGATTTGAAGGTCGAGTCTTAAGATACGTACTTGTTTTGGTTTCACCCATTCTTTTCTACTCAAGGCGTCGGCTACTACGTTAGCCTTGCCTTTATGATAACATATCTCATTGTCATAGTCGCTTAGGACTTCCATCCATCGTCTTTGTCTTATGTTCAGCTCTTTCTGACTGAATACATACTTTAGACTCTTGTAGACTGTGAATTTGACTCCATAGAGGTAGTGCCTCCATAATTTTAGCGCAAAGATTATGGCACCCAACTCTAGGTCATGAGTCGTGTAGTTCTTCTCGTGAGTCTTAAGTTGACGTGAGGCATAAGCTATGACTTTGTTTCCTTGCATCAATACACACCCTAGACCAGTGTGTGATGCATCGCAGAAAACCACAAAGCCTTAATTGCCTTCGGGCAGCGATAGAATTGGTGCTTAGGTTAGTTTTTTCTTTAGCGTCTTAAACGCTTCGTCTTGTTTCGGATCCCATTCATATTTGATTGCTTTGCGAGTCAATGCAGTCAAAGGAACAATGACCCTTGAGAAGTCCTTAATAAACCTTTGGTAATATCCCGCTAAACCAAGAAAACTTCTTACTTCGGTTGACTTTTTCGGGACTTCCCAGTTAGAGATAGCCTCAATCTTGGCAGGATCTACTTGAATTCATTTCTCGTTTATAACATGACCGAGAAATTGTACCTTTGACAACCAAAATTCACACTTTAAGAATTTGGCGTAGAGTTTCTCGTTTCTTAGCAGTTCAAGTATTGTCCTTAGATTGTCAGCGTGATCTTCCTTACTCTACGAGTAAATAAGTATATCGTCTATGAATACGATTACGAATTTATCCAAGTAAGGCTTACAGATCCGATTAATCATGTCCATAAATGCTGCGGGAGCATTGGTAAGTCCGAACGGCATAACCGTGAACTCAAAATGACCGTATCTAGTTCTGAACGCAATCTTAGATACGTCATCTTCCTCGACTTTTAATTGATGATAGCCTGATCGTTGGTCTATCTTGGAGAAGCAGCTTGCTCCTTGGAGCTGATCAAACATGTCGTCGATTCTTGGAAGTGGATACCGGTTCTTGATCGTGACTTTGTTCAATTCCCGGTAATCTATGCACATTCTCATCGATCCGTCTTTCTTCTTTACAAAGAGTACCGGGGCTCCCTATGGCGAAGAACTTGGTCTTATGAAACCCTTTTCTAATAATTCATTGAGTTGTTTCTTTAACTCAGTCATCTCAGTAGGAGCTAATCTATACGGAGCCTTGGCTATCGGAGCCGTGCCTGGTACAAGATTTATCTGAAACTCCACTTCTCGATCTGGCGGTGATCCATCTAACTCTTTAGGGAATACATCGGGATACTCGGCGACGATCGGCACATCCTTTATTTCTCGCTCAGGGTTGCTAGCGGTTAAGGATATTAGGTATGCGAGGCATCCTTTTCGGAGATACTTTGTTGCTTTAATCATAGAGATTAGACCAACAGGGTTGGTCGACTTATCTCCTTTTATTATCACCATTTCTCCTGAAGGCGTTCGCAATTTGTTGGCCTTTGAGTCGCAATGGATATCAGCTTGGTTAGTTGCTAACCAATCCATTCCAAGGACTATGTCAAAGCCAGCCAAATCCATTGGAAAAAGTTGTACGGGTATGATGTGTCTAGATAGCGTAACTAAACACTCATTCAGAGATTCAGAGACTTGGATTAGGTCTCCGTTCGCGGTTTCGACTTGGTAAGATTTGTCTAGCTTAGCTAAGGGCTTATTAACTAGTTTACAAAATTTATGGTCTACTACTTCTCGGGTTTATGTTACACGTCACGCACGTTTTAATGAAACTTGATTTCCCTTTGCCAGTAACAACTCCTTGACTGATTGGAATTAAATAGTTTTGACAACCTTTCTTGAAGACGCATCATCATCCGTTTCATCATCAGCAATCCCGTCAAATGATGCTCATTCTTCCGGTCCTCCTCATGCATCTAGTGTGCCAAATACACCATGCTCCATTTTGCCATGATTTACCTTCCATCGATGAGCCCAGTTTAGCATCTCAATGCCAACCGAATGCTCCATCTACTGCACGTGTTGATTCTGGACTCGCCTGTGTTGATTCTGGACCCGTCTGTGTTGATGGTCTGTCTTCGACTCCAACTCAGCCACATTTTGTGTCTACGCAACCATCTTCGGTATCTGTTTCAAGGACTAATCAACCCCAGACCACTACTTCCACTCATCCCATGGTTACTACGGTGAAAGCCGGGTTTTTAAACCCCATTATCAAGAGGATTAATTGGCACACACAGAAAACCTTTCATTACACTCCGCTTTATTTGCAGCACATGATCCAAAGGGTTTCAAAACGGCTTCTAAAAATCCCAATTGGATGCTTGCTATGCATGAGGAGATGGCGGCACTTCGTCAAAATAATACATGGACGTTAGTACCTAGCCCAACAATGTTAATGTCATTGGTTCCAAATGGGTTTATCGAACTAAGTACAACTCAGATGGTTTTGTAGAATGATATAAAGCTCGTCTTGTTGCCTAGGGATTTACACAGATACCTGGATTGAATTATTATCATACGTTCAGCCTCGTCGATAAAGCGTCCACGGTACGTATTGTTTTATCTTTAGCTGTGATTAGTAAGTGGAAAATTCACCAACTAGATGTTAAAAATGCTTGCATGGTCATCTCACTGAGACTGTTTATATGGAGCAACCTCCTGGTTTTTCTGACTCATAAAATCCTTAGCATGTGTGTCGTATGGTTTAAAACAAGCACCACGTGCTTGGTTTCATCGTCTAAGTGCATTACTTTTACAAAATGGTTTTTCATGCAGTCGAGTAGATACATCGTTATTCGTTTTTAAACGAGATACTTGCATCATGTATCTCTTGGTTTATTTGGATGACCTAATCCTCGCTGGTAATCAAGAGAATATTATGTGTTCTTTTGTTGCTCGTCTCAACAAGGAGGTTGCCATAAAAGACCTTGGTGATTTAAACTACTTTCTTGGTCTTGAAGTTGCCTACATGGACAATGGGTTATTTCTTAGTCAATCAAAATATGCACATGACATTCTAGATCGTGGCACCTTGCTTGAATCAAAACCTGTTCATACACCTTTAGCTCCACATGAGAGTTTTTCATCCACTGGTGAACCATTTTCTGATCAGACATCATACAGATCTTTGATTGGGGCAGTACAATATTTAACCATTACACGCCCTGATATTTCTTTTGTTGTTAATCAGGTCAGTCAATTTCTGCAGGCTCCTACAGTTACTCATTATCAGTGTGTCAAACGTAGATTACGTTATGTCAAAGGCACAATTGCCTTTAGACTCACTTTCACAAAGCCTCACTCTACTGATATTTTGGGATATTCTGATGCTGACTGGGCATGTTGTATTGAAACGAGGCGATCCACCTATTGTTATTCGATCTTTCTAGGTGGAAATTTAGTTTCTTGGAGAGCAAAGAAACAACCTACTGGTAATAATGGCTTGCCTAATAAGAAGACAATCACGTATTCGATATTATCCTATTTGTTTTTGGTAATAATGGAGAGCAAATCGAGAAATGCTTGTGTATTCACTAACCCAAAATCGAGCAAATCAAGATTAGTGAATAAGTTACCAACAACTTTCACTAACCAAAAGAAAGTAACTAAGTCACGTATACGAGTTGTTAATGCTCTAGTATCTTGTAAGAACAACAATATAGTGGTAATTTTTCTAAGACATGTGTGAAACATCAAGAACCCATCACCAAAAATAAAAATTCTTGAAAGAAAAATGAGCAAGTAATGAAGACGACCAAGTTGAGATAATTGTAAAATGGTGCTTTGAAAACTAGACATGATGTATTCATATGAACCTTAGGTACCTTGAAAACAAATAAATGTTAATAAATTAAATCATGTCCCGAAATGTAACACATCAACCCGTTAGGGTTAATGTATCACTTATGCTGACATCAGCAACCAAACATCGTTTCATAAATGCTTATATTATTACAGTACATCAAAAGAATACCAAATTTCACTTTCATTATATTTATTGACACAAAGGTCTTTTCAAACTCTCGAACACTCTTACACTTCCCACTCTCACAGTTCCATTAAATTCACATGAAGATCTTGTTCTACCTTCAATATATACATGATAATTTGATTCAACAAGAAAAGTGGTTAGTAGATTCTCTTGTATCGATCAATACATCACGAGAGTTTTACGGTAAACTTATGGTGAACTTTCTTTTTTTATAGATACTGTTTTATACATTCATGCAATTGTACATTCATGAATAAAGATCACAATCGTTTGGTGTGTGATTAGGATTTCTTAACTGTTCTTTGATTTGATTTCATTTTAGCAAGAAAAGTGGTTAGTAGTTTCTATTTCATCAATCAATACATCACTAGAGGTATACGATAAATCTAATCTTGAACTTTCTTGGTTTATAGTTACCGTTTTATACATTCATACAATTATACATTCATGAATAAATATCACAATAATTTGGTGTGTGATTAGGATTTCTTAATTGTTCATTGATTTGATTTGATTTCAACAAGGAAAGTAGTTAGTACATTCCATTTTACCGATCAATACATAACGAGAGGTTTACGGTAAACCTAATGGTGAACCTTCTTGGTTTATAGTTACTGTTTATACATTCACGTAAGTATACATTCATGAATAAAGATCACAATCATTTGGTGTGTGATTAGGATTTCTTAATTGCTCTTTGATTTGATTTCATTTAATTTCAACTAGAAAAGTGGTTAGTAGATTCTCTTGTATCGATCAATACATCACGAGAGGTTTACGGTAAAACTAATGGTGAACTTTCTTTTTTATAGTTACTGTTTTATACATTCACACAATTATACATTCATGAATAAAGATCACAATCGTTTGGTGTGTGATTAGGATTTCTTAACTATTCTTTGATTTGATTTCATTTTAGCAAGAAAAGTGGTTAGTACTATTTCATCGATCAATACATCACTAGAGGTTTACGATAAACCTAATCTTGAACTTTCTTGGTTTATAGTTACCATTTTATACGTTCATACAATTATACATTCATGAATAAAGATCACAATCATTTGGTGTGTGATTATGATTTCTTAATTGTTCATTGATTTGATTTGATTTCAACGAGGAAAGTGGTTAGTACATTCCATTTTACCGATCAATACATAACGAAAGGTTTACGGTAAACCTAATGGTGAACTTTCTTGGTTTATAGTTACTGTTTTATACATTCATGCAAGTATACATTTATGAATAAAGATTACAATCATTTGGTGTGTGATTAGGATTTCTTAATTGCTCTTTGATTTGATTTCATTTAATTTCAACTAGAAAAGTGGTTAGTAGATTCTCTTGTATCGATCAATACATCACAAGAGGTTTACGGTAAACCTAATGGTGAACTTTCTTTTTTATAGTTATTGTTTTATACATTCATGCAATTACACTTTCATGAATAAATATCACAATCGTTTGGTGTGTGATTAGGATTTCTTAACTGTTCTTTGATTTGATTTCATTTTAGCAAGAAAAGTGGTTAGTACTATTTCATCGATCAATACATCACTAGAGGTTTACGATAAACCTAATCTTGAACTTTCTTGGTTTATAGTTACCGTTTTATACATTCACACAATTATACATTGAATAGAGATCACAATCATTTGGTGTGTGATTAGGATTTCTTAATTGTTCATTGATTTGATTTCAACGAGAAAAGTGGTTAGTACATTCCATTTTACCGATCAATACATAGCGAGAGGTTTACGGTAAACCTAATGGTGAACTTTCTTGGTTTATAGTTACTGTTTTATACATTCATGCAAGTATACATTCATGAATAAAAATCACAATCATTTGGTGTGTGATTAGGATTTCTTAATTGCTTTTTGATTTGATTTCATTTAATTTCAACTAGAAAAGTGGTTAGTTGTAACACCCCAAATTTTAAGGAAATGAAAGTATAGGGGCCAAAGTGTAAATAGCCCAAAGTTAAAGGACTGAAGAATGAAGAAAATAAAGAAATCTAGCCGGTAGCGGACCGCAACCGGGTCCCATGACGGTCCGCTACGTGCGGATGAAGGAATCGTGAGGGAATGACACGTGGCAATGACGCATCTGGTGACTCAGCCCTATGGCGGACCGCCACAAGGCGGGTAACGATCCGCCAACCACAGCTGCGCTCAAACAACGAGAAGGTGACACGTGTAAGCTGACTCGCTGAAAGGAATTGGGTAGCGGACCGCTACCAAAGGCGTGGCGGCCCGCCATGTGCGGAACACGCCAAACAGTTGGCAGT
Source organism: Smallanthus sonchifolius (assembly GCA_023525975.1). Lineage (NCBI taxonomy): Eukaryota > Viridiplantae > Streptophyta > Magnoliopsida > Asterales > Asteraceae > Smallanthus > Smallanthus sonchifolius. The sequence continues at coordinate 75,753,067 of CM042037.1, forward strand.
GGGCGGTAGCGGACCGCTACCACCCGGCTTAACGGTCCGCTACGGATGGTGTTTTAGCCCTATAAATAGTTTTCATGAGCCGTTCATTTGCAACATTAAACACCAACATAATCATCACACACACACCCGCAAACCGAGGCAAGGATAGCACGACGGTACCGAGTGCGGTACGCTACGAGTTCGGAGAAGCGTTTAAAGCGAGGAACGAACTTAGGAACTAACCGAAGATAAAGTAAGTACGCCGGACCCGTACCCTAGACACAAATACGTGAATTATGTGTTTAAAATGATACGTGATATGTGATATTTGTTATGTGATATGACGAGGGTGCGGGGTAATGACGGATTAGTCTAAACACTAAACGGGAATAATGGAGTAATCACGACGTATCCAAGAGGTGGTGGATACGCCGCTGGTACTTCCTATATATAAACTTCTTGATACAACGTGGTGAAACCATTATGAATGTTTAGGGGTATAGACTAATAAATAATGATGAAATATAGTGAACGTACGAGAGAACATCCAACCGGTATGTCATCATCTGACAAACGGAATGTTCTGTCTAAGGAAAGAGTGGTGTATAAATCTCTCCTAGACCCGTCACTCTTTCCTGGGAACATCTCTGTTGGAGGTACTACTCTTGAAGGAAAATCACCCCAGTTTACAATATATGATGAATATGAATATATGATGAAAGTATACCATGCATGAGGAATGTGAATACATGATGAGTATGAATACGTGGAATGCATGATGAATACGTGAATGCATGATGATACATGCAGATATGAATGAGTATGATGGAACGAGTCTAAACCTTAAAATGAAATAACGGAGTACTCAAGAAATATTAGAAGGGTGGTGGATACGCTGCTGGTACTTCCTATATATAAACCTTTCTAATGCCTCGTGGAGAAACCGTTACGAAGTTTTAAGATGATGACTGGTTGGGGAGTAAATCAAGCATATACATGAAATGAAAACAAATGCTTGATACATTTGGGAGGCTGTGAGTCAAATATACTCAAGGTCCCAAATGAAATGCGATACCCGGCCAGTAAGGTGGATCTCAATAAATAATAAAGATGAGAACTAAAAAAAGAACTCCAGGCCTACGGGCCTGAAAGAGAAAAGATTCCAAGCCTACTGGGCTATGGAATGAATGAGTCTTCGTGACAAATGAAAGGGGTCTATACTGACGAGTATAAGAACCTTGCCAATACTCGGACCGGAGGTACGGCCTAAGATGGTTGCGAGGGGGTTAGCACACCCATAAAATATACGAACACTGTGATCAGAGGTATGTCCGAAGATGGTCACGGGGGCACCGAGAGCCCTAGAAAACGTGAACAATAATAAGAAGCTAAAGGGTTCATAATGAAATGAAAAGATGCAGTGTACTTACTTAGCGTAAGCTAATTCAAAAATGTTTTTCAAACACTGCAGGAAAGAAGCACATGCAATAGAGCTTACTGCGGGCAGAGCTATCGGAGTTGGAAAATCCCTATATAAGATGATTTAATTATATTATCCTTTGTAAAACAATATTATTATAAATGAAAAAGTTACCTTAGCCATTATGGCAAGGTTTTGATCAAATTGGGACCGTTTTCCACAATAAAATACTCTGATAAAATAAGAGATTAAGTAGGATGTTTCATTAGTAGATTCTCTTGTATCGATCAATACATCACGAGAGGTTTACGGTAAACCTAACAGTGAACTTTCTTTTTTTATAGTTATTGTTTTATACATTCATGCAATTATACATTCATGAATAAAGATCACAATCGTTTGGTGTGTGATTAGGATTTCTTAACTATTCTTTGATTTGATTTGATTTCATTTTAGCAAGAAAAGTGGTTAGTAGTTTCTATTTCATCGATCAATACATCACTAGAGGTTTACGATAAACCTAATCTTGAACTTTCTTGGTTTATAGTTACCGTTTTATACATTCATACAATTATACATTCATGAATAAAGATCACAGTCATTTGGTGTGTGATTTGGATTTCTTAATTGTTCATTGATTTGATTTGATTTCAACCAGAAAAGTGGTTAGTAGATTCCATTTTATCGATCAATACATATCGAGAGGTTTACGGTAAACCTAATGGTGAACTTTCTTGGTTTATAGTTATTGTTTTATACATTCATGCAAAGTATACATTCATGAATAAAGATCACAATCATTTGGTGTGTGATTAGGATTTCTTAATTGCTCTTTGATTTGATTTCATTTAATTTTAACTAGAAAAGTGGTTAGTAGATTCTCTTGTATCGATCAATACATCACGAGAGGTTTACGGTAAACCTAATGGTGAACTTTCTTTTTTTATAGTTACTGTTTTATACATTCATGCAATTATACATTCATGAATAAAGATCACAATCGTTTGGTGTGTGATTAGGATTTCTTAACTGTTCTTTGATTTGATTTCATTTTAGCAAGAAAAGTGGTTAGTAGATTCTATTTCATCGATCAATACTTCACTAGAGGTTTGCGATAAACCTAATCTTGAACTTTCTTGGTTTATAGTTACTGTTTTATATATTCATACAATTATACATTCATGAATAAAGATCACAATCATTTGGTGTGTGATTAGGATTTCTTAATTGTTCATTGATTTGATTTCAGTTCAACCTGAAAAGTGGTTAGTAGATTCCATTTTACCGATCAATACATAACGAGAGGTTTACGGTAGACCTAATGGTGAACTTTCTTGGTTTATAGTTATTGTTTTATACATTCATGCAAGTATACATTCATGAATAAAGATCACAATCATTTGGTGTGTGATTAGGATTTCTTAATTGCTCTTTGATTTGATTTCAATTAATTTCAACTAGAAAAGTGGTTAGTAGATTCTCTTGTATCGATGAATACATCACGAGAGGTTTACGTTAAACCTAATGGTGAACATCACAAGAGGTTCACCAGATGTTTACAGTCAACCTAATGGTAAACTTTGTTGGTTTATAGTATTGTTTATACATTCATGAATAAAGATCACAATCATTTGGTGTGTGATTAGGATTTCTTAAGTGTTCTTTCTTTTGATTTCATTTTAGCAAGAAAAGTGGTTAGTAGATTCCATTTCATCGATCTATACACACTAGAGATTTACGGTAAACCTAATCGTGACCCAGTTATTCCAAGAGAACTGATAATTCGAGTCTATCCTGTTAAGCGAGTGAATTTGGTTTTTGTTTTTCTAATTAAAGAAAATTTAAACTAATTCTTTTATTTTTGTAATTTTATTAGGAGTTAATTTTATTAGGAGTTTTATTTATTTTTTTTACAATTTTATTGAAAATATCTTTCATATCATTAATCAATCATATCGTTAAATACGGCTGAAATCATATCATCAAACTATTGAATACAAGACTTTTCAATGGGGAAACGAACGAATGAATACGTGACGTTAACCTCCTCCACTAGACCTGTAAACGAACCGAACGAATACGAACGGAGGCGTGTTCATGTTCTTCCATTTAATTTTAACCGAACACGAACACGAACACGAACAATTAATTGAATGATTTTTTTTTGTTCATGTTCGTTCATTTATAAAATAAAAATGTTCGCGTTCGTTTATGTTCGTTCGTTAATAATCTAAATGAACATTTCACGACCGTAAACGAACACAAACGAATGTAAATGAACACAAATGAATATAAATAAATATAATTAAACAAACATAAACGAAAATAATTAATTAACAAACATAAATAAACACAAATGAACAAGTCTAATATATTAAGTATCCAATAATGTAAATGGTTAACAAACATATTTAAATTAGTGGTTCACATATACATGATTCATCCAAAAATTCGTCATGATTCTACCAAAAAATCTATCAAGATTCATCCAAAAATAAACACATAAACGAACTTCAATGAACGAACATTCACGAACATTAATAAAAAAACGAGATACGTGTTCATGTCCGTTCGTTTAATTAAATGAACAAAAAAATTTGTTCACATTCATTCGTTTATTAAATAAACGAACCTCCTACTGAACAATTCATGAACGGTTCACTGAACGTTTAATTCATTTATAGGCCTATCCTTCACCGACCGTGCGACGCCTCCTAATTCAATGAAAGGGTAAACTTATCAATTTTAAAACTCTTTTTTAATGTTTGAGGGTGTTAAATACCTAATACATGATAAAATCAAACCTTTTGGGACATAAGTAAAATTTATAATACTTATGGATGAAAATAAAATTCTAAACAAACCATATGGACAATTCTTGTACTTTTTCTGTATATATATGGTTGGATCTCAAAGAGAAATTTCATAAACACGAAGTTATGGCATCAAAGCTTCTACTACTCGGTCTACTTATAAATCTTCTCATAGTCAAAGGTTTCCTCTTTTTCATTTTAATCAAAAGCATTATTTATGTTTGCATTCATGTGTATGTATATGTACGTATAGGGTAAGGTTAAACTACAAATGACAAATGATTTAAAAAAAATAGGAAGCGTTTTTGGCCGTTAGATCATCTTGATCTACGGTTATAAGAAGGGAAATGACATATTTGCCCATAACTTAAAACCAATTATTGACTATATGTTATCACCAGAATGATTCCTACGTTTTTTAGACTTTTTCCACTTTTTAGTAGAACCTATTCCTGTATGGGGGTATATATACGTGTTATAATTTTGTATAAGAAAGATAAATAACATTTTGGTGATCGTTTGAAAATAGATGCACAATCAGTAGGCGTGTGCTACGGCCGAAACGGTTACGGTATGCCTTCTGAGAGAGACATGGTACGCCTCTACCAAAGGAACGGCATAACCAAGATGTGGATCTATGATCCGCATCAACCTACTCTTGAAGCACTCAGAGGAACCAACATTGAACTCATGATCGGCGTCCCTAATGATCGTCTACAATCGCTCAACGATCAAAATGCTGCGAACACATGGGTTAGAGACAACATCCAGAGGTACCCCAATGTCAGGTTCAGATACATAGCCATTGGAAACAATGTTGACCCAAATAACGGGAATAGTCGATACGTACCTTTCGTATTCCATGTCATGCAAAATGTTCATAACGCGGTTAGAGCCGCAGGCCTAGGTAACCAAATAAAGGTGTCTACCGCAACCTACACCGGCCTTTTAGGGTCCTCGTTTCCACCAAGCATTGGTGCATTTCGTGACAACGTGCGAGGGTTTATCGAACCAATAATAAGATTTCTAGCACAAAACAACATGCCTATGTTTGCCAATATCTACCCCTATTATGCTAACCCGAGTTCCAATCTCCCATTTGCGCTGTTCACTGCAACGCGACCAGTAGTGATTGACAACGGCGGTCGACAGTATTTCAACCTTTTTGATGCCATGTTAGACGCGCATTACGCGGCTCAAGCACGCCTTGGTGGTGGGAACGTGGAGATTGTTGTGTCGGAGAGTGGGTGGCCGTCGATGGCCTAAAGGCCCCTGGACTTTTCCCTCACTCAAGTGGTATAAGTTCAAATCCCACAAAATTGGGTGTGCGTGTTTGTCGTTTAAAAAAAAATAAAACCCAAACCAACCCCTCACCGATTTCCGTCATCTTCAATCAATCGACCCACCCACAAGATCATCATAAGCTAAAAACATATATATTGATAAAATAAGCTAAAAATAGATAAATTGATGATGATGATGATGATGTTGTATTTGACCATGCGATTCATCAAGCGTTCTTCAAAGATGAAGAAACCCTAGAAAAACATATTCAACTTTTGTTCCATTCAATTCACATGAAGATCTTGTTTTGTTCCATTAAAATCACATGAAAATATGATTTAATCTTTGAATTACATTTCATTAATCTTATTGTTAGCAATAATAATTGTTTCTTGGATTAAAAGTCCTATTTCATATTGAATGAGAATAACATTTTCATTCACTAAAGAGAATATGATAAAACTTGTGTAGATGCTATAACTAGAAGATTTTGTAAGAGAACATGTCGGTCATAATTATTATAGATTAATCCTTATTTCATGTAAATCAGGATACGAATTTCAAATATGGTGGCTAAAGTCAATTAGTATTAGTTTAGGATTCAATTTCAATTCCTTGTTTTTCAAGTCATATGTCAGAATAAATAGATGATAGATTTACTTTCTGTTGGAAATTTTTTATGAAAATATGTTTTTCACACATTTTGGACTTAAATAATTATTTATATTTGTTACAAATATAATTATTATTTATTACGTTCGTATTCTATTGCGTGAGAGGATCACAACGAACCGAATCGTGTCCAAAACAGAGCTAAGATGAATGTGATATCGATGCTCAAAGTTGTGTGTATGAAATGTTGAGACATTGTAAATTGAACATGTATTGGGAATTGAGCTTGTCCCACATAGGAGGAACGAGAAACTATTGATTGGCTTATAAGTGTGAAGGTTCACACAAGAGTATTCTTGAATACCAAGAGATACACAGTGGCAGTAGCAATGGTGCGAAGCACCGGACGCGCCCGGGCATGGGACCGGCACCGGCACCGGCACCGGACACGAGACCGAGGAGCGATGTGCGTAATGTGGCGTTTTGATGGCGCACTTTGCACTTTGCACGCTTGAGAGCCGCCTTAGTATTTTGACCGGTGGCACGCGGGTTTAGGTCTGGTTCAAGCTCTTTCAGTTGCGGGAGTCTGTTCAAGTTCCATCAGTTGCAGACTTAACTCCCAGAGTTATGAGTAGCATTAGTTGCAAACTTAGCTCCTAGAGTTATAACATCAGTTTCAAAGTGTCCAGCCTATACAAACAAAGTTTGGGTTCGTGTGTTACTACGACCAGAAATCGCACATGCAAACACACTCAGTTTCAGAAGAATTTCTGGCATTCTCCGAGCTTCGCGATCTTGTTTCAGGTATAGTGTCGGGTGCTAGGCTAATCCTGGCAGTACTTCCTGCTTTAGTTGTTGTACCCTGGGAGACAGATGGGTTCACCTAGGTGGCTCGAAATCTGTTTTAAGGGACCTCTGTTTAACAGAAATCCTCAGCCTTTACCCGGTTTTTAGTTTCATTATGTTTTGTTTTTTCTTGTTTTTATTTGTTTCTGTAATCTGTTATTCACCTATTGTTGTATTTTTAGTTATGTGAATGTTTTATTAATTAACTCTTAATATTAAAAGGGAAACAATTAAAACACAAACCGTCGATGGCCTAATGGCCCCTAGAGTTTTACCTCACTCAAGTGGTGCAGGTTCAAATCCTACAAAGTGGGTAATTAATAAGTGGATTTTAAAAGTAGAATTTAGAAGGGTGTGCATGTTTGTACTTCAAAAAAAAATAATAAAACCCAAACCAACCTCTCACCGGTTTCCCGTCATCTTCAATCAATCCACCCACCCACAAGATCAACATAAGCTAAAAACAGATATATTGATTGTCACACCCCGCCTCAGGCATCCCCTGAACGTGTGTGAGCATGATCGGTACCTGTTTTGAATTGCGATATGGTTTTGGTATTAGAATCTAAAGTGCGGTTTATTGGATTACTGGTGTAATTTGATGTTGGAATTAGACAACTAGATATTGTCGGGTTTAGCCAAAAACAAACGGGACTTTGCCCGATTTTCGTTAAAAATAAATAAAAATGTTCTCTTTAACACTTAGACGTTCTCAACACGGAATGGGTACAATTTTGATAAGATGGAGTTTTAGGTAGTAAGTTCGATAGGAATCATTCGCGCGTTAATAACGAAATGCTATAACGCGAAAACGAATAATTCTATTATCAACCTAGTTTCGCCTGGAATATGTGTAGCGAATTTAACAGTTTCCTGAAGAGTAAGGCAAGCGAACTTAATAGTTTCGTTATGAGAAAGGCAATTGAACTTAATAGTTTCGCAAGGGTATGACAGGCGAAACTGGCTGGCGAACTTGGCATAGTTTCGCTTGATGCATAGTGAGCGAACTTATTATAGTTTCACCGGGATTATAACTAGCGAACTTGATATGTTAGACAGGGTAATAGAGGGTGAACTTAACTTAAGTTCGTTGGAACAGAGTATAGAAGTCGACTGGTATCGTTTAGACCTGATATTTATTCATTTATCCAAATTGTGTGTGACATCGTTTGGACGGGAGATAACACATTAAGGCTACCCTATCAGGTGAGTTCTAAAGCCCTCTTTTAAATGTTTTAATGATGTTTTGGGCTGGTGTACATACATATAAAATGATGTTTATGAAAAGATGTTTACGAAACGATGTTTACGAAACGATGTTTACGAAATGATGTTTACGAAACGATGTTTACGAAATAATGTTTACGAAAGATGTTTATGAAAAATGTTTTGAAAGTCAAGTTTTGGAATGGGATTACGAAATGTTTTGCCAAAGAAGTTTACGAGTGGTTTACGAATGAAATGTTATTTAATAAAATGTACGAATGCTTTAACTAAAGTTTGATGTAAAAAAAGTGAATGTTTTACGAAAGCCACAAAATATATGAATCTACCATGGTTCCTTCTGGAATCGAGGTTATGTATGTTATGTATGGGCAATTCCTTTATAGGGGCCTTTATGGCTGGCCAACTGTTGTACAACTGGTTCTTCGGGACAGGGAATGACGATTTGGCCTAGAGGTAACGAGCCTAAGGAGACCTAGGTGTTGAATGGCCTAGAGGTAACGAGCCTTAGGTTTCTCCGTCGGTATGTAATGTATGGAATTGACGGTTATGAGAAGGCGTAGGTTCAATGTATTTGTTGACTTATGTTTTTCCCTTATGTTGTTGTATATTTTACGTACGCTTTTATTAATGAAGTTGAATGTTATGTTTTGGAAAAATATTTAAAGTTAATGTTTTACGTAAAAGCTAGAACTCACCTGCGTAGCTGACTTTTAGTATGCACATTTGCAACATCCCAAATTTATAAATAAATAAATGCAAACGTGGTCGGGAGTAACTCGAAGGTTAGACTGAAAAGCAAGAAAGAAAGAGAACGGGCTTCGTTTCGGCTCCAATGGGCCGAGGGGAGCCCATTTATATAAGGGATGAGGTCAGCTCCACTTTCTCATTCCATCACCATTTTCGCAAGTTAGAGAGAGAGAGAAACCATGCTAGAGATAGAAAGCTAGGGACTCGACTCAAAGTCTCGGGGATCGTTGCTCACCACTACGGCAGCGTTTAGCAACAAGGAGGAAGCAAATCCAGGTAATGGTTTAGCCTAGATGTGAGTTTTTGTTTACGATTTGGGTTCTCGGGTTTAAGGAAAAAAGATCACATTTTACGTATGAAACGATGAAATAAATATAGATCTAGCTTCATGAACGAAAAGGCAACAGTTTGAACGTAAAATCTTCGGATCTTGATCGATCCGAGTCTAGCATGCAGATCTAGGGTTCTGATTGGGGAAGAAGATCGCGTTTGCGAATTTGACGAAACCGCTCTTTGGCGAACTTAATAGGTTCGCTGGATCATGTTCGCTCAAAGAATAATTGTGGCGGACAGGAAGCGAACTTACCTAAGTTTGCCTAAATGGCGAACTTATTACATCTTCGCCTAATAATCTACATAAGCGAACTTATCATGATTCAAAGATAGCGAACTTACTATGTTCTCATAGCACAAAAACAAAGCGAACATGCGATGTTCGCTTAAGCCCCAAAAGTGGCGAACTTGCCTAAGTTTGCCTAACCCTAAGAACAGAAACGTTTAGTATCGTTTAGGATCATTATCTTATCTTGTATGAGTTGATTATACAGATTGTATGTGACCTTAGTGACGCTCATTGACCAGCTAGTATACTTCAGAACCCGCTCATCAGGTGAGTTCTATCCGCCCCCTATGTGCTACGTGTAAACAAATTTTAAATTTTTTGGGGCTAAAATGTATGATGAGACTTGATGGGCCGGTATGTGGGCTGGGAACGGGCCAGTAGGCTTGAGGGTGGAGGGAGCCTTTAAACCCCCCTTCCCCATCCCTTCTCCTTTCATTTCATCATCTTCCCCATTTCTAGAGAGAGAAACACCTAGAGAGAGAAAATGTCGATTTTGCTCCAAGATCAATCTATTCTTCTTCTCCAGTGATTACACGAAGCTTTGCTGAAGAAACGAGCCGATTAGAGGTAAGAAACTTGTCCAGATCTGAGTTTTTCATTGAAAATGAGTTTTTGGGTTTGATGGAGTTTTTAACTTAAAGGTCGGATTTTTACGTATAAAAACCCCTGAAAAGTAGATCTAGCTTCATGTAAGTTGGAGAAATGATTTGGACGTAAAAAGTTATGGTTTTGGATCAAAAAACGGTTGTATGGAATTCGTGTTCTTCGGCCGACACTCGAGTGTCGACCACCTGCATGTGGCGACACTCGACGAGGAAGATGACACAAAGTCCGGAACGCAAGTTCAAGAGACTCTTGGGAGTGTCAGTCGACACTATCAGCCTACTCTCGTGAGTGTCAGCCGACTCTCGTGAGTGTTAGTCAACACTACCATCAGACTCTCTGAAGTGTCAGCCGACTCTATGAAGTGTCCGCCGACTCTCTAAAGTGTCAGCCGACTCTATGAAGAGTCAGCCCACACTATCAGTCGACTCTTTGAAGTACGTGTCAGCTGACACTAGCAGCCGACTCTCTGAAATGTCAGCCGACTCTCTGAATAGTCAGCCGACACTAGCAAGTTTAACCGATTTCATGTATTGCATTCGCACAGAACATGTAGCACTCGTGTAGCTCAAAGCTTTTTAGTTTCCACAGTATGTTGTATATCAGGTGAGTTCCTTTTGCCTGCTTTAGGGGTTGTGTACATACTTAGTGAAAATGTTTATTACATATTTTATATTAGTAAACAAGACGAAAGTTATGTTTTATAGAAATGTTTAAAAGAGGCAAAAGTACGATGTATGTAAAGTATAGCTATATTTATGGCAAGCGTTTACTATGTTTTCATATATATAAACAAATGCATAATATATGTGCTAGTATGTTTTAAGAAAAGCAAGTTATATTATTGACAAGCGTTTATTATATTTTCATATACAAACAAAGGCATGATATATGTGCTAAGTTATTTTTCAGTAAAGCAAAGATATTTTATGGCAAGCGTTTATTATATTTTTATACATAAGCAAAGGCATACTATATATCAAGTTTTGAGCAAGTTAAAAAGAAAGTTTTACGAGAAGACAGTGAACAGATTTCCTACGGGAATGTGTACCTGCTTGATAAGGTACATGGGACTGATGTTACTTGTACAAGATGTCAGTTATGGGTTTTTACCCATTAGTAAGAGAATTGGTGGCTAGTTAACGGTTGTAAAACTAGGATAGGTGACGGAGGTTGCTCGGGAGGTCCACGCAACCTCCCTTTAGCATAAAACGGTATTGTCGGTTCATGGTCGTGGATCATGGGGGCATTGACTAGGGTATTGTCGGTTCATGGACATCGGCCATGGGGGCATTGACCAGGTACTCGTCAGTGCATGGTCGTCGATCATGAGGGCGGTACAGTAGTGACAAGGAAATTGATGGTAAAGCAATACTTGTCGGTTCATGGCCATAAGCCATAAGGGCAGCACGGTATGAATGAATTGACGGTTTATCATATGTTTTAAACTGTTTTGGAAAGTAAAGTATGTAAAGTTTTGCCTTTAGGACATTATGTATGTATTAATAAATCTTTTGTATGATTGATTTAAAGTAAACGTTAGAACTCACTCAGCGTTGTTGATTTTCAGTATGCACATCAGTTAAGTGTAGGTGGCTGTAGATGGATGTGGATGCTAGGCTTGGCGAGAAGAGTTACCCGAAAATCAGAGTCTAGCATCACGTTTAAGTTTAAGTTTATGTTATTTCAAAACAAGTTTTAGTTTGTAACAGACAAGTTGTGATAAACATGTTATGCTTCCGTTGTTATGTTAAAGTTTCAATCGTTTCCGCTGTGATGTTGAATGTCTTATATTTATGAACTATGTGTTGATGAGTAAATCCAATAAGTGAGGCCTCCCGGGTTTGGGGCCTTACAGACTATAACGGTAGGATGGTTTTAGACAGACGGCCAAAGGTTTGTCGGACGGTTTTATGATATGACGGACGGTTTCTAGTGCCGGACGATTTATGAAATGGGATACGACGGCAATTCTAGAACGTTTGTCTTTGTGATTTATGTAATCAATGATGGGTTGATCACCCACATGTGTAAGACGAATGAATTTTCAGCAGATAGCGAAGTCTTATGTAGTTATATACGTACTCACACAAGAATAATATATGAATGCAGTAAAAGAAAAGGTGTGCATATATACATATATATTCACACACACAAGTTTATGAAAAGAATACATACATATGTATTTACAATCACAAGTTTTGTTTATGATTGCTTGTTTTAAACTAGAACTCACCAGCGTTAGCTGACTTTTAGTATGCACTTCAGGTAACAAGAAGAAAGGGCGTGCAAGGGCGTGATGGCTACCTGGCACGAGACTGACATCCCGATTTATATGAATTTATGCTAAGACAATGTTCTATTTCTTTATAAGACTCCCGTTGTTTTGTATTTGAATGATGTATGCTTGATGTAGTGAAAAGTACACATCTTTATTCCTAGTGTTTTGTGCGTTTTTGATTAGTTTTGCGTTTGTTTTTATTCGTTTAAGTCTGTATTTGAGTCTATTGTATATTTGCAGGTGCTCGTGAATATTACAAGGGAATACGTGAAGAAAACGAGCACGAGAATGAAGCCAGGAATTCGAAAGAAGAAAATGGGAAATTTATGCCTCTCGCGGTACGCGAGAGAGGAGAAGGAAAGTTCTCGCGGTACGCGAGGGAAAGGAAAACCGGCCGCGACTATTTTGTTCCTCGAGGTATGCGAGGAACCCAACCCAAATGTCTCGCGGTACGCGAGGGCACTAATTTCCGCAAAACCCTAAAAATCGAATTTAAATAGATTTTGGTTCCCATTATGAGGAGAGTTCGTATTCCAGCCGTCCAGAGAGAGTCCTTGGGCGATTTTGGAGAAGAAGAAGGTTATTGGATCACAAGATTGAAGCTTTTGAACCCGGGTTTGTGCAGTCTATCTTATTCGGTTCTAAAGTTCGATACTTTGTGTTTAATTGCGATGTTTGATACCATGATTTTGTGTTTTTACTTATGTTTTGGTTGTTTAAGCATGATTCTAGGCTAAAACTTTGATATTGCACAGGTTAAAGATGAATACTTGTTAAAGTTTGGATTTTTATTGGTTTTTGGATTCAATTAATGGGTTTAGGATTTTGTAAAAGATCTTGAGTTGATAATTGTGATGTTATTGCATGTTTAGATCTGATCTTGTGTTTGATTTCAATTCCTTGCGTTGATTGTGGTTGTCTGCCAATTTGATCTTCGTATCTTGATCATAGATCTTAGGGTTTGTGATTAGGGTGGTTTGCTAGACGTAGTAGCCATAGGAGTTGTAATTGATTGCTGATTAGAGTTGAGTGTGTGTGCTAGTTCAATACCCGAGAGGTGAGGATTAGTCGTTTAGTCTTCGTCATTAGGAATCCGAGTGTCAGCTGTCTGAGAGGAAGCAGGTATTAGGTGTCTAGTGATTGTTGTTATTCATGTCATAGTTGTTATCTTGAGATTACCCCGTGCATTCTTCGAGTGTATTGGTGGACGGAGAGACTGAGAGGTAATCTGTCTATTAGGATACTTTATCATAGTTGGAAATAGGAGACCTCTTTATCGAGTGTATTGGTGGACGGAGAAACTTGAAGTAGCGTCTATCACCAGCAAGTTGAGGGAAGGAAGACTAAGATGGTTTGGCCATGTAAAGAGGAGACCTCTTTCAGCCCCTGTGAGGAGAGTGGAAGACCTTTCGATAGCCGGCAATAGGAGAAGGGGTAGACCTAAACTTAGGTGGGAGGATAAACTCAAGCTCAATATGAAGGAGCTTAGTCTAGCCGAGGATATGATCTCAGATAGGAATGCTTGGAGGTCTAGGATTAGGGTGGAGGGGTAAGTGTGGGTGTGGCTTTTTTCTTTTTCCTTCCCTTTTTCTCTTAGATAGATTGGTGCTCTTGGTATGTAGGCTTTCTTAGCGTTTTCTCTTGCCATACTGTGAGGTTTGTGTTCCTTTTGCTTCTAGGGGTTGCTTTTTCGGCTTTAGGGTTCCGATTTCTTTCTTAGGCTTTTGTGCGTTGGAAGCTGCAGTTTTTTTTTTTTTTTTTTTTCTCTGTCGTGTTTGTCTTTCTTTCTCGCAGGATTCTACTTCTTCCCCCTTGTTTATGCTCGGACTTTGGATCTTGTGCCGGAGGTCACTCTGGAAACAGTCTCTCTACCCTAGGGTAAAGGCATGACTGCGTACATCTTACCTCCCCCAGACCCCGCCCTAGGCGGGATTGGGTATTGTTGTTGTTGTATCATAGTTGGAAATACCTGAGAAGTGATCCAACAATCTGGTGAGTTAGTACATCTTTAGGTTCCTTAGTTGGTGGCACCGTGAGAGTGATTAAGGATCCACTAGGCTGTCTAGAGTTGTTTCATTAGAAACCCAGATCCATTATAGTTTCCATAACCGATAGAAGTTGTGCTTTGCACGTAGGATTCTGACCTAGGTGATATTCTTCCCATTCTTAATATTACCTTTGTCCTTTGTCTAGTTAGTTGAGTCGACCTTAGTTTATTGCATTCTTAGTTAATCTTTAGTGTAGTAAAACCCCCCAAACCAAATCAATCTTTAGTCCGTGTCAGAGTCTAGTTTTGTTATTCATAGTGTCTCTAGGATTCGATACTCGGTTTACCGTTAAGCTGTGCTACACTCGATAGGTACACTTGCTTGTCAGTGTGGTTTAGTTGAAGATACTCCTTTTATTACTTAGGAGTCTAGGTTAGGTTTTGTTCATATTTTAATAGACCGTCTGGGCGACATTAAGTTTTTGGCGCTGTTGCCGGGGACACTTGGCAATAGCAATATTAGCTTTGACTAGTTGTTTTAGTGATTTTTGGTTTGTTTTGTTTTCTTTTGAGTCTTGTGTGCTACTTGTCTTCTGTGCTACTAGTGAGTCTTATCTGAGTGTCTAATTTAGAATCGAGTCTTTCTGTGTGTCTTTGTTCTATTTCCTTCTAGAGTCTTTCTGTTTATGCACCATACTCATTCGCAGGGATCACCACCTTATTCAGCTTGTCCAGAGCCCGAACGAGAGCTTCACGAGCACACCCGCGACTTTCGGGAGCATTTAAAGGAGTTGTGCAGATCCCAGGTACGTTCTACTATCCCAATCCCATTTCCTATCATGGGCGACGCTGACCCACCAGCGAGACGTACTGTGCACCAGAGGGCCAGTGATGGGGTCACGGGTGCGAGATCTTCGATCACACGCCCCACTATACTGAACACCAATTCATGGCAGATCTCATCACATATCATGAGTACGATCACTCATGCTACCCAATTCCATGGCCTCGAGGATGATGATGCACCAGGACATGTGTCCCTCTTTGCGTGCATATGTGATACTTTCAATCTCACGGGTGTATCTAAGGACGCAATCTACTTGCGTCTCTTATCATTCTCCCTGTCTGGTCGTGCATCTACTTGGCTCGACACTCTCCTAGATAATTCTATCACCACATGGGATGATCTCGAAGCCAAGTTATTCAAGAAGTATTATCCACCTTCCAGGGCCGCTCGCCTTAGGGACGAAATCCATTCGCTCGGGATGGACCCCGACGAGCCCTATCACATGGCCTGGGAGCGGTTCAATGCGCTGTTGAGCCGATGTCCTCAGCACGGTCTTTTTGACTGGGCGTTAGTGGAGAAGTTCTATAATGGCCTCACTTTCAAGAAGCAGCAAATGTTCAACACAGCTGCGGGAGGCCATATCATGGAGAGACTTGAGCCTGATGAGTGCGAGGAAATGTTCAAGAGCTTCGCTCAAGCCGAACAGCAGCATCCACATTCTGTTAGGAATTCCATTCCTACTGCTAGAGCACCCGCCTCTTCTCCTAGAGGTGTACATCAGGTCACTCCTGAGACTAGGCTGGCTGCTGCACTCGCCTCAATGGCTAACGAGATCAAGGAGCTAAAGCTCAGTGCTCACCGGTGTCAAGTGTGCAGGGGAGGCCACGAAACCCAAGATTGCCCTGTAAATAATCAGGAGCATGTGAGTTTTGCAGGCAACCAGAACCGAGGGTACACCAACTACAATTCATTTGGCTCGGGATGGAGATCTGGTAACAATCCATCTGGGTTTAATGCCCGCCAGTATCAGCATGGAGGAGCTGAAGGAGGAGCAAGCTCGGGAAGCAGTGTCAACATAAAGAAGATCGAAGAGATGATAGAGAATCAGACACAGTTGCTTGCTCAGTTAGTGCACAATGACAGGGATGCTAGGCAGAGATTGGATAGCCATGACACTCTCTTCAAGAAACAACAGTCGGCATTCCAGGATCTACAACACACGGTAGGAGACATCGCTCAGAGCTTGAAAGATCGACAGGGAGGTCCATCTTCAAGCTCCAACGCTTCAGTGATGGCCGTGTCAGTTAGGAGTGTGAAGAAGAAAGAGGTTGTAGAGGATGACTCCCACTCGAGTACGTATAACATTCCGTCACTTGAGGAGGTCAAGAAGATTGACTGGAGAGCTCGATTTTCTAAGACCGATGCTAAGATGGCAGAGGAGTAGGTAGATGAGGAGATTGTAGTAGAAAAGTCTACCGAGAGGGCAGAGGAGAAGAAGGGGGCAGAGATGCAGACCCCTGAGATTGACCTGACTTGTGTTCCCTACCCAGCACGTTTGCTACCGTTCAAGCAAGCCAGGGAACACGGTCACTTCCTTGACATGTTCAAACAATTCAAGGTCAATCTCCTACTGATAGAGACCCTCCAGCGCATGCCAAAGTATGGCAAGTTTCTAAAAGATCTTCTTTCCAACAAGAAGAAGCTCGAGGAGGTCTCTAAAGTCTCACTTACTGAGCAATGCTCTACGGTGGTGCAGAACAAGCTGACAGAGAAATTAGGAGATTCAGGGCGTTTCACGATTCCGTGTCTCCTAGGCAGTTTGCCCTTGAACCACGCGTTGGATGATCTGGGGGCTAGCATCAATTTGATGCCATATTCTATCTATAAACAGCTAGACCTAGGTGAACTGCAGCCGACGCACATGAGCAGATCCTTGGCTGACCGTTCAGTCAAGTATCCACAGGGAATTGTGGAAAATCTTCTAGTGAAAGTAGGTAAGTTTGTCTTCCCCGTGGATTTTGTTATTTTAGACATGGAAGTGGATGATAGAGTCCCACTCATCCTCGGGCGCCTATTCTTGCGCACCGCCAAGGCAGTAATCGATGTCTTTGACGGGAAACTCACACTTCGTGTGGGGGATGAGTCGGTTATATTCGATGCTATGAAGTCCGTGAAGGATGTTGGCGAGCATAGCCACTTCGTGTGTATGCTTGATGCCCTCATGGATGACCATCGGGACTATATTCCAGAGAGAGAAATTGATGAGCCCACCCCTAACTTGTGAGAGAAATCTGATTGGGCGTTAGAGTTAGAAGGGTTGTTAGATTAGCCGGACAATTACGGCGATGAGGTGCCTGATGATCTGCTGGAGATGATTGCAGAATTTGAAGATGTCATAGGCACAACCCCAAGTGATGGGAAGTTAGTGGCGAGTATAGAGGATCCAGGAGATACTGTTAAAGGTTTAGAGGTCCCACATATAGAAAATCTCATTCCTGAACCGTTACCCATCACCATTGTGCTTTCTGAGGGGAGAATCGTTGATCCGGCCCCTAGTTCTAGTGTTCCTAGGTCTAGGCCACCCCGTAAGAGGACCCGCCCCATCATAGAGTCATCTGATTTTAGACTGCTGCAAACCCCAAGTGTGGGGATGTTTAGGTGTGACAACCTATTGAAGTATTTGAACCAGGTTATCTTTGGACCTGGTAGGTTTAAGCTACGGTGGAAGGACTTGATTGCTAAATATAAGAGAGATTTAGAGTTTGATAGAGGTAGGAATGTGCTGAGGAATTGGAGGACCAGGAGACCGTGAAGGATGAAGGCGGTACTGATTAGGATTAAGGAGAAGCCTCCTGATAGGCTTGTTTGAGTCTCGGGCACGTGCTCGGGATGTAGAGTTTGTTTGCACTACTTGGTTTGAGTCCATGTCATCTTTTGTGTTTTTCGGTGTGTGTTTTGTTTGTGTCATGTTTTGCAGGGATTCGCGCTTGATTCGGCAAGGAAAGTCGTCGAGAATGAAGTTCCAAGTATTTTTTACATATGTTTTTATGCTTGGAATAGGTTTTTATGGAATTTGGGTGAAAAATATTTGAGGGGTCAAAAATTTTCTAAGTACAAAAACCCTCAAAACTTTCTGTCACCGGATGGCCCTCGCGGTACGCAAGAGATTATGCCCCTGTTCCTCGCGGTACACGACGGATAGAAATAGGGGCCGGCTTAAATGCCACTCCCTCGCGGTACGCGAGGAGTGACTGATAGGGTGCGAAAGCACACGTCTTTATTCCTTTGTTTTAATGTGTTCTAAGTAGTTTTATATTAGTTTTGAGTCAATTTTATGTACATTTGAGTCGTTGGTCTTATTTGTAGGAGCTCGGGAATATTAATGAAGAATACGTGAAGAAAACGAGCGAAGAAACGAAGCCCGGAAAAGTCCAAAGATCAAAAGACAATTTTCTGAAATTTAGGTCTCTCGCGGTACGCGAAAGACGAGTGTAATAATTCTCGCGGTACGCGGGAAACTCCAGGAATCCGCCCGACTATTTTGGTCCTCGCGGTACGCGAGGATCCAGTCAACATTCTCTCGCGGTACGCGAGAGGGCCGTTTTCCGCAAAACCCTAATTTTCTAAATTAAAAAGATTTAAACGGCCATTATGAGGGAGTTCGATTCTAAGCCGTTCCAGGGAAGAAAAGAGGCGATTTTGGGAGTTTGGAAGAAGATTGAAGCTTAAAGATTAAAGCTTTGGATTCCGGGTTCGTAGTTATACGTTCTAGGTTTTAAAGACTTGATTTTTATCTTTGATTTTATGTTTTGAACCTATGGATCTTGCTATTTGCTTCTGTGTTGATGTTCTTGGTATGATTCTAGGCTAGATCTTCGATATACCTAGGTCAATGTGATGACTATGTGTTAAAGTTTCGATTTTTATCCGGTTTTTGGGTTTGAATGTTGGATTTATGATTTAGTAAAGGTTTTAGTTTGTGTATGTGTGATGTTAGTGCATGTTTAATTCTGATTATGTGATTGATTATGCTTTTCTGCGTTGATTGTGGTTGTCTGCCAGTTTGATCTTCGTTTCTGGTTCATAGATCTTAGGGTTTGTGATTTGGAGTGGTTTGCTAGACGTAGTAACCATAGAAAACCTATTTAATTACTGATTAGAAGTGAATGTATGTCTTAGTTCAATACCCGAGAGGTGAGAATTAGTCGTTTAGTCTTCATCATTAGGAATCCGAGTGTTAACAGTCTGAGAGGACGTGAGTGTAGGTGTCTAGTGATAGTTGCTATTCGAATCATAGTATCCATTCTAGAATTACCCCATGCATTCCTTGAGTGTATGGTAGGCGGTGAGACTGAGAGGTAATCCGTTTATTAGGGTACTTGTCATAGTTGGAAATACCTGAGAAGTGATCCAACCATCTGGTGAGTCTAGTATCCTTAGGTTGTCTTCTGGTCACATCCCGAGACCGAGAGTGATCGGGAATCCACTAGATATCTTTTAGGTGTTATATCATTAGAAACCCAGATCCAACATAGTTTCCAAAACCGATAGAAGTTGAGCTTTACACATAGGATTCCGACCTAGGTAGTGACTTCTCCATTCTTGATTTCATCTTTAGTTTACTCTTGATAGCTTGAATTGTCCTTAGTTTATTGCATTCTTAGTTAATCTTTAGTGTAGTAAACCCCCCAATCAATTAATCATATTAAGTCCTAGTTAGAGTCTAATTTAGTTATTCAGTGTCTTTTGGGTTCGATATCCGGACTTCGTTAGGCTATATTGCATTGATCGGTACACTTGCCGGTTGTGTGGTCTAGTTTTAGGTCGAGTCTAGGTTTTATAAATTTAAAGCTAGAGAGTCTAGATTAGGTTTTATTTGATAGTTTTTATAGACCGTCTGGACGACATCAGTGACCGCTTGTTCTCTCGCGATACGTGGGGACCCCCTGGTTTTGCCTTGTTCCCTTGTTTTCCATGGTTTTTCACATCCACCATCACCATTCATGATCCATCATTCATCCATTATCATGATCATCCATCCTCTATCATAATCAACAGCATTCATCAGTACCATGGGAAACTTGAAGCCATTCGTGACCGATGATTCACCTTGTTGTGGCTTTCATGTCTATGTGTTTGCCACCCATTGAGTACATTTCTCTGCATATCCATCTATCTTGAGTCTTTAAGTTTTTAGTGAGTTAGTCGAGTTTTTATTTTATTTTATTTGAGTCAGGTTAATGCTGCGGGTTTGTTGTGAGGTTTAGTTTGCAGGTTTTATCATCCCGCCCGTACTCAATCTCCATTCAGGCGGGGTTGATTATCACTTATTTGAAGTTTGTAAAGGCAACCCGGCAGTTTGTGCAACCGCGACCGAAATGTTATACGGTGCACACGAGGAAGAACGAAGTTGGATTCATTTTTGATCATATCATTACCAGCTAAGTCGCTTCATATTTGTTTTATTTTTGCATTTTTATTTTTTGTTGTGTTTTGCTTCACATTGAGGGCAATGTCTCCTTCAAGTGTGAGGATGTGAGTGTCTAGTTGAGTCTAGTTTGTCTTGTTTATAAAATTTCAAAAATACAAAAAAAAATTTTAAAATTGAAATAATGTCCTTGGAAATAATTGCAAATAAATGGAAAATGATAGTACAACTAGATCTGCTTGTTGAGTTTAAATGATTTAAATAATTAAAAACGTGTTTAATTAGTGATGTTTTGGTAGACTCAGCCAATTGAATAGCTTAAATATCTTGTGAGTGTTATTTAGGATTAATAATTGAATTAAAATCATGATATCTTGTGGGTATTCATCTTAGAGTAACGGTAATACTGAAACTGTCAACACAGGTGATAGGTACCAAGTTAAGTTAAAATTTAGAGGTTTTTGAAATTTCATGGCACACCACTCTCTTTTTATGAGAATAAATTCGAGTTTGGTGACGCCCGCATCCATATTCCATAATTCTTGAGCTTATTTGATTGAAATCTAAGTTTTGCCTACGTGTCACACGTCGGGTTCCAGCCTGATTGAAACACCACTGGGTTGATTCTTATGTGCTTCATGATTATAACTTAGTCTATGTGTTACCTTCCGGGATAGTGACTTGGTTGAAACGCCTCTAGATGAAGTTTAATTTGCTTATTAGTGCTCATATATCATCAATTCTTTCATTGATCATCTGATTTCTAAAAACTTGTATATTTTAGTTTAACGTTATAGGGTAAATCTATATGGTTTGATCCGTGCCTAGACATGACCGTGAGACGGGATTAGGTAGAGTTGTAATTGTTAAGTGTGAGTCCCATAGATTGATTGACATGCTTGGTAAAATGAATTGGAACGCATTACGGGGGCTTGAAAGTTGGTGCTTGGGTTTAATCGGACAGAAATACTAATTATTACTTTTTAACGCGTGAGTATATTTTGCTAATTGGTAATTGATGTTTGTTAAGTTAGATCTGAGTTATGATTCCATTTGCAGCTTTTTCGAGGACGAAAAAAGGTTAAGTGTGGGGATGTTTGATGTAGTGCAAAGCACACATCTTTATTCCTAGTGTTTTGTGCGTTTTTTATTAGTTTTGCATTTGTTTTTATTCGTTTAAGTCTGTATTTGAGTCTATTGTATATTTGCAGGTGCTCGTGAAGATTACAAGTGAATACGTGAAGAAACCGAGCACGAGAATGAATCCAGGAATTCAAAAGAAGAAAATGGGAAATTTATGCCTCTCGCGGTACGCGAGAGAGGAGAAGGAAAGTTCTCGCGGTACGCAAGGGAAAGGAAAACCGGCCGCGACTATTTTGTTCCTCACGGTACGCGAGGAACCCAACCCAAATGTCTCGCGGTACGCGAGGGCTCTAATTTCCGCAAAACCCTAAAAATCGAATTTAAATAGATTTTGGTTCCCATTATGAGGGGAGTTCATATTCCAGCCGTCCAGAGAGAGTCCTTGGGCGATTTTGGAGAAGAAAAAGGCTATTGGATCGCAAGATTGAAGCTTTTGAACCCCGGGTTTGTGCAGTCTAGCTTATTCGGTTCTAAAGTTTGATACTTTGTGTTTAATTGCGATGTTTGATACCATGATTTTGTGTTTTTACTTATGTTTTGGTTGTTTAAGCATGATTCTAGGCTAAAACTTTGATATTGCCTAGGTTAATGATGAATACTTGTTAAAGTTTGGATTTTTATTGGTTTTTGGATTCAATTAATGGGTTTATGATTTTGTAAAAGATCTTGAGTTGATAATTGTGATGTTATTGCATGTTTAGACATGATCTTGTGTTTGATTTCAATACCCGAGAGGTGAGGATTAGTCGTTTAGTCTTCGTCATTAGGAATCCAAGTGTCAGCTGTTTGAGAGGAAGCCAGTATTAGGTGTCTAGTGATTGTTGCTATTCGTGTCATAGTTGTTATCTTGAGATTATCCCGTGCATTCTTTGAGTGTATTGGTGGATGGAGAGACTGAGAGGTAATCTGTCTATTAGGGTACTTTATCATAGTTGGAAATACCTGGGAAGTGATCCAACAATCTGGTGAGTTAGTACATCTTTAGGTTCCTTAGTTGGTGACACCCTGAGAATGATTAGGGATCCACTAGGATGTCTAGAGTTGTTTCATTAAAAACCCAGATCCATTATAGTTTCCGTAGCCGATAGAAGTTGTGCTTTGCAATTAGGATTCCGACCTATGTGATATTCTTCCCATTCTTGATATTACCTTTGTCCTTTGTCTAGTTACTTGAGTCGAGCTTAGTTTATTGCATTCTTAGTTAATCTTTAGTGTAGTAAGATCCCCTAATCCAAATCAATCTTTAGTCTATGTCAGAGTCTAGTTTTGTTATTCATAGTGTCTCTAGGGATTGATACTCGGTTTACCGTTAAGCTGTGTTACACTCGATAGGTACACTTGCCTGTCAGTGCGGTTTAGTTGAAGGTACTCCTTTTATTACTTAGGAGTCTAGGTTAGGTTTTGTTATTATTTAATAGACCGCCTGGGTGACATTAATGCTTCCGCTATGATTGTATGTTTTAATTTTAAGTTCAGCATTTTGATGAATATGTTTATGAGTAATTCCAACAAGTGAGGTCTCTCGGGTTGAGGCCTTACAACATTCAGGTTAAATGTAGGTAAGGATGTTTGGTTTGGATGCTTGGCAAGCGAGAGGAGTTACCCGACTGACCAAGAAGACCGGCATCCCGTTATATTTATGTTACGGCAATGTTAAGACAATGTTTACGTTTTTAAATTGTTGAACATGTTTACGTTATGTTTGAATAAATTTTCCGCTGCATTATTTGATATTCAAGTTTAAGAATTGTTTGTTTATGAGTAAATGCAACACGTGAGGCCTCCAAGGTTTGGGGCCTTACACAATCAATCCCTAACGGGTCACCAACCAAACCAAACCAACCCATAACTCTACTATACACATAAGGAAAGGAGTGAGTACCTTTCTAGAGTTGTTGGGATAGTTCTAATGTGATAAAATCTAAGATAACTTCAAACTCCAAGTGTCCTTTATGGCTGAAACAATACAACAACCAAAACACTTCAACAAAACCCTAATCAGCCTTATATAAGGAATGTTTCATTCGAAGGGGTTTTGGGAAAGAACACGTACGAGAAATAGATCGGGGTTTGTACCATCTGATTCGTGGGTTAGGTGGTAGAATTCAAGTCTAGCCCTACGCATTAACCACAACATCAACAACCAAAACCAAAAGAAACCCTAACGAGGTTAACAAGCAACACCCAAACCTTCCATCCATTCATCTGTCAACAAGAGGTGTGAGAATGTGTGTTTCAATTCAGGTATATGCCATGATCATACCCTTCAACGGATGGTGACAGCCCTTAACTTGTCTCCCCACACTTGCTCACCAATATGGGCTCCAAAACCCTAAAACCGGGAATCACAAAAACTGAGATGGCATGACCATACACGATCTTGATCAAGGAGTGGATTATGATGTGTTACCTGGAATTTGGAGGCCAAAAACTCCCCCAATTGAACGTGATGAGGCTGCTAAACTATTGCGCAAAAAAAAGAACGGGGCAAGATAGAAATAACAGAATCAGGAATGGAATAGGAGGGTGATGACAAGTAGGGTTTTGGCATGTGCAATTTTCAGAATTTTCACTAAGGTCCCTCATGTCTCCCCACATGTTCAATTCATTCTTGGGTTACAACTTTTACAATCTATTCCTCCATATACCTTTAGTTGTTGAATACTTCCTCCCAAAGTCATGGATTTTTTCCAACCCCTAACACATGCACATGGTACAATTACACAATCCGCGGGATGGAAATTCGGGGCGTTACATCATCCTTGTAAAGAAGCAAGTATGTTGTATGGCCCATTTGTGATACACAAATAGGGATGTATCAGAAACACTGCTATGAAAACCATGAGAGGTAATGTAATCTATAAATCGAATGTACCATGTATGGGGGCTTGTTTAATCCCATATAAAGATTTCCTTAACCGAAAAAAGTGGTTAGTATAAGTGGGAACAAACCCGGGTGGTTGCTACATATAGATTATTTTATAAAGGTCACTATGTAGAAAAAGCGTTCTTGACATCCATTTAATGAATGGGCCAAGAACGGGAAACAACAATAGACAATACCATATGAGTATTTTTCGATTTTAAAACTGGACTAAGGTCTCTGTATGATCGATGCCCATAGTCTGAGATTTACCATTAACCACCGGACGTGCCTTATACTGTTCCCAAGAGCCGCCAGATTTAAACTTATGTCATAATAACCACTTGCACTTGATAACCGGTCTGTCTGACGGACGTGGAACAAGTTTTCATGTTTCATTTTCCTCCAAGGCACAAAATTCGGTTTTCATAGCATGTAAACAATTAGGATCCGTTAGGTCTTTTGCATAGTAAGTGGGAACAAGAGAAATTGTGGTGGTGTGAAGGTTTAGTTTGTGAATGGGTTTATGGATACCATGTTTGGCACGAGTAGTCATGGGGTGTTGGTTTGTAGGTGGTATAATGATACATAAAATCCTAGGGAATTTATGGTATAATGATTCGATAATCCATTCCATTGATTGTGAACCCCTATAATCAGGGGGAGAGTTACAAAACCCTAACTATTATCGAGTTTTACATTTAGGCTATGGTTTACATATTCACAATAAATAATATAAAAATGTATCTATTAATAGGTTCTTGATGTTCTACAAACTGAAAAAAGGTTGATTGTCTAACACCTATTGAAGTAAAGCTTGTTCATGGAAGATAGTAGTACATAGAAGATTCTTTATTTTTCGTCTTAACATCCACTCACTTGTAAGCATGCTTTAAAGGTTGTACTTTTAAACATCATATGGTTGTATTATATTTTGGTTTCTTATTTTACATGTATTTGGATCATCGATGGGGGATTTTGTAAGAGTTTAAAATTGTTATATGTATTTGTTTCCGTTACGTTTCAAATAATTTTGAAAACCTATTTACAAACCGGTGGAGTCCTTGCATTTCAAGGAGATGACAACGCAAATGGGAGCCCCAACACGTCACAAAGATATCTTGTATATTTTGTTCCTTAGGTTGATCCATTCACTTTGTGTTAGCTCACAAAAGTCGACTAGAAAAGGCTTTACTAATTTCCCTTGTATCCTATCTTGGATTTTTTGTCCCTGGGTTTGACTATATGAGGTACTCTATTAACTAATATAAGCCACGTATTTCCACAAGACACTAAACTTCGTCATATCCTGTGTGTTGTATCAGACTTACAAGTTTATGGACCCATGATAATTTAATTAGTTGGCATATATGCATATGATGATTAAACCATCACGACTCAATGAATGATAATGTGAAATGTATTGAAGAACCTAAAAATTGTCAAACTTAATATTGTACATGTGAGTTCGCTCTCAAGGGAAGTTAATTATTTGCCAACATGTGTGACAATCCGGACTTCTCCGGTTAAACTCAGTTAGCAAACCCAGTTAAATCCTAACTATTCACAAACTCCAGGGACTAGAATTATCAATCCTCAAACCCTAACTACAAGGACTAGTTGTGTAATTAGCCTAAACTCTATTCTATTTGACTTCGTATAATCAAAATCAAACATTTAAGTTTCTATTGACTTTGAAAGTCAACTAACCAAGTTCTTAACCCATCTCAAACCTCAGGGACTGTTTCTACCAAATTCTCAAACCCTAATACTGAAAATTAGAGGGACTAGTCTTGTATTTGGACCATACTTGACTTCTGTTGACTTTCATAATCAAACAAATTTTGACACTAATTCGCGGGATTCATTGCAATCAGTAACTGATATCCACGTTCATGGCATTAACGAACCCAATTAAGTAATTTATCATCGTTTTAACTGCAGAATTAAACCCAATTATGGGTAATTAAGCTGTAACCATCGAAACCCACCTCATTTTCAAACAAATCCGATCATTTGGTCAATTATACTCTCAATTCATCATCTGCGCACCTCTGTCGAGTCCCACAAAACCTGATTCACACATCAATTCGGCTGGAGTTGCAGTAGGAATCGCCGGAGAACAAGAACTCGTGGTCGGGACTGTGTTTTACTCGAACACCATCAATTCGACATTCGTGCTAGTAAGTAATCATACCTTCAGCTTCGTTTCAGTGTCTAGAGTGAAAGCCCTAAACCAATTCAGGTTCATATCATCGAATTGGTCATGTACCGATTCTAGGGTTCATACTAAAACCAGTCTAATCGAACCCTAGTCTAGACTCAACCATAATTTAAATAACCTATATGGTTAGATTCGCAATCCCATCCTCTTTGAAAGCCCTCTGTTTATTCCACCTCTTAATATCGAATTGATAATACTCTGGAGGTTAAGGTTTATTCATAATCGGATTTGGGGGTTTCGATCCTAGACACAACCTAAATCAAATCAAACCATATCAGTAGTTTCGAAACACTCTAATCAATCAAAGCCTCATGTTTTCAACGAGTTTTAATATGGGATTTGAGCAATCTGATTCTGTGTTCATACCTAGGGTTTCGATTCTTATTTCAGTAATTAAACGACCTTAAACTCGTTAGTTTTGCAATTAAACACACACATTGACTCATATAAACTCGATTAACAAAACCCCTATCTTGCTTTGACCGATCGTTATCAGATTCATGGATTTTGGGACTGGATTCAATCGAATGTGGGTAAAAGGGGATGAACAATGGGGAGTTTTTTATTAAAAACATTCGGATCCGGTCCTTGTTGCGATTGCCCTAGCGGATGGAGTGGTTAAAGTGTTGTGTTGGTGTGGGTGAGACCCGGGTTCGAACCCCACCAACTGTTTTTATTTTTCTAGCCACTTTTTAAGCATTATTTTTATATAAAACATTTTCCATTATCATTATAGGCTCGGGTTTGGTTTTATAACCTATTTTTATTATTATTTCCCACTTTTAAAAATAATATATTTATATTATTTTCAAATCATAACTTCGTATAAAATAATATGTTTATATTATTTTCAACCCGTGACTCATGTTATAAAATAATATATAATTTATATTATTTCGCCTCATTTAATTACCTCGTGTGACGTTTTAAACTAATTAATAATATGATTGTTATATTATTTACCCACGTTTATACATTCGATTGAAAATAATATATTTATTATTTTTCCACACAAATGATTATTTGTTTAATCCTACGAACCTAAAAATAATATATTAAATTATATTATTTTCCTAACTTTTGTAAACGACTCAACCGTACGAATTTATTTATTTAATATTGTTCGTTATTAACGTTCGACACGTAGCGCTTTGATATTAATTATTATATTAAAAAATCTATTTTCCCGTAGGCACGTTTGTCTACTCTTAAACCCTTAGAATGCGTTAAGGCGTTCAATCTTCCGTGTCGTCGTCACAAAATCCCATATGTCCCTAACTTATGTGTTTATAATTTTAGGGCATACGTAAGTCGTCTGAGACTTACACTTGTGGTTCCAACCTTTCTTTCGTGTGATCAAATCCACTACTTTATCCAGGTAAGTTTCACGGCCCCTTTTACTGTTTTTATTTGGGGGAGAAAACATGTCACAACCCTTTTTGGGTTATTGTAATTCATATGATATTACTGTTGAGGCTAAGCGTAACACACTATCATGAAAAGTCTTCACACACATCGGACCATTAATATGGTATGAGCGAGGTAATTTTGGTAGTACTACATGGTTTGACAAACCCCACCCGCGTTAGTCGCGCTAACTCGATTGGAGGTCGAACGGGTGTTATATTGACCTTAACATATTAGTCAGAGTTGATAGACCTGGGTTAAGGCAAACAAACAAACATCACTGTCAGCTTCGGTTGCGAGCGCTTTAGTAAGACATGAACATAGGCTAGCTACCTATAGATATGCATATTGAATGTACATAATCAGGCAAACGCTCTTATTGCAAACTCAAAACCTGTGAACTCACCAACCTCATGTTGACATTTTTCTTACATGTTTCTCAGGTCGCTTTGGCACAGGTTGCATACTTAGGACATGCATGGAGTCCTACTGTCATATCATTCATTTCAAACATTTTAAAAAGTTTACTTAATTACATTGATTGACGCTTGTTGCGTGTAATTAATTTTGATTTCATATTAACGTTTACGCTTCCGTATTAACTCTGAACTTTTGTGTTATGACATTTTTAAGTCCCATATAGTGTCGTTTGATGTAACTAATGACTGAGATCCTGGTGTGTCACCTTCCAAACGGTAAAACTCTGTTAGAGGAATTTGAGGGTGTGACAGCATGAATCCCTAATTTTGAAAATGAGAAAAAGATATGTATGTTGGCATATATACACATACACACACATATATAAGGGGGTTTTTTCATAAAAAGCGTGAGAAGCCACTGAACCTTCCACGTGTACCATAGGGAAAGGTCAATGCATTCGACTAAAAAAGTAATTTTGGAAGCGAAGTCACGTATGTTAGATGCATTCTTGTACTGAAAGTTTATCATCCTTTAAAAAGAAATATGATTTTTGAAATATAACAATACTATAGTCATATTAAAGAGAACAAAATGCATAAAAATTTTATGTTTTATTTCCCCTTGACCATCCTAGACATAACTAACTTTCATTTAATTATGAATAAGGCTGCAAACGAACCGAAATTTCATCAAACAGTTCGTGAACCATTTGATGGGAATTCGTTTATGTTCATTCATTTAATAAATGAACGAACATGAATAAGAAATTCCGTTCATTTAGTTAAATGAACGAACATGAACAGAGATCGCGTTCGTTCATTTATGTTCGTGAACGTTCGGTAATGTGTTCATTTATGTTCGTTCCGTCTTCAAAGGTTTTTTTTGTGGATTTTGTGTAAAGTTAATATGAGATGAAAATGTTGATTTTATTATAAAATGAATTTGTATTCATTTACGTTTGTTACATAGACTTATCGGACGAACGTAAATGAACATGAACAAGTTCATTTCTTTAATGAACGAACATGAACATGAACATGAAATCTTGTTCGGTTATGTGTTCGTGAACATGAAATTTCTTTAATAAACAAACACGATCAAGGCCTTATTCGTATTCATTCGGTTAGTTTGCAAGCATAATTATGAAATTATCATTGCGTCATCTTAGTCATTAATTTGACTTAAGGATCCAGATTTTGTTAAAACACTTTTTAGGATTGTTATCATTTTTATTTGATCCCTCACCTATGTGTGTGTGTGTCCACTTTGTATATCATTTAGACTTTTAGATTGATGCGTCGTATAAATGGTTATCAAAATCACAAATTGAGTTCGTGTTATTAGAGGCTTGCCTAATAAGAAGACGATCACGTTATTCAATATTATCCTATTTGTTTTTGGTAATAATGGTGAGCAAATCGAGAAATGTTTGTGTATTCACTAACCCAAAATCGAGCAAATCGAGATTAGTGAATAAGTTACCAACAACTTTCACTAACCAAAAGAAAGTAACTAAGTCACGTATATGAGTTGTTAATGCTCTAGTATCTTGTAAGAACAACAATATAGTGGTAATTGTTCTAAGACATGTGTGAAACATCAAGGACCCATCGCCAAAAATAAAAATTCTTGAAAGAAAAATGAGCAAGTAATGAAGACGACCAAGTTGAGATAATTGTAAAATGGTGCTTTGAAAACTAGACATGATGGATTCATATGAACCTTAGGTACCTCAAAAACAAATAGATGTTAATAAATTAAATCATGTCCCGAAATGTAACACATCAACCCGTTAGGGTTAATGTATCACTTATGCTGACATCAGCAACCAAACATCGTTTCATAAATGCTTATATTATTACAGTACATCAAAAGAATAGCAAATTTCACTTTCATTGTATCTATTGACACAAAGGTCTTTTCAAACTCTCGAACACTCTTACACTTCTTATCCCTGATAGTCTTGATATGTTAGATAACCTGACATACATGAAAAACAGGGGGAAAAAAGAAGAAGGTATGCCTAAGCATATTGCCCGGTGAACGAATAAGGGGTAATAAAATGAAATGTGTTATAAATGCAAACTATTTTATGGTTCAACCTAATATTTATGGGCTTTAGGGTTTCATCTTATATTGTGTATATATATGATGCATTATCAGATGAATGAATAAGAATCAGTTTCCCTCACCCACTTTCTCTCTTATTTTTATCACGTTATCAGCACGAGATCGCTCTCAAAAAAAATTCCGTCTCAAAGATTGATATCACCATTTAAAATTACTGCATCATAACCCATCTACTTTACGGTCGCCGGCCTTATTCCTCACCAGAAGCCACCGCAAATCAAGAGTCAGGGAAACTTGACAGAAGCTCCAAGCAATTGAACCACATGCTCCAACGTTGATGATGACTCATCCATATCCCCTCAACAAAGACCACACAAAACCCTATTGACGGCCACTGCCGGAAACCGCCAAGTAAAAATATATTGTCACACCCCGGCCGGCGGCGGATTATACGCCGGGGCTGACGCGGTTGTTCAAAAGCTCATGATCATCTATTTAATGCGAAGATATTTATTAAACCATATTAAATAATCCGTTGCAAGAACAATAAAACGACAAAAGTTTAACATGACATAAATTTCAGTTCATTAGCTAGGTCCAGGTCCTACGTGAGCAGCAAAGGCCTTAAGTAGATACACCTGAAACATGCGAGTAAAAGTCAACTACAAGTAGTTGGTGAGCAACATAGGTTTTGACACCAAAACTAAAGCTTAGATAAAGTTTACGATTCAAAAGATTCTAATGCAGATCTAAAGCATATATAATAACACATAAGGCTCCAAGCGTACAGTTCAACCCTGGTAATGAAATATAGCTGCCACAATCCCACGGATTGCCGTTTTGATAAAAAAAGGGTTAGATAACACCCGAAATTTTATAGTTCACATCCAACATGGGGAGATACACCCATGACAATAGTTCACATCCAACATGGGGAGATACACCCATGATGATGGTTCACACCAACAACAACCCGCCAAGGTTATGTGGTAAGTTTAGTTTAGTTTCGGTTTCCCCTATAAATGATCATGTTAGGTACTGCCTTAGGCTTGCAACACAAGTTAATGAACGTACTGGCATGCATTCATGCAATGGTCACCAAATAGTTAAAGATATAAACATGTAGATCATAGCATAGAATCAAGTTAATGAATCGTGTAGATAAGATAGTTAATGCATGTTTCACCCCAAAACAAAAGCAGTAAAAAGGGGCTATGAATACTCACCTGAATTTGGAGCTAAGGATGATAGAGTTTGATAAGTTGGACGGATATTGTGAGAATTTCTCACAACAAGCCTACAAGATAGATTGTATTCTAGGTTCAAGATAGATTACATGAGGTAGTAAGATTTGAGGTTTTAGGGTTGAGGATGGGGTTGGATGTAAGAGTAGTTCATATCAAAATTTGGGATTTTGGAATAATGCAATTCTATATATTTAGATTTAGCTAGTATGCTTTATAAGTTTTAAAACGGCTAATTAGATAATTCTATTTAACAAGTGTTTATAAAATAAGTAGGATTTAAGTAGGATAAAAGAGGTTTGTGTAATTATTTAAAATAATCAATTAAGTATTTAAACGATTATTTTGTTAAAAATAATTATTTTTGTATCTCAAAAGATTTTAATTTATATTAATAAACATTATTAATTTATGAGGTAATTTAATTAATTCGTCTAAATAATTAATATACTTAATTCATTTAAAAATTTACATTGGGGTTTATTCATATAATTACCCTGAAAATGACCCGTAAATAGTTTACGAATGGAAAGGATTTAAATGATTTATTTTATGTGAATAACACAACTAATTAACTATTCAATTAGTCTCTTTTATTTACACGATTTATAACAGAGTCATTAACAAAACATATAGACGTTAAGTGAAATAAGTTGAATTTGTATAGTTATTTATATTTATTTTTTTTTTTTTTTTTGTTATAAAAGAATGTATAAATTTACTCTATCATGAGATGAGTTTTATAAAATTTCGTAAACTCGAAGAACAATATATATATATATATATATATACATATACATATATATATATATATATATTGTTTATGACCTGCTATAAAAAGGGGGTGTATACGTATTTTACCATTTTTTTCTTTATAAAACGAATCGGGTGCTAATACATATATACGCGTGTGCTCAATAAGCATAAAAATTAAAACAGAAAAAGAAATAGGTCAGACGGGTTCGAACCCGCGACCTATTATGTGAATGAAGAAAGCTTTAACCAATTGGACTGGGCACCATGCGATACTAGAGGTGGTTTGGTTTATTATTTATTAAGAATCCCGAGTTCATCCCCTTCCCATGAACACTCAAATCCGAAAACCCTAGCCCCAAATCCATCATATTCTGCTTCCGGATCAAAGAGCTTTTGTCCAAGGAATTTAAATCGAGTAAGTGTCAACGATTACCTGAGTTTGGAAATTTGAATTCATGAAAACTGAGTGGGTTCTTGTTCCTGCGGCTGGTCGCGACTGAATCGTACCGGGGAGAGTAAGAACGGGTCTTTGGTGCGCGATTTAAGGATGATAGGTTTAGGAAATGTTTAAGGGACGATTATACTCTCAAGTTCGTAGTAAAAAGACGGTTTCTCAGACCCTTGAGGTCCGATTCGCGGCTTGAATGCCTATAACCGAAACAGGAAACTTGAATCGATCTAGGTGCCTTGTTTAGATCAAATTAGTTAATCATAATGGTTTGCGATTGATCAGATAACGTTTTCGTAGGATTACCAAGCGCCAACCGTTTCAAATCCATGCGATTGGAAGTTTCAATTGCTTTACTTTATCCATAAGTCTTGCTTTAAAATTCTAAACATACATCATCCCCTCTCTTTTTTTTTTTTTTTTTTTTTTTAAAAAAAATTTGTTTCTTTATAAGTTTAACTTATTTATTTAGGCTTTAATTATTTTATAAATAGATAATTTCCCTCGTTATATACTTATAAATTGTATGAATGGTTTGTTTCATACACTCGAATATACGTAGGTTTATATATAAAAATGTAGCTATATGATTAAGATTTCAACGGTTTTATATATATATATTTTCTTGACACATTACTAGGACAAGATGTGAACATGCATATGTACTTGTGACTTATACATAATTTTATGTTTAAAAATATATTTATGTATATATAAAAATGTAATTATATCATTAAAGGTATCAAGTTTTCTTTTGAAGAAGTATTTAAAATATATAAATATACATCCATACGTTTTTATTTAAATGTATACTTATCAAATGTTTAAACAATATATAAGTACGTATATCTATAAAAGTGTTTACGTAAGTTATAGGGAGATATGTAATGCAAGGTTTAAAAGAATTGAATTGATTATGTGTAAAATAATAAGTAATGTGGCATAATGAGTTTGAACAGATATGTGTCTTTATTAGTCTTTTATTGTACGTAAATAAATAAATAAATAAATAAAAGAAATATGGCTGGAAAATTCATAGATGTTACATATATGTCCCACGTCTTTGATCGAACTCTACTCTACGATTAAAATTCGATCACGGGCGGCGCCTGATTTTCGAAGATGTTGTACCTGAGACCGCCAACCACAGAGAGCCCAAACCGCGCCTCAAATCCTAACACAACTACAACAAAAGTTGATGCCGGTGCACGAAACTGCAAAGCCGCCTGAAGCCACCAGGAACATCCTATTCTACGGTTAAGGTACCGATCAAACCATTCTTTGATCTTATACACAAGACACACATCGCACGCATGTATACGGGTTTAAAGTATATCAAATATGGCTGTTAGGAATCTTATATGTTTTCCGCGATAAATACATTGCTACCCGAAAAAAAAAAGTTAAGATGATCAAAATTCATTAGATCTTGGTAACAATCAATATATTGAATCATAAGATCGTTGATAAAAAAAAATTGGCTTTGGCAACCTACGGGAAAGTGGACCTCTGAGAAACCACGACTACTTGTTTGAATCGAATGTTATAGACGAATTTTCTGTTGATCTCCAATTCTCCAAACCCTTCTAAAACAAGCCAAATACATACTCATCCTCTCCGAGCTCTGCTGTAGTCACACGAAATCCGGATTTAATCCTCCCACCCCATTAAAAGAAAAGAAGAACCACCACCTGTTGCCACCGTACTAACACCACAAGACGCCGGAAAAATTATTTTCATGGTGGGTGGTTGCCAATCGGAAAGGAGATTGGGACGCATACGGTGACTGCGGTATCTCCGATAATGGTGGTTCGCGGATCGTACGGCTTCGAGGGTATGGACTTGGTCTATATTGTAAGTCTAGCGGCGATTTAGAAGGCCTTGGCGGAATTTTAGGATAGGACGAGCATTTAACGGGGAGAAAGTTAGGTGCTAGAGTTGGTCCAAATTAAAACTCTAGTAAACCTTATTTTAAATCTAAAAGTTAATTATTATTCTTTTACTCCCAATAAATTTTCTATTCTTCATATTCTAATTTAGTATATGGATTTATATTTTAGACGTCCGTATAATTTCCTAACCAACTCATATATATTACTTCGAACGTTATAGTTATTAGAGAAAAAAATATATACTCTCTTTGACTTGTGGAGAAACTTCAAAAGTAAGTATGACCATAGAACTTGGTTCTTCTCTCAAAAGCTTACTATAAAATTTCTCCAAATGTGATTATAACGTTTTGAGATAATTAGTGAGTACCACTACGCTCTTTTCCACATTATCTCTAAATTCAAACCATGTAGAGATATCATCATCCATGCTGACATGTTAGAAAAGACATCCTGAACATTTCATGCTTCTAACTATACCGGAAACTTGGTTTCACGAAATACTCGGAGCTCATATCATGCATTCTGGTCGTGGAGCAAAACAGCAAGCTCCTACTTACAACGTAAGATGTGATTAACCGGTGTTAACCCATTCCCTAAAGCGAGTGCGACTACCGTTCATGGTAGATGGAGGAGAAAAAGAGTTTGCGCCCCAATAGAGGTCGTGGACATGGACGAAACAACTCGTGGAGGTGAGAGATTCATGATTAAAAACTCTACATCAATGGTTCAAGCCAACATAGCAAGGGGCAACCACCGAGGGGAGATCTAACACGGGGAAAGAAAATATGTGCTACAAATGTGGAATAACCAATCATTTAAGAAAATGAGAAAGAGGTTAAAACAAACCTCATCGAGGGCATCCCTATAACCCCGTTATCACTCCCTTCTTTTCGATATTGTTTAGTCATCACCGATGAAAACCTGATATATAATAGTGTTTGTAATCAATCGAATGTTTTGGAAGAGCATGGTTATCATACCTATCAGGTACAAATTTTATGTCATAATTCTTTAGTAGAGTTATTGTAACCATCGGCGATGAATGTCTGGCATATAGTTGCACGACTAACATTATCGTAAAACATAAAAAATACTCTTATTGGTACTATTCCTGGTGTTGGTAACTCTATTGAATACTTCAAAAGAGCATGTGTTGCTTTACATACTTGTACCAAAACTGTTATAAATAATATCTTATATCCTAATAAATCCCGAAGGACCTTACTGAGTTGCTAATATATTCAGTAAATGGTTATTACATTGAAACCATGACTGAAACTATATGAATGTTTCCAAATTATAAATATGGCCAGCAGACCATACTAGAAACTTAAAGGTATCACCATTCAGAATATATTTCATAAAATATATATCTAATAAAATTCAAATATGGTGAGTAACCAGAAGTTACTAGTTAAAGATACTCTCGTCATATAGCATGACCAAATAGGTCATCGAGGTAGCATTGTGATGAGATGAATGATCAAAAGTGCCAACGTTCACCCTCTCAACAATTAAAAATCTTTGCTATCAAAATACTTATTATATGCAATGTTTTTCTCTTGGTAACTTAATCTTTAGGTCATCTGAGAACAAATTCATATAAAGAGCCCTTTTTATATTTGGAAAGAATCTTAATGGGCATATTAATCTTCACATGAACCATTTCAATATTTTATGGTCTTAAAAGATACATCTCTATATGGTCACTTGTGAGTCTTTAGCTACCTGATATGTAGCATTTGCCCGACTATTGTATGTCCATCGGGATAAATGTTGAACATCCAGCAGATTATGTTCAGACATAAAAGTTTTAGCTCAATTATTAATTAAACGATTACAGTTTAAAAGCCCACTGCTAATCACATATATTCCCCACTACAACTGTTCTCTAGAAGAGAACCAAGTTTGTCTCAACTAAAAGTATTTGGTTACATGATCTATCTAGTATACAGCGTCGTAATGGGACATGTTTACAACACAATATGTTGTCCATTAAATTTAAATAAGATAATTTAGGGGGAGATTGGATAAAGAAAGGAAAGACCGTTAATACATGAAGACAATAACATTAAATGCATCATCATCACCCCCGAAGTGGTCAATATGAGTCTGAAGTCTAATATGTCATGCATTTGCAAAGAATAGCAAATGAATTATCTGATGCATTTACACACACAAATGGAGTGACAAAGTCACATATACCAGCATCGAACTTATATGCTCAAATGAACATAATCACTGAAATATTACCATACAAAGAAAATGTGGGAGATAAATCGGTTCCAAATATAAAAACCCAATGAAACGAAAAGAGCAGAATAATGCAGTTGGTCTAACCCTAGAATAGGTGTATGTCCCAGAAGAGACTAGTACATTTCCAGAGGAAAGTAATAAAACCCAGAAGAGGATAATAGAGTTCTAGAAGAAACTCATATACTAAATAATATGAGATCTCTATAAATCATATACAAAATAGTACAATATGGAACCGAAATGAAACACGTGTTTGAAATATTTGCATATGCTATAGCAATAGATGTAATCGATGAAATAGATTACGTACATAAAACTCTGTAAGAGTACATACACAGAGATGACTGTCTACAATGCAAAACGCCTAAAAGGCTGAACTAAATTTGCATGACAAGCGAAACGTTTTCAGACCTATAGTCCGAACACCCATAGACGTCAAACCAGTAGGTTATAAATGGGTGTATTTAAATAAAAAGAAACGAAAATTATGAGATTATGCAATGTAGGCACGACTTGTAACATTAAGGTTTTTCCCAAATCCTACAAGTTGATTATAAGGAAACGTGTTCCCCTGTAGTGGATGCGATAACCTTTAAATGTTTAATCGGCCTCGCAATCTCAAAAGGACTTCAGAAAAACTTACAGATATTGTCACTACATATTTATATGGAAAACTTGAAAGTGACATATACATAAAAATCCCTAAAGGGTTAGAAGTGCCTGAAGCACTATAATGAGTACCCTGAGATGTGTTTTATAAATCTCAAGAGATTTTTATATAGTCTCAAGAATACTGGTCGTATATAGTAAAACCGACTCAGTGTATATTTTAAAAATGAGCGGTATAAGTTTGATAAAATCAGTCATGCCTATTTATCAAAACTTCACTCTTAAAGTTCATTATAATGGCAATTTACAGTGATGATCTAAGCATCATCGAGGGACTCTGTCGAACTACTAGAGTGGGGATTTTGGAATGTAAGATCTTGGCACGGCGAAATTATTCCTCGACCTGATGTTCGAGTATATATTTGTCCATAAATCAAACTACATCCAGAAGATGTTAGCATATTCTAATATGGACAAAATTTATCCGCAAAGCACACCCATAATTGTTTGGTCGCTAAACATACACAAATATCATGACTTCCCCAAAAAGAGGGTGAAGAAGTACTTGGTCTAAAAGTACCGTACTTAAGCGTGATCGGTGCACTAATTATGCATCTCGTGTATATCACAAGACATGATATTATGTTTACGTATAGGTGCTAGCGAAATATAGTTCTGAACTAACACGTTGCACTATTTTTCCCTTCACTAAGTTTTTGTCCCATTGAGTTTTCTTAGTAAGGTTTTTAACGAGACGACGTAACTGATCCGGTAGTATCAGTTTATCTTATTGGTCCCGAAGTACCAATTTATCATCATCTGGAAGTATATTGTTAATTATACATAATACGCTCTGCACTCTTTTTCCTTAGCTATGGTTTTGTCCCACTGGGTTTTCCTAGCAAGGTTTTTAACGAGGCATCATTATCAAGCGTATTAAAAGATAAGTTAATATCTTTGCAGGACTCGAGGAAAGGGATTGTTCTACGAGAAAAATATGAAGTCCCAAACAATTGTTTATAGTGATGCAAGTTACTTATTAGACTACACATAGCTTGATCTAAATTTGCATACGGAGGAACACCAATTTCATGGCAATCAACAAAGTAGACATTATTACGGACCAGGGTTGGTCAAACGAAGCCCGACTACACTGTATGAAGACCATGCAACATGCATCGTTCAAATCAATTAAAACTACAACAGAGATCAAGTCAATCAATTACCATAGAAGATTGCACTCCAAAGACCGGACGATATATGTTAAATTGAGGGGGAGTATTATGCACGTTGTACTCTTTTCCCTTAACTAAGTTTTGTCTCACTGGATTTTCTTAGTAAGGTTTTAATGAGGCAGCATAATTGATGGGCTTTAGGGTTTCATCTTATATTATGTATATATATATGATGCATTATCAGATGAATGAATAAGAATCAGTTTCCCTCACATACTTTCTCTCTTATTTTTATCAAAATGTTTTTTTTTCAACAAAACTTAGTTTTCAAAATGCTTTCCGATATAAAGGTTACATATGTTTCCAGTTTTCAAACTCGAATCATATTAAGTGACAAATGTATAAAAGTCAAATTCAAATAACATGAGTCATAATGATATAAGAGGTCTCGTAAGACCAATGTTTTCAGAACCGGATTGGACGTCGAACCGGTCTTCTTACCGGTCCACTGGTCGGACCGGACTTAAGAACCGGACGACATCATAAATATTATAAAAATAAATCAATTCAAACAACCATTAATCCTTCAAAACCCACCAACAAGTCAATTCCAATACTTTTAAACTAACAATTAGATACGAAATATGAATCCAAAAGACTTAAAAGAGAAAAAAAAATTAAAAAAATTAAAAAACCGGTCCGATCAGCGGTCCAACCGGTCCAACCACCGATTTTCCGGTCCGACCACCAGGTCTTTGCAAGACCGTTTCAACACATGTAACCGGACCGGTCATACCACCAGTTCCCGGTCCGACCACCAGTTCCCGGTCCGACCGGCCGGTCCGGTCCGGGTTTCAAAACATTGCGTAAGACAAGCTAGGTATTCTATCTTAAACTAAATACCTTATTTCATTTTCTTTTTTAGGTCCGGTATTTTGGTAGATTTCCAACGACTAGGAGTTATAACTTAAAACGATATTCACAAGTTTAATCAGTTTTCCAAAATATACATTCTTGATTTAATATCTTATTTATTTAAGAACAAATAATAATAATGTTTTTTTTATAATAATACACATTAAAGTATACAATTACTATACTTCGGATTTGCATAATAAAAAGAGATTATGCAGTAAGTACAAGTGTTCAATGCAACCAGCAATTTTGTCTTTTTCTTAAATTTTACACTTTGGCTCCTTCACTTTAATCAGCCTCTTTTTGTTTTCTTTTTCTCTTAACTAGTTTATATTATTACCCCTAAAATTTAATAAAATTACTATACAACCCCTGAACTTTAATAAAATTATTTTTATATGTATTTTTTTACTCTTTTTCTATGTTATAATTTTTTTCTTTGTTTTTTTCGTTTGATTTTTTTATTTATTTTTATCCGCGTTTCCAATGTTCTGACGTGTATTTTTTTCGCGAGATGAGTACTAGTATACCGCGGGTAACACGCACAATTGTAACGGAGTTGCGCATGATAGTGTACAAGTTATCTAATCGATTGCGTACAACGTCGTTATAATTTTTTTTAACTCTTTACTTTTTTAAGCGGTTTTGCTTTCTTTTTCTAAATTATTACCGGTTAACTTTTTTAACGGCTTTGTTACGGTTTTGGTTTTTTATAAAAAGTTTTGGGAATATTACTAGATACTTCGTTGCAACGCGTGGGTTTACGTAAATGTTTTATTTTTTTTATATAAAGTTCTGAGTACATTTATTTATTTTGTAAATGATAACTTTTTTAACGTTTTCGTTTTGTTATGGCTTTTTCTATAAGTTTTTTAGGACATCAGTTTCTTCGCACGTGGGCACGTTTCTAGTTTCATATAATTTCTAAAGCACATACGTATTCTAAAATTTTCTAAAACTAAGTTATGGTATTACTTATCATAATAATATCTTAAAATGTAAATGATTAATACTTTTCTAAAACACACCTTAATTTATCTATTTTAACCACTTATAAATTCCAAAAATCATTTACTCAACTAATTTAATTCTGATTAATTATTTATATTTTATAACTTCAAACCTACTATAATATTATTTATATAATTATATTTAACTACTTATTTAAAACCATTGAAATATTTACTAGCATTGAATTTATATATTTATTAAAATTATTAGGTTATTATAATTATTATTTAGCGAAAATTCGGGTGTTACAGGAAGTGTATGAATTGAAAAGAAATTGACGTTGATGATATTTTGTTATACAATGCAACCCTGTAAGTGAAGGAAACAATGAGGACCAAAAACCAAAATTTGTCGAGGAATGCAAACATATAAATGATTGACCAAAATGGAAAGGGTGAATGATGCATAATTGAATTCTTTCACGAAATGAAATGACAAGTTTTTGAAAGAGTAGTCCATCCACCTAAAGTTGTAAACATGTCGCATATAAATGGGTATTTATGCAAAAGCATAAAAAAGAAAAATAAAATTATATGATACAAGGCACCATCAGTGGCACATAGATTTTCACAAATGCCTGAAATTGATTACGAGGATACATATTCATAAGTGGTGGATACAACCACCTTTTTAATATGGTAATAATATGAGAGAGAATTCATCCATGTCTAATGGAACTAATACCAAAATTTACATGACAGTGATTTAAATAACTTATGGAGAACACTATTCAATCAATATGTGGACTAAAACATTTTTTTTTCCTTTGTGAGTATTTATTGAAGGAAGGATCTAAAAAGAATAAAAATCCTAAGAAGTGTGAGAAGTCATCAAAACGCGACACGTTTACCATAAGACAAAGTCAATGTGTTTGACTAAAACGTAAAATTTTGACAGCAAAGACACAAATGTTTATGCAGTGTTTATGCATATTGCATCAACTCTTTAAAAGGAAAATTTTTATATAATAATAATATTATACTCAAACTAAATATAATAAAATGCTCAATTTTATGATATACTTCCCTATTGGCCCTCCTAGCCATAACTAACTTCCATTTAATTATGAAATTACCATTGCATCATCTTGGTCATTAATTTGACTTGATTAAGGATTAATTTGACTTGATTAAGGATTCAGATTTTGCTAAAACACCATTTAGGATTTTTATCCAATTTATATGTTCATTCCCCTGTATGTATGTGTGCCCACTTTGTATACCATTTAGAGATCGATGCATCGTCTAAAGCGGTTATCAAATTCGCAACTCGAGTTTATGTGATCAGAGGCTTAGCTAAGGAGAAAACGATAAATATATTCGATATTATCCTAGTTGTTTTTGGTAATAATGGTGAACAAATCAAGCAAATCGAGAAATGTGTGTGTTTTCACTAGCCCAAATCGAGCAAATTAAGATGAGTGAGTAAGTTACCAACAGTATTCAGTAATCCAAAGAAAGTAATCACATATACTAGCCGGTAATGCTCTAGTATCTTGTAAGAACAATATGTTGGTAATGGATCTAAGGCACGTGTGAAGCATGGCGGACCCCTCGGTTCCAAAAATAAATTCTTCGAACGAAAATATGGGAAGGTAATGAAGATGGTCAAGTAGAGGTAATAGTAAAATAATGTTTTAAAAACTAGACATGATGGTTCCATATGAACTTTAGGTACATCGAAGATAAAGAGATGTTAATAAATTAAATAATATCCGGTAGGGTATGGATTCGAAAAGAAATTGAGATCAATGATATTTTGTTATATAATCTAACGCTATGCTGCTATATATAAGTGATGGAAACGATGAGGACCAAAAACCAAGATTTATCGAGTAATGCAAACATAGAAATGATTTACCAAAATAGAAAGATACGGTTTCTTTTGGAAGAGTAATCCATCCGTCTAAAGTTATAAAATATGTCGGATATAAATAAGTTTTTTATGCGAAAGCATAAGGAGGAAATTGCAATTACATGATATAACACAAGATTAGTGATTTAGTGGTCTAACAAAATTTACCTTTTTTATCATTTGATCCGTGCGAAACCCTAAATGTTCAAAAACTACCACCGTTTTGAATAAACCCTCAGCCAATAACCGCCGTTGGAGGCCGCGGTTCCGTCGTTCTGGCTCTGAAGATAAGCTCCGGGAGTACATAATTCAATAGAATGGCGAACGCTGCTGACGTGGATGCGCTGGATTTTGAGCCTGATGATGATGACCTAATGGACGAAGACGCAGCCGTTGACGTCGATGCATCTTCACCTAGAGATTCCGCTCACATTCCTAAACTTAAATCCGCTATCACCGCCGTCCCTAAGAAAACCAAAGGCCGTGGATTCCGTGAAGAAACCGATGCCGAACGTAACAATCGTATGTCAGGTCGTTTTGATTCCCTCGATTCCGATGGCGGCCCCGGTCCTGAACGATGTAAGTTATATTTCTGAGTGTTGTTCTTTAATAAACTTTCAATTGATGTGGTAGTTTCGTCTGGATTTGGTGTAGATTAATGTTTGCATATCTATTAGGGTTTAATTGTTAGGGTTTTGATGATGGTTTCTAAATTTCATAGGGATGTTATCCTAAAAGACTTGAAATCAATCCTTAAGGTGACAAATTTTGAGGCAATAATAGTATTCTTTGCAATTGTGGTTGTTGAATGAGATCAAGATAATACAGAGGGGAAAGTTGGGTTTATGCATAAGAGATATGTTTGCAAGAAGTTAAAGTTATTATATGATGGTGAAAGATGATTAGGTTGAGTGTGTGAAGGGAGGTCCAATACTCCAATGTTTTTGTGTGTTTCACATTGATGGTGAAAGATGATTAGAAAAAGTAACATTTTATGCGTTTAATTTAGTTATTATCTTTGTAGGTCTTTTTAAAATGTTACAGATTAAGATCATTTCTCATGTCAGTCACCTTCATGTATGTGGTTAACTGGTTAAAATAATGTCTGGCAAGTTGCATAATTCAATAGCCCTAAAAGAGTTGAATTTTGTGGTTCATTTTTAATCTCTTTGTAGGTCTATTTAAAATGTTATGGATTAAGATCATTTCTCATGTCAGTTGCCTTCATGTATGTGGTTAATATAATGTCTGGCAATTTACATAATTCAGTAGGCCTGAAAGAGTTGAATTTTGTGGTTCTTGTTCGTTTTTCACCTACATGATGTTGTTTGTCCTTGTCGTATCAGTATTACTTTTATGTAGTTTTATTATACATTTCTTTGTAACTTGTGTTAAAACTGCCTATTGAGAGCGTACTTATTGTCACATGGTTGAGAAGCTCGTGGAAGTTTCTAAAACTGTGCAGAAGACTCTAGAATATACCAGAGTCCATCTGGAAGCTTACGAAGTAGGTAGAAGTGACTAAGCGTAGACCTAATATTGTAGACTTCTCTCTCGTAGATTTGTACGGACATAGCTGTTTACCAACCATTTTTACCTTCTGTATATAACTTGTAAAAGAAGAGTATTTGTTCATGATGAAACTTTTAAAATATATGAATGTTCTGCAGCAATTGAAGGATGGATTATTCTGGTTACTGGAGTACATGAAGAAGCCCAAGAGGATGACTTACAAAATGCGTTTGGGGAGTTTGGGGAGATTAAGAACTTGCATCTGAATCTTGATCGCCGGACTGGTTTTGTGAAGGTATAGTGATATTTTCTAAGATTTATATTTTCTTGATGTTATATCGGCGGGTATTGGTTATGAAGCGATAAGT
Organism: Smallanthus sonchifolius; assembly: GCA_023525975.1. Taxonomy (NCBI): domain Eukaryota; kingdom Viridiplantae; phylum Streptophyta; class Magnoliopsida; order Asterales; family Asteraceae; genus Smallanthus; species Smallanthus sonchifolius. The sequence continues at coordinate 75,797,870 of CM042037.1, forward strand.
GTCTTTGTACTGTTCTTTCATGGTCAAAATATATTAGTTATGGTATGATGGGCTTATATGGCGTGATGATATCTTAGAAAGTTGAGTCAGTCAGTAAAATTTCAAAATCAAAGAAGTTGGAAAAAGAAAAAGGTAGTAAGAGAGAACTCAATTAATCAATTTACATGTAGGTCTTTTATAAACCTGCTATTTTGTTGCTCAGGACTTATAAGATGCTCTAAGATAGAAGTTTCTTCCTAGTATTTGGAAAATTTGGGCTTAGGGTATCAAGAACTTACACTTCCTATACATGTAGTCATTTGTGTCAAAATTAGAGCTAACAGTACCAACCCAAACACAACCCGAGTAACCCATTTTGTATAACTTTTTAAGTCAATTTGGGTTAGAGGTTGAAAGTGGGGTACTTCTTAGTGATGCATGAAATCGAACATGTCTAAGTGGGCAATAAACGGATCCAAGTGGGTGGGTTGGACTGAAGTGGTAAGGGCTCTCATCTTCAAGTTTATACACATCAAAAGTTCTTTTATAGAATAACTTCATTAAATTTTATTTTGTTGTATAAATTAGAATATTCTTTATTTAATTATTTTCAATTCTATAATCTTTTAGTTAAAAATTTGTTCATAGAGTTAAATTGTAATTATTTTTATTATCATCTATAAATAAAAAAAAAATTCAATTACGTTAATATATTGATTGTTTATGAAATCCAAGACAAAAAAGGGTCATCGAGACCCATTTGAACCTGTTGTTAAAATTGCCTGTCTGATCTCGTTACCAACCCTTTTTGGTCGACTATTTTGCTACCTATTGTTGGGTGGGTATCACGGCTTGACCAAGAGAAGCTTCTGCGTTTCTGTTTCTGATTCTTCTTCTATTCTGATAGAAATCCCTGTAGCAGCAGAGATCAAATCTGTTCTTGAACTACTTGCTGATCTGATCAGAATTGTCTGCTGCAAACTGTGCTGGTGGTGACGAACTACTGAAGGCAACAGCTATCTGCTGCTCTTGCCTGGTTTCTGATGAACGGCTGCTGATCTGCCTAGATCAGTGATGATCGGCTGCTGAAGACAGCAACGAACTGCTGCTGTAGACCTGCTGTTTGGTTGCTGATGGTTTGCAAGAACGGAACAAGTACAGAATTGCGCAAACACATGCACACACACTCACTCAAAAACTGAAATAAAAACAACACGAGAGTTGTACGTGGTTTGGTCTAAAATGACCTACGTCCACGGCCGCACTAGCGAGTTTATCTTATTTCTTTTGAGGTGCTAAAAATTACAATTACAGGGATGTTATATTTATAGGCTAACAAATTAGGGTTTCCCTACTTAGATTTCTTGGAAATTAAAAAGATCTCTGCCAAAGGGCCAAATTGCTTATATTTGGGAAGGTGGCCTTTCATTTTGAAATGCTTGTTTGGAGACATAAGCGTGATATATATATATATGTGTGTATATATACGTACATACATACAAAGAGAGAGAGGGTCGCATAAACACTTGTACATACCTATTGCTATAAGCGTGATTTATAAAGCGGTTATGTAACCACATAATCATCTCTCTTTCTCGTTCCTACTAATTTTAGAATCACTACGTACAAGTGCTTCTGTGGTTCTCGCGGTTCTCTACAAATGTGCCCCTATATGTGAGTGTTTATTTAAAAACACCATAAACCATTGTACCTATTGCTTCATTTGTGGTACATAAGCAAAAAATTGGAAGGATGGGTAATATGAGTATTTACACCCACTTTTTGACCCTTGATTAGGTCTTAGTCAGCCATTGAAATATGATCCAAGGGCCAAAAAGTGGTTCCTCTGGTTCCTAATTGTTTAATGGTTTTCGTTCAAGCCTCCCTCTATATATATTTATATAATTTGTTTTATGCCATGTATTAGATTATGAGAAATATGTATTATACAGGGGTATGCACTAGTTGAATATGAAAACTATGAGGAAGCAGAGAAAGCTATTACTACAATGGATGGAGGTGAACTGCTGACTCAGACAGTCAATGTTGATTGGGCATTCAGCAAAGGTCCTTTTAGAAGGATAAATAATAGGAGAAGGTATGTTTCCTATTATTCTGAGTTTCTGACCCTATAAAACACATGCTCTAATTTTCTACTGCTGACCTGGAAGTTCAAATATAATTGCATTAACATAGGTTTATTAAAGAATCCTTTTTTGCTTATTATTATTTTTTTTTAATTTAGTTTTATATTTTGTCAGCATTTTCTAGAGCTTGCAATACCAATCCGGACACGATAAAAGTATAAAACATCCCAAGTAACCGATTTTCTTAAACTGTGGTGTGGGCTACTAATTTTCATTTTTTTTTATAAATATGAATAATTTTCTGTTTTCAGTTCTATAGCAAGTTCAACTTTTCTTGTGGAATCAAATATTTTTTTTATAATCACATTTAATATATTGTCTATTTTTAAAAAGTAATCGGGTTTTCCCAACCCAACGAAAACCATGACACATTTGACCCATTTAGAAATTGCTCATTTGGATATGAAGTCGTTCTGGCCCATTACTCAACCCCATGACATATTTGAACCACTCTAAAATTCACAGACGTACAGAAGTGGGTTCTGGCCAGTGATGCATTTGACCCGTTTTAAAAATCGCCCATTTATACATGATGTGGTTTTGGCACATTACTCAACCCACCCATTTGACCACCTATAGTATTTCTTGATTATATTTGTAATTTGTTTATGTGCCACATTTGCACAGATCACCTCATGGCCGTCGATCAAGAAGTCCGAGGAGGAGATTTTGATTTGGTGGGCCCCTGAAGCAACAGGGTGGGATTTGATTATGTTTAGGTTGAAAGGGAGTATGCTTAACTTGTTTAATTGTGTCTTCAGTCTCATTTTGATCTACAGTTTTCTTCAATTTTTTGTTGTTTAATGTTTTTCATTGTTTTTAAAATTCTGCTGTATGTTGTTGGACTTCATTCATATGTTTTTGACCCATAAGATTCCATGTCACACCCAAAACAGGGTGTGTGACTTATTAGATAAACACATCAAAACATAAACCAAATCAACAATCTTACAACGGAAGTCTTTAAACATAAACGAAGTGTGTAACAGAAACAATAAATAAATTGTTCAATCGACATCCAATATCAAGATTCACCGTTTGTCAATAGCATGATGAATGCCCGTTGGTCATGCATAACTCACACATCCTTAAAACACACGCTCAAACAGGTTAGCTTACGCTGGTGAGTTCTAAGTTACATATTTCAAAACACCATTTAAAGATTCATGCCATTACAAGTTTTCTAACACAAATCCTGTGTACCTCGTAGCAACCAAAACACCTTAGAATGTCTTGCACATTCCATACAACACTGATCAAGTCCAAAACCACCTTACATAATAGAGATCATCAATATACAATCTTTAATCTTTTCTCTAAGTTGACAAAGATCACAACTTCTCTTTAATATTGTAACAATCACCCTAACTTATCTCTAATATGGTAGAGATCATAAGAACTTCTCTCTACTGTGGTAGAGATCACCACAACTCCTTTATTACAATATAAAAAATATCACCACTACTCGGTTTCAAGGAAGTGATCACAGTCTACAAGTGTTTTTAGACTAAATTACAATTTTTGTGTTTTATGTTTTTCAAAATTATGAAAAGTGTCCTTTAAAACTTTTACTTTCACTCACTGTACTTTATTTAAAAAGTTCTCTCATTTCTTGTCATTTTGACTAACCGGAGTTAAATATTTCTGTTAAATCAAGGACATTATTGTCTTTTATCCCTAAAAGACAATTCTTATAATGTAAAATTTACTTTTTTTTTTCTTTTCTTTCTTTTTCTATTATTTTTCATTTATTCTTTTTATCACTTTTATTTTATAGATTTTATTTAAAATTTTATTAATTAATTAACCACCTTATTTATTTTATAAAGATATATATATTTTTTATTATTTATTTATGTTTGTTTGAATAAGTAATATACCTTTTTCAATTTTATTTTAAAGGTTTTTTTCAATTTTTATTAATTAATTAAGCAACTTATTTATTTTTTAAAAATAGATTTTTTTTTATATTTTTATAATCTATTTATTTTCTTTTTTTTTATTAAGCTATTACTTTTACCATTTTACGATTATTATATTTCTTTATACTATTTTTTTATATATTAAAGAGTTAATAAGAGTTTAGAGTTTATTTTGTAATCGTACACTCAACCTTTAGACCTTGTTTTCGGTCAAGAAAATATTTAATGGATACTCGTTTGTTCATAGCCTATTTTGTAACCCAATAGGTTTTAACTAATAAAATTTTTAATTAGTGAAACAGGTTAAACTAGTTCGATATAAATGTATTATGTGTATTGGTTAAAATATAATTAAGTCCCAAATTATAAAGTGAACCAAACAGGTGAAGCGTTGGTTTCAGTTGTCAAGGTCGGGCATTGGGGCGGTTCAAACCGGCTCTAACCTTTTTAGGATTTTACCTAAAACTCTCTCGTAAAAGAAATCGGTTAGAAGGGGTTCTAAAATAAATAAGTTGGTTAATTAATTAAAAAAATTTCAAGATTGAGTGTATGATTACAAAATAAACTTTAAACTTCTACTAACACTCTAATATATAGTAAGTAGTATAAAAAATATAATAATTGTAACATGTTAAAATTAAATAGCTTAATAAAAAAGAAAATAAATAATTTATAAAAATAAAAAAACTCTATTTTTATAAAACAAACGAACGAAAATAATTAATTGTAAAGAAATCTTTAAAATAATTAATTACTAATTAATTGTAAAGAAATTTTTAAAAATATAATAATTATAACATGATAAAATTAAATAGCTTAATTAGTTAATAAAATTTTAAAGAAATCTTTAAAATAAAAATGAGAAAAGTATACTACTTATTCAAACAAACGAAAATAAATAAATTAAATAAAAAATATACATTTTTATAAAATAAATAAGTTGGTTAATTAATTAATAAAATTTTAAATAAAATATATAAAATAAAAGTGATAAAAAAAATAAATGAAGAATAAAAGAAAAAAGTAAAGTAAACTTACATCACAAGAATTGTCCTTTAGGTCTAAAAGACAATAGTAAATTACACATATTGTCCTTTATTTATACTCTAAATTACACTCTGTGTCCTTTGACTTCAATAAATACACCACAGGTCCTTTATTTACATACTTTTATACACTCTATGTGTAACATCCCGAAAACCTATAACTTGACGATTCGGGTTTACAGATAACCCGAATCTTTATGTAACGAAACTACAAGTAGGGTTGACCTGTGAAGCGTAGTAAAGGTCCCAGATAGCCGTTTAACCCATAGTTCAAACTAAACGCGCGTGATAAAGGAAGTACGGGGACCCGGATGTAACTACGAAGGTTTAAATATGAGTTTAAGGGGAAACCCTAGGCCATTCGGCCTAGGGGGATTTCACGACGGCAGAGAGAGCACGAAGAGGAGGAGGCGACCGAGAAAGGGTGGTTCCACGTTGATTTCGAGCTAGAACTACACGTCACGCCAATGTATTCCTCATTTAATCCCCGTTTGTGTCTGTCACATTGTTTGCATGTATTGTATGGGGACCCGCTTAGGGTTTGGTTAGTCGTTGGCCGTGAATAGCGAAGGGAGGAGGAGCGGAGATGGTGTTGGCACACTGTGGTGGTGGCATGTAATGGTGGTGACCCGTATAGGGTGCTCGATGATGATAATAGTTGGCCGAGAAAGAGTGGGGAAGGGAGAGAGGGGACAGGTGGAGTGATGGTGGCTTCGGAGGTCCCGGGAACCGGAGACGGCAGTGAAGGGCGGCGTCGGAGGTCATGAGAGCAGGCTGTGGTGGCGGGTCACGACGGCGGACGACGGGTGTAGGGTTGGTGATGATGTTTGGGCGAGAAAGGAGAACCCGATTAGGGTTTTCTCATGGAAAGAAAGGTGACGGGAGGAAAGTATGGCATGAGGTGACAAAACTCGACAACGGTACTCGACGTGAGACGCTTGGTGGTAGCCCTCGGTGGTGGTGGCTCACGGTGGAATACGATGAAGGAATGGAGTCGGGTTACACCTGACTAGGGTTTGTAGATGTAGGGTTGCATGGTAGTCTGTGACAATGCATAGGAGTCTCGACTTGTGTGCGTGTGACCTACGAAGCTAAGGTCGTGCATGGCACGAGAACGTGCATGCATGCGAGTTCCAGGCGGGTCCAGGGTAACCCCGTTTGGATGGTTACGTGAACCAGGGTTTTTGAATGGGTAAAAGGATGTGCGGACGAGACGAGTATTATAAATAATTATACTCATACGTAACTAACACATGCCTAGGACGTACTCTGACTGTGTGATCTTGCGTTGACAGGTTCGAGTTTTGTGTTAGAAGGCCGTTGCAGCTCAAGAGTTGGATCAACGTAACGGTGAGTTTCTAATCCCCCTCTTTTAAATGTTTTTTAACGTTTTTGGGGCTATCGTACATACTTACTAGAGATGTTTAATGTATTAAACGTGTTAAGATTTTTGGGTTTTAACTCGAGGTGTTATGAACTAAAACATTCATTAATGATTCGGAGGGTCTACGGGGGTGTTTACGAGATCATGTGATCTAGGTCTAAAGGCGGTTATATGGTCACGGGTCGTATAGTGACCTAACAAGGGTTAGTCGGGATTGTAGTAAACGGGTCGTACGGGTACAACTAGGAAGTGTCACAGGCTGTGCATATACGTGGTATATGCTTAAATAATGAGATATAGTATTTGTATGTGTGTTGCAATATTAGCAGTGTATTGTGTTACGAGTTAGTCGGGGTGAGTTGGGATATAAGCTAAACTCTTATGAATACGTGTAAGATATCTTATCCTATTGCTATGTGTGAAGTACAGGTGCAATTAATGAATCATGTATATAGAGTATATTGATATGTGATTATACATGTGTTGTGTGCATTGTGTCGTTGTCCTTGTGACACGACGGGTATTGTGTTTGCATTGTTGTCATTATGACACGGCAAACGGGATTGTGGAGGACTATGTCCTTCGGGAGGTCACCAAAGGTGACGATGTCCAACAGGACAGTGATGAGCTCAGGGTGTGTCGAACGCCCTGACGAGGGTGCAACGAAGAGGTATGTGTTTGTGTGCTTATATATTTGTGTTAAATTGCATACAAGCGTTGAGTTATATTTGTTGTGCTTGAGATAGTATTAATGTGATGGGTAGAGTTAGATTGACCGTGGTGCCAGGATTGTGATGTGATGTGATGTTCATGACGATTAATTCAGTTGAATTGTAAGAGTCTTGGTCAAGGCTGAGAAAGTTGAGGTCTAGGGGATTGTTGTGTTAACCAAGTGTAGAGTTAATACATGTACTTGAACGAGAGTTATCAATATAGTAAGTTCGACCTATGTCGATAAGACTGTGAGATTATTGTTATTATGGGATGAGTCTTGGGTAATGAGCTATTATGGGACATCGGGTGATAACAGGGGTTATCCATTTGTTAATGAATTGTGAACCTATTTTATATGGACCGTGGGTCCTGAGTAAAGTTTAAATAACTTTTGAGACGAGTTGGCTTTTAATTAAACTAAACTATTAGAACTCACTCAGCGTAGCTAACTTTGTGTGTATGATAGATTGTTTTGCAGGTAAGCGTTGCGTTGACGTATCTTGGCTTGGGAGCGGTGTTACTCGGATTGGTGTGCAAGCATTCGTGAGGTAGCTTAATGTTTTAGAAAGACTTCCGCTGTAGTTTAATATATATAAAATGAGTATTTTCAAGAGAATAACCCATTATAAGAACCAACTGTAGGGTGCCAGGTTTGGGATCTTACACTATGTCCTTTTGTCACACCCCAACCGACGACGGATTATACGTCGGGGCGGACGCGGTTGTTCAATAGCACAAGGTTGACTATTAAAGTTTCAATATTCTATTAATGAATAATTTAAGATTCAATACAAGGAAGAAAAATACGAATACAACATTTAATTTAAGTAGTCTAGGTCCAAAGCATCCTATGTGATCACGAATAAGTCTCATGATGTAAACCTGAAACATGTGAAAGAATCTGTCAACTACAAAATAGTTGGTGAGATACAAAGGTTTTGACACAGTTTAACAAGTATTTGAAAAGAATTACAATTCACTATGATTCATGCATTCTATAATGTGAGTATGAGAAAACAAGCATGTTAGACATTGTGCACATTCAATCCTCCAACCATGTTTATGCATAACCCGCAGGTTTAAAAGTTTGGTTTAGTAACAATCACTAAGGGCTCCCCCCGAAGGGTCAATCAAACAAGGTGGATTCGTCAAATGCAATAGATTTATCATTGTTACCATAGGCTTGATCAAAGTTAATGAATATGCTGGTTTTAAGTTTAATCTAAGCATACAAGTCTCAAGTTTAACATAAGAATAAACACGTAGTCATAGTTATACAAGAATTGTATAAGTTTAAGAATTTTGAACATGTTTCACCCCAAAAGCATAGAAAGGAAAAAAGGGGCTAAGTATACTCACTTGGATAATGAATAGTATCCGACACGGATAAGTATTTGCAAGACTTGGAGGGAGAATATCCTCACGATAAGCCTAAGTATGCAAGTTTAAATATTTAAGTATGATCCTATAAGCCTATGGTAAGGAGGATTTCAAGATCGACTAGGGTTCCAAGTGAGAGATGGGAATGGTTTGTGTTTATGAAGTTTAAATCAAGTTTATAATAAGGTTTTGAATAAATCATGCAAGGCTTGGATTTCAAAGTTTAATAAGTTCACAGTTTAAAATAATTATTTAAGATAAGAATTAATGATAATAATCATTTCAAGAGTAAAATAATTATTAAATACAAAGTATTTTAAAACTAAATAGTGATTTAGGATTAATAGTAATTATTTAAAGTGTATATAATTATTAAGGATAAATAATCATTTATAAGAATAAACCATAAAATTCATTAAGTTTCAAGTATTAAATATTTATTAATATGTAAATAAATATCGAGTACCTATAAGATTTAAAATAGTATTTCCTTATAAAGTTTATATTTTTAAATATGACTTTATAGAGTTTATATATGTCTTTATATAAGGTTTACAAGTTAATAAATATCTAAAGTTTTCATTTAGTCTTATAAAGTTTATAGGTTTTTCTAATCTTTATAAGATTTATATAAGTTTTTGTTAAACTAAAGTTTATAAATTAATTTAATGTTTAAAACTAAATAATATGCTTATTTCCGAAAGTATAAAATAATTTTATAGTTTTCTAACCTATTAAAATAATACTTGGTTAGGATATAAGTTTTATAAAGTTTTAAAAACATTTCTATGGTTTTAAGTGTTTAAAACTATTTTTAAAGATTTATTTATTTCAAGTTTCAATTAATTAACTTAGTTTTAGATTCCAAAAGTATAAGAAGAAGTCGTTTTTAGGTTTATAAAAGTATGACAGATTTTATAAAAATAAATATAAAAATCAAAAGCTTGATTAAAAGGCTAAAAAAATTAAAGGGAGCAAAACTGGGTCGCCCGGATTCGAACCCGGGTCGCCCGGTTCCCACACAAGTGCCTTAACCAACCCGGCTATGGGCCTCGCTGGTAACATAACCAAACCAGAAATTTTTAAACAACACTTCCGGTTATCCCCCAAACCCATATGAACCCTAGAAACTTAATCCACCAAATACGCATTGATCATCCCTCTGTCGTTGTAATCCGACAGAGGGCTTTTGTTCTACATGTTGATACGAAGGTTTGGCCTCAAGAATTACCTGAAATGGTGTTGTAACGAAGGAGAACGAGTACGAGTTAAGTTTCGGCTGTCGCGAGTCCGTATTCGAGATTGTAGGTTTGTTTTCGCCGAACTGAGGGTGGAAATGGATGTAGTGTGATGTCGTCTACCCGTCGGTACTCGTATTTATACACAATTTCGAGGTTAAATGCCCGATTAGGTGAGGAGTTGATGGATGAGTTAAGGCGGATAGATTTTGGCTCCATGCGCGATTATGGTTGAAATGGAGCATTGATGAGTGTTGGGCGGTGGTCGCATGCGCGAGATGAACCCGAGGTTCATCGAACCCGGACGGGATTCGCGATTTGGGATTAGCGCGTTCAAAACCGTGGGTGGCGGGTTTCGAACCTGGAACCGCTTTTGGTTTCAGAGGTTTGAGGTTTTTACAAAACAGGGCCCTGCTATTTGAAGTGTTTATCATTTCTTGTATAACTTAAGTTTTAGTTAAAAATCAGTTTTGATAAATGACAGTTTTAGTCCCTGAAATTTATAAAACAATAATATGTTTTATTATTATTATTATTAAAACTAAATAAGTTTGATAAGTTTTATTATTTTATAAATTTTTATGAAACTCAAGTTTATAGATTTTAGTATATAAAAAAATATTTAAGTTTATGACTTATAATATTTATATAATTTTTCAAGAATTTAATGCGTGTCAAAAAGTCGAAAAAATTTGTGATATTACAGTCTCCCCTACTTTAGGAAATTTCGTCCCGAAATTAAAGTAAAAGGTTTCTGTTTTCAAGATTTAAGTCTATGATACGCACAAGGATGATGAGAAAAGGTATCTTACGTCCCCAAGTAAACCCTGGGTTACGTTTAGATTTTTTTTTTATGAGTTGTAAGGATAGGGATAAGATTACGTTCGAGTTTCTAAGTTTTCAATGCATATGATTGTCAAGAGCATATAGTTTCATTGAAATATATAAAGAGTTGTTTTCAGGAATGTATTTTGAGAGAATGACTGATGAATTTTCATTCATGATTTAGAGTGAGATGCATCACTCGGGATGTATTTGATGATAGTGTAACGATTTGAGTTTGTAGACTATTACGTCTAAGGATTGCTACGGTGCCTAAGTTCCGTGGCTACCTTCTACGATAAGTCGTAGCACACGACAGAGTTTACTGTGTCTTTCCATACGCTGATTTCGTACTTACGTGTGCACCCGCAAGCATTCAAATCGTCGCATAGTCCGCATAGGTTCTTCCGTTTGTGTGTGGATCCAGAAAGAGTACAAGAATTTGTTTAACACGCGACTAGAGTTTCCACATAAGAGTGATCATTGATTAACGAGTCCCTCAGAGAGAAGCGTCATTCAATGAGTAAAGAAAAGAATGTGACAAGATTTAGAGTTTCAAAGTTTCCTCATGATTGATTAAGAATACTTCAATCGTTGAGTAGTTTAAAGTCTTTACACTTTCCTCGGGTTTGATCAAGAATACATCAAACCTTGAGTAGTTTAAAAGTCTTATACGTTCATCATGTTTGAATAAGCATACGTCAAACATGGAATAGTTTAAAGTCTTATACGTCCATCATGTTTGAACAAGCATACGTCAAACATGGAGTAGCTTAAAGTCTTATACGTCCATCGGGTTTGAACAAGCATACGTCAAACATGGAGTAGCTTAAAGTCTCTTAGTTTAGCTTCAGTGTATAGAAGTATACGATTACGTTTTGAGTATAAAGTGGTTATCTAAATACTCTAGTGTTTAAGAGAGGTGTGGGACAGCGTTTGGAACAGGATTAACCGTTATACGCTTTCTCACAGAAGATTCGAGTTGTCCAGAAGATTTGTGGATCCCGATGTTTGGTTTAGATAGGGGTCAGGGAATGTACTCTGCTAAAGAGAGTAATGTCCTCCTTCCTGCTAGTGTCTAGTATCAAGAGTTAAGTTTTCTCGTATATATGGAATGTACGTTAAGTCTTATGGGGTTTGGTTAAGATAGACACACAAAGTTTTCAAGACTAAGATTCCAAGTATAAGTTTGAAAATAGGATAAGTCAGTTGAGTTTCAAGTTTCAGTATTTAGTTTTACATGATCCTTCATTGATCATGTTTAGTTTTAAGAATACGGGATTGAGTATTTGTACAAGTTTTGCATGACTCAAAAGTCTCTGACCTTATAGTGGTGTATACGAAGTTTAATGTTTTAGCAACGTGTATTTAAGCTTTTAGTTCCCGTTGTGATTTATAGTAAGTCTTTTACGTGACAAGAGTTGAATGAGGAAAGTTTCCTAGCATAGGGCAACGGGAAAAGTTTTGATAAGGTTTATTATAGTGTGTTTACAAATGGTTTATCTTGATTCATAACAGAAAGTATAGTTTTCTTTTGTATAGAATGTAATTAAGATGTTAAAAAAAAATGACGAGTTAGGCATCGATAAGTAGTACGAGTAGGATTTATAAAAGATAGGTGTGATTGTCAAGCGAAAAGTTGGTCAAGTTTACAAGTGTTAAGTCTATACAAGAAGTAAGGGTCATGGTTGTTTGGGGTAATGATTCGTAAGTCGGGTTGTTTTTGAAAATGTGCTTACGAATTAGAAGATTGGTTCAAGATTTATTCCTCAGGTACACGTGTCACTTATGATTTTTATAGTTTAATGCAACGTTGTTAATTATCACAAGTACTAACGTAAGTTGCTTTTGATGAAAGTGTTTGGGTAGGTGTGTTAAGTTTGCAATGATGAAAGGAAAGTTAACTAGTAAATGATGACAAGATGAAATTTCAAAATAGTTTCCATTTAGATGTTTCAAAATTGGGACTTCTAGCCCATAATACAATTTAAATGGAAAATTAAAGTGTGTAAGTAAGTTGATTAAATATGTTCAAAAGTTTTTTTTTATTCATAATACTGAGTTATCACAGTAATATTTTCAAAAATAGTTTTGATTGGAAGTTGATGGGCTAACGAGGAGGATTCCCGGAAGAAGGGGTGGGTCACGAGGGCTCACTTATGTACCCTATTTTCCTAGCTAGAATTTCCTCATGAGTCTACAACTTTTTAGTTATTGTCACCGATGTTTGGGTTTATGGTACTATGTGGAGGTTCATTATGGGTTTAGAGTCTTAAACGTGGAGCTTGTTTATTCTATAGTAGGCTTCTTCTCTTGCGGGAAAACGATCTGGTTACTAATCACTTTGTTAATGTACTTTAGGTTTAAAAGACGTTAAGTTTTGTTTACAAGAAACGGTGATGTGTAAGTTTTAAGGACGTATGAAGGTTTTGAGATTAAAAGTGTAACAAAGTTTTGAGTTAGTCATATAATGAAGTTTGCTTGAGTGACGAAAAATGAAATGAGACACAAGGGTTTCCCCTTATGTGCCAAGTTTATAAAATAATGAAGTTTGTAAAAGGACTTGTAGGGTAATACATGGTTTTAAATGTGCTGGTATTACAAGGATCATGAAGTTTAAGGGTGTATGAAAGTTTTGAGGTGTATCAAAGTGTAACAAAAGTTTTTGAGTTAGTTATCAAATGAAACTTGGTTAAGTGATAAGGAGGTAAGGTAAAAATACAAGGGTTTCCCCTTAGATGTTATGTTTGTAAAATAATAGAGTTTGTAGGGAAGTATGTAGGGTAATACATAGTTTTAAGGGTTGTATTACAACGATCACGAAGTTTATTGGGTAGTATCTATAAATATAAGTTTATGTATGTAGTTTTTAAGTATAATCTCGTAAGAATTTCTCCTTGAAGGTAACTCCTTCAAGTCATGAAGAGTAAGCATGCTGTCATGTGACAAGACGTGACTTAAGAATCATAGAGTAAAGGTTATAGAGGAAAGTTTTTGAATCATGAATTTATGAAATGTATAGTATTTGAGATGGTACTCATTTAGTGCATATCACTAAGTGAGTATCTTGACATATCAAGAGAAATTTGAGCTCACTAATGTTTAGAGACGTCGTGCATTCCTATAGGTGGGTACTCATCCCAAGAATTCCCAGGAAAGCATACAGCTCCAACGGTTGATTTGGATTTATACGAAATGCTTTCCTTGACAGAATTTCCCAGAATACAGGTATCCACCCTTCCGGTCCGCACAAGTTCTCACACATTATCTAGAACTTAAATATTCTTGACGAGAGTTTAGTGGTGGATTAGGCTTGAAGCCTAAGAACGTGTCCTCAATGTAGTAGCCTCTTGTAGTACGTAGGTAAGTAGAATCGTAGAATCTCCAAGCGTTCACGTATAAGATTTAAGAATAGAATGAGGAGAGAATTCCTAGTAAAGGACATGAGATAACTCATGTGTGGGTCTCCTAAGTTATAGTCTAGGTCATGTGTCTAATAACCTAATTCCCTATAACCAAGGCTCTGATACCAATCTGTCACACCCCAACCGACGGCGGATTATACGTCGGGGCGGACGCGGTTGTTCAATAGCACAAGGTTGACTATTAAAGTTTCAATATTCTATTAATGAATAATTTAAGATTCAATACAAGGAAGAAAAATACGAATACAACATTTAATTTAAGTAGTCTAGGTCCAAAACATCCTATGTGATCACGAATAAGTCTCATGATGTAAACCTGAAACATGTGAAAGAATCTGTCAACTACAAAATAGTTGGTGAGATACAAAGGTTTTGACACAGTTTAACAAGTATTTGAAAAGAATTACAATTCACTATGATTCATGCATTCTATAATGTGAGTATGAGAAAACAAGCATGTTAGACATTGTGCACATTCAATCCTCCAACCATGTTTACGCATAACCCGCAGGTTTAAAAGTTTGGTTTAGTAACAATCACCAAGGGCTCCCCCCGAAGGGTCAATCAAACAAGGTGGATTGGTCAAATGCAATAGATCTATCATTGTTACCATAGGCTTGATCAAAGTTAATGAATATGCTGGTTTTAAGTTTAATCTAAGCATACAAGTCTCAAGTTTAACATAAGAATAAACACGTAGTCATAGTTGTACAAGAATTGTATAAGTTTAAGAATTTTGAACATGTTTCACCCCAAAAGCATAGAAAGGAAAAAGGGGCTAAGTATACTCACTTGGATGATGAATAGTATCCGACACGGATAAGTATTTGCAAGACTTGGAGGGAGAATATCCTCACGATAAGCCTAAGTATGCAAGTTTAAAGATTTAAGTATGATCCTATAAGTCTATGGTAAGGATCTAGGATTTCAAGATCGACTAGGGTTCCAAGTGGGAGATGGGAATGGTTTGTGTTTATGAAGTTTAAATCAAGTTTATAATAAGGTTTTGAATAAATCATGCAAGGCTTGGATTTTAAAGTTTAATAAGTTCATAGTTTAAAATAATTATTTAAGATAAGAATTAATGATAATAATCATTTCAAGAGTAAAATAATTATTAAATACAAAGTATTTTAAGACTAAATAGTGATTTAGGATTAATAGTAATTATTTAAAATGTAAATACTTATTAAGGATAAATAATCATTTATAAGAATAAACCATAAAATTCATTAAGTTTCAAGTATTAAATATTTATTAATATGTAAATAAATATCGAGTACCTATAAGATTTAAAATAGTATTTCCTTATAAAGTTTATATTTTTAAATATGACTTTATAGAGTTTATATATGTCTTTAAATAAGGTTTACAAGTTAATAAATATCTAAAGTTTCCATTTAGTCTTATAAAGTTTATAGGTTTTTCTAATCTTTATAAGATTTATATAAGTTTTTGTTAAACTAAAGTTTATAAATTAATTTAATGTTTAAAACTAAATAATATGCTTATTTCCGAAAGTATAAAATAATTTTATAGTTTCCTAACCTATTAAAATAATACTTGGTTAGGATATAAGTTTTATAAAGTTTTAAAAACATTTCTATGGTTTTAAGTGTTTAAAACTATTTTTAAAGATTTATTTATTTCAAGTTTCAATTAATTAACTTAGTTTTAGATTCCAAAAGTATAAGAAGAAGTCGTTTTTAGGTTTATAAAAGTATGACAGATTTTATAAAAATAAATATAAAAATCAAAAGCTTGATTAAAAGGCTAAAAAAATTAAAGGGAGCAAAACTGGGTCGCCCGGAATCGATCCCGGGTCGCCCGGTTCCCACACAAGTGCCTTAACCAACCCGGCTACGGGCCTCGCTGGTAACATAACCAAACCAGAAATTTTTAAACAACACTTCCGGTTATCCCCCAAACCCATATGAACCCTAGAAACTTAATCCACCAAATACGCATTGATCATCCCTCTGTCGTTGTAATCCGACAGAGGGCTTTTGTTCTACATGTTGATACGAAGGTTTGGCCTCAAGAATTACCTGAAATGGTGTCGTAACGAAGGAGAACGAGTACGAGTTAAGTGTCGGCTGTCGCGAGTCCGTATTCGAGATTGTAGGTTTGTTTTCGCCGAACTAAGGGTGGAAATGGATGTATTGTGATGTTGTCTACCCGTCGGTACTCGTATTTATACACAATTTCGAGGTTAAATGCCCGATTAGGTGAGGAGTTGATGGATGAGTTAAGGCGGATCGATTTCGGCTCCATGCGCGATTATGGTTGAAATGGAGCATTGATGAGTGTTGGGCGGTGGTCGCATGCGCGAGATGAACCCGAGGTTCATCGAACCCGGACGGGATTCGCGATTTGGGATAAACGCGTTCAAAACCGTGGGTGGCGGGTTTCGAACCTCGAACCGCTTTTGGTTTCAGAGGTTTGAGGTTTTTACAAAACAGGCCCCTGCTATTTGAAGTGTTTATCATTTCTTGTAAAACTTAAGTTTTAGTTAAAAATCAGTTTTGATAAATGACAGTTTTAGTCCCTGAAATTTATAAAACAATAATATGTTTTATTATTATTATTATTAAAACTAAATAAGTTTGATAAGTTTTATTATTTTATAAATTTTTATGAAACTCAAGTTTATAGATTTTAGTATATAAAAAATATATAAGTTTATGACTTATAATATTTATATAAATTTTCAAGAATTTAATGCGTGTCAAAAAGTCGGAAAAATTTGGGATATTACACCTTTACACTAACCCCCATCCATTTTCATCGTTAAATCCCATCATGTGCCCCTCACATGATGGGTAAAATTGTTATTTAATCTTTTTTCATTTTTTTATAATCTCTATCTCTCTCTAATGAATCAGATCTCAATCACCATCTTCCACCTTCAACCCCCTTTGCTACCTGCTTAAATAAAAAAAAAGTCGCATGAATTCCTATCTAAAGAATTCAAATGTGACAACAATCTGGAATCATTGCTTACTGAATTCTTTATTCCAATTACAATTTGAAGCTGTAGAGATGGAGTTCCCAAATTTACCCAAATTGATATCATATGCTGTTGGTAGAGTCATTAATGAAATTAGAATGACCATGGCCGACAATCCATACGACTGAACCTCCAAATCCCGACTCCATGGCCGACAATCCATACGACCCCTATCTTCGGCATATTTAATCCTCCGCCACATGCCGCTCCACTACCCTCCACTCTATACAAACAGAAGTCGATTACCAGAGGCCACGACGGTAGAGAAGTTGGCGGCGACGACGGTGGATGAGCCGTCGTCGGAGGCGGTGGATGAGCCGTCGTCGGAGGCGGTTGTTAAAATGTTGAGGTGATGTTGGTTGGGGCTGGTAAAGGAGGAGGTAGTACCCAAGAATGAAATTGAACAATGATACAACAAATGCTTTGGTAAAGATGCAAAAGGGTGTGTGGATTTATGGTAATTTTTGTGTTTAAATATGAAATAGATGATCTGGTATGTTCAAAATCAAATATTTGTTGAGTTCTTGAGTGAAACCAACATGAACTGAAGGTGTCATGTAGTGTGAAGGGTTGTTTGGTGTGATGATGATTTGGGGATAAAAAAGGTGTTTTGATCTGGAAGAATGTGGAGAGAGAGAAATGAATTTGTTAAATAAATTACATAAATTGTCCTTTAATGGGTTAAAAGACCATTATACCCTCATGTGCCTTGCACGCCAATACTTAACAGAAAAACTTAACACCAGTTAGTGTAAAGGACATAGAGTGTATAAAAGTATGTAAATAAAGGACCTGTGGTGTACTTATTAAAGTCAAAGGACACAAAGTGTAATTTAGAGTATAAATAAAGGAGAATCTGTGTAATTTACTCAAAAGATAATAATGTCTTTAACTTAATAGAAATATTTAACTCTAGTTAGTTAAAATGATAAGAAATAAGAGAACTTTTCAAATAAAGGACAGTGAGTGAAAATAAAAGTAAAAGTTTTAAAGTAAAAATTCCATAATTTTGAAAAACATAAAGGACAAAAATTGTAATTTAGTCTTGTTTTTATAATGGAAGTTATAATGAAACAATCTTGCTATTCTCTTGCGTTGTGATTATGAAATTATGATTTAAATATATTTGCAAATAATCATTTCAAGAATTAAATAATTAATACTAAAGGCAAGAAAGCTAAAACATATTTAAACATATTTTTACCTATATTATTTTTTAAAGTTTAGACATTTGTTGCACAAGATTCAATAAGCTGGATTTTATCTCTAATATCTTGGAAGTTTTAACTTTCAAATTACTAACGGTAAGTAAATAACGGGTGCCAAAAAGCTCACCCAACGTCATAGAAAGAAATGTTTTGAATTTTTTACATAAAAGGAAAGTATCTAAATGTTAAGGGACCAAAACTGGAAAACAAATAGTTCAGGTACTATTTCTGCAACAGATAAGTTTTTCGTAACGCATTTTTGGGCGGGAAATCCCTACTATTAAAGCCGATCCCTCATTACGCCTTTCTCACGCACATACGCTCTCTCGTTTCTAGGTTTTCGTCTCCGTCGAGAACGATGAACGGAAATGGCCAGAGATCTCAGCCGGAGTTTGAAGCTGCTCGGAATAGGCTTCGTGCGCGTTGGGAGTTAGCGTCTGTGCTCAATTTCTTGAAGGTAATTTTAGTTTTGATTTCATCACTTTCGAAGTTCGATTTTTCGTTATTAGTTTGTGTTGATCGATCTGCATTTATGCTGTTCATGATTTTTCTGTGAAAATTTAGCGGTGATTCTCAAATTTCTGTAGAACTCGACTGTCCGTGGAAAACCTAGAAATTTATGTGGTCTAGGAAGTAGGGAAATTGGGGAAATCAATAGAAAAGATAGGATCATTGAAACGGATCAAATGTGTATCTAATGCGTTGAGTGTGATGTGTATCTGGAACCTGAATAACCTTTAAAGATGGTTATTTGAAATCTTAAGAACTTTTGAAGATGGTAATTTGAAACCTGAAAGCTGAAAGGATACCACACTAAATAAGTGTGTATCTGATGCATTTGGTTAAATATAATATAAACTAAAATGACATTATTTATTGTATAAAGTGAACATGTAATGAATAAAGTTGTAGGCCTGCCATTGTTCAGTTAATATGTACATATATGGTTGTTTTAGTGAGTTTAAAGCTTAACTAATCCGCAAGTGCGGAACTTTTGAACCATAATATGATATTTTATGCAGGTGTTTGGGCCACTTATAGGCAGTGAATTGAAGATTTCTGCAGAAGAAATCGAGACGTCTTTGATTTTACCAGATAGATATCTTCGTCTGGTTCACATTGCGCTCTTGAAGGTTCTTTCTTTCTTCTGTACTACAGACTACATTGTTACTCATTTTTTCATGTGTTGTCTCTGTTGTGGATGATGAAATTGTTTTTTGTTTTTCCAACGATATTTCCCACTTTGCTGTTGTTGGTTTAGGGTAGTCATTCAATAGTTTTGAATCAAGTGCTACTTATTTAAATTTTAAAGCATTTAAATTTTATGCTACTCTCTGAGCATGATGAGCACGCATTCGTATGCTTTCTGATAATGAGATTTTACAACTGTTTTCAATTGTAGGGTCAACAATAATAACGATCAAAACTAACTATAACATAGTGTAATCTGTTCACAAACAAAGGATTGAATTTGGATCAGATTTATACATTTTCAAATAATAAGCCGTAGATATGAACATGAAAGCATGAAAAGAGTTGAATCAGAAAGTTAGATGGCTCCTTGTCCGTATGCATGCATATATTAATAAACCTATGAGAACTGGTATTTATGTAAAAAAGGAGACATACGTAAACCAATCACTTAGCACTTAGGGACTTGAAGCATCAAAGTTTTCATATGGGATAAATCACATTTAATTGGTTGCTCGTATATGTAAAAATGTAAAATACAAATGATTTCTTTTATCTTAATTTTTCGAAGGGCTTCTGCTGTTTTTCTTTTGTTTTTATTCTGGTGACTTCTTTAGCATAATAGTGATTAAGGCTTCTTGTAATAAATGAGATGGGCTAGTAGCAATTGGTGAGCCATGCTGTTGATGCACCTTTGTGTTTCTAACTGCTTAAACATCTGGAATTATGTCGTAGAATAACCAATAGCTACTTAATTAAGCAACTAAGTGTTTCATAGTGAATTTTTCTTCTTTTATTTGTTTATGTCAAAATAGGGCTGCTGTTTTATGCTTGTATCGTCCACCTTTCCTTATTTTTCAATTTTCATGTGTAGCATCCTTTAGTTGCTACCACTTAGTGCTTTATTTAATATTTCAAGCCACCTCTTTCCTTATTAGTTAATTACTGTCAATTGTGCTAAGCTTTGTATTGTAATCATAAGTTACTGTTTCATCCTCCGGCATTTTTCTTTTCACTCTTGTTAAGCTTTAACCACCTTTTTGATAGATTAAAGCTACTGGGAAATATCATTATTAACTGTTGTGAAACTGGACTAGGTTAATTGGTTCCAGTTATAGCCACCCTAAATATGGTGACAATTGATTACAAAACAATTTCATATGGAAGCTCTTGTTACGATCACATTGTTTAGTTATGATATTTACATTAATGAACATGGTCCCAATCCCAAAGTGTTCAGATATTTACAGATCAGTAAATGAGCTCAATTTTAATGCTAGTTGCATGGCTTCATGGCACGGAAATATCGAATTATCGACGTAATGACGTATGATACTATGATGCTATGGACACTGAAATTATGATTGTAGTCCTATATTTATATGTTGTTTTGGTTGATGTATGCTGATATAAAGGCTTCAGTTATCACTCAAAGCTTGTTTAATAATGTTTTCATCATTTCTTAACGTTTTTGAAGATAATATCTTTGTTGCTTATGCTAAAATTTTGAATTTCAACCTTCTTATCATACTTATTTCCCATAATTCTGAATGTTTAGGGCATTCCTCCTGTAAGTAAAAACCTAAAAGACCCTGATGCTTGGGTTGTGACACTCTCTAAAAAGCTCTTCATGTGGTGGCCATGGGTAGGTCACTGAATATTTTTAATTACTACAATCCATTTGTTTAACTTCTTTAGTAAAATAATAGCAAATTATTATAATTTTCAGGTTGCTGAGGGGGATTTTCCATTAACTGCATCTAAAGGGTATTTTCTTCTCTGTTTTTCATTCATGAAAGCTAAAAAATCATTAAAAACATAAAATAAAATAAATAGTAGCTTACTAACAAGTTTCATTTGTTGCCTTGGGATTATGCAGAGCAGAGATGGAAACATACAAAAATCTAGATCCTACAATTCGTCTTGTTATTCTTAAAGCTCTCTGTGAGATTCGAGCTGATGTATTATATCCAATCCTTTTTTAATCTTTTTTCTAGTCCAAGCAATTTTTTTTTATTTTTTATTTTGTTGTAGTACCTACTTTTTTGGGCACATGTATTTAACAAAGATAACCATTTATAGAAACTTCACACAATTGAATAACATAGGCGACGGTTTACATTGTTTTTCTAACCACGTTAAATGCTTGAGACACCAATTTTGGAAAAACTCTCGTATTTTGTGCATGGAAAGTTAAAGATGAAAAGTTCAAAACAGTTATTGCTTGCATTTAAAGAAGATATTTTTCTTGTAAAAAGGAATTAAGTTGCCAGTAACAAAAGTGTTCATGATTGGTATGCATTTTTTGTTCAATTTGCTATGTTATTAGTATATATACCTAGTTTTAGAGCCATATGTGTGGATTTAGTTTTATGCAAGTTTCTTGAGAATAAGTGTCGTTTGGGTTTTCAGTGCTGATCAGCCGGGACTTGAAATGGGTTTAGGTATGAACACACTTATGGCTATTTGGTCATTACTTTATCCTAGAGGTGGCAAATTCCACCCATTAATTACAAACAAGGTTATTTGGTTTGTTACTTTTTTTAAAATATTATTTACATCTAACGGGTCAAGCGGTTAAAAAGTCACCTTTAAAGGAAACAGGTTAAATGGGTTGAAAGTCATCCAAATTTTGAGCCGGGGGTTCTAAACGGGAGCAGCCTCTCTATCCCTTGGGATAGGGGTAAGGTTTGCCCTCATCACACCCTCCCCAGACCCTACTAATAGCGTTAGCTATGTGTGGGATTATACTGGGTACGTTTGGTTTGGTTTGGTTAGACTGTTTACTTTTATTCTGTTAATGATATTCTTTTTTCCTGTTTCTCATGTAATGTGCTGTGTTTTCCATAACAGCAACATGATGCGGTTGCATACATCAACGATGCAGTAAGAAATAAGAACGAAATTTCTACTTTTCGTAAAAAGAACATTGGGGAAGATGGAAAAGGGACTTCATATTGGTAAGTTCTAAAGCTAATGCTGCTCTGATAAAAGTGAATACAACATTAATGTAAATGACAACTCATGTTTGTGTTTGGCACATGGACAGGTTGGATGGCAATGAAACTATTGGTCTTAGATTGTATAAGGAAGTAAATACTTTAAAAGAAAATGTACTGCCACCAACTATGAGCTGTCAATGGGAAACACTTGCAACCAACATTGGGGAATTCCAGAAAGTTGTGGTATGTTGGTATTTAAATCATTTGTAGAGGTGGAAATTTTGACCCATTTACTTAAGATTGGCTCGATTTCAGTTATATTTTCTCTAATGGGTTAAAGTTAGCCTAAAAGGAAACAGGTTAAACGGGTCAAAACTTGCCTAAATATTTTTAGTGCATAAAACCTTCTGAATTGTTTTACTGAAAATTAGATTGTTAATAAAATAACATAAGTATTTGGCACTCTAATTATGGACAATTGTTTAAAAAACCCTATGAATTTTTGCTTAACTTGCACATAAGTCCTTGGACTTTATTTTTGCATGATTAATTCCCTTAACTTTAAAATTTAATGATAAAGTGCATGCTCTTTCTTTTAACATAAAAGTTCTTTTTGCATGATTAAATCCACAGATTTGATAAAGATGAAAGGTCCCTTTTTTTCATTATTAAGTCCCAAAACTTTGTTAGGACTTTTTCTTATTATGTTTTAAAGTCCAGGGAATTTAATCATGCAGTATCAAAGTCCAGGGATGTATGTGTTAATTCAGCAAAAGGCTACAGTTTTTTTTACAATTGCCCTTTAATAATATTTTAATCATTTAATAGTCTAGGACAAAAAGGTGTTTTGGATCAACCCGACCAAACCAGTTTTGACCCACACCAAAATTAGCCTTTTTGACCTGTTGCCCAATGTACTTGGCCCGCCTACCAGCCCATTTGACACCTCTAATCATTTGTTAATTCCAAGTTGTGAAATAGAGGCATATCAAACCTTTATCTTATTTTTTCTGGTAATGGCAGGCCGAATATTCATCTAGTGAATCAAAACTGGAAGTTGATGTTAGTACTGCTGTTGAAACTGAAGCCATTCCTGTTCTTAATAAAAAATTTAAGGTTTGTGTCTTGACAGTTCTTCTAAATACACATGTTACAATAAGATATCATGTGTCTGATGTCAATTACTAGTGCTTTTACAGAAGAAGCAAAAAGAATTGGAGAAAAAGAAGAATGAAGAAAGGATTATAAATAATTTCTCTAGATCTGGAATCACGCGTTCTTGTCGTAATCGTAAACCTATAACTTACACCTTTGGTATGTAATAGGTTTTCTGATTTATCTATGTGTTGTTTGACAGTTATAGCACTGCATGAAGAAAAATATATAGATCTGTTAATCATCCAAATTGCATAAGATCATTAGTAGAGACGGGAAAAATTATTAGTAAATTACATGTGGTAGGAGAGGAGATTCACTCTTTAGGTTACCTTTAAACACACATGTGGTTTATTAATTTGTTTATATGGTATAGATATTTAATGACTAATTAAAGTAAATGTTATTTAAACACACATGTGGTTTACTAATTTGTTTAATGTACAAAACACCTTCCGTTTATTGGCCGCTACGATTTTTCTTTATCATACTACTCATAGTAAGCAGTCAGATAGATATTTCGGAATTGATAGATTAGAATATTTTCTTAGCAAATCTTTTCTTGGTAAATATCACGCATAATTTGTTAAAAAGAGAAACACGGTAAAGATCATGCACAGTTTGAACTATTTGTAGTTTGCGATTTTTAGATTCCAATGGAAGATTTGTTAATGTGAGATTGTTCTGTTACATTAACTTTTACAGATGAATACGACAAAGTCATTAGCGAGGCCATACGAGAAAGCAAGTAAGTTGCATTTATTTCGCTCACTTGAAATTTAATTTGAAAATTCCAAATTTGGATCTTGAAATCTCACATAGTTTTATGTAGATATATTACTACTAAAGCAGCAGTTTCTAATATTTCTCTGATAGGAGGATGAAAACTAGAGACGAAGAAAAGAGTGAGAAAAAAGAAACTCTAGCAAAAGAAGATCCACAGCAAGCTGGTGAGGGTGAGTCTACTGAATCAGATGAAAATGATGATTATGATGACTCTGGTGAAGAATCAGATGAAAATGTTGTTTCTGGAGAGAATGGTGAAGAAGAACCAGATGAAAATGATGTTTCTAAAGACTCTGGTGAGGAATCAGATGAAAATGATGTTTCTGAAGACTCTGGTGAAGAATCGGATGAAAATGTTGTTTCTGAAGATTCTGGTGAAGAATCAGATGAAAATGATAAAGATAACAAAGAAAACATGAACCTTAACAGCAGCAAAGACGGGTCAGTTCTTAATTATCATATTCAAAATGGTAGCTTTATTAACACAACGATTAATGTGCTAAATTATGTTTACAGGAAAAAAAACGATTTAGGGGGTGTTTGGGATTTCTTATCTAAGCAACTTATCTGCTTATTACATATTTTAAAAGATAAGCATTTCTGAGCGTTTTGATAAGCAGTTTGAGATTGCTTATATCAAACCGATCCTTCTTGATGGATTCAAAATTACAAATTTACTCTTAGTGTGAAATAAGCTCTTTTCTAAACTTATCTGCTTATTGCATTTTTCTAAAAGCGGATAAGCTTTTTTGAGATTACTTATATCAAACTGATTGGTTATTCTTGGTAGACTCAAAATTACAAGTTTACCATTAGTGGTAAATCAACGTTTTTCAATAATTTGATTATTTGCTTCTGCTTATAAGCATAAGCTGCTTAAATAAGTAATCACAAACACTCCCTTAGGAGGTTCAATGCATGAAAAATATAGTTTGGACGACTTTCATTCTGTTTGACCCATTGACCTGTTTAATCTCCAGACATTCGACCCATTTGAGAGGCAACACGACCCAAACTGATCCATTCATAAATAAATGGACTAAAATTGCCATCTCTTCATATTTCTTTGATCTGTGCTTCAGGAAGATTAATAATTTTAGTTTTTGAATAAAAACAATTTAGGAGCTTGTATGACTTTAACTTGTTTGACCTATTTGCCTTGTCTATTTTTTTATTTGGCCCGCTTGAGATGAAACACACCTGTTCATGTTGAATTTTCCACCTAATAAATACACTACTAATTTACTTAAGTAGCACTTATGCATATTTCTTTTTTATATGTGTTTCAGGAAGAAGAAATCCAGATACCAACAACGAATCGAGAAAAAAGAAACTGAAGAAGACGGCGAGTCAACTGAATCTGACTCGGACTCTGAGAGCAGTGAGCTTGAAACCAAAGATATTTCAGAAAATGATGACGATAACAAAGAGAACAAAAACAATAGCAGCAAAGAAAATGCTGAAAATGGTGACCACTCGATTAAAAAGATGGAAACCTTCGGTACGAAGAAGCGATTAGTACAGAGGCCTAACCGCAACACGGCGATTGAGTCTGCCATTGTTTCAGATTCCGAGGACACTGCGATTGAGTCTGCCATTGTCTCAGATTCGGAGGACGAGATTTCTTCAGAAAACAGTGATAATTAAATTTACAGGTTTATGATGTTTTTAGCATGTTTTGAGGTATTTAGCAGAATTGGGGGATGGTTTAGATCTTTTGTTGTTTAAAAAGGACAAAAATATTATGATGAAATAAAAAATTATAAGTAAAAAAAAATGACCATTTTATACTTGAAGAAAAGTATACAGGGTGTATTTGGCTATGAAATGAAACCCAACACCTTTTACCCTTTCACCTCCATTTCTCTCCCAAGTCACAGCAGCCTCTGCACTCACCCTTCTCTTTCTCTTCCGGCTATATCAGACGGCAACTAACGGCTGAGGTCTCCTCTGCATCTTCGCCTTCAGATCTTCATATTCGCCTTTAGATCTTGCTGCAGGTCCGGGTTTAAAAACATTGGAGGGGAGAGAGACGCCATTTCCGGCCTGTACCGGCCAATTGGTCCGACCGTCTGCAAATATTTAAATCGTTGGTTGGCTCTCGTTCTTTGCCTTCATCGTCAAGTCGATTTTTTTTTTGTTGGTTCTTCGTCTCCATCTGCAAACCCTAAGTACTAATTTTTACAGAGTGCTTTTACTCTGGTTTTAGGACATGTATCTAAGAGCATTCACAGCCCATTCCTTATGTGATAGCGTTTTGTATATTTTATGTAGTAGTTTAAAGTGGTTGTGAGTGGAGAAGAAAGAAAAGATATAAGGTTTTTGTAAATATAAGGATAAAAGTAGTGGTTTTTATTATAATTATAAGGATAAGGATAAGAAGAAAGAAAAATAGAGATAAAAGGTAGAAAAAGTAGTGTTTTTAGTGTAATTATAAGGATAATGATATGAAATATAAAAAATGGGCTGAGAATGCTCTTATGTTTCTTCGGCTGTACCTGGTTTGGATCAGTAGATGGCTGACACGAGTAGAGGTGCACAAACCGGGTTTTTGAACCGAACCGGTTCCAAACCGGCCCGAACCGGTTTGGTCAACGCAATTGTTAAACCGGTTTTGACTAAAACCGGTTCGGGTTAAACCGGTTTATCATATATAAAATCTTGAACCTGTACCGGTTCAGTTCGGTTCTGGACCGGTTCGGGTTGGTGAACAGGTTTAAACCGGTTTTTTTTTAAAAAAAAATTAAAAAATAAATATTTAACAAATAAAAACATAAAGTTCAACGTTTATTTATATTGTAAGAGTTCGGAAATCACAAAACATTACAAAATTAAACATTTCAATTCGACAAAAAGAATAATATTTTTTTTTTTGGAGTTTTTTTGTTTAATTTTCGCCGTCATTCTCGGAGTTACTAGTGGATCCTCGTAGTCTATCATCTTCGGCGAGTTCTTCATTTGTAAGTGGGCTCGCCAATCCTTGGTTGACCTCAGATTCGTGTATGAATTCTTCAACTTCAATTTCGTCTTCAAGCGAACTCCTATCTTATCTCCTATCTACCGCATCCAAATGGTCTTTCAAGCAAATGCACATTTCCATTGCCGCGGGAGTGAGTCTAGTTCTTCGAATAGATAAAACCCTGCCACTAAGAGAAAAAACGGATTCCGAAGCTACCGTGGAAGCTTGGACGGTTAGTAAATCACGGGCCATGGCAGAAAGGACCGGAAAAGTAGATTCGTTTCATTTCCACCACGCCAAAATATCAAAGTCCTCAAAAACATCCGGACTCATAAATGATAAAAAGTTTGTTCCCGTATACCTTCCGAGTTCGCTACTCGGGGTGGATCCTCTAGCCCGTTTAGTAAATTCATTTCTCATTTCGTTATACAAATTTAAGTTCACATTCCTCGAGCTACTACTTGATGCGCCGCACCCATCGTATCATGTGGGGTTTGTGTTGTACCATATTTATGTAAATAAATATCAAACAAATCTTGCAAACATTTGTTAAAATAAGTTTTTGTTACGATTGAAAAATAAATATCTTCATCATTCAAATCCAAATCGTAAGTTATTTTATCAATCAAGGTTTCAACACCGTAAACATTAATTGTATGGTTTAATGCGGCGGCACAAGTTATAACCGGAGGCATTTCTTTAAAATATTTAACAAATTTTTCTTTCATCGGTTTTATCATTCTCGTAAAAAGAGTATTTTTATTTTCAAGTTCGGCTAATTTGTTACACATTAGAAATATTTGTTTAAGAGCCAAGGGACTTGTGGGGTAATAAACCCCGGATAAAAAAGTAGTGGTGGTTTTGAAAACTTCGAGCAATTCGGTTATATTTTCAAGAATGTCCCAACTCGTAGACGGAAAATTTTGAATTTTACGACGCGGTTTTGAGGAAAGCATATCATGAAAATTTTTTAAAGTATCTTTTTGACGTATAGAACTATGAAACATTTTATAAGTTTAATTCCATCTTGTTGGGAGGTCCCAATTGGGACCTAAGCAAATCAAACCTGTATCGTTACATAATCTAATATATTCATGGTATCTTTTTTTACTACTACTAAAAACGTCTTTAAGCATGACTCGAAATGCATTACTTAATTCAATAACGGGTTCAACCGTAAGCCCGTCTTGCACGGCTAAGTTGATGATGTGTGCAATACATCGACTATGGAAAAAAGCGCCGTTGCAAATCGGATTATATTTTAATATTAATTTTTGAACCACATTTGTATTATTTGAGGCATTATCAAAAGATATTAAAAATAATTTATTTTGTAATTTAAAATCGGTTATCACACCATCTAAAATGTGAAATAAATTTTGACCCGTGTGCGGATATTCAAACATCTCAAACGCGATTGTACGTTTCATCATTTGCCACGTATTGGGATCAACCCAATGAGCGGTAACGCAAATATATGAGTCGGAAATACCATGTAGAGCCGACCAAACGTCGGTGGTTAAGTTCACACCGTTTTTCCAATTTTTCAAAA
Source organism: Smallanthus sonchifolius (assembly GCA_023525975.1). Lineage (NCBI taxonomy): Eukaryota > Viridiplantae > Streptophyta > Magnoliopsida > Asterales > Asteraceae > Smallanthus > Smallanthus sonchifolius. The sequence continues at coordinate 75,826,730 of CM042037.1, forward strand.
CCTAAAATTAATTCTTTTTTTGCTTTTTTCCACATTTTTAGACAATCACGTCTAAGAGTACTACGACTTATTTGATGATAACGTGGTTGAAGGGCTTCTTGAATCATCCTTGTCGTGAGCGGGTTGTCGAAGTGGTTGAACGGCAAACCTCTTTGAATAACTAATTTCGCCATTCTATCTCGAACAATATTTGGATCGAAGTTCCAAATTCCACCCTCGCTTGTCATAGATGCTTGACCCTCACCCGGAATTTTCTTAAAACTTGGGCAAGATTTTTCCATATGAGTTTTTAGAGTTGAGTTTGATTCCTTTTTAAAAAACCCACCACAATTTTTGCAACGAGCACGTTCAACCCGTTAGACATCTCACATAGATCGTAGTTTGACCAAATTGCGGGGTTTCTCGTTGTTGGTATGATTTTCACAACGCTAACTTCGGAAGAGGAAACACCAAAACTTGAAGAACCTGCCATAGCGTTTTTTGAGCGTTTTCGAGCGTTTTTTTTACAAACGAGAGTGTAGAGAGCGGGTTTGAGAAGTGTAATTTAACCAAAACACCCCCTACCTATTTATAATGTGTTTGGGGGTTAAAATGGGTTAAAAAACGATCAAAAATTGGTTCTAACGGCTATATAGCCGTTTTCCAACGGCTAGTTTCGAAATATTACCGTTAAACCGGTTCAAACCGGTTTACCAAACCGGTTTGTCAAACCGGTTCACAAAAAACCAGTTGTAAACCGCTTGTCGTGCAAAATACTTAAACCGGTTATAAACCGGCGGTTCCTACCAGTTTGAAACCGGTTCTAGGACGGTTCGGGTTTCGGTTCGGAACCGGTTTGGATTTCCAAACCGGTTTTTTTGTGCACCTCTAGACACGAGGACCATTTGGTGGCCGGTACTGTGGATACCGACCACCAAGTTTAATAAATGTAATTAGTTATTTTAAATGTTTAATATTTTATTAAATGAATAGTTTTTTTTTGAAATACAAATCTTGAATAGTTAACGAATTATACGAAAGGAACCTCACGTTCATACATGGTTAACCCACCTTGCGACTGGATTGACTTTCAAAAGAAAAAAAGGATTAACTCTCAAAAGCTAGGTTTACATCGGGCGGCATATTTGGGCGGAAAAGCTAGGTTTACATTGGGCGGTAGATTTGGGCGGCACTTCAGAGCATATGGACGGTATTTGGCTTTCACATTATATATATATTTTCCATGTGGATGAATAGTGATTTTTTTTTTTCTCATTTTTTTTTTCATTTTTCATAGAAAAGTTTTTTTTTTTTTTTTTTCATTTTTCTTACAAAAGATTTTTTTTATAAACTAGCCACTAAAGTTTAAAACAGGCTTTAATTTTTTTTTTCTTTACTCAAAACTCTGTTTTTTTATAGATTTGCCACATAAATTCAATAAACTTTCGTTCGTTAACTTTTTTCAAAATACGGGTGCGCAGTTGTTTTTTTGTCAACATTCTGACATAAATTTGTTTTAAAACGGAGTTGTATTCAAAATCGATTATTTTTATCGTTGCCTGTATCGAGTGCCGTTACCGTTGTGGTAGCATGATGAACCGAACATATTATGGGTGAACAACATTATTGTCGATATTGGTATTATCGATTCGCCTCCCATGGGGATGAATAGTAGTTTTTTTTTCATTTTTTTTTTAATTTTTCTTACAAAAGTTTTTTTTTATAAATTGGCCACTAAAGTTCAAAACAGGCTTTAATTTTTTTTTCTTTACTCAAAACTCTGTTTTTATATAGATTTGCCACATAAGTTCAATAAACTTTCGTTTGTTAACTTTTTTTAAAATACGGGTGTGCAGTTGCTTTTTTTGTCAACGTTCTAACATAAATTTATTTTAAAACGGAGTTGTATTCAAAATCGATTTTTTTTATCGTTGCCTGTATCGAGGGCCGTTACCGTTGTGGTACCATGATGAACCGAACATATTATGGGCGAACAACATCATTGTCGATATTGGTATTATCGATTCGCCTTATAGTTTTCGACGAACCGAACCGGTAATTTTTTTAATTTGTTTTCCCCTTTTTTATTATTTAGTTTTATGTTTCATTTCTATTAACATTATTTTTACCGTTGTGCCTATGCTTTTGTTTAAATTTTATTAACGATGGGCCACACAACGTTATCTATGATAACTTTCGTTCGTTATGTTTTTTTTAAATAACGGAATGCGCCGTTTTCTTAATAATTTATTTTGTTAACGTTCTGGTTTAAATTTTATTGGAGACAAAGTTGTATTCAACTTCGAGTGTTTTTGGATATCGTACGTTATAACGAGTTTGCGATTCCACGCAAACGAGCCAAAACAAAAGTTTTTTTTTAATTTTTTTTTTCATTTTTCTTACAAAAGTTTTTTTTTTATAAACTGGCCACTAAAGTTCAAAACAAGCTTTAATTTTTTTTTCTTTACTCAAAACTCTGTTTTTTTTATAGATTTGCCACATAAGTTCAATAAACTTTCGTTCGTTAACTTTTTTCAAAATACGGGTGCGCAGTTGTTTTTTTTTTCAACATTCTGACATAAATTTGTTTTAAAACGGAGTTGTATTCAAAATCGATTTTTTTATCGTTGCCTGTATCGAGTGCCGTTACCGTTGTGGTACCATGATGAACCGAACATATTATGGGCGAACAACATCATTGTCGATATTGGTATTATCGATTCGCCTCCAATGGGGATGAATAGTAGTTTTTTTTTTTCATTTTTTTTTTCATTTTTCTTACAAAAGTTTTTTTTTTATAACTTGCCACTAAAGTTTAAAACAGGCTTTAATTTTTTTTTCTTTACTTAAAACTCTGTTTTTTTTATAGATTTGCCACATAAGTTCAATAAACTTTCGTTCGTTAACTTTTTTCAAAATACGGGTGCGCAGTTGTTTTTTTTGTCAACGTTCTGACATAAATTTGTTTTAAAACGGAGTTGTATTCAAAATCGATTTTTTTATCGTTGCCTGTATCGAGGGCCGTTACCGTTGTGGTACCATGATGAACCGAACATATTATGGGCGAACAACATCATTGTCGATATTGGTATTATCGATTCGCCTTAGGGTTTTCGACGAACCGAACCGGTAATTTTTTTAATTTGTTTTCCCTTTTTTATTATTTAGTTTTATGTTTCATTTCTATTAACATTATTTTTACCGTTGTGCCTATGCTTTTGTTTAAATTTTATTAACGATGGGCCACACAACGTTATCTATGATAACTTTCGTTCGTTATGTTTTTTTAAATAACGGAATGCGCCGTTTTCTTAATAATTTATTTTGTTAACGTTCTGGTTTAAATTTTATTGGAGACAAAGTTGTATTCAACTTCGAGTGTTTTTGGGTATCGTACGTTATAACGAGTTTGCGATTCCACGCAAACGAGCCAAAACAAAAGTTTTTTTTTAATTTTTTTTTTCATTTTTCTTACAAAAGTTTTTTTTTATAAACTGGCCACTAAAGTTCAAAACAAGCTTTAATTTTTTTTTCTTTACTCAAAACTCTGTTTTTTTATAGATTTGCCACATAAGTTCAATAAACATTCGTTCGTTAACTTTTTTCAAAATACGGGTGCGCAGTTGTTTTTTTTTTTCAACATTCTGACATAAATTTGTTTTAAAATGGAGTTGTATTCAAAATCGATTTTTTTTATCGTTGCCTGTATCGAGTGCCGTTACCGTTGTGGTACCATGATGAACCGAACATATTATGGGCGAACAACATCATTGTCGATATTGGTATTATCGATTTGCCTCCCATGGGGATGAATAGTAGTTTTTTTTTTCATTTTTTTTTTAATTTTTCTTACAAAAGTTTTTTTTTATAAACTTGCCACTAAAGTTTAAAACAGGCTTTAATTTTTTTTTTCTTTACTCAAAACTCTGTTTTTTTATAGATTTGCCACATAAGTTCAATAAACTTTCGTTCGTTAACTTTTTTCAAAATACGGGTGCGCAGTTGTTTTTTTTGTCAACGTTCTGACATAAATTTGTTTTAAAACGGAGTTGTATTCAAAATCGATTTTTTTTATCGTTGCCTGTATCGAGGGCCGTTACCATTGTGGTACCATGATGAACCGAACATATTATGGGCGGACAACATCATTGTCGATATTGGTATTATCGATTCGCCTTATGGTTTTCGACGAACCGAACCGGTAATTTTTTTAATTTGTTTTCCCCTTTTTTATTATTTAGTTTTATGTTTCATTTCTATTAACATTATTTTTACCGTTGTGCCTATACTTTTGTTTAAATTTTATTAACGATGGGCCACACAACGTTATCTATGATAACTTTCGTTCGTTATGTTTTTTTAAATAACGGAATGCGCCGTTTTCTTAATAATTTATTTTGTTAACGTTCTGGTTTAAATTTTATTGGAGACAAAGTTGTATTCAACTTCGAGTGTTTTTGGGTATCGTACGTTATAACGAGTTTGCGATTCCACGCAAACGAGACAAACCAATAACGACCAGACTCCCGTCGCGAAGCGCGGGGGAGTAAAAACTAGTTCAATTCAAGATTCAAGGCCTTCAATGTTGGATTCTTATTTTTTTTTTATCTAGAATGTTATAAGTAAATGGTTTAATATTATAGCCCAATTTTCCCATCCTATAAAGTTTGTTTTCATTGCTTAAGGCTATTGGTTAGTGCTCTTAGAATACAGAAAAAACATGTCTTTTAAAAAGATAACACCAGTGTCATAACTGAAATCTTTTAAATCTAACAAATGTGGACACCTCAGGTGAAAGGGAGTAAAGTAATAACCGGGCGGAATACTATATTTAAACGGGTAATCATGAGTCGGGTACAACTTCTATTAAGGTATTCGGTTCTAAACCCGTTTCTTGCTCACCCCTACTAAAGGGTAAATAGATGTTATGAAAGTTAAAAGATCATATATATAGGGGAGGTTCAAATAAAAAATGGTTTTTCACTAAAAAATCTAAGAAATGACAAAAACCTTAAGAAACGATATCAAACGAACTCCGATTGAGCTCATTTCAGCGACGTTGGAACCGTCTCGTCGAACTCTATCATCTTAGCTTTTAGGATTTAGCTTTTAAAGTTTATATTTTAGGGTTTTACCCTTAGGGTTTAGGTTTTCTTTTTGGGTGAAGGTGGTGGTTTTAGGCTTTTCGGGGTGGGGTTGGAGGGGAGGGGGGGTTAGGTTTTTGGGGGTGCGGGTGGAAGGGGTTTAGGTTTTTGGGGGTAGGTTAGAGTTTGATGAGACGGTTCCGACGCCGCTGGAATGATATCAATCGGAGTTCGTTTGACCCATTTCTTAGCGTTTTTTAGCGAAAAATATTTTTAGCGGAACCTCACCCTATATATATGGGATGGATATTTTGAAAACCCACCTAAGTTGTGAAAACATTGAAAACTCTAAAAAAAAAGTGTTTTTACATGTTTAAAAAAAAATTGAAAATCATTCTAAGCAACTTTTATAAGATTTCCGTCAAAAAAAAAGTTAAAAAAACAACAAGCGGTTTTAAAAAAAATGGACAACATGTTACATATTACATATTTATGTGAAAATATCGTGATACTTAAGTAGCACAACATTTTACATATGTAAAATATGTTACATATTTAAAACAACTGAGCATAATTATTTTTTTTTATAAAAACATATGGTCGGTGTTTTTTTTGATTTTTTTTTATAAAAAGTTTTGAAATTACATATAAAAACTTTTTCAAAAAAAAACTTTGTAAAAACCCGTTTTATGAAAAGTTTTCAATGTTTTCACAACTTGAGGGGGGGTTTTCATCCTATATATTCCCTATATATATACTAGTTGGAAACCCGCGCGATGCGGCGGCTGCGACAATTTTGAACGCGGTATTCGTTTTCTGTTAGTTTATCAATTCTCTCGTGATATATTATACAATACTTCTGTTACATTTTTCTTTTTCGTAGTATCGTGTAGTCTATCTATATCATAAGCCTTATTGGTCTCAATTAAATAATAACAAACACACGAATAATAAAATATCAGTCATAAACATAGTAATTTATAAATAAAAATCCAAATACACGAATAAGAAAATATCAGTTATAATCATAGTAAGTTAAAAATAAAAATCCGCGTGTCAACTAAATGGTTCAACCACCATTTTTCATCAAAATAGATACCTAGAGTATATTGTATCTCTTCCTGTTTCACTGCTACAACTAGTCGATATTATTTTTAGTTAAGCCTATTTTGATAGCGTTGCAAGAAACATACAAAACATGTGTAAATTAATTTGTTTTTAAATTGATTAAAAATAAAGACTAGAAAGTGTGGAGATCAACTTGGGGTTTTTGGAAACAAAAAAGTATCGTCATTATTTGACGGCGCGTTGCGGTTGAAACATGATTCGGCTTCGAATAGAATTCATATTACGCCAACGTTCGGTGAGTAGAAACCAATCGAAGAGAAATAATTCTTAAAACACCACCTTTTTCATTGCAAATAAACAATGAATACATAAAAGGCTTACTACCCACGTCCTAAACTACAAGAAAAAAACAATTAAGTACTACCTATGAAGCTGAAAGTACAAATAACTAAAGCATGTGAAATAAACTGAATTAAAGACATGGGAAAGTAGGAATTAAAAACTGTAGGTGGTGGGAGATAGGGGCTGTGCATTCGTGATCCTTTAACCCCCATCATGGAGCTCCAATTGATCCGATTTGAGATACCCAGATGCTGACCCGTTCTTCTCATGTGACCAGGAAACTGATCTTGAATTCCAAACAACTATGATGTTTAAACTTGTGAACCCGGTACGTTTATCGCTATCACTTTTCTTGACCAAACCAAATTTGAGATCTTTTTAAAGCACCTTGCTTTGGCCTTACCTGTTTTGAAGCGTAGGTAATCCGACTCGACCCATCATAATAGCAACAAACTCTTAGTTATGTAAATAGACATAAATAAAAAATTGAAGTTGTTTGAAAAGACCTGAAGTGAAAATACCTCATGAAGCATCTGTATAGAATGCATATGCAAAGCCTAAACCCAAAACTGCTAAAAAATAAAAAAAAAACAGGCACTCTACTAAAAAAATAAATTACATTAAATTGAAGCGATTCCAAGACCCTGATTTCAAAATTTGATTTCTAGTAATGTTTTAAAAACCGGAGTGTCCAACTAGACTTAAGAAACACTTGGTGTTATATTTAATTTAAAAATATAACAATATTGAATAGTAAAATAAAATTTGTAAAAGTACGTATTTGTTAGCATTGAGAAAAAAAATATTGATAATAAAATAATAAACAATTTAGGACTGTTTAAAAAATTAGAAATAAATATTAAATAAAAAATAATAGTTTAGAAAAAATGTGAAACCAATCAAATACTAAAAAAAAAGTAAATAAATGTACAACCTCCAAACCGGGTATCCTATAGTTGGTTTTCATCACTAGTTATTCTCTTTAAAATACTCGTTTAGTAAGTCAAAACTACAGCGGAAGTCTTTCTAAAAACAATAATTACTATTTAATATCGTTATTAAATTTACCTCACGAATGCCTGCACACAAATCCGAGTAGCACCGTTCCCAAGCCAAGATACGACGACCCCCAAAACTTACCTGCACACAATCTAACGTACACACAAAGTCAGCTACGCTAAATGAGTTATAATAGTTTAGTTTAAACAAAAGCCAACTTGTCATAGTTAATATTTATCTCATTTCAAGACCCTCCGGTCTTTAGAAAAATAGTTTTGACGTTTATTAAACAGATACCCCCATCATCTTATGATATTCCCCAACATTTCACCACCCAACACTCACCCCATAAATATAATCCTATAAATCTAACCAATGCAATTAACTCTTTTTACACTAGTTACTTGTAATCTACTACCGGTATTAACTCGAAAACCTGGTTAACACGATAAATCCCTAAACGCCGACTTACTCAGCCTTGACTAAAGCTCTCACAAATTAACTGACACGACAGTTATAAACACCACATCACAATCCGGACATCACGGTCGATCTAACTCTGCTCGCCTCATTAGTATTATCTACACGTCACATCAATAGTATCCCACGCACGATAAATATAGCTCGGCACTTGTATGCAATTTAACACGTATATATATATATATATATATATATATATATATATATATATATATATATATATATATATATATATATATATATATATATATATATATATATATATATATATATATATATATGCACACAAACACATACCTCGTCATTGCACCCTCGTCAGGGTTACCCTCGTCAGGGCGTACAACACACCCCGAGCTCATCATTAACCTGCTGAATATTGTCACCTTTGGTGACTTCCCGAATTCCTTCGCAATCCCGTTTGCCACGCCATAAAGACAATGATGCAAACGCAAGCCGTGCCACAAGGATATCGACACAAAACACGCAACACGGAAATAAACACATAATATTACACTTCATTTACATGACTCATTAACTACACCCGCACCCCGCATAGCACTAGAATAACGTATCATACACGTATTTATAAGCGTTTAGCTTATATCCCGACTCACCCCGACTAACCCTTAACACAACCCCCATTAATAACTCTTTATCTCTGGTTCACATATTCCTTTAGACAACCCATAGATCCTCCGACTTACATTATAGTTCCTAGAAACTTTGGGTTACAACCCAAAACCCTAACACGTTCAATATATTAAACATCTCTTGAAAGTAAGTACGATGGCCCCAAAATAGTAAAACGCTTAAAGTAGGGGTAGAAACTCACCGGTATGAAGATCCAACTCTAGTACTGCAACGGTCTCCTCATACAAGCCCGGACCTGCCAACGTATGACCACATAGTCAGAGCACATCCTAAACCTGCATCGATTACATTTAAATATAAATGGTCCCAACATCCGCCCCATCCGCTCGCCCATTCGTCCACACAAAACCCTAGTCTCACGGGTTTATGTATAATATAGTCCACTCGTCCTTAACAAGACTTGTGTACCCAAGTCGGCGAGTCTCCTGCTTGTATGCAGGCACGTGAAGGTGCCATGCAAGCCCTAGTTCCATGAACACTCGCACGCCCAAGCCGGGTTCCCATGCATGCATGCATGCATGCCAGGACACCGTGACAAACCCTAATCGGGTGTAACCCCGACTCCTCGTTCACCACCATGAACCACCGCCTTCGTATCTCATCACCACTCGTCACCCGTCGTGTACCACCAACACCTTCCCCGGCCTCCGTCTACGTCCCCGAAGTCACCACCTTCTTTTCCGGTTGAAACCCTAGCCGATTACCACCAATCATCACCGTAATGCGCCACGTTGGCCTCCGTCGCACGCCGCCACACTACCACCACTGCTACCACCGTCATCCCCACCCCCTCGCTGTGTCCTTTCTCACCCGAGGTCACCTACTTCCGCCGGCCACCCCTGATTGCCGCTAACGTCTCATGTTGCTACCACTACAACCGGTCACCACCTTCGTCTCCGCCCTTGTCGTCGTCCATGGCCAAGCAATCCAAACCCTAATCGGGTTTCTCTAACCAAAATACAAGTGTAAACGCGGAACAAGTATAAACGAGGATTACCTTGGTTACGTGTGAAGTTCCTTGCTCGATACCGCCGTGAACCTCCGCTACCGGTCTCCTCCTTCCCGTCGTCTCCCTCTCTCTTTCTTGATACTGCCGCCGCAAGCCTCGTAGTCGAATGGCTTAGGGTTGCGCAATATAGTGGCTTTTATATGGCTACCATTTTCGTTTCTGGTCCTGCGTTTCCATCTCATTCATTCTGATCACAATCCATTCTTCTTTTGGCTAACCGCCGCCCTTAAATTTCATAAATAGGGTTTCACGCGAAAACCGTCATTAACCGTCGCATAAACAAGAGGCTCGGGTCACCCGTCAATTTAAATAACCCGTATATGAATATTCAGGATGTTACAATAAAATAAACAAGCTTATTTTATTATGAAATAACTAAAGTACTTGAAAATAAAACTATCAATAACATCAAATAAATGAATAAAGAATTAATAAATCACTTTAAGAAAATAATAAATAACTAGTAATATTCCCCCACGCGTTGCAGCGGGTAATCGGTTGGTATCGTTCCGGTTCATTAAGGTGTGGATACGGTACCAACACTCGGTATAGCAATCCAAAGAGATGTCATTAGAATTATACAATGATGAATTCATATTACATTAACATAGAACATGTAGTCACATACTAATTCACTAATAAGATTAAACCATTCTAATTTGTAAAATCATTTTATTCATTTTGTGTAAGTCAATACATCTACTTGTAAAATTTTTCATTCAACATTCTCTCTTGTTGGAAGTTGGAAACATAACCTTCTTGGTATTTCCATTGATGGCCATGAAAGAACTAAACTGCAGAGTAGTGGTGCTGGATCCAATCCATAGCGTGAACGAAAAGGTTGTGATTGATTCCTTCCGCCTTATTAACCCACAAACGATCCATAAGAGGACCTATTGATTGAAACTTGAACGATTTGACACCCATTAAAAAACCAATAAGCAGGTTGTGCAGGTCATAATAGCGCTCTAGGTTCATGTGGTTCCATTGTAGAATCCTTGCAAAACACAAAATGAACATGTTAAAACACCATGAACATTAAAAAGAAGTTTGAGTTCATACCTTTTGTGTATGCCACATGTGTAAGTCGATTTGTTTTACAAAAGTTTAAACTGGGATCATTTCCGCGTGCGTTTTAGAGTTAATTTTTGCAAAAAAAAAAGTAGGTGTTACAAAAACTCCATTTCAAACGTAACATAAACATATCCATAAACTTAAAACATAAACATTGTCTCATAATAGTCATAACAAAAACATAACAGAATGCCGGTCCTTACCGTGAATGTGCATACTAAAAGTGAGTTTGTGAGTTCTAGCTTTTACATAGTACATTAACTTCAAGTATTTTCCAAAACATAACATTCAAACTTCAGTAATAAAAGCGTACGTAAACATGCTATAACATAATGGGAAAAACACAAGTAAAAAAATACATTGAATTTGTGCCTTCTCGTAACCGTTAATTCCATATATTACATACCGGTGGTTTAACCTAAGGCTCGTTACCTCTAGGTCATACTACACCTAGGTCTCCTAAGGCTCGTTACCTCTAGGTCATGCCGGTCCTTACCCTATGAATGACCGTCGTCATTCCATGTCACGAAGAACCAGTTGTACAACAGTTGGCCAACAACATGCATAACATACATAAATTCGATTCCCAAAAAAACCATGGCATATTCATATATTTTGTGACTTTCATAAAACATTCACTTCTTTTACATCAAACTTCAGTTAAAGCATTCGTACGTTTTATTAAATAACCTTTCCGTTCGTAAACACTTCGTAAACTTCTTTGGCAAAACATTTCGTAAACACATTTTAAAACTTCACCTTAAAAACGTCTTTCATGATATCATATCATAAAACAACGTTTCTTTATGTATGTACATTAGCCCAAAACATTAATAAAACATTCAAAAGGGGGGCTCTAGAACTCACCTGATCGACTAGCTCAAACGTACTATCTCAATTCAAGTGGTGACGCTCGAAATCTTAATCGATAGTCAAACGTGTCAGTTCTAAACTTTATTCTAATGTGAGCGAAACTTCCATCATTCTTAGTGAAACTATGCTCTTGTTCATTTTATAACTTCCGGTGAAACTACCATTAGTGTAGCTTATCTAACACTAGTGAAACTAAAGCTGTCAACGAAACTATGATACTTTCATTTTCTTTCTAAAAGCGAAACTGAGCCTTAGGTGAAACTAATCTGAGACACTAGGCCAGTTTCGCTTCATGAATACTTTTTCCTGCTCCCTAGTTTCGCTTGATCCTCTTCCTTCGCAGAAACCTAGGGTTTCTGCATGGAATGGCGGCCAAGGTCCGATCTCATCAAGGTAGCAACTTTTTACGTTCAAACTTCGTGTTTCATGTTCGTGATACTACATCTAGGCTTTGTTTTGCATTCCAAACGTAAAAATGCTACCTTTAGATCGAAATCACACCAAAAATCGTAAAAACATAAAAAAACTCAAGTTAAGGCAGGATCTTTACGTGTTGAAGCTCGATTCTTCTTACTTAGTCATCCATAGACTTGTATCAACAACCTCCGAGCTCCTTGAGGCCAAAACCCGACTTTCTCTCTCTACAGTTTCTCTCTCTAAAAGTGAGTGCTTGGGTGCAAAGTGAGGGAAACAAGGTGAGGCCCGAGACTTAAGCCCACCACCTCTCCTAGTTTCGCCCCACCCTCCCCTTAACTCGTGGCCCATGAACCCATCCGTTTATTCGGTTTGTTTCGTCTTAAAAACCCATTTATTATTTTTCGTTATTTTCGGGATGTTACAGCTACTTATATTTTTTATTAGGTTAAATTGATTAAAAGTTTAAATGAGGTAATGAGTTAACTAAATATGGACTTAATTGTCTAAATAGGTAATAAGTTAATTAAATGTGGGTATAATTGTTCAATTGGCAAAGTTTTTAGTCCAGTTTAGTCAAAATGACCAATTAAGTTATTAGTTTAAATGTGGGTCAGTGTTAAAAATTAATTTTTCTTAGGGTTGGTGTTAAAAATTGATTTTTCTTGGGCCGGTCAAAATTTTATGGGGGTCGGTATCAAAATTTCTTGGGGGTCAATCGAGATTATACCACATGTATAACAAATAAATTTTTTCTTTCACGGGGTCGGCCGACCCACCTACCTTAAGTTAGGTCCGCCAATGTTTAATTGAATACATGGTCGATTTCGACATACACACGCCAATTAAACATTTGTTGGTGCATGCGAAATAAGGTCTTCCTCTAAGTTAACATTAAAGATATATATGTAATTAATTAAGAAGATAATACGTTTATCTACTTTAGAAATGGAAATTACTCATACACGAAACAGAAGAAATTAAGTTGCAACAAGTCTTTAAAACATAGTCATAATACTCAACCTTATTTATTATTCAATGCACACTATATATAGTTTGTACTTTTTTTCCAAGGTGAGTTTACTAGTATGGAACTCAAACAACATGATCTTCAGGTAGAAAATGGCAAACCGGAACAGTTCATGGTTTGACTTTAATGATTGGGGTTCAATTTCTTTAAGTTGTTCCTTGGATGCATCATATTTGTTAGACTGTTTGGAATGATCTGTTTGTTGATCCTTAGATGCACTATACATCAACAACGAGGAGGGTTGATCTTTCAGCTGATCCTTAGAAGCACCATACGATGGAAAAATCGAGGAAGGTTGATCTTTCAGCTGATCGTTAGATGCACTATACTTCAAAAACGAGGAGGGCTGATATTTAACCTGATCCTTAGATGCACCATACAGAAAATACGAGGAGGATAGATCTATCAGCTGATCCTTAGATGCACCATACGACGGAAAAATCAAGGAAGGCTGCTCTTTTATCTGATCCTTAGATGCACCGTACAAAAAAACCGAGGAAGGTTGATCTTTCAGCGGATCCTTAGATGCCACATACGACGGAAAAATCGAGGAAGGTTGAACTTTTAGCTGATACTTAGATGCACCATTGGACGGAAAAATCGAGTAAGGTTGATCTTTCAGTTGATCGTTAGATGCACCATACTTAAAAAACGAGGAGGGTCGATCTTTAACTTGATCCTTAGATGCACCATACAGAAAATACGAGGAGGATTGATCTTTCAGCTGATCCTTAGATGCACCATATGACGGAAAAATTGAGGAAGTTTGATCTTTTAGCTGATCCTTACGACGGAAAATACGAGGAAGGTTGATATACTTAGATGCACCATACGATGGAAAAATCGAGGAAGGTTGATCTTTCAGCTTATCCTTAGATGCACCATACGACGGAAAAATCAAGGAAGGTTGATCTTTGAGCTGATCCTTAGATGCACCATACGACGGAAAAATCGAGGAAGGTTGATCTTTCAGCTCATCCTTAGATGCACCATACCGAGGAAGGTTGATCTTTTAGCTGATCCTTAGATGCACCATACGACGGAAAATACGAGGAGGGTTGATCTTTCAACTGATCCTTAGATGCACCATACGACGGAAAAATCGAGAAGGGTTGATCTTGTAGCTGATCCTTAGATGCACCATACGATGGAAAAATCGAGGAAGGTTGATCTTTCAGCTGATCCTTAGACGCACCATACGACGGAAAAATCGAGGAAGGTTGGTCTTTCAACTGATTCTTAGATACACCATTCGGAAAAATCGAGGAGGGCTGACCGTTTAGATGCTTGGATGCTTCCCCTTCTATAAATAAAAAAGATAATTTAAAAAATTATACAGAAAATACGGATAACAAGAAATAGTAATAAAATAACAAAATACATTTCAACCTTTTAATAATTCCTTGATTGCTTTTGGCATAGGACTATTTGGTAACACATACTTCCAGCACACTTCAGGAGTCAATGCATGACTTCCCTCAATTGAGAGCTGATAACCAAATAAAAAAACTAAGGTTTACTCTAAAGTGTTCAAACACATATATTTAGTACTAGAAATTTAAATTAAACAAATTTTGCTTAAAGAACTTGTGTGTGCATGTATATAAGTATATTGATTTCAACAAGAGATGATAAATTTGTATATAAAGTATGGACGAAAATGACCCGCCAGGCCATAGATAGGTTACCCGATTCCCGGACCCAAATTTCCTACATCTATATCCCTTATTTGACTATGACGGTTTGTATTAATTTTCACTTTTATTTATTTATTTGATTTACTTTAATTCTTAAACGGTGACTTCTTCAACAATACTGTCACTTCCTTAAAGGGAGTTTGATTTACTTGTTTTGTACTTTGTATGTATACATGAATACACAGCATATTATCACTTCCTTAAAATGATGATAAAAATAACTACATAATTATAATTATATAGAGATATATAAATAATTATTTATATATATAAATAGAATAATTAAGTTATTAAAAAATTATTGACAAACCAAACTTGAGATTTAGACATGAGCTCGAAATGAGCCGGAGCTCGAGCTCCTTAAATTAATGATGATGAAAGATTTATACTTACACAAAGAAGCGCAAAACAACCGTGGAGAAGAGTGAACCTCATTGGAGAGATACTGAAACTGTGTTTGAATTTGAAGATTGGGGTTGATGAGGTATTTATAAGGTGGGAGGGAGATGAAGTTCATTCATGCATGTGGCAATACTCGCCAAATAACAAAGGACCACACCTTTTAGTTTTGGCCACTACCTATCCGTGATTTATGCATGATGCACTATTGTGATTTATTTATCTCATATATATTTTCATATAAATTTTGTTACAAGTTGATTCGTATCTAATATAGATGAAAATATGGAATACGGCATTCACATCAGTTTCTTTATCATTATCTTTATAATTTAACTAAAAATCATCATTTCATAAAAAAATTGTTCATTTTTTAAAACCTCTCATATATCATTTCTTATCCTTATAATTTTAAATAAATTGTTAAGGAATTGGTATATTTAAGATTGTATTGTACATTTCTTTATAATTTTAAAGATAAAGATAAGGTTTAAAAAACTTGATGTGAGAGCATCCACATCAGTATTGGTATATATTGATGAGAATGCTATGAGACCCTTTTAACTTAAATTTTATTTTCCCCCTTATAATTTAAGGATACAATATATATACTAATCCTGATCTAGATGCACTCGGTTTATATCGAGATAAAAACAAACACATTTAATTGTATATTTGATTTTATATAAAACACTATATATAAAAGATTATAGAAAAAAAACATAATTATATTTCTAATATAAAACATGAAAAGGTTAAAAATTAAATAAGTCACATTCATAAGTAACTTAAAACGCACAGATAATCCAATTTCTTAACATCCATTTCTCATTTAACTTTTGTCATAAAGCATCCAAGCAATTATAAATTATAATAGTTTAAATGGTTTTAAATTTTTTGTTTTTTATATAGTTACCTCCTTTTCTTTTGGTTTAGGTATTTTTTAATTTCTTTTATTATTTAACAAATGTTTTTTAACTATTTAACTTTTTGTATTTCTTTTCTTACTTAACTAAACTTAATTAGTTTAAATATTTTCAAAAATAGAATTTTAAATATTAAATATGTGTAAGCGACGGCGATTTTTTTGAGTTCGATTTCGTATTTATGAGCCTACATTTTTACAATCAGGTGAATTTTTTTGCTTTCCAAATATATTGTAGTGACGTGTTTTATATACGTTGCAATTTTCAAAAACAATACCCCGCAAACGAACCGAACCGATAATAACGACCAAACTTCCGTCGCGAAGTTGGGGAATCCTATTAGTATATATTTACAAGTCAACGAGGGGAATACTATAGTTTTAGGTTCTTTCATTTTGACCACAAAGTTTCATTTCAACTTTTGTTTCGGTTTTAGGTTTTTCTGTTATTCATGTTATGCTTATCGTTGCGTCTGCGTTTGTATTCGGGCTTTTCGACACTCGCTTTTAGAACGGAGTACGTTTCATTTTCTATTAATTTCGTTTTCCTTTAATTACTTTTGTTCGTTAACTTTTTTCAAAATACGTAGTGCGTGGTTGTTTTTAGTTATTTTTTTCAACGTTCTGATATAATTTTTTTTTAAACGGAGTTGTATTCAAAATCGAGTTTTTTTGTATCGTTGCCTATAGCGAGTGCCATTACCGTTGTAGTACCATGACAAACCGAACCTATTATGAGCGGACGGCTAAAGAACCTGGCCGCTACCGGCTCAAATTTCAGATTTTTGCACTTTTGGCCCCTGAACTTTGGACCATTTGCTATTTCCACTTTATACTTTTATTTTCCTTGAGAATTGGAGTATTACATAGACTCTCTCACTTTCTCTGAAATACCCCAAACCGGCACTATAAAAAAGAAGAGTATTTGGGACTAAAATTTCAGTCTCTAATATCCCCGTATCAGTACTTAATGGTTATCGGAGACTGATTTCGCCAGTCCCCAGTCAGTGACGAATACTTAGTCCTAAATAGTTAGGTTAGTAACTGAAAATCAGTCCCCATTGTATGTCACCAACAGGGACTAATAGTTAGTCTCTGATACAAAAAATCAGTCCTTAATTTGTCTCCCGAATACCACGTTATTTCAGTCCCCAATACATTTATTTAGCGACTGAAAATCAGTTTCGGATAATAAGATATTTCAATCCCTAATGTGTAATTTTAGGGACTGAAACTCAGTCCTCAAAAAATGTCTACATTGTCCCTGATATGTTTCGTTAGATTCGTGATTCCATATCAAATCAGTCTCCAATAAGATGTTTTAACGACTGAGGATTAGTCCCGGTAACATGCGATTTTAGTCGTTAATATCCTTGTTGTCGGGACTGAAAATCAGTCTCAGATAGCATATTATTTTAGTCCCTAATATGGTTTTTCAGAGTCTGATAATCAGTCTCTAATGTGTTTCTTTAGGGACTGAAAATCAGTGTCAGAAACTAATCCCTATTTTGTATTATCAGTGACTATTTTTTAGTCTCTAAATGTTTATCTTTTACAAACTGAAAATTGGCTTCCGATACAATTTAATTCAGTCCCGAACATGTATTCAAAACCCGTAACAAATTTCTTTAAGGACTGAAAAGCAGTCCCAATGCAGGTGTTATATAACTGGTTTATAGTTTTATATATATTAAATTTCAGTCACCAAACAACAGTAATATCATTCATAAATCTGTTTCTTACTTTTTGAAAATCTTTCAAGTATTAATATCATAATAATAACGAAGTTCAAAATAATAACAATTAATAAATTCTAAAGTTTAAAAGAGAGTTATATGTCCAAAAAATGTAATAAACGTCTTAACATGGTACTAGGTCTAGCTGTCACTATCGCTAAATGGACCATCTGAAACATCTCTCGCAGGTGCGTTGGATGTTGTGCTCTCGAATTCTGGAAATTTTGTATTTATGAACTCTGACATCCTTTCCATTTTCTCTTCATTCTGTTTGAGTTTCTCGTCATTCTATTTGAGTTTCTCCTAGAATTCAATAACCTGATTTCTCAGATCTTCGCTCGTCTCACTTGAATCCCGTTGAGATGATTCGGCCGTCGATTTCATCCAATTATCTTTTTTCTTCAACACAGGCCCAACACCTATCTCCCATCCTGATTGTATTGTTTTCTGCCTTCCACAAACACTTTTTATTGCTTCTTTCTCAAACTTGTGTTCCATAGCAGTATCAATGGTGGTTCCTTCAGAACTGCATTCATCCATGGCCGCCTTTTTATGCTGAAGAATATTTTCCTAACATAATAGAATGTACAAGAAGAACATTTAAAACTAGTAGCAACCCAAAATTAACATTTGAAAAAAATAAAATTCATAGTCAAAAGCTTTTAACAAGGAGATGCTTATATATTGAATACGTGAATGATCATTTAGCCATCTATTTTTCTTGGCTCTGAAATGCATGTTATATCATAGTTCTAAAGGGCTTGGCGGCATTTGAGTCTCGGGATTGGTCTGTCATAATAAAATTATAATAACGAAGAAAAAATATATTCTAAAAAAAAGATTGAAATCAGTCTTGTTTATCAAATATAAACCTAAGATAAAGTCAAACAAAAAAAGTGTCACTAAAGACCCCTTTAAGAATGGGTTGCGCACAAAAAATACTACTAAAGCCTTTTAGTGGCACTTTTTTTGTCTGTCACTACAAACTTTTGGGCTTTTAGTGACACTTTATTTTGCCACTATATTAAAAAAAACTTTTACAGCACAAATTGTGTCGGTAAATGACCTTTTATTTGATCCTATGTAAACCTCCCATGCAACACTACTATAGAAAAAACACATAAATAAATAAAAATATGATTCACACCTTCCAATTTCCCTTTTGTTCCGGTGATTTATTTGTAACCGAATCTGCCTCGTGTTAAGGCGATGCAAGAAAGCCATGCCTAAGGATTCCAGATTATTTATGCTCTCCGCATATCTGCATATAAAAAGTTTTGCAAATTATTAACAAGTATCCACTGTCATATGTACCAATATCATGGATTATATATTGCAAATTCTCTAGAAAAAGTAAGGAACATATAAGACATTAGTCATAGCTAAGAATTTACTAAATCAGAAATCCACTATTACAACATCCAAAAATGCTACTGTGTCAGAGATAATTATCAGGACTACAATACTTTTCAAACTCAATTGGAATCAATTGTTATTTTCTTACCAATTAGTATTTGTTTAATGTGATTATTACATTTGAATCTGTCTTAATTTAGATAAATACTATCAAAATGAAAGTTAAAACAGGACTAGGACTTACATTGAGAGTTTAAAATGATATTATACTAAAAAAGTCAACACCTTTCTTATATAAGAAGAACTTGGAGGATATAAATTCAAACTAAAAAAACCATGAAACTTCATTTACCCACTAATTTTTATATCTTTAATTAGCATATTTACATCATGTACAGTCATTGGTGTATAATGTAAATGTCTCTACCGTAAAAGAAAAGAAAAGGATAACAAAACAGTAAGAAAAATTGCCCCTTGTCATCAAATAAGCAAACACTTTTAATGGCGTCTTTTCCAGGGCGGATCATCCATTTTGGGGAGCCAAAGCGAATCAAAAAATGAGGGCTCTAATTTAAACCTTTTCCCTTTGTGAACTGTGTGACTCATAGTTTCGTTTTTAATTTAACATAAGTATATGTTGGTTCAGATTATGTTTGTCTCTTACATGCTACATATAAACATATATAAACAGGTAAGAATGTATTGAGTGGTATACGAGAAAGAAATAACCTTTTACAATAATATATAAACCTCATAATGTTTGCAGATCCTTGGCTTGGGACCAATTCATTCTTGTTTCCCCTAGTTTTTGACTGCGTGCCAACACCTATTGAACAACAAAAGACCGATAAAACATTGATTGGGCTGTTTGTTAAACGAAACAACTTAAGTGTTTAAGCTATAAATAATAGTAGCATTGTGTCAACAAAATTAAATTTGACCTTCTCTGAGCCATTGGCCTTGAGCCATTGGCCTTGAGCCATTTAATGGATGGGACTGAAATTCAGTAGCCAATAAGTTTCACTCCAAAAACCTTTACGACATACACATATTTACGACTGAAATTTAGTCTCAAATAAGGGGCCTAAATATTAGCGACCGATTATTAGTTGTAAAATATGTTGGGTAAAAATTAGTCTCAAATACCACCAGCAACTGATAAATCAGTCCCAGATACTACTTATTTGAGACTGATAAATCAGTCCCTGAGATTTTAGTCCCTAATGATCACTTTTTTTGTAGAACGGGTAAATCTCATAGTTGGCACAAAACATAATAACATAGCTCTTAAACTGTTGATCATAATCTATTACAGCGGAAGTTTTGTCTCAAACATTCAAATTCATAAACAATAAATAAACATTGTTCAACATAGACTATCGGGAACAGGAAATGTCAGTCTTCAGATATGCAGTCTGACAGTCCATGCAATAAAGCCCTCACGACCTCTCTACTTTGCTGTTGCTTTACCTTTGCTACCTGTCATACCTACTAAAATTCAGCTAACGCTGATGAGTTCTATCTTTACTTTAAACTGAAAACTTTCTTTTGGTAGCTTAGTTTTATAAAATAAAATAAGCTTTTCTTTCTCTATCTTTAAAACACTTTAACTTTACTTTAAACTTTACAACGTTACAATTATAAAACTATTACGTTACTGTCTTTCATTAAAACTTAACTTTGAGGAAACCCGTTAAGGTGTCCTCCTTTACTCTGTCTGACTATCGTTTCACTTGTACAGGACAAGTGACTTTCACATACTTTAACCATCACATCCCTTTCTCGCTTACACCTCAGGGTAAGACTTTTACTTTAGCGCTGCCTACACCTCAGGGTAGGACTTTCATTCTCGCTTACACTTCAGTGTAAGACTCCTTTAACATTGCTTACACCTCAGGGTAAGACTCCTTTAACTTTGCTCACACCTCAGGGTGAGACTTCTACTTTAACTTGCTCACACCTCAGGGTGAGACTTTGTAACACATCGAAAATTCCCTAGAAATTAAAGGGTTAAACTTGCGAAGTTTCAAAGTTGAAGGATGGATATGTGAATAAACAAAGAACAAGGACTAAAAATGTAAAATCTGAAAATCAAAGGGATAGCGGACCTCTATCCTTAGCATAACGTTCCGCTATGTGGTGAACAAGCAATGAACGGGGTGGCGACACGTGTCCTATGACTCACCAAATGCATGGCTCGATAGCAGACCGACATCCAGACCATAACGGTCCGTTATGTATGCCTGAAGGCAAAGAGGCGGCTAAGAGCCATAGCGGACCAACATCCATAAAGATAACGGTCCGCTATGGGTGCACATGTAGCCCTATAAATAGTTGAACGATTTCAACACATTTCACACACCATTACACCTTCCTAAACACACACTCTCTAAATTTCCGATCCCGAGCCCCGGTTCACGTGCGAGAGTCCGGTTTCTAGCATTTCGACTCCAAATTGCCGTAGATAGTGCTGAGGTAAGGTTCTGACCTGCTATTAAGCTTTGGTTATACACCATTAAGCTAGGATTGTGTACTTAAAGTAATGTCATTACATATCTAGGAACTCTGTCCGAGGTGTTTGCCATATTACTGAATTGATAAGACGAAACACTGTCCAGGTGAGTTCCTAAACTGTGATGCATGAACCCAATCATGACCTTGTCTGGCATGATTGATTTATGAAACATTTTGAGTATCTTGAAACGATTGCGCCGATTATTTATATATAACTTATTCTAAGCGCTTATTGTATTTCACTTGCCCGGGGAACGGCATGTTGGATAGGACCCGTGGAACGGTCTTTGGTTATATATATATACTGAATGATTGTTCATAGTTTTCTATGAATTCGGGTGTTGAAGCCCATGAATGTGTTCAAGATACTTTGGCGGGTCATTTTAATAAACTATTTTAGTTTATGAATTCACCAGCTTTATGCTAACCCATGTTTTATCAAATGTTTTTAAACTCATCACAGGTAGTCATTAGACAAGGTATTTCCAGGACTAGAATGAACAGATGAACGATCCAGATGATGGGCATGCCAGGAACTATAAGTCCCGAATGATATGTTCCTTGATTAGGAACGAATGATGTAACTTTTGTTAAACATGATGTAAACAATGTTCCGATATTAATAGAAAAGTTGATTTAGTCTTCCGCTGTGTGTTTTCGATATCAACGTCACAGTAACTAGAAGGCGACCTTCTGACCGGTATGTAGTTATCTGACCAAAAAAATGTTCTGCCTAAGGAAAGAGTGGTGTATAAATCTCTACTAGTCCTGTCATTCTTTCGTGGGAACATCTCTGTTGGAGGTACTACTCTGGTTAGATAACTGTTCTGTGTTACGGGCGTGACAAGTTGGTATCAGAGCCTCAGTTTAAAGAATTTAGATACTACATGAATAGTTTCTAGACTTAAACTAAGACTCTGAGATTAGTCCGGAATGCCTCAAGATAAGTTAGGTGTATACATTCAGTATGACCTATAACGGGAGATACCTGGAAATCAGATAATTAAAGACATTTTTGGTCAAATGTTGTTAATTTTTGAATTTCTGGATTATGACCGACTATACGAATTCTGATGTGATACATCTGTATATAGGTACAAATGGCAAGACGTGGTAGAAGACAAAGCAGAGGTAGGGGTAGGATGCCTAACACTAGGTCTCGTAACCGCGACACGACAACCACGAACGTTGATCCAAATGAAAACATAAATATGAATGCTGAACCCGAGCAACCAATAGAAGAAGTCATTATGACTGAAGCTCAGTTCCAAGGAGCGATGGCATCTGAGGTCATCCGAGTACTTCAAACAACTCTACCTGGAATCCTTGATGATGCACTTAGGAGGAGGGAGAATCATAACAGTCTGGGAAACCGGAATGAGGGAACAAGTGGCGCTGTTCCCCGAACAGAAGATACACTTCATACCACTCCAATAGGAAACAATATAGGCCCAACCCGAACCCAAGAAACCGTTGGAATGACAAACCAAAGCACTGGAATACATGGCCAACGATGCAACTATAAGAACTTCAGTGACTGTCACCCCAAGCCATTCAATGGAAAGAAGGATGCCATTGCCGCTTTGCAGTGGATCACCTCTATGGACGCTGTCATAAAGATGAGTGAGTGCAGAGTAGACTAAGCTGTAAAGTTTGCTGCACATTCATTGGAAGAGGAGGCTCTTGACTAGTAGGAATCAGTCAAACAAACAAAGGGAGAAGCTATAACTAACAGGATAACTTGGGAAGATCTCAAGTCTTTGATTATCAAGAGATACTGTCCACAAAATGCTGTGGACAAAATTGAAGCTGAATTTATGTGGTTCGAAGCTAGAACCAGGACTAATCAGGAGTACACAACCAAATTTAATGAGATGGCCAAGCTGGTGCCACATTTGGTTACTCCTGAGTCGAGGATAGTTAAATTCTATATCCAAGGTTTACCTCCTAAGGTTCGTACCTTAGTGAAATCTATCGCACCCGAGACGATAGATTTGGCTGTTGAGAAAAGTGCGGTGATGTTTGATGAGGTGGCAGCCCAAGAGCCACCGAAAGTTGATCACAAGAGAAAACCTGAAGAGGTTGTTTACAAATTTAAACCGGGAAATAGTAAATTTCTCAGAAGAGGAGGGTTTAACCCTAACCTTGATAGAACCAATCAGGGGATAAAGTGCCATACTTGTCAGAAGTTTGGCCATTCTGCAACCCAATGCCCGAATGTTAAATGTTTTAACTGTGGAGAGATAGGGCACTATAGGACTTCTTGTCCTAAACCACCTAAACAGAGAATAGGTGGTCAGAATAAAGAAACATGACGAGTGTTCGTCTTAGGAAGCAGAGATGAACAGAAAAATAAAGCTAAGGAGGTAGCAGGTACTTTCTTAGTTAATAATTTTACGCCAAAATTTTATTTGATACAGGGGCGAATAGAAGTTTTGTTTCATATACATTCACCCCATATTTAGGCGTAAAACAGATTCCTCTTATTCATGCCTATGTCGTTAAAATGGCAAGTGGCGAACAGATTAGGATAACCGAATTATACCCTGATTGTGTCATCAATTTTGGTAACGATAAGGTATTAGTTACACTAATGCCGATGAACCTGAACGAATATGAGGTTATCCTCGGGATGGATCGGTTAAACCAATACAAGGCCCAGATTAATTGTGACTAGAAAACGGTCAAGATTAAGAAACCAAATGAAAATAGTTTGATGATTCAGGGTGATAGTGAGACCAATAAGATTGAAATTATTTCTATAGCAAAAGCTAAGAAATAAATGATTAAGGGAGACTATATATTTTTACTCCATGCTTTAAACGTTAAACCCGAAGAGCAGATTGCGGATATTCCGGTAGTCTATGATCGCCCGGATGTCTTTCCGGAAGAATTACCTAGCCTTCCACCTGATCGTGAGATCGAGTTCAGAATCGAACTCATTCCTGGAGAAAACCTGTTGCAAAATCCCCTTATCGTCTAGCTCCTTCCGAACTGAAAGAACTCATGAAACAAATCAAAGAACTCTTAGACAAAGGGTTCATTCGTCCTAGCACTTCACCATGGGGAGCACCGATACTATTCATTAAGAAGAAAGACAGAAGCATGAGAATGTGTATTGATTATCGAGAGCTGAATAAGCTGACCATGAAGAACAAATATCCATTGCATCGAATAGATAAGCTACAAGGAGCCAAGTATTTCTCAAAGATCAATCTTAGATCAGGATATCATCAGTTAAAGGTACAAGAAGAGGACGTACCTAAGACTGCTTTCAGGACCCGATATGGTTATTATGAATTCCCGGCCATGTCATTTGGTCTAACAAATGCCCTTGTAGCATTTATGGACTTAATGAATCGAGTTTGTAAACCTTTCTTTGATGAATTTATCATCGTTTTCATTGATGATATTCTTATCTACTCCCGAAGCCAAGAAGAACATACTGAGCATCTCAGAATCATTCTAGAAACCCGAGAAAAGAAAGATTGCGCGCTAAGTTTTCCAAATGTGAATTTTGGAAACAAGAAGTACAATTTCTTGGGCATGTTGTGAATGAGCATGGAATACAAGTGGACCCAAGTAAGACTGAAGCTGTTATGAAATGGGAAGCCCCAAAGACTCCAACTGTAACATCCCGAAAATTCGTAAGCAAATGGTTCGGGTTAGTGAACTAACCGAATCTTTATTAAATGTCCCGGGTAGCATGGATTGCCACGAAAATCTTATCCAACGAGAATAAAAGGACCGGCTAGTCGTTATTTCAAAAGTTCGGGTTAAGAAATGCGTTAGACGTAAAGGGAGGGACCCGAAACGAACTTGTGAAGGTATATATCCCAATTAGTGGGAAACCCTAGGCCATTTTGGCCTAGGTGTGTACGACTGTAGAACCAAAGACTGATTGTTACAAAATTATTCTAAGTACAAATGCTGCTGATAGGCTTATCAGCAGCATTCAGCACAAGTTGCTGCTGATAGGCTTATCAGCAGCGATCATCCATGTTTGCTGCTGACAGGCTTACCAGCAGCAACCTTCACTCTTTGAAGCTGATAGCTCTATTCACTGAAAACCAAACGTTGTAGCTGACTATCCAGGCCAAGCGTCTCTGACACCTTTCTGCAAAAGCAACTGACAGACTCAAAGCAGAAGGAACCGCTATGGTCAACCAATGACAGACAACAATACACTTCTCCAAGCATGCAAACAATCATGAATAAAGAAAACGTTTCAGTAAAGTTAACTAGATTAGACTTTACGTGTAATGTAAATTAATAAACAAGATCAACGGCTTGTGTTCGATCTGATCCTTAGAATCAAGGGTCTGTCTTGATTCTAAGTTACTATAAATACTGAGTTGCCACTTCATTGTAAGTGTGCTTGTAGTGCTTGTCATACTTATTCATTGAGTTTCTCACTTGTAATCTTTGCATTCACAAAAGCTTAATACAACAGTGTTTATCAGTATTCTTTGTGTTTACTTGATTATAAATTGTGTAGTTGATTTTGTTTCCACCAACCTCAACTAAGAACAGAACCATCTTGTATTCTCACGATCCTACAAGTGGTATCAGAGCTTTGGCTCAGATTAAACAAACTAACATTTGTCTAATCATCTCTGGTTCTATTCTAAACTCTCTCTTTGATCAAGTCACCCAAAATCAAAACAAAAATGGCACAGAGCAATGGCTTTGAAGATATTGGCAGCATCAACCGACCACCAAGGTTGGTATCTGGAGAAGACTATGACATGTGGAAAAATTGCATGGAAAGCTTCTTCTGTTACCAGGAATACGGAATGTGGAGATCCATCAAGGAGGGTCCATATATTCCCATGGTGGCCTCTGCTGATGGTGGAGGGCTACAAGTCCCGAAGGAAACCTCCAAGTACTCTGAAGAGGACATCAAGAAAATGGAGGTGGACTTCAAGGCACTAGGAGCCATCCAAATGTGCCTTCCAAATGAAGTTTTTCACAACTTCAGAAGTTACAAAACTGCCAAGGAGCTCTGGGAGGCGCTGGAGAAGATGTTTGCTGGCTCTGAAGAAGTCAAAGAGAACAGAAGGGACATACTGAAGCAGCAGTATGAGAACTTCGTCTGGAGGGAAGGTGAGTCCTTAACTATTTTATATAACAGATTTACCTATCTTGTAGGTGAACTACAGTGCTCCAAGGTAAAGCTGGAGAATGAAGACATTCTCAAGAAGTTCATAAGATCTCTTCCTAGTTGTTGGACATTATACACTGTGTCCATCAGAAGAACAGAGAATCTGAAGACTCTTCAGATGACTGAGCTCTTTGGCATGCTCAAAACCTATGAATTAGAAATGATTCAAGCTAAAGAAAGGAGCTCCAGTTATCAATCAACTACCACTTCCTCCACTACCTCCTCAGCGCTTCACTCTGATCATTCCGGTCCTAGTGCAAGCAGCTACTATCCTCCCATTGTTACTCACTCTCAGACCCCAACCGCTTCACAATCTAACTCATCACCATTTCTTCTTGAGGCACCTCCTCAACAGCCAACCTCTACTGCTTTTGTCTCTGACAACTCAAGCAGCATGTACTTCATAAAAGAGGATCTGGAATGCTTTCATCCAGATGATCTTGAAGAAATGGATATTCAGCACTCATATGCCATGCTCTCCCTCAGAGCAAAAAGGTTCTATTCTAGAACCGGGAGATCAGTTCCAAGCAACAACTCAAACACCAGAGTTGGGCTTGATAAAAGCAAGATCCGATGTTACAACTGTAACCAAATGGGTCACTTTGCTAGGGAGTGCAAGGCACCTAAAGCCAATCAGGGTGCCAGCCATCAAAGACAAGGTTACCAAGGTCAGCCCAGGCAGCAGCAGCAAGGAACTACTCCAGCACAGACTGCAGCCTGTGCAAATGTTGGAACTTCAGACTTTGACTGGAGTTTTCAATATGAAGATGTTCCTGCCTCCAACCAAGCACTTATGGCAGACAATGTAGAGATACCACCTCAGGTATTTGAACATCTTTGCTCTCAAGCTTGCATTGACAAAGTTTTAGGTTATAGAAAGCATAACCAAAATCTGATAGATCAAAATGAAGAGTTTCTTCAAATGAATTCTGAGTTCAAAAAGGTTGAAATCACTTACAAAGAAAAAATTGAATGCCTTAAGAAAGAGATTTCATCTCTAAAACATGAACAAACCAATCTTGAAACTCAGATTGATGATCTATTAGTAAAACTTAAATCAACCAGAGCTGATCTGGCAGAACAGAAAGTTCATGTTGAAAAATATGAATTTTCTTCTAAAATGCTACAGAGACTTCTAGATATTCAAGTCCATGAAAAGGTAAAGCTTGGAGGACTTGGATATGGCAAGGAACAGTACAATACTGTTCCTCATCCAGCTGACTATGTTGCCATCTATGAACCAAGCTTCGATGTTGCAAAACTCGACACTGCAAACAGAAATCTTGATCCTCTAATGGATGAACCCCTTGTTAAAGACTGCACTACCTCATCAGAATCTGAGTTAACCTTCTCAGACCATGATGAAACCAATATAACCTCATCTGAAGCTGTTCTGAATAGAGTCCCAGTCCCTACTGTTCTCCCAGCTGTTCCAGCCCCTGTACCATTCAAACAGATCAGAATCAGCTATCCTCCAGGTGGAAGAAAGCTAAACATTGAAAAGGGACAGACATCAGGACCCACAAACTCCAAGCCTCAGTTCATGCCAAATCAGAAGAATCAGCAACAGGTTAGAAGAGTTACGACCAAGAAAACTCAGTTCAGAAACTCTTCTTCTCCACCAAGGAAGCATCAGCCCAAAGTTCAGCAGTCCTGCATCATATGTGGGGAATCAAACCACTTTGCTGCAAAATGTCAGTTTAACCCCTTCAACCAGATCCTTCTTCAATCAGCGCATAAACAAAAGAAGGATCAGCATACTTCAGTTGATAGGCCATCTGCAGCCAGTAGAAGAGTTGAAACTGCAGAAAAACACAAGCAGCAGCAAAAGGCAAAGCCTTCAGCAGCGACCAAATCTGCTGCTGCTCAAACAAAGTAGTCAGCAGCAAAAACTAAATCTGCTGCTGCTCCAACTAAGCCTTCAACAGCAAAAGCAAAATCTGCTGCTGAAAGGCCAAGGCCATCAGCAGCAACATCTGCAGCTGATAAGCTGAAGCCATCAGCAGCAAAACCTGCTGCTGCTGACAAGCCAAAACCTCAAGCAGGAAAATCAGCTGCTGATAGAGCAAATTCATCAGCTGCCAAAGCCAAATCCGCAGCCGATAAAGAAAAGAGAACTGGAAAACCACTACTTAAGCAATGGAAAGCCAAAATCTTTGCTCCTGTCAGCAAAATCATCATCGGTGCTGTTGAATGCACGCATGATGAATCAGAAAGTCCAAGAACTCTTTTCTTCAAAAAGGAGAGCTCTTGGACCACTCCCACTAACTAAATCTCTTTCATGTGCAGGGACAGCCAGGTAACAAGAATAACACCTGGGTGGTAGATAGCGGCTGTTCCAGGCACATGACAGGCAACAGGTCCATCCTCTCCAACTTCAGACATTTCAATGGAGGATATGTTGCCTTTGGGAGTGACTCAAAAGGTGGATCTATCACTGGACAAGGCACTGTGTCCAATGAGAGGATGAGCATTGAAAGAGTCAACTATGTTAAAGAACTTGACTTCAATCTCATGAGTGTTTCCCAAGTATGTGATCAAAAGCATTGGATGCTCTTCACTGACAAAGAATGCTTTGTGTTAGCTCCTGGCCTATCTAAACCCCCGCCAGAGAAGATTCTCCTAACTGCTCAAAGAAAGGACAACTTATATGTGCTTAACATGAATGAAGTCACTATATTTGGTAGTGTTTCATGTTTTCTGTCAAAGGCATCAGTTGATGAATCCGCTCTCTGGCACAGGAGGTTAAGCCATGTTAACATCAAAACAATCAATAAATTAGTGAAAGACAATCTTGTCAGAGGGCTTCCTGACAAAGAATTCCAGCTAGACGATCACTGCATTGCCTGCTTGAAAGGAAAACAACACAATAGTTCCCATAAGCCCAAGACATTGAACACAAATGACACTCCTCTCCAGCTACTGCATATGGATCTCTTTGGTCCTACAAATGTCATGTCAATGGGCAAAAAGTCCTACTGTCTGGTGATCACTGATGACTTCTCCAGATTCTCTTGGGTATTCTTCCTAAGAACAAAAGATGAAACTGCTGAGATTCTCAAATCCTATATTCTCAGGGTAGAGAATCAAAGCAATCTGAAGGTAAAGATCATAAGGTGTGATCAGGGAACAGAGTTCAAAAATCACACTTTGAACAGTTTCTGTGAGAGCAAGGGCATTGAAAGGCAGTACAGTGCTCCAAGAACTCCTCAACAAAATGGGGTTGCTGAAAGAAGAAACAGGACTCTGATTGAATCAGCAAGATCTATGCTGGCTGACTCAAAGCTGCCCCTTACTTTCTGGGCAGAAGCAGTAAGCACAGCTTGTTATGTGCAGAATAGAGTCCTTATTGTTAAGCCTCTCCAGAAAACTCCCTATGAACTCTGGCTCAAAAGAGTTCCCTACATTGGCTTCCTGAAGCCCTTTGGATGTCCATGTACCATCCTCATCACACATGGAGTTCTTCCTAAATTCGGTGCAAAGTCTGATGAAGGTTACTTTGTGGGTTACTCCTCTCAATCGAAGGCCTACCGAGTGTTCAATTCTAGGACTCAGATTGTGGAAGAATCTGCTAATGTGGAATGCAGGGAACACATTGTTTGTGAACAAGGCAAAGGTCCCAACTGGCTTTTTGATATAGACTCCTTCACCCAGATATTTGAGCCCCTCATATTCTCAAATATGGAGCCTCCTTCTTCAAACTCAACACCTTCTACCTCAACCTCTTCTTCTGACTACAGACTGGAGTTTCCCAGTCCCTACATTAGGATGAAAAGGCCATCCATTGATCCTCCATCATTGGCAGAAGCTATTGAAGCCAGTGCAGGTGAAGCCGGTACATCCAACACCACAAGCAGCAATCTCTCTGACAATGAAATCCTAAATGAAGCCTCCTCAATTCATGCTGAAGAGGCCTCTGATGCTAATGCTGCTGACTATGTGGAACACAATGATCAGATCCTCCAAGCTCCTCTCCACACATATGAAGACAATACTGATCTAAACCACAGTAATCTTGAAGAGGGAATACGGCTGGATGTGATACCTGCACAGAGAATAAACAAAGAGCATCCTCTGGAAAACATCATTGGCCAAGTCCACACAGGCATCCAGACAAGAAGTAAGTCTCATGAAGCCAACATTTGTTTGTTCTCTTGCTTTCTATCACAGGTGGAACCCAAAAGGATTGATGAAGCTCTCAAGCACAACAGCTGGATTGAAGCAATGCAGGAAGAATTGCTGTAATTCAAAAGACAAGATGTTTGGAAGCTTGTTGATCTTCCATCTGGTCAAACAACCATTGGAACAAGATGGGTCTTCAGAAACAAGCAAGATGAGAGGGGCATCGTAGTCAAGAACAAAGCCAGACTGGTAGCTCAAGGTTACACTCAAGAAGAAAGCATTGACTATGAGGAAGTTTTTGCTCCTGTTGCCCGTCTGGAAGCCATTAGAATTTTTCTGGCTTATGCAGCATCCAAAAACTTTATGGTCTATCAAATGGATGTGAAGAGTGCCTTTCTGTATGGCACGATTGATGAAGAGGTCTATGTCAAACAGCCTCCAGGCTTTGTAGATCCTGCACATCCAAATAAGGTCTTAAAACTGGACAAAGCTCTCTATGGCTTACACCAAGCCCCAAGAGCCTGGTATGAAACTTTATCTGGATATCTACTTAGCAACAACTTCAGAAGGGGGGCCATTGATCAGACGCTTTTCATCAAAGATGAAGGGGGCGAAATTTTGTTGGTCCAGATTTATGTTGATGACATTATCTTTGGATCTACAAGAAAGAAGCTCTGCAAAGACTTTGAAGTTCTGATGCATTCCAAATTTGAAATGAGTTCAATGGGTGAACTAAATTTCTTTTTAGGACTTCAAGTCAAACAGGTACCGACTGGAATCTTCATAAGTCAATCCAAGTATGTCAAAAGCATCTTGGAGAGGTTCAAAATGACTGACTGCTCTGCTGCAAGAACTCCTATGCAAGTGCACCATCAACTATCTCCGGATAAAGAAGGACAAGACACTGATCAACATCAGTACCGAGCAATGATAGGGTCTCTCATGTACCTCACTGCCTCAAGACCAGATATCATGTTTACAGTTTGTCTCTGCGCAAGATTTCAAGCAGCTCCAAAAGTGTCTCATCTTCAAGCTGTCAAAAGGGTTCTTCGATACCTAAAGGGAGCTCCAAAACTTGGGCTATGGTTTCCAAAGAATGAAAATGTCAATCTCTATGCCTACACTGACAGTGACTATGGGGGTTGTAACTTGGACAAAAAGTCCACATCTGGGGGATGTCAATTTCTTGGAGGAAGGCTCATCTCATGGCAATGCAAAAAGCAAACATGTGTTTCTACTTCAACAGCTGAAGCAGAATACATTGCAGCTTCAAGCTGCTGTGCACAAGTCATCTGGATCCAAAATCAAATGCTTGACTATGGAATGACCTTCATGCAGACTCCAATTCACATTGACAACATGAGTGCTATCTCTATCACAAACAATCCGGTGCAGCACTCAAAGGCAAAGCACATCGACATCAGGTACCATTTCATAAGAGATCAAGCTGAGAAAAGGACAATTATTTTAACCAAAGTTCATACAAATGAGCAATATGCTGATCTGTTTACAAAACCTTTTGATGAAGCTAGATTCAGATATTTAGTTGAATCAATTGGTATGATGAACTTTGATTAAAATCCATCTCAAGTTTCTCCTTAAAATGTGTCTTTTTGTCCCTTGTTGTAAATAAAAGTTATGGGTCAGCAGCATTTTTGTCCTTCAGCTGCTGACAGGTAAAAGCATCAGCAGCAAAAGTTTTGCCACTGATAGCTTTAAGTTATCAGCAGGTACATGTTTCCTGCGGATAGCTTTAAGGCTTTCAACAGCAATTCCTTTGCTGCAGATCTTTAAACCTTTCAGTAGCAAAATCTGCTGCTGACAGACTTATCTTTCCGCAGCAAACAAAG
Organism: Smallanthus sonchifolius; assembly: GCA_023525975.1. Lineage (NCBI taxonomy): Eukaryota > Viridiplantae > Streptophyta > Magnoliopsida > Asterales > Asteraceae > Smallanthus > Smallanthus sonchifolius. The sequence goes on from CM042037.1 coordinate 75,859,496, forward strand.
TTTGCAGCGGATAGGCTTATCCATCAGCTGCAACCAATTTTGCTGCGGATACTCTTATCTTTCAGCAGCAACCAAGTTTGCTGCTGATGGGTAAACATAAGTCTAAATTAACTTTTACCCGCTGTAAAATTTACCGTCAGTCCCTTCCATGACTGCCTTGGTGTATTACAGCTGTAACAACGAAAAGTGAAACAGGTTGTACTGTACAAGTAGGGTTGCTTTTTTTTCTTCTTCGTCTGCCGTTATATCACAATCACAAACGTTCCCTCAACCTCTTCACATTCTATTTCAAACCTATCTCCCATCACTTTCACTCCCGTCCCCACAGCATTCAAAACCTTCCATAACTACCATTCAAACACCCTTCTTTCTTCCCTCCAAATCCATAACAATGGCAGTCGCCGACATAAACATCCCCAACGACAAGTTTGCTCCATACCACAACCTCACTGCATACCTAATAAAAGGCAAGAAGTCCGAGGGTTTCGATGGTATGATCGACTTCCTCTGTCGGTCCAAAATTTACCATGCCCTAACCGTCAACCCAACCATATATACTTCCCGCATGGAAGATTTTTGGAGCTCAGCCGTGTATTCTACTGAACAGGGCACTCCCCAAATCAAAGGAACAGTAGACGGCAAAGAAATAATCATAACTGAAGCAAAGCTCCGCCAACACCTCAAGCTTCAGGATGAAGGGGACGCCCTCTCTTACCCAAGAGACGTATACATGAGGACCTTTGTATCCATAGGGTACACTGGGAATCAAACAGAGTATACGATAGAGAAGGCACTCATGTGTCCCAAATGGAAGTATCTCTGCCACACTCTTCTCCAATGCATATCTCAAAAGAGGAGTGGCTGGAACCAACTAAGCTCCAGACTTGCGTCGGCAATTCACGGTATGATAACTGGAGCAGGTTTTAATTTTTCCCACCTCATTTTTGAAGGTTTGAGATACAACCTTCAAGAAGGGGTGAAATCTCAGTTCTTTATGTACCCAAGATTCTTGCAGGAAGTGTTCAACTTTGAGCACCAAGATCTTTCAAAAACTGCAAGAATCTACTCAATTTTGGGACATAAGAACAATATTTTTCAAAGCATGAGAACAGTTTCATCAAAGTTCTCAGGGGCCGATGTTCCGTTGTTGTCTACAATGTTGAACACGCACAGTGCCCAGGGTGACAGTTCAGCAAACCCAGCTGATACTGATCCCACACCCTCCACCTCACTGCCACAAACTCAAACTACTGTTTCCCTTGATCGAACCCCTGTGCATTCTACTAAGGATGCACATGCACATACATTACTCACCCACAGTTTGATTGCTCAACCGGAACACAGGGCCCCGGTTGCAGCCAAGTATACAAGGAAGAGGGGCAAGAGAACTCCTTCTTCTCGTGCCTCCAAGGCCCAAACCCAAGCCAACATCCCTCACTCAGAATCACAACATTCTGGTGAGAATACCATAAGGGAAAGCCACATTGTTAGGGAGACTCCTTCGGAAGTCTCTCTATTAGGATTAGGATCACTTCCCGGATCCATAGAACAGCCCTTCTAGCCATTCCTCTCTTCTTTGAACTTAAGTGTAGAGGAACCTGACCAAAGTGATGTACCTTCTCCAACTACCACTATCAAGGGGGTACTGATTAGTCTTGCTTCCGAAACACCCAGCCCAAGTTCTTCACCCTTGAAGGTCCACTCTGGGAGTATTGAAAGAGTGGATGTGGAAGAGGCTGTCACTACTGCTGGTCCATCAAATGACCAGGAGGACAGTGACAACATCTTTAAGACCTCGACCACGGCAACTCATGGTGAGGGTGTTTCCCTGGAAACTCCCCTCACTGAGAGGAATCCCTGGAGCCAAGAAACCATGGGTGATGGGGATGCTGAGGCTCGGCCTACGGCCCCATCTAGGTCCAAGGATTCCACAACTGTGGATGAGGACAGTCTGAAACTACACAACTTGGAATTGACGGCCAGGGTGGCTATGCTTGAGGCCGAAGTGTCCAAACTACGACACCAAGTCTTGATGCATGAAGCCCATCAATGTCCCTCCACGGCTTCTCCCTCTCTTGTCTCAGTGGGCACTCAAACAGATGCCTATATGTCCACTGATGCAACCAAAAAGGGGGAGAAAGTCTCCATGGAAGAAGACGAAGACAGCCTTGAAGACTGGATACAGGAGCAGGCTGCCTTCCAAAGCTCACTTTACATGCCAGCTTTTGTACAGGTCTACGACTTGCCAGTATCAGAAGATGAAGAAGAAGAGATCTCTAAAGACTGGAAGTTGGTTGTCAGGGCTGTGGATGAAGTGCTGACTGATGTTGAAGGCAAAGATCAAACATCTACATTGGTCAGCATCATCCCTGAAGCAGCAGCCATCATAGGTCAATCCACTACCCCCCAAATCTTCAAATCTTCAAAGAAGCTAAAGTTTGACTCTATTCTAGATTGGGGGTATGATGGATCAGCTGAGAGGTTCTGGATTGGATGGGAGTTCAGCGGAGTAGAAGAGCTGAACTGGAACTCACTCAATGCCCTCCAAGTCCTACAACTATATCTATCTAACTGCATCAACTCTTCAACGGATCTCTCAGCAGAACTTGCCATTGGCAGGTTCTATGACCTGATGGAGGATAATCTACCCAAGTTCAGAAGACTCCTACAAACAGCAAGACGGGTAGCTTATCCTGAATCTTTGTAGGCCGCAGAAAGAAGACTGTCTCCCAACAATCTTGCAATAACAAGGAGCAGTCTTCTCACTGAAGAAGGAGTTCTGGGCCTTCAAAGATTTCTGTATGCCTTCCTGGTCAAGGACTCAGACGTGCTAGGATGGGTAAGCACTAGGCTCCTTGACCACGCTTTCTTCCTAAGCAACGGTTCTGCTCTCATCATCAACACCGAGAACATCCTTCAGCTACCAACAAATTTCCTCCACAAGATCTATCTACTAAAAGACAACATCTGCAATGTCAACTCCCTTGAAAGCCAGGTGATGATAGCAATTATCAAAGCTCACCTTGAGAAGGAAGGAAGGATTGATGAGGAAGAAGATGTGTCATCCTCTGACACTGACTCCAACTCAGATTCCCATCGAGTTAACATCTGCGTTGCAGCTTATGAAGCAAGATCCTCTATGGGAGAAAGGCTGCTAGAACTTACAGATCCTAAGTGCCAAACTGAAGACCTTCCCTTATCTACCTCTCAACATGCCAATGAAGCCGAGGCAGAGATCCCAACAGCACAACAATCAGCTATTTCTGTGATCAGTGAAGCCAGAGCAGAGGCATCCAATGTTAATAAAGGGAAGGGCATCATGACAAAAGAGGATGAAGAGAGGTTGCAAAAGGAAAAGAAAGAGAAAGAAGAGAGAAGAAGGAAAAGAGAAGAAGAAGAGTTGGCTGAAGAGATGGCTCAAAAACAAAGGCATGAAGATAGAAAGGCAGCCATACTTCTCAGACAACAGACAATCCAGCTGTATGCCAAACAGCTGGATGAAATGAAGGTAAAAGTCCATACAGGGTCTCAAGTTGAGGAAGATGAACAACTTGCTAGACAGCTGCAGGAACAGTTTGCAAAAGAAGAAGAAAAAGAAGCTAAAAAGAAAAGGAAGGAAGATTCTAAGTTTAGAATCACTGATTCTAAATTAGCAAAAGAATTAAGGGAGGAGTGGACTGAAACTCTGATCTCTCAAGGTGAGGATGCAGACTACCTTGAAAAACTGTCAAACAAAGAGATCTATAGAACCTTCATGGGTCAGCAGGGGGAATTGGCAAGGAAAAAGAAAGATGAAGAGAAAGAAAAAGCTCAACAGAAGTCAAAGAAAGCCATTGCCCTTAATCTAAGGACCCATGAAGAAAGGAAGAAGATGACTGACTTCCTTAAGGCAAGGGGAGAAAGTGGAAAAAGGTTAGGTCCCATGTCCTTCATGAACCTACAAGCCCTGTATACAACAGTGAAAAAGGAAGAGGAAGAAAGACTGGAGACCAGTCAAGAAACAAAGAACCTCTGCACCAGAAACTACTTCCTCTCTCCAAACACCATCCTCAAACATCCCCAAGCCTTCCACTCCTCCACCCAAAAAGTCCAAGTCATCCCACCCAGCTCCCACTCATCAACAGCCTCCCTTGAAGATACCCAAACCCACTCCTAAACCAGAAGACTCAAGAATGGTTCTACAATTCACAAGATCAAGTGTTTGAGATCTTCAGGGAGAACTGAGAGAAGAAGATCCACTTACAGGTCTGTTGATGAGGTTCTGCAATTACCTGATTCCGATCTTCAAAGAATTTTAGAGCTGGGTGAAGCTCATAAGCCTACAAATGAGAGTGGGAAACATCTTATGCTAGCTATCAAACACTACTTCAATCCTAGCAAAGATGTGGTCATGAATATCAAACCTCTCAAGTCTCACTCTCCATTTGTATCTTGGTCCTATAATGCTGATTTGGATGAATTCACTTTGATTGATGTAAAGAAGCAGCAGATGAGATGTTCAAGCAAAGTTATCTACAAAATGCCACACAAAGACATCAAGACCCTGTCTGAACTTCCATTGAATAATCCCAGCAAGGATCAAAGAGGCTATGAGGTGGAAAGAATAGTCAGCCATATGCAAAAGCTTCAGCAACAAAGGGACTAGAAGAATTTTGGTAGCATCAGTCTAGGGGGAGTTTGTAGAACCAAAGACTGATTGTTACAAAATTATTCTAAGTACAAATACTGCTGATAGGCTTATCAGCAGCATTCAGCACAAGTTGCTGCTGATAGGCTTATCAGCAGCATTCAGCACAAGTTGCTGCTGATAGGCTTATCAGCAGCATTCAGCACAAGTTGCTGCTGATAGGCTTATCAGCAGCGGTCATCCATGTTTGCTGCTGACAGGCTTACCAGCAGCAACCTTCACTCTTTGAAGATGATAGCTCTATTCACTGAAAACCAAACGTTGCAGCTGACTATCCAGGCCAAGCGTCTCTGACACCTTTCTGCAAAAGCAACTGACAGACTCAAAGCAGAAGGAACCGCTATGGTCAACCAATGACGGACAACAATACACTTCTCCAAGCATGCAAACAATCATGAATAAAGAAAACGTTTCAGTAAAGTTAACTAGATTAGACTTTACGTGTAATGTAAATTAATAAACAAGATCAACGGCTTGTGTTCGATCTGATCCTTAGAATCAAGGGTTTGTCTTGATTCTAAGTTACTATAAATACTGAGTTGCCACTTCATTGTAAGTGTGCTTGTAGTGCTTGTCATACTTATTCATTGAGTTTCTCACTTGTAATCTTTGCATTCACAAAAGCTTAATACAACAGTGTTTATCAGTATTCTTTGTGTTTACTTGATTATAAATTGTGTAGTTGATTTTGTTTCCGCCAACCTCAACTAAGAACAGAACCATCTTGTATTCTCACGATCCTACAACGACGGCAAAGGAAAATCCGCAAGGAAGAGGAGAAGGCAGCTAGGGTGGCCGGACTAGGTTGGACGACGACGGAACTACACCAACGACTTACGAACTTCGCTAAGGTAACCTTCATCCTTTCTTTTACGTGTTTGTTTGTGCGTTCGGTGTGGAAACCCGATTAGGGTTTGGGTTGCTTGGTCGTCGACGACGGCAAGGGTGGTGATGATGGTGGTGGCCGGTTGTAGTGGTAGCGGCGTGTGACGATTACGGTAAACGAAGGTGCCGGCTGAGGGATGTAGTCTTGAGTGAAGAAGGATACGGCACGAGGAGGGTTCACTGGTGTGTGGTCGGCTGCCGTAGAGAGAGAGAGAGAGGTGGTGGTGGCGAAGACGATGTGATGAGGCTGCAGTGGTGGTTTACCGCTGCAGACGATGGCTGACTAGGAAGATGACGATGATAAGGACGGGAACCACGGGGGTGACGGTCATGGCGGCATGCGACGGAGCCTGGGAAACAAATTCTGCCGGAGCTCGCCATGGTGGTGCATGGAGGTGGAGGATGACGGTTAAAGCTCGGGTAGCTGTTTTGGATGACAAAGCGGGGTGGTGGAGCCCGGTGTTCGCTAATGGTGAACGGAGGGACAAGACGGTGACCGAGTAGACGATGCGTACATGCGTGCATGGGAGCCCGGCCCGGTCGTTCGAGTCACGTGAATTGGGGTTGCACGGTGATGTACGAGTGACTGGGGTTTGCATGGTAGTGTTACGTGCATGCATAAACGTTTAAGTTCGGGCGTGCGATTCCTATTCGGGTCAAGGACTATATTATACGTAAACCCGTGAGACGAGGGTCTCGTGGGGAAGGGACGCTGAGATGACGAGATGAGTGTCGGGGTTTAATTATTGTTATACCTTATTCGACATATGTTTTGAACGTAATCTGATCCTTGGATCGTACATTTGATAGGTTCGGGATTTGAGCAAGTATCAGAGTGCAGAGCTAGGATTCGGACTCGGTGTAACCTGTGAGTTTCTAATCCCCCTCTTTTAAATGTTTTTAACGTTTTGGGGCTATCGTACATACTTTTGAGACATGTTTTACTACATTAAATGTATATCGAGCTATGAGGTCTAAACCGATGAGTTTACGAATTTAACTATTTAAATACAGGGCTAAGGGACTATGTGTTGTCCTTGAGAGGTGTAGGTTAAAGGTGGGTATATGGTCGTGGGTCGTATGGTGACCTAATAGAGGTGAGTCGGGATTGTATTTACAGGTCGTACGGGTACAACTAGGAGGTGTCACAGGGGGTGCATGTATGTGGTATGCGCTTACGTAACGAGATATAGTATTTGTATGAGTGTTGATATAGTAGCAGTGTATTGTGTTATGTGTTAGTCGGGGTGAGTCGGGGTATGAGCTAAACGCTTATGAATATGTGTAGGATACCTTGTCCTAGTGCTATGTGTGAAGTGCAGGTGCAGTTAATGAGTCATGAACATAGGGTATAATGTTATGTGGTTATATATGTGTTGTGTGCATTGTGTCGTTGTCCTTGTGACATGGCGGGTATAGTGTTTTCGTTATTGTCATTATGACATGGCAAACGGGATTGTGGAGTACGAATTCCTTCGGGAGGTCACCAAAGGTGATGATGTCCAACAGGACAGTGATGAGTGTGTCGAACGCCCTGATGAGGGTAACCCTGACGAGGGTGCGGTGATGAGGTATGTATTTGTGTGCTTGTATATGTGTTAAATTGCATGCAAGTGACGAGTTATATTAATTGTGTATGAGATGATATTAATGTGATAAATAAATGGAATCAATATGGTGTGTCAAGTTAGATTGACCGTTGTGTCTGGCTTAGTACGTTGTGTACAACCGTTGAGTCAGTTGATTTATGAGAGTCCTGGTTAGGACTGGTAAGTCGGTGTCTAGAGGTTGGATGAGTTAACCAGTGTATGGTAAATTGTGAGTTATCAGATTAGTAAGTTTGTTCTATGTCAGAGAGACTTACTTAGTTAAAATGGTGGGTAGAGTCTGGGGTGGTGAATCCTTTGGGATATTATAAATTAACGGGGGTTATTTATATGATGAAAATCTATACAACTATTTTCTTTTGACCCGAGGGTCTTGAGTAGAGATAAAAAATAAATGTGACGAGTTGGCTTTTGTTTAAATTAAACCATTAGAACTCACTCAGCGTAGCTGACTTTGTGTGTACGTTAGATTGTGTTGCAGGTGAGCTTGGGGTCGGCGTATCTTGGGTTGGGAGCGGTGTTACTCGGGTCGGTGTTCAGGCATTCGTGAGGTAATTAATAACATTAATGACCTTAAAGAGCAATAATTAATTTAGAAAGACTTCCACTGTACGTTTGTTAGATAAAACAAGTACTTTTATAGAGAATAACCAGTTATGAGAAGCAACTGTAGGGTGCCCGGTTTGGGGCCTTACAAGTTGGTATCAGAGCCAGGTTTAAGAGAAAACGGGTGTTTTTAAACAAATAAAATGCCTTAACTTAAACTGAAAATGGGACGAGGGTGAAACGAATGCCACCACGAGTAACCGCGAGCTAAGAGGTACGTCTTTCGAATTGACTAGTAATTATTATTTACCACTTGTGTAGTGTTACACTAGGTGAAGTAATCGGTGTTAGTAAGTGATTTATGGTTCCGTGTGGGATCATGATGTGTGCTATGTGCTATAGTAGTATGTAGAACTACGTAAAGTTGCGTGGTGTGATTAAATGAGACTATGATGTGAGTTGAGTAATACGGAGTAGCATTAATTGTAATTATGAGAGATAGTTTGGTGTGTCGATATGATTTAGTAATTTTATGTGTAACCTTGGATGGTGTGAATTTGTGATAAAGATGATGACTTGCTAGATTATCGTGTGGTGCTATGTGAGTTGTGTGGGATGCATGTACATCCGGGGTGTGTGAAAGATAGAAAGTTAGTGTGAATATGATGGGGAAGGTTTAGAATCCGAGCAGTAATGTGGACCACCAAATTACATTTGATCACCGTTATTTGGCAGTCTATGATTACTCTCATATTCTAAATTTGACGCCCATAGTAATCACTCCAACGTTCTATCTTGTGCAGGTACTGATGGCCATGACGATTCAGACTAGATGGATTAGGCGGGGAGCTCTCATCAGGAGGTTGACAGAACGACGGGCTAGACGTGCGGCTGCTGTTCGTACGGTTATCTTTGGGAGAAGATGGATCTTAGCACCTGTTCCATTGATGGTGGTTCCACCGGCGACTGAGGATGAGTAGGAGCTACCAGCACAGGAGGTGATTCTGGCGCCTAATGCCCCAAGTATTACCAAGGAAACTATGAAAGGTGGACTCAGTAGCTCCTTTTGTAGGAGAGGTGGTTAGAGAAGAAGAAATGCATTTGCAGTCAGAAGTTAGCCTTCGAGACAACACCAAATCAGGAAACGGATGGATGGAGGAATCGGACAACGAGGAACAAGTGGGTGATAACTTTGACTTATTCAGTGATTAGAGAAGTGGTGGTTACCACGAGAGGACTAGAGCATTTTGAGTAGTGGCCGTCAGGCACTTTGTGACAAAATATTTGTTCTTGGTTTTTCAGTTGCTTGATTTTAACCTTGACAGTGATTCTCACCATGGGATGGTTTAAAACATAGTTAATGATAGTTTCATGTGGGATAGCTTGCGATTGGTGGTGCAGTGTTAACTATATGTGATTATGTGATTACCTTTCGAACAACGTGAGTTCATGCTAAATGTAATCTTTGATATGATGCTAGAGCTTGGTTGATTAGACTGTGTGAGTAGACCTGTGTAGACCTGAGTTTTGATTAATTGTGTGTGTCTACGGTCTTAAGATAGTGTCACCTAGGTGTTATGTTTAGGTGATGTTTAAAGTGTAAGGGGGTGTGTTTAGCCTTACTTTGATATTAAATGTCTTTATATATTAAGGCATAGATCTTTGCGAAGTAAACGTTTTGGTGCTCAAGGGCATGAAAATGCCTTGTGAAATAAACTAGTATGTCGTTAGCTGAGTTGCTTATGAGTATGCATGAATTGTGTCTGGTGTTAGTCAGGCGGGAGATCAAGCGTAAGCTTGATATTGTGTCTGGCATTAATCAGGCGGGAGATCAAGCGTTAGCTTGATATTGTGTTGACATTTGTAAACGGGTTATTGTGCCTGACGGCAGTCAGGCGGGAGATCGTGTTTGCTTGGGCCCTCGGGCCAGACAACATGATATACTTGTGTGTCTATAAATGACGAGGTCATATTGTATGAGCATAGATTTACTCAGATCTAGCTAGTTGTGTATGTGCACTTTGTGCGAGTTAGAAGGTTGAGTTACCGGTACATGTGTAGAACCTTGTGTGTTCTGTAGTTACCGGTGCAAACAAGATGTATAAAGATCTAAAGACACATTACTGGTGGCCTAATATGAAGAGATCGATAGCCCAATACATAGATAAATGCTTGACTTGTCTTCAAGTTAAGATTGAGCATCAGAAACCAGCAGGGCAGTTACAACAAATAGAATTACCTATTTAGAAGTGGGATCGTATTACAATGGATTTTCGTTACCAAACTACCCAGAACTCAGAAAGGACACAATGCAATATGGGTCGTGGTCGATAGATTGACCAAGTCAGCCCATTTCATACCTATCAATGAAACATACTCTATGGATAAGTTAGCCAAAATCTATATTAATGAGATTGTGAGTCACCATGGCATACCATTGTTTATTATTTCTGATAGGGACAGTGGGTTCACATCTAGATTCTGGACAAGTTTTCAGAGAGAATTGGGAACTCAACTTACCATGAGTACTGCATATCATCCACAGACCGACGAACAGAGTGAACGTATAATTCAGACTCTGGAAGATATGTTAAGAGCCTGTGTTATAAATTTCGGAGGTAATTGGGATAATCACCTACCGTTAATCGAATTCTCCTACAACAACAGTTACCATTCAAGTATTAAAGCTGCACCATTTGAAGCACTGTATGGAAGGAAGTGCAGAACTCCGGTCTGTTAGACTGAAATAGGAGACAATCAATTATCTGGACACGAAGTTATACAGGAAACAACAGATAAGATAATCCAGATTAAACAACGGTTGAAAGCACCTTAGGATTGACAAAAGAGTTATGCTGACAGACGACGACGACCGTTAGAATTCCAAGTTAGAGATTATGTTATGCTAAAGGTCTCACCTTGGAAAGGTGTGGTAAGGTTTAGAAAACGAGGAAAGTTAGGACCAAGATATATCGGACCTTACAAGATCATTGAAAGAATTGGAGCAGTAGCATACAAGTTAGAATTACCCAAAGCATTACAAGGTATTCCTAATACGTTTCACATATCCTGTTTACGTAAGTGTTTAGCTGATCCAGCTCATGCTATTGCATTAGATGATGTACACATAGACGACAAACTTCACTTCACTGAACAACCAATCAAAATTTTAGACACCCAGGAACAGAAATTGAGAAAGAAAGTTATACCAATGGTATTGGTTCATTGGCAAGGTTGGATCGGAGCCGATAAGACGTGGGAATTAGAGGAACAGATGAGAACCAAATATCCTCATCTATTCACATCTTAATTTCGAGGACGAAATTTCTTAAAGGAGGGAAGATTAGTAACACCTCGAAAATTCCCTAGAAATTAAAGGGTTAAACTTGCCAAGTTTCAAAGTTGAAGGATGGATATGTGAATAAACAAAGAACAAGGACGAAAAATGTAAAATCTAAAAATCGAAAGGATAGCGGACCGCTCCTTAGCATAACGGTCTGCTATGTGGTGAACAAGCAATGAACCAGGTAGCAACGCGGGTCCTATGACTCACCGGACGCGTGGCTCGATAGCGGACCGACATCCAGACCATAAGGGTCCGTTATGTAGGCCTGAAGGCAAAGAGGCGACTAAGATCCATAGTGGACCAACATCCCTAAAGATAACGGTCTTTCATTTTAACAGTATGCATGCCAGCCCAAAATATACTTTAACTTTAAAACTATCTTTCTAACAGTATGATTGCCAGCCCAAAACATTTAGGAAAAAGGGAAATTAAAACTCACTTATCAAGCTATCCTGGTAATACTAGAACTGGTCCTGTAACCGTCACTCTCTATCTACGAAGTCAATTCATGCGGGTTAAACTTACAGACCTAACCGACACTAGATGTTTTCTACTTTTAATCTGGCGAACTTATGGTCAAGTTCGCCACTTTGACACTAGTGAACTTGTCATGTTCGCCACCCTGAATACAACGAACTTATACAAGCGAACTTATTCAATCGAACTTTTATTCAGTGAACTTACGCCAAGCGAACTCATACTAAGCGAACTTACACCAAGTTCGCCCTATCAGACTTAGGTGAACTTGACCTAGCGAACTTATCAAGATCGCCTGCGCGAGCTGTCTTCTTCCCAAAAACCCTGAGTTACATGTTCATGGTGGCTATTAATATCAACGATCAAGCTTACAACTTTTTACGTTAGAAAGATTTCTTTTACATCCATGAAGCTAGATCTATGATTAGTTTTGCAAACCATAAGTGAAACTCGAACTTTTCGTGAAAATGAACCTGAAACCCGCAATAAACGAAAAACTTAGATTCAGAGGAAACCGTTACCTTCCTGAGCTCCAAATCGGGTCTGTAGCCTCCACTGATGAAAAAGAACAAACCTAGAGTTTCTCGGACCGATTTTTGACTTTCTCTCTCTAAACTCTCTTTAGCTTTCTCTTTCTAAAAGTTTGCATATGAATAGAATGAGGGACAAGGGGGGTCACCGCTAGGGTTTAGCCTTCCCCTTCCCCTTTTGTCTTTCGTTCGTTGACACAATACCCCCCTCTCGTTTACTCATTACTCTTCTTATTAACCCGAGCCTCGTTCATTATTCTTTATTATTTACTATATTTTCGGGATGTTACAAGTCTACCCTCCTTACGAAAGGTTTCGTCCTCGAAACCTATCACGAGTCAAACAGGTGAGGGTAGGACTCCTTCATTTCTATCTCGGTTTCCCAAGTAGATTCCGATCCTTGGAGAATTTCCAGTTGTGGCATTAAATGATGTTCGGGCAATCACGAGAGAAGTGTCCCGACTTCCCGTATTTGTAGCAGAGGTTCATCCTGAACCTGCACTCCCGTGGGTGCTTTCGTCTACACTTTCCACAAACACTAGATTCCTCAACCCTTGGCCTTTTGTCCCTGGGCTATAACACTCTAAATAATCTAAATAAATAAAATAAGGAGGTTTGTTGAAAGCATGAAAGTAGAGGGGCATTTGGGCAGTTTGGGAAAAACACTCCTACATAAGCTAGACCCCCTCCCTTGCATAAATCTCATCATTTCTTCCAGCCAGATTCACAAAACTTGAGTGTGTGTAAGGACAGTTCTTGGCCAGAAAGTAAAGGGAGAAAAGATCGGGGTTTGAGCCATATTTCACTCCATCATTTCAGAGGATCGTTAAGGGGGAAAAGTTACAAATATTACGCACGTTTGAGGTATGAAACTTGAAATAGAATTTTAATCCCAAAAGATGGAGTTTTACGTAACAAATGGGATAAAGGTTATAGATTTGAAAACATGGTTGATAAACTAACGATTTGAACGTATAAAGCTTGGAACTTGACATACAAAACAACTCGGATCTGAATTCATGCAAATACTAGAGTTTCGAGTATGAACCAAGTTCTCGCAAGCCTAGTTCTTGGTATCATGTTCTCAGATCTAGTACTCGGACCTAGTACTCGGATCTAGTTCTCAAACCAAGTTCTCGAGTTTAGTGTCTGCAAGAAATTACAATTTCTCGTCAAAGGATGAAGAACGACTTCTAGTATGTGAAACTAAGTCCGTTAAAATGTACACGTACATGTTAGAAGATCCTTAGAGATTACGGACCGTGCCGAGGCTCAATACACTAGCTGCGTATCGCAGGTGAGTTTCTAGAAGCCCTTTTTAATAAAAGTTTTATAACGTTTTGGGCTGAGAAGCATACTTAATTTATTATGAAATGTTTTCAAGAAATGGCTATGACATTGATACAAAAGTTGACTTATTTATTAAATAATTTCCCTATATGCTTATGTGCATGTGTAACAGTTGCCTTTGTGGCAAATGGATGACCAGACGACTTTTCATGCAGACAGTATGCTTATGGGAGCTACGAGTCAACAATATTTACGGCTACTTCGGTAGACGGTAGGTGATTTTTGGTGAACGAATGCATAATAGTCAAATGGGAAACGACTACTTCAGTAGACGGCTATCTGGCTACTTCGTATAGACGTTATGTTTACGGCAACACCGGCGTGGAGTATGATTGCCTCCACTTGGTGTAGACGGTAGGTGCTACTTCGGCAGAAGATGTGATGTACGACCACTATGCAGACGGTATGTTTATGCGAGCTACGACTCGCCAATGTTTACGACTACTTTTGTAGACGACTATCCAGCTACTTCGTGTAGACGCTGTCACACCCCAACCGACGGCGGAATACGTCGGGGCGGGACTTGTAGACTGTTCATGAGCACAAGGTTTACTATATTGAAATATTTTAAATCATAAATTTCATTTCAAATAACCAAATACAATCAAGTTCAAACAGATGCGAAAAAGAAATGCATAATATTCTTTATTTAATTTTTAACTAAGTCCAAGTCCTATGTGTAGCATATCTTGATCAACTCACACGTTAGCACCTGAAACATGAATAAAATAATGTCAACTAAAAAGTTGGTGAGCATACACATGTTTGTACATAAATAGTATATAGATGTGAAAGATTAAATCCTTACATATCATGAATAAATAAGACATTTATGGGGAGTAACTAATGTGTAACCAAAGTACAATCAAACCTTTGTAACTAGCATGCAAATTGTGTTGTCGGTAACAATCACCCCAATCTGGGTGGGTTTGTCGGACTCAATAGATCTATCATTGTTAACCGTCGGCTTATTAGTTAATTATTGCACATGAAATTGCACACAAATAGTTAACACGTATAGCACTCAAACATAAAGCTCAAATTTATGCACACATGAATGTAAATAGGATTTGTGTTTTGTGTAGTTTGTGTAAGGGTAAATAGTTGTGTGTATAGAGTTCATGTTTCACCCCAAAAGTGTAAAAGAGTAAAAGGGGCTATGTAATACTCACTTGATTCAAAGGTGTAGCTAGCACACGAGACTAGATAGCAAAATGGTCTTTGTAATTCACCACGTTAACCTAGAGTGTAATATACATTAAATTAATAATGTGTACGATAGTCTAGGTCTAAGTCTAGGATTAAATTGGATGCGTGTACGAAGGGTTGTATGGAAGCGTAGGAAGTTATGATTTGTACTTGAAAAAGTGTTGTATAAAATGAAAGATTTTAAATGAATAGTTTAATATTATTTTAATTAGGGTTTGGGTTTGAATAACTAAATAACTTAAATAATTATTATTTATTTATTTAGTTTAGTAAAATAGTGTTCAAATTATATTTAGAATTTAAATAAATAATTTTTACTTTACTTATTTATTTATAAAGAGGTATAGGTATTTGTTCACAATAATAACCTTAAATATAATTCGAACTCTAAATGCGTTTGTAAAAGAAATTTTCATAAATGATAAATAAATTTATTTATTTCTCATTTGAAATGGGTATTTTAAAATAAATAAATTTAATTAAAAATTTATATGTGTCATTTAAACATATAAAACTATTTATATATTCAGATGTAATTTTATTAGTTTTATATACATAATTTAAGGTTTATAAAATCTTGTATAGAGTGTTTATAAAACTTGTCACAAAATTTTATAAACAATTTACTCAAAATAACTAATATAGTTTAAATTGAGTGTTTTAATTTATAAAATTAGAGGTTTTATGCAAAAATTGTAAAACTGGATTTATTCTGTTTTATTAAACGTTGGTTTTATAAAAATAATTTTTTTAAAATTTTTTTGAAGCTTTAAAACGGGTTAAAAAAAATAGAACAGGCCAAGGTACTCGAACCCGGGTTTGCGTTGGGGTGTCCGGACGCACGAACCACTGGGCTAAGGCCGGAATACTGGTAATGCATGGTTTTAAATTACTTTATCGTGAAAACGGAGTGGTGCTGGATCTGCTTTTAGTGTACGCGCAAAAAGGCCTGCCGGATGTGGGGGTTGTGGGTTTCGAACCCACGCCACCTGGTTCGGCGGCGCAGTGACTTGCCGGCCAGACCAGGTGGTTTCACTGATTTAATACGTAACCTAATTAATTTAAAACACGAAGATATGTTTGATCAAATCCCCAAATCAGAAATAACGATCATAAGAACAAGAACCCTAAATCGAATTCGTGTTTGATGGGTTATGTTGTTACGATTGGATATGGGGCTTTTGATAAGGACTCGAAGACGAGTCGAATGATATCAAAACTTACTTGATTGGTATCGGCACGAATGCAGACGGCTACGAGTTTGTCTCGGCTGCTCCCGGTGTCAAATCGAAGTCCAGAGAGGAAAAGAGGTGCGTTTCGGGTTTCAGAGAGTTTGTTTGGGAATATGAGAACGTGTGAGAGCCGTTTAATTTGTTTAATTTCATTCCAATTATGCGATTTGGTTACGATTAATGGAGGATAGCTGTCTGGATTAATTTCCGCGATTACGGTTTGGTTTTGGATGAATCGAGTCATGCTCGAGGTCTGAATTCATTCGCGATCAATCATTGCGTGATTTTCGGGGTCCATTACGCGTCAATTACACAAATTTAAACATGGATTAATACAGTTTTGACTATCCAAAGTCAATTTGGTTTGAATTTGAATCGCCCGCTCAAATAATCGGTTTTGTTTGTTGTTTGGGCCGGGATTGGATCGATTGCTGCTTGTGAAATCACGAGGAGTCCAAACCAACAAGTATTCGGTCGAAGGCAGCCTTGGACTATCACTAATTTGGGCTGCTTTGACTTTTGGAAGTCAACCAGAAGCAAAGGAAGGTCAAAATTGGTGTTAAGAGTCAAAATTGAGAGTGTGGGGGTTCAATTGGGGGTTCAAATGGTTAGGGGTTCAATACTTGTTAATTTAATGTATATATGCATATGTACTTGTAATATGTGTAAATATATGCATATGTATGTCTAAATATATATGTACATGTATTTGTATAGGGATTTTGAGATAAAGATGAGACGGAATTTGAGGATTTTCATGAGTTAGCATTCAAATTGTTTGTACGAATAGCATAAAATATTGCACTAGAACGGGTTTTGAACGTGTTACATTGAATTGCAATAAAAATCAGAAATGTTACAGTATCCCATTGTTGAGGGAATTTCGTCCTGAAATTTAGCTAGTTGAGGCGACGGAATCAGTAAAGAGGTGCGAGTACTTGAGCTTCATTTGGTCCTCGCGTTCCCAAGTGAACTCAGGTCCACGTCTAGATTCCCAACGAACTTTAACAATAGGGATACGGCTTCGCTTGAGTTGCTTGATCTCATGATCCATGACCTCTACTGGTCTCTCAACGAAGTGCATCGTTTCGTCAATGCGTACATCGTCAAGAGGTATATGGAGATTCTCATCAGCAAGACATTTCTTTAGATTGGACACATGAAATGTAGGATGCACATTGCCAAGTGATGGAGGTAACTCGAGTTTGTAAGCCACTTTCCGAATCCTTTCAAGGATCTTGAATGGACCCACATAGCGAGGTGCTAACTTGCCTTTCCTTCCAAAACGGATTACACCCTTCCATGGAGATACCTTTAGAAGAACAAGGTCACCGACTTGGAATTCCAAAGGTTTTCGACGTTTGTCGGCATAACTCTTTTCCCGACTCCTCGCTACTCGAATGTTGTCACGTATTTGAATGATCTTATCGGATGTTTCTTGGATTAACTCGGGACCGGTGATTTGTGCTTCACCAATCTCGTTCCAACAGATAGGTGAACGGCACTTACGACCATAGAGAGCTTCAAATGGAGCCATGTTGATACTTGTGTGGTAGCTATTGTTGTAAGAGAACTCAATTAGGGATAGATGTGAATCCCAATTACCACCAAAATCAATTACACATGCTCTAAGCATGTCCTCAAGAGTTTGGATTGTACGCTCGGTCTGACCATCAGTTTGGGGATGGTAAGCCGTGCTCAAATTCAATCGTGTGCCAAGAGAAGTTTAGAGGGATTGCCAGAAACGGGAGGTGAAACGAGCATCTCTGTCGGAAATTATGTTTAGTGGAACACCGTGACGACTCTCAATTTCGTCAATGTAAATTCGGGCCAGTTTCTCAACCCGATAGTCTTCACGGATAGGCAAGAAATGAGCAGATTTGGTGAGGCGGTCAATGATCACCCAAATGCTATCATAACCACTTGTGGTGCGAGGGAGTTTGGTAATGAAGTCCATAGCTAAATTCTCCCATTTCCACACGGGAATTTCCGGTTGTTCAAGCAAATCGGAAGGACGTTGGTGCTCGGCCTTGACTTTGGAGCAAGTTAGACATTTGGCAACATAAAGGGCAATGTCTTTCTTCATAACGGGCCACCAATATTGTTGGCGAAGATCTTGGTACATTTTATCCGCACCAGGATGAATAGAATAACGAGTCTTGTGAGCCTCATTCATGAGAAATGCACGGAGATCATCGTGATCGAGGATCCAAATACGGTTCAAGTAATAAAGTAGGCCATTGGGTTTAGATTCAAGCTGAAGTTCAACACCACACGACATTTCCTCGTACATGTTACCCTCGGTGACCGAGACGTGTTGAGCTTCTAGGATACGATTTTGAATGTCGGTTTGAATTCGGGCACAATGAAGCATTACATGGTCCTTACGACTCAAAGCATCGGCTACAACATTCGCTTTGCCAGGGTGGTAACGAATCTCGCAGTCATAATCGTTAAGGAGTTCAACCCAACGTCGTTGTCTCATATTGAGTTCTTTTTGGTTTAAGATATGTTGGAGGCTTTTGTGGTCGGTAAACACCACACATTTTGTGCCATAAAGGTAATGTCTCCAAATATTCAATGCGAATACGACCGCACCCAACTCGAGATCGTGCGTCGTATAATTCTTCTCGTGAATCTTAAGTTGCCTTGATGCATAAGTGATCACCTTGCCTCGTTGCATGAGAACACAACCGAGACCTTGGTTGGAGGCATCACAGTAGACAACTAGATCATCATTCCCCTCAGGGAGGGTCAATATAGGAGCATTGCACAACTTTTGTTTGAGAGTTTGGAAAGCTTCTTCTTGCTTAGGTCCCCATTCATAAGGTTTACCCTTGTGGGTCAAAGCGGTGAGAGGGACAGCAATCTTGGAGAAATTCGAAATGAAACGACGATAATATCCCGCAAGACCAAGAAACGAACGAACTTCGGTGGGGGTCTTAGGGGCATTTCAATTCTTAACAGCTTCCATCTTAGCAGGATCAACATGAATACCCTTTTCATTGACGATATGACCTAGGAATTGAACCTCCTTTAGCCAAAATTCACATTTGGAGAACTTGGCATATAGTTGCTCTTTCCTCAAGAGATCCAAAACCAACCCAAGGTGTTGCTCATGATCGGCTTTAGTCTTGGAGTAGATTAAGATATCGTCAATGAAGACGATCACAAATTTGTCAAGATATGGTTTGCACACACGATTCATGAGGTCCATCAAAACCGCGGGTGCATTGGTTAGCCCAAAAGGCATTACCATAAACTCGTAGTGACCATACCTTGTTCGAAAGGCAGTCTTTGAAATATCTTCCTCTTGCACACGGAGTTGGTGATAACCAGATCGAAGGTCAATCTTCGAGAAACAAGTAGAGCCTTGAAGTTGATCAAAGAGATCATCAATTCTAGGCAAAGGATAACGGTTCTTGATGGTAAGCTTGTTGAGTTCGCGGTAGTTAATGCACATGTGGAATGATCCATCCTTCTTCTTGACGAATAAGACGGGTGCACCCCATGGTGAATGACTTGGACGGATGAAGCCCTTGTCGGAGAGCTCTTGGAGTTGGCTTGCAAGTTCTTGCATTTCGGAAGGTGTAAGACGGTATGGAGCTCTAGCCACGGGGTTAGCTCCGGGTACAAGGTCAATGCGAAATTCCACTTGTCGAACAGGTGGAAGTCCAGATAGATCTTCGGGGAATACTTCGGGAAAATCCCGGATGATGGGGATGTCTTGAATACTCTTCTCTTTGACATCCTTTTGAACAACATGGGCTAAGAAAGCCACGTACTTCTTTCGTAAGTACTTTTAAGCAGTAGTGCATGACATTAGCTTGACTCCTTTGCAAGGCTTTTCACCAAAGACTCTTAACGTTTCTCCAGTCGGTAAAGGTATTTGGATGCACTTCTCAAAACAGATGACTTCGGCATGGTGATTCGACAGCCAATCCATGCCTATGATGATGTCAAAACTTCCCAGTGGCATTGGTACGGGGTTGATTGGAAATGTATGATCATTGAGTTCTAGTGTGCAGTCATGGATAATGGAGTCAATTGTAAGAGAGTCACCATTTGCTACTTCTACGGTGAAGGTTTTCTCTACTTTGGATCGTGTTTTAGCAAGTAAGGGTTCAAATTTAAGTGACACAAAACTCTTATCTGCACCGGTATCAAATAAAATGGAGGCATATTGACTATTAACAAAGAACGTACCGTTGACCACATCATTGTTGGCCTGAGCTTCATTGGCGTTTATGTTGAACGCACGCCCATGAGCTCCACCTTGTTTAGCATTGATGACCCTCGGGCACTGGTCATGGAAATGATTCGGGTTGCCACATTCATAACAAGCACGCCCATTTGCAATAGCGGGAACACCTTGATTAGCCACTTGCTGGTTGGTTCGGGTTGGTGGGTTGACTTGACCTGCAAGTGCCTTGGCTCTACAAACAATGACCGTATGGCCATATTTTCCACAATGGGTGCAAAGGCGGCAGGGAATGTTTTGGAGGTGGTGATAATTGCACGTGGCACAGAGTGGGTAGACCCCAACATATGGCTTCTTGACTGGTGCTTGAGCCATGGGGGCAACTTGGTTAACCGGGATAGCAGGAGTGACCATAGCATAATTCTTAGCCTTTCTCTTCTTATTATTGTGGTAGGGTTCAGTTTTAGCTTCTTTGATGTGTGAAGGAGGGCTGCGGTGTCGGGAACTTTCTTGGTGCCTTTTCTAGTCAGAGTCCCTGCTTTCACATGGTTGTCGGTCAAAGTAGCAGATAGTCGGATAGCATCTTCGAGTATTACGGGATTTCTCCCTAAGACAGTATCCTGAATCTGCCTAGGCAATCCACCAATGTACTTCTCAATGCATCGGGATAAAGGTGTGACCATATGGGGCACAAGAAGACTCAGCTCGTGGAACCGGGTTATATAAGCCAAACTTTCACCACTGTCTTGGGTAAGATCCCAAAACTCAGCTTCCAGCTTTTTCACCTCATTCCGAGGACAGAACTCTTCGGTCATTAGTCTCTTAACCTCATCCCATGGTAAGGCCATTGCTGTTTCCATACCTCTAGTTCTCTTTTCCCCATTCCACCACGTGAGTGCCCGTTTTTGAAGGACACTTGTGGCATGACAAACACGAAGGTTATCGGGGCAGTCACTATTGAGGAAGGTGCCCTCAATACTTTTAAACCATTGAAGGAGTCCCGTGGCTCCCTCGGTACCATAGAACTTAAGAGGATTACATGAGTTGAAGTGCTTGAAGGTGCATTGTGGTGGGTAGGCACCACCACCACCATTAGTTCCATGGTCACCATTGGTGGCTCCATTAACTTGGGTGAGTTGAGTTGCAAGTTGTGCAAGGATAGCAGCAATATTGGTGTTGTTGTTGGTCACGGCAGCACGACGGGGAGGCATTCTACAGATTTTCACAAGACAAGAAAAGATGTACGAACTTATGAAATTTGATTGGGTTTAAAGAGGATAAGATAATAAATAAGATAGTTAATCATAGTTTGGATTGTACTCAAATAGTGACATAATCACTTGAATACCATGACACATTAAGGTTAATTAAACTTATATAACTTTCAAGGAGACGTGCTTTAGCCTATAAGTAAACACTCATCCCTGGAATTCCCAGGAAAGCATACGGGTCCCTCGGTTGATTGGGATTTATACGAAATGCTTTCCTAGACAGAAAACCCAGAATACAGGTGTCACCCTTCTAGATTGCACGTGTCCTCTAATAATTAACAAAGTTTAAAACCTTAACGAAGAAATAAAGAAATTTTATAGATTTAGATCCATGAAGTTTCCACAAGCTATGATGGTGATGACAGAGAAGCAGGTAAGAAGGTTATGAGGCTTAGGGTATGGTTAGGGATATTGTTTATTTAATTTATTATTTAAGTATAGTTTAATAAGTCATGAATTTCAACAAGTAAGGCATCAAATAAAATAATAATTAACATAGTAAGCATGTAACACATAACATGTAGCATATATCACATAATCATGAAGCATGGCATAAGTGGGTGTCCTAAAGTTATAGTCTAGGTCAAGGGTGTCTAATAACCTAGTTCCCTATAACCAAGGCTCTGATATCAATCTGTCACACCCCAACCGACGACGGAATACGTCAGGGCGGGACTTGTAGACTGTTCATGAGCACAAGGTTTACTATATTGAAATATTTTAAATCATAAATTTCATTTCAAATAATCAAATACAATCAAGTTCAAACAGATGCGAAAAAGAAATGCATAATATTATTTATTTAATTTTTAACTAAGTCCAAGTCCTATGTGTAGCATATCTTGATCAACTCACACGTTAGCACCTGAAACATGAATAAAATAATGTCAACTAAAAAGTTGATGAGCATACACATGTTTGTACATAAATAGTATATAGATGTGAAAGATCAAATCCTTACATATCATGAATAAATAAGGCATTTATGGGGAGTAAAATGTGTAACCAAAGTACAATCAAACCTTTGTAACTAGCATGCAAATTGTGTTGTCGATAACAATCACCCCAATATGGGTGGGTTTGTCGGACTCAATAGATCTATCATTGTTAACCGTCGGCTTATTAGTTAATGATTGCACATGAAATTGCACACAAATAGTTAACACGTATAGCACTCAAACATAAAGCTCAAATTTATGCACACATGAATGTAAATAGGATTTGTGTTTTGTGTAGTTTGTGTAAGTGTAAATAGTTGTGTGTATAGAGTTCATGTTTCACCCCAAAAGTGTAAAAGAGTAAAAGGGGCTATGTAATACTCACTTGATTCAAAGGTGTAGCTAGCACACGAGACTAGATAGCAAAATGGTCTTTGTAATTCACCACGTTAACCTAGAGTGTAATATACATTAAATTAATAATGTGTACGATAGTCTAGGTCTAAGTCTAAGATTAAATTGGATGCGTGTACGAAGGGTTGTATGAAAGCGTAGGAAGTTATGATTTGTACTTGAAAAAGTGTTGTATAAAATGAAAGATTTTAAATGAATAGTTTAATATTATTTTAATTAGGGTTTGGGTTTGAATAACTAAATAACTTAAATAATTATTATTTATTTATTTAGTTTAGTAAAATAGTGTTCAAATTATATTTAAAATTTAAATAAATAATTTTTACTTTACTTATTTATTTATAAAGAGGTATAGATATTTGTTCACAATAATAACCTTAAATATAATTCGAACTCTAAGTGCGTTTGTAAAAGAAATTTTCATAAATGATAAATAAATTTATTTATTTATTTCTCGATTGAAATGGGTATTTTAAAATAAATAAATTTAATTAAAAATTTATATGTGTCATTTAAACATATAAAACTATTTATATATTCAGATGTAATTTTATTAGTTTTATATACATAATTTAAGGTTTATAAAATCTTGTATAGAGTGTTTATAAAACTTGTCACAAAATTTTATAAACAATTTACTCAAAATAATTAATATAGTTTAAATTGAGTGTTTTAGTTTATAAAATTAGAGGTTTTATGCAAAAATTATAAAACTGGATTTATTCTGTTTTATTAAACGTTGGTTTTATAAAAATATTTTTTTTAAATTTTTTTGAAGCTTTAAAACGGGTTAAAAAATAGAACATGCCTAATTAATTTAAAACACGAAGATATGTTTGATCAAATCCCCAAATCAGAAATAACGATCATAAGAACAAGAACCCTAAATCGAATTCGTGTTTGATGGGTTATGTTCTTACGATTGGATATGGGGCTTTTGATAAGGACTCGAAGACGAGTCAAATGATATCAAAAGTTACTTGATTGGTATCGGCACGAATGCAGACGGCTACGAGTTTGTCTCGGCTGCTCCCGTTGTCAAATCGAAGTCCAGAGAGGAAAAGAGGTGCGTTTCGGGTTTTAGAGAGTTTGTTTTGGAATATGAGAACGTGTGAGAGCCGTTTAATTTGTTTAATTTCATTCCGATTATGCGATTTGGTTACGATTAATGGAGGATAGATGTCTGGATTAATTTTAGCGATTACAGTTTGGTTTTGGATGAATCGAGTCATGCTCGAGGTCTGAATTCATTCGCGATCAATCATTGCGTGATTTCCGGGGTCCATTACGCGTCAATTACACAAATTTAAACATGGATTGATACGGTTTTGACTATCCAAAGTCAATTTGGTTTGAATTTGAATCGCCCGCTCAAATAATCGGTTTTGTTTGTTGTTTGGGCCGGGATTGGATCGATTGCTGCTTGTTAAATCACGAGGAGTCCAAACCAACAAGTATTCGGTCGAAGGCAGCCTTGGACTATCACGAATTTGGGCTGCTTTGACTTTTGGAAGTCAACCAGAAGCAAAGGAAAGTCAAAATTGGTGTTAAGAGTCAAAATTGAGAGTGTGGGGGTTCAATTGGGGGTTCAAATGGTTAGGGGTTCAATACTTGTTAATTTAATGTATATATGCGTATGTACTTGTAATATGTGTAAATATATGCATATGTATGTCTAAATATATATGTACATGTATTTGTATAGGGATTTTGAGATAAAGATGAGACGGAATTTGAGGATTTTCATGAGTTAGCGTTCAAATTGTTTGTACGAATAGCATAAAATATAGCACTAGAACGGGTTTTGAACGTGTTACATTGAATTGCAATAATAATCTGAAATGTTACAGACGCTATGTTTACGGCTGCACCGGGGAGCGGTAAGATTGCCTCTACTTGGTGCAGACGGTAGGTGCTACTTAGGTAGACGATGCGACGTACGGCCACTATGCACACGATATGTTTATGCGAGCTACGACTCGCGGCTATTTTGTGTAGACGGTAGGTGCTTATTCGATGCACGGCTACATATGTGGTAGGTAGGAATGTGGTTGTCTGTGTTACACTATTATGAGACGAGAAGCTTTTCTCTATGTGTGATAAGTTAATCTGCATGTTACATGTTTATGAGCTACGACTCATAATGATGAATGTATAAGAGGTACGACTCGATATGATGTATGTTTAGGAGCTACGCCTCCATATGTTAAATAGTTATATCTATATATAGGAATATATATATATATACATATGCTATATGAATGATGAAAATGCCTGATTGCTTAAAACTAGAACTCACCAGCGTTAGCTGACTTTTTAGTATGTACTACAGGTAAATGATAGAGAATGAAGGATTGCTTTGGATAAACTGGACCAGGACTGATGGATACCTGACCCACGACTGACATCTCGTTTATGTTTATTTAAAGACTATGTTATTTGATGTTCTATGACTTATGTACCATGACAATGTTTTCGCTGCCAAATGAATGACTTTAAGTTATTAAACTATGTTGTGAATGCGTAAATTCAACATGTGAGGTATCCCGGTAACGGGGCTTTACAATTTGGTATCAGAGCAATAGTTTGAGAGATTCAGACATCCCTAAATGTCTGAACTGAAAATGAGAACGGGACCAAACCAAGGATGTCAGTACGGGTAGCCAAAGACCAATAATGTGTGAATGTAGAATGTAAATGCCTTTAAACATAGGATAGATGCCTTAGTTATCATTGTTATGATTGAAGGAAAGAGTTGAGAACCCAAAAGTTAAATTAAATTATTAATAACATTACCGGTCACTGTCATTAACAATTTACCTTGCTCGTATTATACTGAACTATGACCTAAAGGAATAACATTGGTAAACCCCCAACTTTCAGAACTATAGCTATGGCTAGAGGAAATGTAGGACAACGAGAGGTCAAACTGGCCATCATGGTCAACCATCTGGTAACCGAAGGCAAGTCGAAGAAGAAAGTGTTCATGCAAATTATGATCATGAAATTGTGAGGACTCCTACCGTAGAGAACTATGAGGATCAACCTCAAGTAGAACCTGAAGTCAGGGAAGTGAAAGCTCGTGAAGTCGGGCAAATTTTGAAATCCCAGCTGAGGCACTAAAGCCTAAACCAAGGGAGGGAAATCACACGAATGCTAGAATTTCTGATATTGCTGAGGAGGAAGAAAGTTTTACTAACATATGTTCTTATAAGTCGTTCCGTGGCTGCGATCCACCAATTCTTAACAGGAAGGATGATGCTATTGCAACTCTGAAGTTGATAACCTGTATGGAAAGGACCATCAATCTAAGTGAGTGTCGTGACAACCACGCGGTAAAATTTGTTGCAAACTCTTTCAGGAACAAGGCCCTGCATTGGTGGGAAACTGTAAGGCAGGCAAAGGGTGATCGGGCGCTTAGCCAGATGAAATGGAAAAGCTTCAACACATTGGTGATCGGAAAGTTCTGTCCTCAGAACGAGCTTGATCGGGTAGAAAGGGAATTTCTTGGGTTGAAGGCCGGCAGCATGAGTCATCGCCAATACACCTCTCGATTCAACGAACTATCCCGATTGGTTCCGCATATGCTGACTTCTGAGGAGAGATGGATTAAGTACTATGCTCAGGGATTGCCACAGAAAGTGTCACACCCCCCAACGGCGGAATCACAGGAGCGAGACAAAATTGAGTAACGAGAACACGTGGCATAAAGAAATACTAAAATGTCATTATTAAAAACCAACATTCAATTATCCGTTACATAGTTCAAAATGAAATTGAAACATAAAAGATGGTTTTTATTTTAAATCATCATATCTAAGGCCAACATGTAATCCTATGTGACCATGAATCTTCAACTCTAACTCTTACTTATCATCTCCTAAAAACATGTAAAAAATAATAACGTCAACAAAAAGTTGGTGAGCAAACATAGGTTTTAAGACAATATGAGATACAAGAATTTAACAATATATTCATAACATGAAACTTTAAAACATAACCACATGAGTCCAGAACCAACCCCATTGACTTGATACCCTCTAATAGGTTGGCAAACCGCCAAACCGTGTTAAGTGTCTAATTTCGATCATCCATCGCCCAAACCAGGTGATGGATGGGTATGTCACACCTATGGATCCACTATCATACTACTGTTGGCTTATAAAAGGTTAATGGTTGTGTGTGTTTCGCAAGAGGGACTTTTGTGATATAGCGTTTCGAGCAACGTGTGTTATCGTTTAACCCATTCAAGTATGAAAATAATGTTTAAGTTGTGTTTGTGCAACAAGAGTTTTGTGTGTAACACGTGCGTGTGATATGTTTTCACCCCTAAAACATTGTAAAAGAGGGGCTATGACCTTGTTAAGCAAAGGACCACATTTATTCAACCATTATGTAAGTGACCTAACATAGTTAAGTATGATTAATACATGGTACCAAATAAATAGCATAATTGAAAGAACGAGCGGTTAGGCGATTAGGGTTTTGAAAGAAACGATGAGTTAAGGTATTATTAGAAGGAGAAGCCAACAAGATTAGAAGTGAAAAATGAGGATTGATATGTTTTAGAAATGGTTTTAAAAGTTATAAGGTTAAATAAATGACATAAGATAAAGTTTTGGGCAAAAAGATGAAAAACCATTTAGGGACAGAATTCAGTAACAAAAGAAAACACGTTTTTAAAAAAATTTCCAGAAACTTAATTTACTCTTTTTGAAACAATTTTTATCTAGAAACCTTTTTTATTTGGGCATTGGAAACATGCCAAAATCATGACACAAGATTATAGGTTCAGAATGGACCTTTGTGTCCTGTTTTGTCATTTAAGAAAGTTTTACAAGGAATTAGAATGTAAATCTTATATGGTTTGAACAATGAATCAGAGAAGTACATTAAAAAAAAAGTAAGACATTTGGAAGTAAAGTGAGTAAGTTATGGCCGGATTAAAAGTGTAAAAGCTTCTGTCCCAGAAGACAAATTTAACCAATAATCTTACAAAAATCATTTGGAGGTGTTAAACTTATCGAAAAATTACACGGTTTGATTATTTGGATAGAAGACTCATCAAACTTAGTTTTAGACTCAGACCACAAATGATTTGGATTACTTATGAATGAGATATAGTCACTTAAAGTTGGTCTTAAGATTTCTGACCAGAATTTGTTTGTACGCAAACGTTTCGTTCTTAGGGTTTTTGGACGTTTAAACATTAAAACAAATTATATTAAACCATTAGACATACGTAGAAGTTATATAACATATATTAAAGTGTGATTAAGTTAACAAGAATGTTCTAAAGCATCGGCATAGCCATTTTTGCAATAGAACATCCTGAGGATTCACAGAATGCATCGGCAGAGCCACTTTTACAAACGAGATCCTATGATTGATTGATTATGTTAGTTTGGTTAAGATGAAATAGAGATTAAGAGCAAGAGAGTTTGTTAAATAATTATTATAAAAGAAAAGAGAATGTTTAAAAAGAAAGAACAACTACATAAGTAAAGAAGGGTGTTAGAACTTGAAATGGAGATGGAGGTTTACCTTGTGTCTTGCGAAATCTTGGAGAGGGGAGAAAGTGGTTTTCTAAATTTAGAGGGAGAGAGGCTGATTATGACTCTAGAATTATAGGGAATGAGCAAGAATTAACCCACCCTAAGCAAGACTTGGTAAGCTTTCTATTTATACTAAAAGGTGAGGGGTGTAATTATGGTAAGAACTTGGAGAGAAAGACAAGGGTGGGAGCCCTAATTCAGCTCCAACCTACCCATGGCCTCATATTTTTGAAATTTAAGTTTGTAATATGGACATCTAGGTCCCTCAAGTTGATCAAGGTGATTAAGTGCGTAAAACGACCCATTTTCGCAAAATGGCACTTTAATCGTTGACCGGTAAATAAGTAACGTGCTATAACGTGTTAAGTGTTGTCGGGTGTCGGTAACGTGTTATAACGGTTTAAACGATACGCGTTGTAAAATTTAGCAAAGTTAAATGTTTTCGTCATTATGTGATCGTGTAGTAAGTACAATAAGCATGATATATATATATATAATCCTGGAATGCCGACTGCTGATTCTTCAATAGAGTGTCTTGGCTATCAAGTCTTTGCCGAGCATCCCTATCATTTTACACTAACTGAGCAAGCAACTGTGTCTGATTGTCTATCATCTCCTCAATCTTCCTTGTTTTGACACTGCTTCCTGAACTTGCTCCCCCTTCAGCTCCTCCATACTACTGCTGGCGACCATTAAACCCAGGCGGGTTATTTCCAGATCTCCATCCCGAGCCAAAAGAATTGTAGTTGTTGTACCCTCGGTTCTGGTTCTGATTGCCGGCATAGCTCACGTGCTCCTGATTATTTACGGGGCAATCTCGGGTGTCATGGCCTCCTCTGCACACTTGACACCGCTGAGCACTGAGCTTCAGCTCCTTAATCTCGTTAGCCATTGAGGCGAGTGCAACAGCCATGCTAGTCTCAGGAGTGACCTGATGCACACCTCTAGGAGAAGAGGCGGGTGCTCTAGCAGTAGGAATGGAATTCCTAACAGAATGTGGATGCTGCTGTTCGGCTTGAGCGAAGCTCTCGAACATTTCCTCACACTCATTAGGCTCGAGTCTCTCCATGATATGGCCTCCCACAGCTGTATTGAACATTTGCTGCTTCTCGAAGGTGAGACCATTGTAGAACTTCTCCACTAGCACCCATTCGGAAAGACCGTGTTGGGGACATCGGCTCAACAGCGTGTTGAACCTCTCCCAGGCCATGTGATAAAGCTCGTCGGGATCCATCTGGAAGGAGTGGATCTGATCCCTAAGGCGAGCGGCCTGGGAAGGTGGATAATACTTCTTGAAGAACTTGGCTTTGAGATCATCCCATGTGGTGATCGAGTTGTCTGGTAGAGTGTTGAGCCAAGTAGAAGCATGACCAGAAAGGGAGAATGGGAAGAGACGCAAGTAGATTGCGTCCTTAGATACACCCGTGAGATTGAAATTATCACATATGCGCGCAAAGTGGGACACATGTCCCGGTGCATCCTCATCCTCGAGGCCATCGAATTGGGTGGCATGAGTGATCGTACTCATGACATGTGGTGGGATCTGCCAAGAATTGGTGTTCGGTATAGTGGGGCATGTGATCGAAGATCTCGCGCCCGTGAGCCCATCACTGGCCCTCTGGTGTACTGTACGCCTCGCTGGTGGGTCAGCGTCACCCATTTGTGGAAAGGGGATTGGGATAGTAGGACGTACCTGGGTGCTGCACAATGCTTTCAAAGGCTCCTAGAAGTCACGGATGCGCTCGTGTAGCTCTCGCTCGGGCTCTAGGACGGCTGAATAAGGTGGTGATCCCTGCGAGCGAGTTTGGTGCATAAACAGAAAGACTCTAGAAGGAAACAGAACAAAGACTCAAAGACACAAAGAAAGACTCGATTCTAAATTAGACACTCAGATAAGACTCACTAGTAGCACAGAAGAAAAGTAGCACACAAGACTCAAAAGAAAACTAAACAAACCAAGAATCACTAAAAGAACTAGTCAAAACTAATATTGCTATTGCCAAGTGTCCCCGACAACGGCACCAAAAACTTGATGTCGCCCAGACGGTCTATTGAAATAATAACAAAACCTAACCTAGACTCCTAAGTAATAAAAGGAGGACCTTCAACTAAACCGCACTGACAGGAAAGTGTACCTATCGAGTGTAGCACAGCTTAATGGTAAACCTGAATATAGAACCCTAGAGAAACTGAATAACAAAACTAGACTCTGACACGGACTAAAGATTGATTTGGTTTGGTGGGGTTTACTACCTACTATTTAACTAAGAATGCAATAAACTAAGGTTGACTCAACTAACCAGACAAATAACAAAGGTGAAATCAAGAATGGGAAGAATATCACCTAGGTCGGAATCCTACTTGCAAATCACAACTTCAATCGGTTATGGAAACTATAATGGATCTGGGTTTCTAAGGAAACAACTCTAGACAGCCTAGTGGATCCCTAATCACTCTCAGGGTGTCACCAACTAAGGAACCTAAAGATGTACCAACTCACCAGATCGTTGGATCACTTCTCAGGTATTTCCAACCATGATAAAGTACCCTAATAGACAAATTACCTCTCAGTCTCTTCGTCCACCAATACACTCGAAGAATGCATGGGGTAATCTCAAGCTAATAACTATGACACGAATAGCAACAATCACTAGACACCTAATACCGGCTTCCTCTCAGACAGCTGACACTCGGATTCCTAATGACGAAGACTAAACGACTAATTCTCACCTCTCAGGTATTGAACTAGGATACACATTCAATTCTAATTAGCAATCAAAGACACTCCTATGGTCACTACGTCTAGCAAACCACCCTAATCACAAACCCTAAGATTTATGACCAAGATACGCTAATCAAACTGGCAAACAACCAAAATCAACGCAAGGAATTGAAATCAAACACAAGATCAGATCTAAACATGCAATAACATCACAATTATAAACTCAAAGATCTTTTACAAAATCATAAACCCATTAATTGAATCCAAAAACCGATAAAAATCCAAACTTTAACAAGTATTCATCATTAACCTAGGCAATATCAAAGTTTTAGCCTATGATCATGCTTAAACAACCGAAACAGAAGTAAAAACACAAAACCATGGTATCAAACATAGCAAACAAAGATAAAAATCAAATCTTTAACACCTAGAACGCTTAAACAACGAACCCGGATTCAAAAGCTTCAAACTTTAACTCCACTTGACCTCCAATTACCCAAAATCGCCCTAATGCTCTCTCTGGACGGATAAAAATCGAACTCCTTGTATAATGGGATTAAAATTCTATTTAAATTGGAAAATTAGGGTTTTGCGGAAATTAGCTCTTTCGCATACCGCGAGACATTTGGGTTGGGTTCCTCGCGTACCGCGAGGAACAAAATAGTCGCGGCCGGTTTCCTTTCCCTCGCGTATCGCGAGATTCTTGGTCTCCACTCTTCGCGTACCGCGAAGGACCTATTATCTTCATTTTTCACTTTTGATCCCTGGACTTTCTTTCGGCTTCGTTCTCTTGCTCGGTTTCTTCGTATATTCCCTTGTAGTTCATACGAGCACCTATGAACATAACATCGACTCAATATGAAACAAAAATGACTCAAAACAAAGACGAAACTAACGAAAAACGCACTAAAACAATGGAATAAAGATGTGTGCTTTGCACTACAACAAATATCCCCACACTTAACCTTTTTTCGTCCTCGAAAAAGCTGCAAATGGAATCATAACTCAGATCTAACTTAACAAACATTAATTACCAATTAGCAAAACATACTCACGCGTTAAAAAGCAATAATTAGTATTTCAACAACCGATGATATCGAGAGTACCTTCCATCTTCTCGAATCATTGGAGGAGGCTAGTGGCTCCCTCAGTGCCGATGATGTCGGCAGGGTTGCAGGAAGCAAAGTATTTGTAGGTGCAAACATTGTGGTTGCCATTGGTAGCACCAGAGTTCCCCGAATTATTGATTTGGGTAATCATATTGGGAATAATAGCTGCCAGTTGCCGGGTAATAATAGTAGCGAGTTTAGAGGCGCTATTGTTCGGGGTTGCATTGATGTCACGATGAGGAGGCATTCTATGAAAGAAAATCACACGCAGGATAAGTAAA
Source organism: Smallanthus sonchifolius (assembly GCA_023525975.1). NCBI lineage: Eukaryota > Viridiplantae > Streptophyta > Magnoliopsida > Asterales > Asteraceae > Smallanthus > Smallanthus sonchifolius. Next base: position 75,891,856 of record CM042037.1, read on the forward strand.
CGGATATAACAATGATCAATAATAAAATTACTTATATTAAAATGAAAATTGTCATACAAGATTTGATAAAGGCATCACATACATAAGCATAACAATGATGTCTATTACATAAAGATAAATAAGAAAGAAAATACTAATTAAAACTCTGGGCTCGTATAATGGTGGTTAGAAGGACATGTTTTAGCCTATAAGTGATGCACCTACGAAAGATTCCCAGGAAAGAGTGACGGGTCCTTAAGGATTTATGCACCACGCCTTTCCTTGTCAGAATCATTGATGGACATGCACACACCCTTCGAGATTACATGTCATTCCAAACACTAATATTCGGGCCCATGGTTTTAATGGGGAAATCAAGGATTGGGCTTTGCGGCCCAAGATCTAGGTCCAGCTTTGCGTGCGAGCTTCCTTTTCTTCTGTGGTAGTTGGGCCTCTTGGATAGGTCCAACCCTGCTTTCTCGATCCTCGGGCTCTGAGTCGCTTGATATGTATATGACTTCATATGGGCTTGTGGCATCCGAGAGTAGTTCCACGTCTTCCCTCTTACGGGCCTTCTTGCTAGTGGGCTTTGGGCTTGGAAGTAATGTTTTATCAAAGTCTTCAAGCCTTAGTACATCTACACCTTGATAGGTCGGGCTTGGGCTACGCATCAACCTACTCCAGCTAACTTGGCTTTGTGGTTCTCCTATTAAAGTAGGTAAGGTTGGAGTTTCATGACTCGGAATGTTCTGATCGTTATCTAAGACGTCCGCGGAATATGTAGACATACTAGAAGAGGAGAGGATTAGTATTATATATACATATAATCACACATAAGCACATAGTTCCTAAATATGGGGCACTTAGGTTATAGTCTAGGTTATCTCTAGGGAACCTAGTTCTCTATAACCAAGGCTCTGATACCAATCTGTCACACCCCGCCAACGGCGGAATAACGGGAGCACAACGAAATTGAGTAACGAGAACACGTGGCATAAATAAATACTAAAATATCATTATTAAAAACCAACATTCAAATATCAGTTACATAGTTCGAAATGAAATTGAAACATAAAAGATGGTTTTTATTTTAAATCATCATCTCTAAGGCCAACATGCAATCCTATGAGACCATGAATCTTCAACTCTAACTCTTACTTATCATCTCCTGAAAACATGTAAAAAATAATAACGTCAACAAAAAGTTGGTGAGCAAACATAGGTTTTGAGAGAATATGAGATACAAGAATTTAACAATATAATCATAACATGAAACTTTAAAACATAACCACACGAGTCCACAACCAACCCTATTGACTTGATACCCTCTAATATGTTGGCAACCCGCCAAACCGTGTTAAGTGTCGGATTTCGATCATCCATCGCCCAAACCGGGTGATGGATGGGTATGTCACACCTATGGATCCACTATCGTACTACCGTTGGCTTATAAAAAGTTAATGGTTATGTGTGTTTCGCGAGAGGGACTTTTGTGATATAGCGTTTCGAGCAACGTGTGTTATCGTTTAACCCATTCAAGTATGAAAATAATGTTTAAGTTGTGTTTGTGCAAAAAGAGTTTTGTGTGTAACACGTGCGTGTCACATGTTTTCACCCCTAAAATGTTGTAAAAGAGGGGCTAGGAGTACTCACTTTGTTAACCAAAGGATCACAGGTATTCAACCTTTATGTAAGTGACCTAACATAGTTAAGTATGATTAATACATGGTACAAAATAAATAGCATCATTGAAAGAACGAGCGATTAGGCGATTAGGGTTTTGAAAGAAACGATGAGTTAAGGTATGATTAGAAGGAAGAGCCAACAAGATTAGAAGTGGAAAATGAGGATTAATATGTTTTAGAAATGGTTTTAAAAGTTCTAAGGTTAAATAAATGGCATAAGATAAAGTTTTGGGCAAAAAGATGAAAAACCATTTTAGGACAGAATTCAGTAACAAAACAAAACGCGTTTTTAATTAAACAAACAATTTTAGAAAAAATCTAAAATTTTCCAGAAACTTATTTACCCTTTTTGAAACAATTTTCATTTGGAAATCCTTTTTATTTGGGCATTGGAAACATGCCAAAATCGTGACACAAGATTATAGGTTCAGAATGGACCTTTGTGTCTTGTTTTGTCATTTTAGAAAGTTTTACAAGGAATTCGAACGTAAACTTATATGATTCGAACCATGACTCAGAGAAGTACATTTTAAAAGAAAGAAGTAAGACATTTGGACGTAAAATGAGTAAGTTAAGGCCGGATTAAAAGTGTAAATGCTTCTGTCCCAGAAGACAGATTTAACCAATAATCTTACAAAAATCATTTGGAGGTGTTAAGCTCATCGAAAAATTACACGGTTTGATTCTTTGGATATAAGACTCATCAAACTTAGTTTTAGACTCAGACCACAAATGATTTGGATTAGTTATGAATGAGATATAGTCACTTAAAGTTGGTCTAAGATTTCTGACCAGAATCTGTTTTTACGCAAACGTTTCGTTCTTAGGGTTTTTGGACGTTTAAACATTAAAACAAATTATATTAAACCATTAGATATAAGTAGAGTTTATATAACAGATATCAAAGTGTGATTAAGTTAACAAGAATGTTCTAAAGCATCGGCAGAGCCACTTTTGCAATAGAACATCTTGAGGATTCACATAATGCATCAGCAGAGCCACTTTTGCAAACGGGATCCTATGATTGATTGATTATGTTAGTTTGGTTAAGATGAAATAGAGATTAAGAGCTAGATAGTTGGTTATTAAATGATTATAAAAGAAAAGAGAAAGTTTAAAAAGAAAGAACAACAACATAAGTAAAGAACTGTATTAGAACTCGAAATGGAGATCGAGGTTTACCTTGTGTCTTGCGAAATCTTGGAGAGGGGAGGAAGTGGTTTTCCAAATTTAGAGTGAGAGAGGCTGATTATAACTCTAGAATTATAGGGAATGAGATTGAATTAGTGAGGAATGAGCAAGAATTAACCCACCCTAAGTCAGGCTTAGTAAGCCTTCTATTTATACTAAAAGGTGAGGGGTGTAATTATGGTAAGAACTTGGAGAGAAAGACAATTATGGGAGCCCTAATTTAGACTCCAACCCTACCCATGGCCTCATATTTTCGAAATTTAACTTTGTAATATGGACATCTAGGTCCCTCAAGTTGATCAAGGTGATTAAGTGCGTAAAACGACCCATTTTCGCAAAACGGAGCTTTAAGCGGTGACCGGTAAATAAGTAGAATTGTATGAATGAGTAAATTAGTTGGATTATTAATTTAGACATAAAAGGTTGATACACTAGTCATGATTTAATAGTAGGTGAGTGCCGGTTGTCGGTAACGTGTTATAACGGTTTAAACGATACGGGTTGTAAAATTTAGCAAAGTTAAGTGTTGTCGTCATTATGTGATCGTGTAGTAAGTATAATAAGCATGATATATATATATATATATATATATATAATGTGATGTGAGTAGCATCATGTGCACATATAATAACATAAAAATTCCAAGTATTATTAATTCATGAATACGGTAAGCGTTACAAGCACGTGAAAAACAGAAATGTTACAGAAAGTCCGCACTCATGTGAAGGCTAACACCCCAAATACATTTGAGTCTGTGGTTGAATTGAGTGTGATCGTCTATGAAGACATTTATGTGGAGGAAGTAATTTCAAAGGCACCAAAGAGCAAATGGGAAAAGACGTTCAAGAAGAATGAACGGGGTAATCATGGTACAACTGAGAAGAAGGCAAGGGTGAAAGAGAATGGTTCCTGTAAGACTTGTGGAAAGAGACACTATGGGGAGTGTCATGTGCGTTCCAAACTATGCTTTCTATGTGGGAAACGGGGCACTACTCTCTTAATTGCAAGGTTGTGCTGAAATGCCTAAACTATGGAAGTGAAAGCCATATGACTAAGGATTGTGGGAGATCGGGAACAAGTGGACCTGGAAATGGGAAAGGGACTGGAGTAAAGGAAGGAGACAAGCCTAGGGAGAGAACCATAGTGTACGCCCTTACTCAGAGGAAGCTAGGGGAAACCCTGGCGTCGTGCCATGTACGTTTTTCGTCAACAACCATTATTCTTCAGTTCTATTTCTGTGCCAGCAAGAGTTTCATTGCCACAACGTTTGCTAACAAAATAAAGACTATATTTAGGACTATAACAAGAACCTTTGAAATAGAAATTTCTATTGGTAGAATCACGAAAGTGACAAAGGCCGTAGATAACTGCCTGATAGGGATCGAAGGCCATAAGTTTCCTACTAGGTTATTCCTTATTGCCTGAGGAGGATTTGATGTTGTATTGGGAATGGATTGGCTAGCTGCCAATGAAGATCAAATAATTAGCAAACGAAAGATGATTAATCTCAAGGCCCCGGACAGTGGTATAATCAAAATTTATGGAGATAGATATATCTCGATGCCGGGCGTAATCTCAATGATAAAAGTTGAGAGTTATATGAGGCATAGATGTGAAGCCTACCTAACATACGTTATTGATGATAGAGCGGAAGTTAAAGAACTAAAAGATGTACCCGTGGTGTGCGACTTTCCAAAGGTGTTCTCTGAGGACTCAGCTGGAATTCCACCTAATCGGGAAAGTGAATTACAAATAGACCTGATGCCAGGAGCCCAGCCCATCGCTAAGATGCCATACCGATTAGCCCCAGCATAAATGAAAGAGTTGTTGACTTAGCTGGATGATTTAAATGACAAGGGTTTCATCAGACCGAGCATTTCACTTTAGGGTGCTCCGGTGCTATTTGTTAAGAAGAAAGATGGTAGCATGCGTATGTGCATTGACTACAAGGAATTGAATACATGTACAGTGAAGAACAACTGCCTGTTACCGAGGATTGATGATTTGTTTGATCAATTACAAAGCGCAAGTTAGTTTTCAAAGATCGATCTGAGATCCAATTATCATCAACTGAAAGTCAGAGAAGAAGATGTACCACTTTCGGCACTCGTTATGGACATTTTGAATTTCTTGTAATGTCATTCGGACTAACCAATGCCCCCGTGGCTTTTATGGATCTTATGAACAGGGTATGTCGTCCAATGTTTGACCGCTCGTTAATCATTTTCATAAATGACATCCTCATCTACTCTAAAAGAGAGAGTGATCAAGCTTGTTATATGAAGGAGGTACTAGACGTTCTAAAGAAGGAAACGTTAAACGCCAAGTTCTCTAAATGCGCATTCTGGCTTAGGAAAGTCTAGTTCCTTTGACATGTTATTGGCCCGGATGACATTATGGTTGACCCGGCGAAGATAGCAACAGTAAAGGAATTGGATCTCCCGAAGACCCGACCAAAATTCAGAGTTTCCTAGGGTTGGCTGGCTACTATCAAAGGTTCATTCAGGACTTCTACAGAATAGCTTCGCCATTGACTAAATTGACTCGGAAAGAGATAAAGTACAAATGGGGTCCAACCCAAAATAAAGCTTTTGAAAAGTAAAGGAAAGACTAACCCAAGCTCCGGTCTAGGCTCTGCCCGAGGGCAATGAAGACTTCATAATCTACTCTAATGCTTCGGGACAGGGATTGGGTTATGTTCTAATGCAAAGAGGAATGGTAATTTCTTACGCTTCACGACAACTAAATATTCATGAGGTCAATTACCCGACCCATGACTTATAACTCGTTGTAGTAGTATTTGCATTGAAGATTTGGAGACATTATTTCTATGGAGTTAAGTTCACCATATACTCCGACCATAAGAGCCTGAAATACTTCTTCAAACAAAAAACAATTGAACATGAGGCAGAGACGATGGTTAGAGTTATTGAAGGATTATGATTGTGAAATCCTATACCATCCTGGAAAGGAAAACGTGGTAGCCGACGCTCTAAGCCGAAAGGGAATGTCAACTCCTATTAGAGTGAATGCATGCCAACTAGTGGTAACACCAGATCTTATGACGGAAATTGAGAAGGCACAAACTGAAGCATTTAAAGCAGAAAACATATAGAAAGAGAGGATGGTGGGTCAAGAGGAAAAGTTAGGATATAATACTCGCAATGTAAGGACACGGTTCGGAAGGATATGGATACCCATGGGTGGCAAGCTTAGAGCCAAAGTCTTTGATGAGGCTCATAAGTCTCGCTACTCAATCCATCCCGGAGCCACTAAGATGTGCCAAGACTTGAAGAAAGAATATTGGTGGCCGGGTGATGCGTGTTGTTTTATAGTATATATTAAATAATAATAAATTTAGAGATGGTTTTACGAGATCGTGTTTTAAAATTTATAAAATGATAAATACTTAAACTTAAAACACACACAATAGGAAAGTGTACCTATCGCAACGTAATATAGTTTAGGTAAGAACCAAATATCGAACCAATGGACACAGTCGAGTTCCAATACTCAACTTTTGTTATCGTTTAGCCGGTTTAATTAGTGAATGGTTTTTGTGTGCTTGTGAAGCAGAAAAGTAAATAACAGAAAATGCGAAATGTGTGTAACAGAAATTTATATAACAAAATAGTAAATAACAGAAAAGTAAATAGCTCGAGGATAATCAGATCACAACGAGTATTGCTTTGGGCTTCGAATCCGCTCGGTATATGATACTGTTATGTTAACTAATCTGATGGTATGACTAATACAAATGTGTGAACGGTACACCGCTAAAGCCTCATTCTCACAACATTTGGTTCACGAATTATGTTCCTTAATAATAAAATAGTAAGACTCCCAACTAGGGACATTATTACCCTTAACTCTTCAATAGATCCATACATTCGTATGCTTAAGATCTATCTCCGAGTTGGTTTAAGACATTAAACTTAAATACCTTTATTTTTATTAAAAGAATGATTAGACTTTGTTCACCGGGATGCGATACAACAATGGGACCATGTATAAAGACGTACCGTTCAAAACGTGAGTTCTTGGTTTCATAACAAGCTTGTGTAAAGATGTACGATCTTATCAATATTAACCAAGCTTTGGCTTATCAAAATCCACTTGTATAAAGACGTACAAGTTTCAAGAGAAGTTTGATTAAAAAGGTTTTACGGTCTTACACTTTAAAATGAAGAACACTCACAAGTTTAAAGACTAATTTAGATAATAATAAAAAGCCCATCATGAAGATGGTTTTAAGAGAGAATAATTAAAGAACATAAACATACCATTAAACTAATAGGTTAAACATTAACATACACCAAACTTCATCTTCACCCAAGCAATACAAAGGGTTTATCCATGAATTGTCATAAGAACTAGCATAATGCTGAGTTTCGTAGGCTCCCGTATCGCGAACAAAGCGAAAGATCCTCTCTACTCTCTACTCTAAACTACAGCTACGAACTATATGAATGTGTATTCTTCTGTGGAATGGTGTGTGGAATGAAGAACCCAAGCCATCTATTTATAGGCCCCAAATGGGCGATACACGGACGTACATTGGTTTGAAAGGGCGTACAAACACCTCACAAATCAAAAGGTACACATGGCAGGGTACGAGAGTCCTTGGGGAGCAAGGAACGGCATTGCACGGTTGTGTAATGGGATGCACGGCCGTGCATCCTCCTTTTGCTCCCTTTTTTGTCTTTTTGCTGCTTGTTGACAAGTTTTGACTTCTTAGGGGTCAAATTTGGGTGTGCTTCTTCCAAAAGCTTGATTTCTTGATGTTTTCAGGATGTCTTTGCTTTGTTTCTCTTGGAACACCGTCTAACCTGCAATTATGAAATATAAACGTTTTAAGTATCAATTGCAAGGCTTTTGTTCAATTAGTACCATAATATGAGGATTATTATGCATGCAAAACATGTATAAATTAGGGCATATCACCGGGTATGAAAAATGATGTGACGATATATGTAGGGAAATGTCTTACCTGCTCGAAAGTATAGGCTGAACATCAGAAACCATACAGTAAGATTCAACCCCAGGATATTCTAGAATGGAAGTGGGAACGCATTACCATGTACTTCATAACCAAACTACCTCGCACAGGTAAAGGTCATGACACCATATGGGTAATTATTGACCTCTTAATGAAGAGTGCTCATTTCTTACCAATTCATGAGACATTCTCATCAGAAAGGTTAGTTAAAGTATTTATCAATGAGATTGTTGCACGAAACAGAGTGTCGTTGTCAATTATATCTGACCAGGACACACAATTCACGTCAAGGTTCTAGAAAAGATTCCATGAGGCAACGGACACGAGGCTAAATATCAGCACGGCGTATCATCCGTAAACGGATGGTCAGTCTGAAAGGACTATCCAAACCCTGGTGGATATGTTGTGTGCCTGTATCCTTGACTTTGGTGGTAGTTGGGACAGTCACCTGCCACTAGGAGAATTCTCCTACCACAACAGTTTTCACGCGACGATAGGCATGCTTCCATATGAAACGTTGTATGGTAGGAGATGCAGAACCCCGGTTTGTGGAGGTGAAATATGTCAGAAAGAATCGGGAAGCCTCGTGGTTGTTAAAGGGACTTCTTAAAAGTTTGATCAAATCAAGGCCCGCATGAAAGCCGCATAAGACAGTCTGAAATCTTACGCGGATAAAAGACGAAGACCTATTGAATTTAATGTTGGGGATAAGGTAATGTTAAAAGTGTCACCCCGGAAAGGAATGATACAATTCAGAAAGAGAGGTAAATTAAGTTCGAGGTTTGTTGGACCATTCAAGATATTGGCAAGAGTATGGAGGTTGCCTATTGGTTGGAGTTGCCTGGAGAGTTAAGTGACATACATCCAACATTTCACATGTCACACTTACGAAAGTGTCTGGCCGATGAAACAATGCACGTACCATTTACGTACATCGAGGTTGACAACAACTTTAACTATATTGAAGAACCCTTGGACATCCTAGATAAGAAAGTGAAACGACAGCGTAATAAAATGATCTGATTGGTTTAAATTCAATGGAGACACCGTAAAGGTTTAGAGGGTACTTGGGAAACTGAAGAAGAGATGAAGGAGTTGTACCCTCATTTATTTAATGTATAGCTGGTTTCGAGGATTAAACCTCTTGTAAGGTGGGTATACTTGTAACACCCTAAACAATCTAAGTAAATAAAATAAGGAGGTTTATTAAAAGCATGAAAGTAGAGGGGCCATTTGGGTATTTGGGAAAGACACTCCTACAAAAGGTAGACCCCCCGCGCAAATCTCATCATTTCTTCCGGCCAGGTTCACGAAAACTTGAGGGTGTCTAAGGATAGTTCTCGGCCAGAAAGTAAAGGGAGAAAAGATCTGTGTTCGAGCCATATTTCACTCCGCCATTTCAGAGGATCTTTAAAAGGAAAAAGTTACAAAGATTACGCACGTTTGAGGTATGAAATCTTGCTCAAGTCTCCTACTTTTTTGTGAAAATAGGGTATTGAACTTGAAATAGAGTTTTGATCCCAAAAGATGGAGTTTTACGTAAGAAATGGGATAAAGGTTATAGATTTGAAAACATGGTTGATAAACTAATGATTTGAACGTATAAAGTTTGGAACTTGACGTATAAAACAACTCGGATCTGAATTCATGCAAATACTACGGTTTTGAGTATGAACCAAGTTCTTGCAAGCCTAGTTCTCGGTATCATGTTCTCTGATCTAATACTCAGACCTAGTACTCGGATCTAGTTCTCGAGTTTAGTGTCTACAAGAAGTTACAAGTTCTCATTAAAGGATGAAGAACGACTTCTAGTATGTGAAACTAAGTCCGTTAGAATGTACACGTAAAGGTTAGAAGATCCTTAGAGATTATGGACCGTGCCTAGGCTCAATACACTTGTTGCGTATCTCATGTGAGTTTCTAGAAGCCTTTTTTAATAAAAGTTTTATAACGTTTTGGGCTGAGGTGCATATTTAACTTATTATGAAATGTTTTCACGCAATGGCTATGACCTTGATACAAAAGTTGACTAATTTAATAAATAATTCCCCTATGTGCTTATGTGTTTGTGTAACGGTTGTCTTTGTGGCAAACGGACGACGAGACGACTATTTATGCAGACGGTATGTTTATGCGAGCTACGACTCGCGGCTACTTCGATAGACGATAGGTGCCTTTTGATGCACGTCTGCATAATAGTCGAATTGGAAACGACTACTTCAGTAGACGGCTATTTGGATACTTCGTGTAGACGTATGTTTACGGCTGCACCGGGGTGTAGTAAGATTGCCTCCACTTGGTGTAGACAGTAGGTGCTACTTCAGATACTTCGGTAGACGATGCGATGTACGTCCACTATGCAGACGGTATGTTTATGCGAGCTACGACTCGCCAATGTTTACGGCTACTTTTGAAGACGGTAGGTGCTTATTCGATGCACGGCTGCATATGTGGTAGGTGCGAATGTGGTTTTCTGTGTAACACCGTTATGAGACAGAAGCTTTTCCCAATGTGTGATAAGCTAATCTGCATGTTACATGTTTATGAGCTAGGACTCACAAGGATGAATGTTTAAGAGCTATGACTCGATATGATGTATGTTTAGGAGCTACGCCTCCATATGTTATATTGTTATATCTATGTATAGGAATATATATATATATATATATATATATATATATGCATATGCTATATGAATGATGAAAATTCATGATTGCTTAAAACTAGAACTCACCAGCGTTAGCTGACTTTTTAGTATGTACTTCAAGTAAATGATAGAGAATGAAGGATTGCTTTGGATGCACTGGACGGGGACCGATGGCTACCTGACTCACAACTGACATCCCGTTTATGTTTATTTAAAGACTATCTTATTTGATGTTCTATAACTTATGTATTATGACAATGTTTCCGCTGCCAAATAAATGACTTTCAGTTATTAAACTATGTTGTGAATGAGTAAATCCAATGCATGAGGTCTCCCAGGAACGGGGCTTTACATAGGCCCTGACAGGTCTTTACTCGGCCTCTTAGCAGGCTTAGACCATTTCTTTTGGGGTTCGGCATAGGCCATATGATCATAAACAATTCTGCTTAGTTCAACCACTGACTCAAAAGTCTTTGGAGTGTGAGCTTTCAAATGAGTACGGACTTTATGTTGTAGTCCTTGAGTGTTGAATTTAATCCTTCACTCCTCTGTGTTAACCAGGTGGGGTACCAACTTAGCCATCTCATAAAATCTCGACGTATACAGCCTTAAAACCCAAGAATTCAGATTGAACCTTGTCAATCTCGTTCTCAGGACAAAACTTCTTGATTATCAAACTTTTCAGGTCATCCCACCTCATCTTCTTGATATCACATGTTGACTTGGCTTGCTTAATGGTTCCCACCATACGAGATCCATGAATACAAATGAATGAGCGGTGAACTTAACCGCTTGATCCTCATGGCACTCACTGATGTTGATCACATCATTCATCCTTGTGATCCAATGAAAAGTGGCGATTGCATCCTTTTTGCCATCCAATTGGGTGGATCACAACCCTTAAAGGACTTGTAAGAACAACCACGAGCAGTTTTAGTCTCCGAGTCATCATCGGTTTCATCATCAATCCTTCCACTCTCGCTCATGTTACCTCTCGGGTCATCCCTCTTCCTTGAAACTTCATCCAGTTCCTTCCTTGCCTCATTAGGGGCTTCTGTTAGAGCTGCAGAGAGAGTGGCTTATAACACCAGTGCCACTTCCTCTGCTATGGCTGCCCTAACCCCAGGCTCCAAAGTCGGTCATCTGTCATCTCTTGACTCAGCATGAGTCCCACTGTGTTCCAATCTGATGTTCTCATTATCTAGGTTTTCAGTTTCATGAAGAGAATACCCAACCGCCTATGCTTGCCTCTGATGAGCTTGAGGTCTGCCTATGCGACCACCTCGATCTCCACTACGACTACCGCCTCTTTTTCTAGCCATTCTAAGGTTCCTACGAATGGCAAGGAACATCGACATTATTATGCTAGGAAAGAATTCATAACACTACAGGTAATGTAAATTGTTAATGATAATGGCATGTTGTAATTAATGTTTTACTTTACTTTTCGGGTTGTAAACATTTCCTCTCAAGGTAACATCAGAATTCAAGCCTCTATCTTATGTCTAAGGCACAAGGTTCTAATTTATCTATAACTCGTAGCATTGGGCTACTCGTGCTGACATCCTTTACTTGGTCCCATTCTCAGTTTAAATTTAGACATTAGAGAAATGTCTGAATCTTTAAAACTATAGCTAACGACTTTGTTTAATGCAATGTTTATTGTTTAAATAACATATATTTATTTCTATTTTTAAATCTAAATGAGTGAAAGGAGTTAAACATCATCAGATTGAGTATAGTGGGCTAACGCCCACGTACACATCAGCCAAATAGGGCGTTAAACACCGCGACGAGGGCGTCAAAGAGGGGCACCAAAAGGCGGGGCGTGAGGGGTTTAACGGGCGCAAGGGCTGGGGCTATGTGTGTGTTGAGGTGGCCAATTAGAGATGAAAGTGGGGGCGTTAAGAGGGTGGGAGCGTTGCCTTACGACACATAGTCTCACATAGAATATCCAATATAGGCTTCTTTATTTTGAAAGTTACGATATCTAGACACATCCAAATGTCCCATAAAGTTGTCACATCCAATCCCATCCACATTGAAACGGTATATAGACGAACGAAACTAAGAACCACAACTTTCAGTTTTTGTCACTACCACCTCCACTAATCAGTCATGATGTAAGGCCCCATTCCCGGGAGACCTCACTTGTTGAATTTACTCATAAACATAAGCATCAAATACTGAATTTTAAATTAACCATTCAAAGAGTAGCGGAAGCAAACATCATTCGATTACATAACAACGGGAGTCTTAACAGGGAGAACATTGTCTTAACACATAATTAAAATGAAATGGGATGTCAGTCTTGTGCCAGGTAGCCATCACGCCTTTGCACGTCCTTTCTTCTTATTACCTGAAGTGCATACTAAAAGTCAGCTAACGCTGGTGAGTTCTAGTTTAACAGAAGAAGGCATAACCATTGTTTCTTGTCATACTTACAATTGTATAAATATATTTATATGTATATATTTATCATTTTCAGTTCTTTTCTTCATATTTCATTCAATGTGGGTATATATAATATTACCTACATACGAACATTCTTTGAACGTTCATTTACTTACACATAAAGGTGATCAACCCGTCATTTTATTTTCGTAAGTCACAAAGACAAACACTTCGTCCTACCGTCGTAGTCCGTGCTTCATAACGTCCGACCAACCTGCGGTCGTCCATCATGCTTTACCGTCCGACCAACCTTCGGCCGTATGTATTTTCCATATGACCAACCTTCGTCCATCCGTCTTAACCGTCTTACCGTCGTAGTCCGTCATATTCGCCCGTCTGCCCTAAGGCATCCGTTTCCCACCCGAACTATTTATACAGCCGTGCATCGATTGAGGGACTGACTCCACTGTTGTGGCCTTAGTTTTAGTCTATATTTCTAGACTTTCATTTCTGGTTGCATAATAGTCGAGTGGTCGTCCGTCTACCGAAATAGCCGTTATCATTGTTTCCGTCCATAACGTTTATTCATACATAGCAAGCAATATATACATGGATATAAAGCAAGATTTCATTCTTACACGTTATGTCATACTTTTCTTACTTGGCAAGCATTATATACATGGATATAAAACAAGATTTCATTCTTTTACGTTATGTCATACTTTTCATACTTGGCAAACAATATATACATGGGTATACAGCAAGATTTAATTCTTATACGTTATGTCATACTTTTCATACTTGGCAAGCAATATATACATGGATATAAAGCAAGATTTCATTCTTATACGTTATGTCATACTTTTCATACTTATATTCAGCATGTATTGTCACATAACATAACATTTATTCATATCATGTATACACTTCAGCCCCAAAACATTGGAAAACATTTACACATAACACATAGGGGGCACATACAACTCACTTGTCTTCCGGTATTTAACCCGAAGGTGATGCTTTAGCTACTGTTAATTCGTATACTGATCTGCACATAAATCAAAGTACAATTTTCTATTATTTCATGCAAGAGTTGGCAGTTTTTTGGGTATCGCCGAGAGTGTCGGCTAGGAGAGTCGCTAGCCACACTCGAGTGTCGGCTAGGAGAGTCGCTAGCCACACTCATGAGCGTTGCCTGAACTTGCGTTCAGGACTTTGTGTCGTGTAATGGGTCGATACTCAGCGTTTTTTTTAGAGGGCTGATTCTCAGATGGTCGACTCTCAGACAGTCGGCTTTCTGACAGTCGACTCTGACAGTCAACTCTCTTCTTCTTCCTCGCCGAGAGTCGCCACTTGCAGGTGGCCGAATCAGAGAGTCGGCTTAAGAACATTGAGCATTTGCAGGTTTGATTTTTGATCCAAAACCTTAACTTTTTACGTTCAAAACGTTTATCTAGCTTCCATGAAACTAGATCTCAGCTTTAATCCACTTTTCATACGTAAAAATCCTTCCTTTATGTTTAAAAACCCCATAAATCCTAAAACCCCATTTTTGAAGAAAAACTTAGATCTGATATCGATCTTACCCCAAAACTCGTGTTCTTCGTGTAGAAACGATCAGGGATGATGGAGAAACAAGATGGAGCAGAAATCAGATCTTGAATGTTGTTCCTCAAGCTTTCTCTCTCTAGAACCTTAAGTTTTCTCTCTCTAGGGTTTGTGTAATGTGATGGATTGAAGAAGATGAGCTGACTTCCCCCTTTATATGCATGGGCATTTTCGGCTCATTGGAGCCGAGCCCAAGCCCACATTCATCCCTTGATTAAATCCCGATTCCGTTATTATTTTAACGTTTTTATTATTTCGGGATGTTACACATGATGCCATGCCGAACACATGTAAGTGAGGGTAAGAGATAGGTGGTTTTTAGGTTAATCAAGTTATTTGAAATGGGTTATTTGGATTTGAGTGAGGATAAAAGAATATTAAAGTTGTTTGGATATGAGAATATTAACATGCAACCATCCGGTGTGACTAGCCTAATATGAAAAGTGGATAATCGGGGTACATGCTAAAATGATTGACAATTTTTGTCACTGCCACCTCCATTATGGATTGATTTTTGTCACTACCACTACCATTATGGATTGACAGGTCGAATTGGATACGTACCAGACCCGACTCATGTATCTACAGCACGGGTTTGAGGTTGTGCCCAACCAAGATTTTGGTGTTTTTTTTTGTATTTTATTTATGTTGTTTTGGGTTTTAAAGGTGTAGGCGTTGTTGTGACCTGGATTTACAAACGGGTTTATTGATGCCTTAGGGTTTTACGTCGGAATGACCGCCGTTGCGACGTGTTTTGGTACCCGCGTTTTGATATTTGGGGTCGTTAGAGAATTTCCGACTCAACGCACAGAGTGGAAAACCTAGTTAGATTAAAACACAGTTCGGTTGAAAAGTGTCAAACACATTAAAATTTTGACACGTAAATTTATTTATTTTTTAATTTTTTTTAACCCTTATACTATATATAATATACGTTTTTACCCCGTTTTATTTTCTATTAATTTCTTTTTCCTTTAATAACTTTCATTCGTTAACTTTTTTCAAAATACGGAGTGCGCGATTCTTTTTAGTTTTTTTTGTCAACATTCCGATATAATTTTTTTTGAAAACGGAGTTGTATTTAAAATCGAGTTTTTTTTGTATCATTGCCTATAACGAGTTTCGTTACATTTGTGGTACCGTGACGAGCCGAACCAAGCGAACAACATTATTGTCGTTATTGGTATTATCGGAACCCCTATTGGTATTCGCTTTTATGTTTTTTCGACGACCCAAACCGGTAATATTTTTTCATTTTTAATTATCGGAACCCGTATCGATATTCGTATTAAACAAAGGACACCGGCAAGTCGTTAGATCGAAAGAACAATTGCATCAAGACGGAACAAGCCTTTCTTGGGTTAAATATCCTTTCTTTTGATCTACTAGTCCCGTCTCGTTGTAATCATTTTTTCATATGTCTAATGACTTTGTTTAATGCAATGTTAGTTGTTTAAATAACATATATTTACTTCTATTTAAAATCTAAATGAGTGAAAGGAGTTAAACATCATGAGATTGAGTATAGTAGGCTAACGTCCACGTACACATCACTCAAATAGGGGCGTCAAACGGCGGGACGTGAGGGGTTTAACGGGCGCAAGGGCAAGGGCTATGTGTGTGTTGAGGTGAGCCAATTAAAGATGAAAGTGATGGTCAAGAGGGTGTGACGTTACCTTACTACATATAGTGTCACGTAGAGTATCCAATCTAGGATTCTTTATTTTGAAAGTTACGATATCTAGACACTTCCAAATGGCCCATAAAGGTGTTACATCCAATCCCAAACACCTCCATTAATCAGTCATGCCCTGCCCTGCCCTGCCCTGCCCCCCCAACACATGTGAGTGAGGATAAGAGATAAGGTTAATCAAATTATTTGAAATGGGTTATTTGGATTTGAGAATATTAAAACTTTATTCATTTTCAAACTTTCAAAAAGCTGATTCAAATTCATCCGAAAACTTTCTAACAGGTAACGTATTAACTATCTTTATCTTTATAAATAATACATAACTAAACAACAATTTACTTTAAATAAACTATTTAAAGAGTTAAACATACAACCATCTGGTGTGTCTAGCCAAATATGAAAAGTGGAAAATCAGGGTACATGCTAAAATGATTGACAATTTTTGTCACTACCACCTCCATTATGTATTAATTTTTCTCACTACCACCTTCATTATGGATTGACGGGTCGAATTGGATACGTATCATACCCGACTCATGTAATTACAGGTTGTCACAAGCACGACGTGTTTAATATGAATTTTTTAGAATTTTTATATATTGCTACTTTAAAATATAAATTTACACAAAAAGTTTTAACTAATTGTGGCATCACATGTCCAAACAATTTAATTACAACATAAAATATTTATTAATATTTTATAAAAATAAACGGGACAACATGTAAAGCCGTCAAACGACCCGTTTAGCCAAAGGTGTTCATAGGTTCAACCTAATCATAGAATAAACCTAAACAAATGAATTTCGTGTTTTATATATGTTTGTTGGGTGCACCCTATTCCATTTCTTTTGGTTATATTACGATAAGTTAAGAAAACTAATAGATATGTCGCATGAGTAATATTATATAGAGTAAACTTCGCTTTTGCTTCATGTGGTTTGATCATTTTAACAATTTTGCTTCAATAGTTTGAAAATGGCCAAAACACTCCTTAAGGTTACCATTTTGTTGTCATTTTGCTCACTAACTCCATTAAATATTTTAGTTAAAATTAATGGCATTTTGGAAATTTTTCAGTTATATATATAATCTTACATCGTGAAATTACCAAAATGCCTTTAATTTTAACTGAAGTATTTAGCGGAGTTAGTGTCAGGGAACAAAATGGTAATAAAATGGTAACCTCAAAGAGTGTTTTGACCATTTTTAAACTATTGAAGAGAAATAGTTAAAATGATAGAAAGCACATGAAGCAAAAATGAAGTTCAGTGTATTATATATAAGGAACAAAGAACTTTGTGTGTCCATTCTTCTTTATTATACAGATTTAGATGACTAGATAAGAAAAAAAAGTAAAACATTTATTTTTAACTTGTTTATAAGTTGACATAAAAATAAATGAGTTTGATTTTTATTTAAGTATAGCCTTTTTATTTTCTTACAAATAAATTTTATAAAATCATTTTAGTTGTCATTACCGAAAAGAGAAACTAAAAAAGTTTTTTTGTTATGATTTTTTTATTTTTTATTTTTACCTTTAATAAATAGTTTTTTGGTTTTCTCAAAAACAATGAGTTTTCTTATGATACTTCCCCTATATATATATATACATATATATAGGAAGGATCAAATAATAAGTAGTTTTTCGCTAAAAAATCTAAGAAATGACAAAAACCTTAAGAAACGATATCAAACGAACTCCGATTGAGCTAATTTTAACGGCGTTGGAACTGTCTAGTCGAACTCTACCATCTTAGCTTTTAGGGTTTAGCTTTTAAGGTTTAGATTTTACGTTTGAATTTTAGGGTTTTAGCCTTAGGGTTTAGATTTTAGGGTTAAGATTTTATGGTTTAGGTTTTTTGGGGGGATGGTTTTAGGCTTTTTAGGGTAGGGTTGGAGGAGGGTTTAGGTTTTTGGGGGTGCGGGTGGAGGAGGGTTTAGGTTTTTGGGTTCGGGTTAGGGTTCGATGAGACGGTTCCAACGCCGCTGGAATAAGCTCAATCGGAGTTCGTTTGACCCACTTCTTAGTATTTCTTAGCGAAAAATCACTTGTTAGTGGAACCGTCCCCTACATATATATATACAGGGGGAGAATCAAATAAGAAGTAGTTTTTCGCTAAGAAGTCTAAAAAATGACAAAAATCTTAAGAAACGATATCAAACGAACTCCGATTGAGCTAATTTCAGCGGCGTTGGAACCGTCTCGTCGAACTCTACCATCTTAGCTTTTAGGGTTTAGCTTTTAAGGTTTATATTTTACGTTTGAATTTTAGGGTTTTAGCCTTATGGTTTAGCCTTAGGGTTTAGCTTTTAGGGTTTAGATTTTATGGTTTAGGTTTTTTTTTTGCTGAGGGAAGGGGGTTTAGGTTTTTGGGTCCGGGTTAGAGTTCGATGAGACGGTTCCAACGCCGCTGGAATGAGATTAATCGGAGTTCGTTTGACCCACTTCTTAGTATTTATTAGCGAAAAACCACTTTTTAGTGGAACCGTACCATATATATATATATAGATATATATAAATCGATATATATATATATATATATATATATATATATATATATATATATTTGCAAACAACTTAATTTATTAACTGAAAATATTACACAAGTGTGAAGGCCGATACACAACTTGAAAACGATACAAAGTTAACTGTCGATTAAAAGCTCCCAAATTGCTAACTTACCAAACGGCTTTCCATGAACTCATGCATATTCAGCACAAGATTCTTCGACAACATTATGATCGTTATTTGGATCTTCCAACGCGTCCATCTGTCTTTTGTAGATTGTGTGAAACCTCTCAACCACTACCGATATACTACGTCGCTTTGACATTATTTTATCCTTTATATGGTGCGTATCACCATCCATTTCCTCGTTATGATATATGTGTTATTATGATATTTTACTATAAATTTATTCGTATTTACAGAAAATATATAAATGGGCTTCTACTTTTTTTACTTGATGCATATGCAACACATTAGCTATTATTATATTCATTTTTTCAAACGACCATCTTCGTTACAAGGGCTTTTAATGTTGATTAGCACATAAATTATTTATATTCTTTTATTAATTAAAAAAACAGAGACTAATAATTAATTTTAAAAGTTTTAAAAATAAGTGTATTCTTTAATTAAATAATTTTTAAAAAAAAACTGAAATTGTGTATTTCACAATTTCATTTTCAATTTGTGAATCAGAACAACATAATATTTTTCTAATTCATGATATACCGTTACGATATGATTATTTATACATATGTTTCGGCTTGATGGTCGCAACTGAATCTTAGCAATGCGTCACCCACAGCATCGCGCGGGTATTCAACACTGAATAGTGGGTCCTTTACTGCTTTCGGCATAGATTGTTTGGTATTTGGTAACACAGACTTCCAGTACCCCAGGAGCCACTGCATGACTTTCTACTGGTGCTACCTAATGTCACCACATAATTCTTCTTGCATTCTCATAATTCTATACAAGTTTAAGTGTGTGAGCATATAAAAAGTGTAAAAATAATTTATTTGCCATAACATGTAAATATATGTATGTATAAACTATATGTCGGAAATTTTGGTGAAAATTGTGTATTTCAAGTTGTAAAGATTTTGCAACTTTATATAGAAATAAATATATGCAAATAATGTCTTTTTTGCATATTTCTTTCTGGGTTTGTGTTATGTGTTGTGACGGCTTCGCAACACACCAGAACACATCCAAAACGAAGCTAAAATAAATGAGATATTGATACTTGAAGTTGTGTGTTTAGAGCTGTGTAAAGCATCAAAAATTGAAAGAAAAAGTGAGGAACTTGTCCCACATAGGTGGGGGACCAATCTTTGAGTAGTATATTAGTCGTAGCCTCCAAAGGATATTATTTCCTTTAAGGCAAACACAAGTGGGTAATAGAGGGGACCCTATATGGTGCGAAGCACCTTAACTCGCACACGCGCACGTGATGTGGGCTTTGGGCGTAATGTGACGTTTTGATGGCGCACTTGGCACTTTGCGGCGATCTGGTCAGTTACGCATGGGGTCGGCTTGGTGTCTTACTCTGAATGACGAGATCGTCTTGCTAGTTGATGGGTTCGGCCGGGTCCGGAAAGGCAATCTTTTCCGGATAACCAGATCTACTCTCGATGGCTAAGTTCCGGCTCGGACGACTAGGACTACTCCGGATGGCCAGGTCTACTCCGGATGACCTGGTCTACTCTAGATAAACAACTTCAGGCCATGATGACCTGAGTGTCACACCCCGGCCGAAGGCAGATTATACGTTGGGGCTGACGCGGTTGTTCATAAGCACATCTATTAATAAGTGGCAATATTTATTAATTGAAATTAAAGCATCCGTTACAATAGTAAATGAACACAAGGTGTTCAAAACATAACACAATTCAAATTAAACTAGGTCCGGTCTTATGTGATCAAGTTGAGTCCTCAAACTAGTACACCTGAAACATGTGAGGAAATGTCAACTACGAGTAATAGGTGAGTAACATGGGTTTTGACACCAAAAAAAGTTAAGTAAAAAGTATTTGAAATTCAATATGTTCAAAGCATAATTAAGGTATGAATGTGAAAACATACAAGGTTTCAAATCGTACAATCAAACCATAGTAAATGAAAAACTGATAAGTACAATCCAACTGATTGTGTTTTGGTAAAAGTGGTAATATGGTACACACAATACCCGTCAAGGTCTGTGTTAACTGGTATCGGTTTCCCGTATAAATGATCATAAAAGGTACTACCTTATGCTTGCAACACAAGTTAACGATTGTACTATAATGAACACACGTATGGTCGCTAAGTAGTTTAAGACATAAAGCACATAGTAATTAGTATGAGAACAATGATATTGAATCTGGTAGGTATAGTATGTAAACATGTTCCACCCCGAGTACTTGTAAACAATAGTAAAGAGAAAGGGGGCTATGAAACTCACCTTGATAAGTAGAGGGTTGATCTTGTAACTTGTAGTAATAAGATCTAAGGATGCCCTAAGTTAAATGGATACGTTAATATAATGAAGAAACGGTTAAGAGAAACAACAATGGAACAACTGGGATGTTAGGGTTTTGGAATGGACGAGTGATCGAGAATACTAGTGAAGTTTAAAATGATGTTTTATAAATTTTTACTTATAAAACGAAATTAGGTACCAATAATAAGTATTATTTGTGAAAACATGCTAATGTATTAAATACCTTAATATAATATTTACATATTTAAGACAATGTCAAAAAGTGATCAAAATCAAGTTAGTAATAAAATAATCATCACTTTTATATATTATTATTTGTAACTCTATTAATTAGGACAAGGCCATTAACTATCAAAACTAATTTATTAATAAATAATAGTCACGTTTTAATGTTAATATTTGTATGTAAAAGTAAAACACTAACAGACCTCAAGGGTTAGGATCATGACGTTATAATTTATATATATATATAAAAAAAAATGCATTTAAATAACCAAGGTATATATTGAGTCTTGGAAATAGGATTTTTAAAAGAAGGCGATTTATTTATTTAGGAACGATTATTAATTTACATGTATTAGTGTGTATGTGAAAGGGTAAACAAAAAAAAAAGGCAATAAAAGAAAGAAAAAAAAAGATACCAGTCACAAACGTTTTATCAATAAAACCTGTGACCTTGGCTGTGAAGTTGTGAAGGGAAAGGACTTTAACCAGTAGACTAAGCCTGATATTTGTTTAAAGTTTCAGAACCCAAACGTTTTATCAATAAAAATCTCTGCCTTCTTCTTCCCAAACATGCGCAGATCGCAAACCCAGGTCCAAATCGAAATCGATTGTTCACAGATTGAAATCAAAACATTAGGGCTTTGATTCGTGGTATAAAAACGAGATGAAAAATGGTTAAATTACCTGAAATCGAGCAAAACTTGCGGGTCTCGTTTCCTTTAGGCCGAACGTGACAGAGAGGAGAAAGATGACGGATTTTCGAGGTGCTTTCGAGTTGTAAGTGACTTAGGTATATAAAGGGTGCCTCAACATTAAAGAGTGATGCGTTAGCAGCAGTTATTGGAGCGGGAATAACGGAAATCGAACTTGAATCGTTGGTTCTTGAAGCCCTAGCGACCGTAACCCCCAAACTTGATTTTTGAAATCAATTCACATAATTATTAGTTACTAATGGTCGCAAATGAGAAGCAAATGGATTTGAGAAGGTCAAAATCCCGTAATCACATGGAATTGTAGATTATCACACATGCTTTGACTTTTTCAAGTCAAAATTGGTCCTTGATGCCCATGTCCAGGGTTCACAAGGCAAACAGGGGGGTTCACAAATAAATGGGTTCAAAAGGTTGTTGAGGGGGTAAGTGTTATAAATGGGGTTCAAGACCACATTTGTTTGATTTAAACTCACTTTATTTGTTATAAGTATAAAAATGTAATTTACTAAATCAAATAAATTCTCATTTTAATTAAAACACATAAACCCTAATTTTCATAGAATTTGTTATTTAATTTTTTTGTAAGCTATATATTTATAATATATATATATATATATATATGTATGTTTAGATATAACTTAGCATATTCATATGTATTTCTTTAATAGGATTAAAACATTTATTTACATAATCCCATTTGATTATTTTGCTATTAATGAATTTGTAATAATTGCACTAAATGTATGTATGAACACTCATGAGGTATAATGGATACATAAGATAATTTCATAAATGTAAGTCACAAGATAATGGAATAACAAGTGTTGGAGTAGATAAAATAGGAACCGGAATTTCCTGGGAATTACACTGAGCCTACTATATATGACCAACTGTGGTTCACACTCGTAGAATACCCAGAAAGCTACAACAGAAGATAGTTACGATTTGGGGAATTAAAACAAAATAAAATTCATTAAAGACGTTTAATGCAAGTTATTTTTTCGTTTTAATTCTCATGGAGATGTTTCATTTTTGTTTCACTATATATACTAAGGTTCCTTAGTAGTTGAGAAACAATATTACACACCTACAACACACAACAATATTTTCCAACAACTTTTCTCTCATACTCTGTAAGTTTCAAGGTATTTTTTCGGGTGCTAGATCCACCGGTAGTACATACTATTTCGGCTTTTATACCATAGGAAACAAACGAGTTTTCTTGGGAGACTTGAAATTTGTTTTAAGCGATCTGTATTGAATGTGATACCTCAGCCAAGTCTTTTGTACTTTATCTCATTTCTTGTACTTTTATATTATTTCAGTTGTAAAAGTATATGTAATTTAATGCTTTCTTTTGATTATGTATTGTAATTTGATTTTATAAAAGTGTTCTTATTTTAATTTTGTGAACGGCTTCCTACAATCGTAAAACAAAATTTTAAAACACAGTTCGTATGATTCAAAACAATTTTGTTCTGATTCGAACTAGTTTTGTCTCGGATAGTTTCGTGTTTCAAAAACATTTTGTTTCTCTTTTTCTATTTTCGTTTCAAAACATAAATATTTTTTTTTCCGTCAATGGAAGGCTAAGATGGTGGTTTGAGTTGTGGTCCGGTACGACTACCAGCTCGTCCACCACCCCTAACTCTAGTTAGACAAAGATAATACCTATAACAGAAGATAAAACACCAACATTGTCATTCCAGGTCATTGTTCAGAATGTAGCATGTAATGTAAACTGCTAATTAAAGACGCTAAGAATAATTAGTTGTTTACTTTTCACACACTCTCTCTCACATACTCTCTCTCTAGTTCCTCTCTATAAAAGTTACAAATGAGGAAAGAAATAAGAGTGGGGTGGCGGCTTTATGGGGGAATCTTTCCTCATTTAGGGTTTGTCACACCCTGATCCACAACGGTTTTTCCGTAGGGCGTGACTGTCAATGATCATCGATACTGATTACTTTGAATGACCTCTATATGGTTCTCAAAATCGTTTTACTTGATAATCATTCAAAATAATGAAAATACATTAACTGAGTTGAATATGCGGAATGAAATTGTGCGGAAGCAAATGAAAGTTTCAAAGACATAGCAAAATAATTCTTTAAATGTTTTTTTCCAAAATTCATGCTCCTAATGTATGCATGTGACTCCAAGTGTGTACAAGCCTAGTCCAAATGCATAAGTCAACGACCTGAGAAAACATGCTTAAACGGGTCAACATAATGTTGGTGAGTTCAAAGGTTTGTATGTAATGATAAACAATGTAATGGTTCACACATCTACTCATGATTTGATTGTTTATCAGACAATATAACAGAAATATAATAAGCATTCACCAAAACCGAAGCTCAATGGAAAGGAATGCGGTTAATATGCATTTTTCCTCTTGTGTGCCTAGCACGTATCGATTAGGTCAATGATGCACCCGTTAGACCTCAAGTCAGAGTTAGCGTGACTAACCCGGGTGGGAGTTGTTAAACCCAATAGTACCATTCATGATCACCTTGCTTGGTAATGTAATTAACGGTTCGATTGTGAGAGGACTTTGTGTGTAACAGCACCCGCTTATATACTCATGTGAAATCAAGTAGTGTAGCATATGACAAATAAAAATGATATTTACCATGTAATCTCCCCCAAAAGGAAAAATAGTAAAAGTGGGGCCATGAGACTCACCTAGAAATGCGGTGAGAATGGCGTGTAATACAAACACGTAATGCTAGCAAAATTCCAAATGAAAACCGACCTACTCGAGCCATAGGGATATTAAGGCTATAAGGTCCATGAAATGTGAGTGTGGTTTATGTAACCAGGTACATCCAAATGACTCAATGTTGAAACATGACATTGATGTTTTGAAATGGTTTGACCAAGTTTGACCCGACGACATGGTGATATGTTAAAGGTTTTGAATGTATATTTATAATAATACATCTACAAGAAACATCATGACATGTCATACTATATTCAAGTAGCCTCATACATTCATGTCATATGTGGAGAACATACTTAACACGTATACTTTAAGTATTAGTGTCACACCCCAACCGACGGCGGAAACGTCGGGGCGGGACATGTAGACTGTTCATGAGCACAAGGTTGACTAAATTGTAATATATTAAATCCATTTCCATTCAAACAAACATGAATCAATCCCAAAGTACATAATGAAATACAATTTACTTTCAAATTAAAATTAACTAAGTCCAAAGCCTATGTGTAACATGTCTTGATCAAACTCATATGATAGCACCTGAAACATGAATAAAATAAGGTCAACTAAAAAGTTGGTGAGTATAACACATGTTTGTATATAGATAGCATATAGTTTGTAAAACAAATCCTTACATAACATGATAAATAAGGCATTTATGGGGAGCAGCTATTGTGTAACCAAGTACAATCAAACCTTTGTAACTAGCATGCAAAATTGTGTTGTCGGTATCAATCACCCCAATCTGGGTGGGTTTGTCAGACTCAATAGATCTATCATTGAAAACCGTCGGCTTGAATAGTTAATGATTGCACATAAATCGCACACAAAAGTCAGCACAAATAGCACTCGGGCATAAAGCTCAAATTGCACACATGAATGTAAATAGGATTTGTACTTGTGTTGTTTGTGTAAATGTAAACATGTAATTTGAGTAGTGTTCATGTTTCACCCCAAAAATGTAAAAGAGTAAAAGGGGCTATGTATACTCACTTGATTTGAAGGCGTAGCTAACACGAGATACTAGATAGAAATGGGGTCCTCGTAATGCACAACGTTAACCTAGAGTGTAATATGTATTGAATCAATAGTGTGCACAATAGTCTATGTCTAAGTCTAAGGTTAAATTGGATGTGTGTATAAAGAATTTGAAGTTGTAGGTGTTAGTGGGTTGTACTTGAATGGTGTTGTATAAAATTTGGGTTTGGAATAACTAAATAATGAAATAATAAAATTATTATTTGTTTACTTAGTTATAAAAATAATGTAAGTATTAGGGGTGATTAAGTATAACCTAAACAAATAGTTTTTGTTTAAATGTAATTTAAATAAATAATTATAATCTTATTTATTTATTTATAAAATATGTAACTTAGTCATTTAGTTATGAAAATGTATTAAATGTTTTTATATTAAATATAAATTTAATAAATAATCTTTACGCTATTTTTTATAAAGATGAGTAAATAAGTGGTGTAACTAATATTTATGTGTAGAGTTTAATATTAAATATAAATTTAATTTTGTAGGTTATAATAAATAACTTCTATTTATTTAGAAATAAGAATTTGGATCTTTTAAATAAGGTTAATCCAAGTCTAAAAAAAATTAATTATTTTTATTTAAAAATTAATTTGGAATATTTTTTGTTTTTGAAAATATAAAATTTAAGCATTCTGACAAGATTTTCTCATACACACGACCGTGCCTGGGACAAGGCACGATAGTGCTAGGACCACGGGCACGACCGCGCTGGTCAAGGGTGCGCGACCGTGTTGATCAAACAGAAGGTACACAAGGCTGCTCACTAGGCACGACCGAGCTTGGAGAGGCGCGACCGTGTCTTCATGGAGCACGACCGCGCTAGAAGACTAGCGCGACCGTCTTTGTTCCAAAACAGAACGAATTGTCTAAATCTTATATTGTAAATGTTGGAATTCATAGGGCTTTCATCTATAAAGTTATTACGAGTCTATTAGAATATATTAATTGTATTTAAAACGTGTTCAAAGCAGTATTCGATTAAACCATTTTGGAATGAACCCTAGATTCGGGTTCGTGTTAAATTGTATATTGTAAGCCCAAATTAGTTTGGGGCTTTTGATCTATAGACTAAATCGAAAGTGTAGGAGGTTTCAATTACCCGGAAGGACGATGAATTGATAGCGTACGGTAGAGACGGGTTCCGGCGACGACGGGTTTGATCTCCGGCGTCTTCTGCTGCAACTCCGGCTGTTTCAGTGCGTCCAAAAGTTTTAGAGAGGATGATAATTGCGTTTGTTTGGGAGGATTGAAATCAGAATAGTGGATTCGATGAGCAAAAGATGAAGAGGTCGACGGTTTTAGTTTAAAAATCTATAATTAGTTTTAATTCAAGTGTAATGTTGATGTTTAATTGACTAATGATGGTGGTTAATAGATGAACGTGTATAACGGTTTTCAAAGTTGAACGGATTTCAGATTAAAGACTGTTTTTACGTTTTAACTGATGTGAGGCGCGACTGTGCCTATAAGAGGCGCGACCGTGCCTATAAGAGGCGCGACCGTGCCAAGATGAGGCGCGACCGTGCCAAAACGTGGCGCGACCGTGCCTACTAGGGTTTCTGGTTATTTACAAAATCAGCCCTTGTAATTTCAGCTTTGACAGAATTAGCTTGGTTAGGATTTAACAGAACACCTAACGGGATTACTAACTGGATTAACTCTAAGAGGTGTTACCACTTGATTATGAGTTCTAAATCCTTGAATTGAATACGATCGACTAACGATTAATGAGGTGTAGGTTTGAACAAGTATATGATTAAATGTTGCGTTGTTATTTTATTAGTTAAAATAGGGTCGGAAAATCAGAGATGTTACAATTAGGGTTTCATGTTATGAAATCAAACCAAGTAATATAACTCAAATGATGATTCTAAATGTTTAGTAATATCATGTTAAGCATACTAGAACATTCAAAGATAATTTAAGACTTGAAACTCGGTTTTTGAAACACAAAAGTTTCCTTATTTGGAAAGTTAGGCTTTTGATACCAATATAGCAACCTTGAACAAATAGCAATAACTCATGAAATTTATCATGTTCAAATAATACTAACATGTCCTAACTCATCAATATTACATATAAAGCAAACATACGGTTTTGAATCCAATAAAGTTTCCTTATATAGAAAGGTATCCCAAAACATCAAACAAGGGTTTCCAAATACTTATTATCATGCAAATCCTTTAACTAAGTGTTAATAATACTATTAAACCTATCTTTGACATCCATATCACGTAAACACAACTTTGAAAGAAATAAAGTTTCCATTTATGGAAACTTTCCATATCCATATGACAATATCCAAGGGTTTAACATCTAACAAGCATATATATATATATATATATATATATATATATATATATATATATATCCCTTTATCAAACATAACTAAAGCATTAAATCATGTCAAAATAATTTATAACTCAAGAACTCAAAAATCAATAGAGTTTCTATTTATAGAAACGTGCCAAATGATGAAATAAAATGATTCAAACGACAAAACTCATATTTTTCACATATTCCATAACTACTATAACATTCTATTACAACAAAGATCTATAATAACCATTTTTACAAATATGAACTCAACAAAGTTTCCTTTTATGGAAACGTCATACAACACAACAAATAAGCAAGCTTTTACCAACAATATGTACCAATTGTGTAGTAAAACACTTTATCTTTCAAAACCAATGTTTAAATTTAGTTTAAAGACTCAAAATGACACTTTTGTTTGGGTGGTTAGCTCACATAACCATATGAACGGAAAATGGAAGATAACATGTGTAAAAACATACAAAATCAGATATGTTGGACAAAAGATGGAGTTTTCTTGCTTGAACACCTTGGATTCACCTTAACAAGCTTGGATTGTAAGAACAAGATTTGAAAATGGTGGAGGCTTGTGAGGGAGGTGGCGGCCAAAATAAGGCGGGAGGAGAGGGAGTGTGAGCTAGGGTTAGGGTTTTGCAAGAATGGGTGGAGACTTTGTCCATAAGGATGTATTTATAGGGGAAAAATTAGGGTTTTTCTTTATAAAAATGGGTTTTTATAAAAGAAATGGGTCTTTTAAAAACAAAATAAGTAAAAAGCTGAAATATTATATTTATTATGTAAACATATCAAATTTGTAAAATCTTATCCGAATTTGTCGGTACATATCGCGTATCCGCTAGACTGCGTTAAAAATAAAATATTCTCTAATAATTCCTGAAAAATTAATCTAAGCATGAAATATCATATCACAATATTACATGTAATTTATACACTCCAAATATATCTCGAAGTATTAGTTTCATAATTCACCAACGTTCGTGCGATAGGACGCGTGAATGATCCAGTAATTCTCCGAATTACCGATACGTGAGATGTAATGTAGTGAATGGACTTTGCTATGTATGATATGTACTTAATTACTCTATAATTAAGTATGATGCATGTGTAACTATGTATAATCATGTAAGAGTCGGGACGGGTATTAACCTGAAATTGCCGGGTATCATATACTCCCCTTGTTAAAAAGAATTTCGTCACGAAATTTAGTTCACGTCACTAGTGGACGGTGTGGTTTCGAATAAGTGTGGATATTTGCGCTTTATCCGGTCTTCGTGCTCCGAAGTGAACTCTGGTCCGCGTCTAGAATTCCATCAAACCTTAACTATGGTAATGCG
Organism: Smallanthus sonchifolius; assembly: GCA_023525975.1. Taxonomy (NCBI): domain Eukaryota; kingdom Viridiplantae; phylum Streptophyta; class Magnoliopsida; order Asterales; family Asteraceae; genus Smallanthus; species Smallanthus sonchifolius. Next base: position 75,921,418 of record CM042037.1, read on the forward strand.
ACTTTGTTTCAACCACTTGACCTCGTGGTCCATAATTTCGACTAGTTCTTTGACGAAGTGAAGTTGATCGTCTATTTGGATCTCATCCAATGGTATGACTAGTGTCTCGTCCGATAAACATTTCTTCATATTCGACACGTGAAATACGTCATAACACCACTAAGTGTTTCAGGTAGGTTGAGTTTGTAAGCAACGGGACCAATCCTTTTCAGGATTTCATAAGGTCCAATGTAGCGGGGACTCAATTTTCCACGTTTGCCGAAACGTATTACCCCTTTCCATTGTGAGACTTTTAATAGAACTTTGTCTCCCACTTGGAACTCTAATGGCTTACGTCTCACGTCAGTGTAACTCTTCTAACGATCACACGCGACTTTCATATGGTCGCGTATTTGAACGATCTTCTCGGTTGTTTCGTGAATGATTTCTGGACCGGTGAGTTGGCTATCTCCCACCTCAGTTCAGTAGATCGGTGATCTACACTTTCATCTATAAAGTGCTTCGAATGGTGCGGCTTTGATGCTTGTGTGGTAACTGTTATTGTAGGAAAACTCGACCAACGGTAAGTGAGTATCCCATCCGTTTCTGAAATCGACCACACAAGCTCTAAGCATGTCCTCGAGAGTCGGGATGGTCCGGTGCTCTGACCGTCCATTTGAGGATGATATGCGGTACTCATATCCAATCGAGTACCTAAGGCTTTCTGAAGAGATTGCCCGAATCGGGAAGTAAATCGGCTATCCCTATCTGAAATGATTACACCAATATAACGTCGTATTCTTTTTTGCATTTTTTGTAAATTCGCAAGGGTAAGGGAGTTTACACCAGTGTAAAGATTTGCTGAAAACATAAAAAATCAATTTTTCAACAAAAAAATACACTGGTGTAAACTCCCTTTACACTTGCGAATTTACGAAAATGAAAAAAAGAATATGACGTTGTATTTATGTAATAATATTATTAAAAAAATAATTTGGATTGATTTTGGCGACATTAATTGGGTTAACACAATAACAGTGAGTTATTAACTTTAGGGTTGTATAATTGCATAGGTATAAAATAAATTTATGAAACATATATTTAACTGAATCCATGGTCGATTTCCACATACACACGCCAATTAAACATTTGTTGGTGCATGCGAGATATGGTCTTCCTCAAAGTTAACATTAAACATATATAAGTAATTAAGAAGATAATACGTTTATTTTATTTAGAAATGGTGAATTACTCATACACGAAACAGAAGGAAATTAAGTTGCAGCAAGTCTTTAACAAATAGTCATACTACTCAACCTTATTTATTATTCAACACACACAATCATATACACATACTATATATATTTTGTGTGTTTTTTCAAAGGTGAGTTTACTAGTATGAAACCCAAACAACATGATCTTCAGGTAGAAAATGGCAAACCGGAACAGTTCCTGGTTTCACTTTAAGCACTTGAAACGCCAAATGATCGGGTTTCCATTTCGTGGTATCGGTATGGCAAATCGCCATGGATTTACCTTTCGTACCATCCGCACCTGCCAAAGAAATCGCATACACTCGAGTACCGGCGGATATGTGGCAATAAAACACAGCATGCACGTAGATTAGGTTATGGCAACTAACAGTCTTATTTGTTGCGAGTTTTTTGACCCACTCGATTTTGTAATTTTGTGACGGGGTACTTTCTTTAGAGTTTATCTCTGTTGAAAGCGCTTTCACTTTTTTACCTAACATTTTAGTACTGAAATCGACCATGGATTCTAGGGAAGTCGCACAATATTTTTCTTCACCTTCGATTCCTTTCTGCTCGCACATGTTAAGTGTTTGCTTCATGTATTTTCCTTCTATTGAGTATGGTTTAACTGAGAAGATGTTGTAGATTTGCGGAAGATTGTTTGACGAAAAGGGAATCAAATCAACAATTTCTCGAGGTAAAAATGTCGTTTTGTGGTCGTTTTTTGTGAAATGCAACTCCATTTCTCTGCCTTGATGTAAGTTGTCTTCCAAGAAGAATAACGTGGCTGTTGGATATTCTTTAAAAAGTTCCTCAGAAGCATCATACTTGTTAGATTGTTTGGGATGATCCGTTTGTTGATCCTTAGATGCACCGTACGACGGAAAATACGAGGAAGGTTGATCTTTCAGCTGGTCCTTAGATGCACCGTACGACGGAAAATACGAGGAAGGTTGATCTTTCAGCTGGTCCTTAGATGCACCGTACGACGGAAAATACGAGGAAGGTTGATCTTTCAGCTGGTCCTTAGATGCACCGTACGACGGAAAATACGAGGAAGGTTGATCTTTCAGCTGATCCTTAGATGCACCGTACACGAGGAAGGTTGATCTTTCAGCTGATCTTTAGATGCACCGTACGACGGAAAATACGAGGAAGGTTGATCTTTCAGCTGATCCTTAGATGCACCGTACGACGGAAAATACGAGGAAGGTTGATTGCGTAGATGCTTGGATGCTTCCCATTCTATAAATCAAAAAGATAATTTAAAAAAATATATATAGAGAATACTATTAACAAGAAATTGTAATAAAATAACAAATTAAATTTCAACCTGTTAAAAATTCTTTGATTGCTTTTGGCATAGGACTGTATGGCAACACATACTTCCAGTAAACTTCAGGAGTCAATGCATGACTTCCCTCAATTGAGAGCTGATAACCAAATAGAAAAAACTAAGGTTTACTTTAAAGTGTTCAAACACATATATTTAGTGATAGAAACTTAAATTAAACAAATTTTGCTTAAAGAACTTGTGTGTGCATGTATATAAGTATATTGATTTCAACAAGAATTGATAAACTTGTATAAGGAATTAGAAAAAAACTTACCTTAAAAGAACTTAACATTTGATCCATATGGAGTTACGGGACCATAAAGTATGAACTTAACAAAAATGACCCGCAAGGCCATAGATAGGTTGCCCGATTCCCCGACCCAAATTTCCTATATCTATATCCCTTATTTGACTATGACAGTTTGTTCATGGTTAGGTTTTTATTGTAAAAACGTGTGCATATTAGTTTGTATTAATTTTCACTTTTATTTATTTATTTGATTTACTTTAATTCTTAAACGGTGACTTCTTCAACAATACTGTCACTTCCTTAAAGGGAGTTTGATTTACTTGTTTTGTACTTTGTATGTATACATGAATACACAGCATATTATCACTTCCTTAAAATGATGATAAAAATAACTACATAATTATAATTATATAGAGATATATAAATAATTATTTATATATATAAATAGAATAATTAAGTTATTAAAAAATTATTGACAAACCAAACTTGAGATTTAGACATGAGCTCGAAATGAGCCGCAGCTCGAGCTCCTTAAATTAATGATGATGAAAGATTTATACTTACACAAAGAAGCGCAAAACAACCGTGGAGAAGAGTGAACCTCATTGGAGAGATACTGAAACTGTGTTTGAATTTGAAGATTGGGGTTGATGAGGTATTTATAAGGTGGGAGGGAGATGAAGTTCATTCATGCATGTGGCAATACTCGCCAAATAACCAAGCCACGAGATCTGTAGGACCATACCTTTTAGTTTTGGCCACTACCTATCCGTGATTTATGCATGATGCACTATTGTGATTTATTTATCTCGTATATATTTTCATATAAATTTTGTTACAAGCTGATTCGTATCTAATATACAAGTTAATATGGGTTTTTAAGGATTGCCATTGTTTTTTACAAAAAAAATTGTAAAGTGCTTGTTCTTTCTTTCTTAATCTTGGAAAGATAACTCATTCATCATTCTTTGAAGGTTGTAAGGTCAAATCAAGTGCAAATAAACTTTTTATATAGAGATAATCATGTACCATATTTCATTTCCATGTGAGAATTGAGAAATGAAGAGTCAAATCGGAGAAACTAGTATTAAGACTCCTGCGTTGCGGCGGGCGTAGAACCGTGAAAAAAAAACGTCAAAAGGTTGCCGCGAACCCACGTGTTTTCGAAGCACGCTAAACCGTTGGGAAAACGACCATTTTAAACGTAACACACATCAAAATGTAGATAAACATAGCAACAAAATCCCAAGAAAACGTAAAGAAAAACCAAGAAAAAGAAAAATATAACTTTAGTAATGTTTATATGGTAATTTTATTAAAGTTTAAGGCATCAATGTAAAATAGGATAAAAAGTTCAGGGTCGTAAATGAAAAGTGACAAACTTGCTAGCAACATTAACCATTTGTATCATGTGCATCAAATCTTTTGAGTTTGGTAATTTAATGTATGTACAACTAGTATTTTTACCCCGTGCTTCGCGGGGGGGCGTGGTATTTTTTTTCGTATTACGCGGTAGGAGTTTGGTCGTTATCGATTTGACTCGTCGAAAACAATAAAAACGAACACTGATATGGGATATGATTATACCGAAACACCGTCAACGATGTTTTTCCCTCATAAGCGTTTCGGTTTGTCGCGGCACCACAGGGGTAACGTCGTTCGCTATAACGTACGACACAAAATAATATACTCGATTCTGAACACATCCATGTTTTAAAAAAATTTTATACCGGAACGTTATAAAAAAACTAAAATCAGCAGCACATTACATTTTTTTTAAGTTTACGAATGAAAGTTATTATTACCGAAATTATTAGAAAATAAAACGTATATTATATATATATATATATATATATATATATATATATTACAAGATCTGAAAGCAAAACATAAAACAAAACTGTCCACTCAAAGACTGACACATGGACAAGTAATTGCAATCTACTGTTTACTCCGTGTGAAAATGTAGGTTATAGAATTATACACGCACTTCGCACGAGGTTGGTCGTTACCATAAAAGCGACAACCAATATTGGTTACGATAAAACCAAAACACCGGCAACGATGTTATTTGCTCATAAGCGGTTGGGTTTGTCACGGCTGTGCAACGTTGACGTCGCTCGCCATATCGTATGATAAAAAAAATATACTCGATTTTGAATACAATTTTGTTTAAAAAAACTATACTAAAGAATTCATAAAAAAAACTAAAATCAGACACGCATACTTTTTTTTTAACTAACGAACAAAAGCTATTATAGAAAAAACTAAATTAATAGAAAATCAAACGGATTAAAAGTAGATAGTATATATAGTAGGAGGGGTTAAAACGTAAATTAAAAAAATCATTAAAACAGAGAAAGGAAAAAACAAAAAAAACCACACGGACCAATACAATGAATATACTGTACATTCTGATTAGTTTTAGTAAAGATAGCGTAGCTTTTAAATACAATTTTGTTTTAAAAAAATTATATCGAAGAATTCATAAAAAAAACTAAAATCAGACGCGCATTGTTTAATTTAACTAACGAACGAAAGCTATTATAAAAAACTATATTAATAGAAAATCAAACGGGTTAAAAGCGTATAGTATTATATAGTATGAGGGATTAAAACGTAAATTAAAAAAAAACGTTAAAACAGAGAAAGAAAAAAAACAAAAAAATAAAAAACAACCACATTGACCAATACAATGAATTTACTATTATATTCTGATTTGTTTTAGTAAAGGAGTAATTTTGTTACAAGCTTATTCGTATCTATGAAAATATGGAATAGGTCTCAGTTTGTATCGAGATAAAAATAAACACATTTAATTGTATATTTGATTTTATATAAAACACTGTATATAAAAGATTATGGAAAAAAAAACATAATTATATTTTTAATGTAAAACATAAAAAGGTTAAAGATTAAAATAGTCAAATTCATACGTAACTTAAAACTCACAGATAATCCAATTTCTTAACATCCATTTCTGATTTAACCTTTGTCATAAAATATCTAAGCAATTATAAATTATATAATAATACAATAATTATTTAAAATCCATGGTAGGGAATAGTATAGTTCTAATGGTTTTAAATTTATCACAATTTTTTTGTTTTTTTTATAGTTGGCCTTTTTTTCTTTTGGTTTAGGTATTTGTTAATTTCTTTTATTATTTTAAATGTTTTTTAACTATTTAACATTTTGTATTTTTTTTCTTACTTAACTAAACTTAATTAGTTTAAATACTAAAAAAATAGAATTTTAAATATTAAATATGTATAGACGTATGGCCACGATTTTTTAAGTTCGATTTCGTATTTGTGAGCCTACGTTTTTATAACCACATGAATTTTTCTTGCTTTCCAAATATATTGGAGTGACATTTTTTTACATACGTTGCAGTTTTTAAAAACAATCCCTCGTAAACGAACCGAACCGATAATAACGACCAAACTTTCGCCGCGCAGTGGGGGAATCCCATTAGTGTATATTTAAAAGTCAAAGAGGGGAATAGTATCGTTTTAGGTTCTTTCATTTCGGCCACAAAATATCATTTCAACTTTTGTTTATTTTTAATATTTCGGTTTTAGGTTTTTCTTTTATTCATGTTATGTTTATCGTTGCGTCTGTGTTTGTATTCGGGTTTTTAGACGCTCGCTTTTATAACGGAGTACGTTTTCAGGTTTTACGGCGAAGTCATGGTCACTTTTACGATGTAGTACAGTTTTTATGACGGAGTACACCTTCGGGTTTTTCGGCGGAGTGAGGCTCACTTTATAATGAGTGCGCCTTAGGGTTTTAAGTCGGAGTGACAACTATTGCAATGTTTTTGTTTTGCGTTTTGATATTTAGGATCGTTCCGCCGCTGACAGCACGGGTTTGAGGCTGTGCCCAACCCAGATTTTGGTGTTTTTGTTTTTGTATTTTTTTTTTGTATTTTATTTATGTTGTTTTAGGTTTTAAGGGTGTAGGCGTTGTTATGACCTGGATTTGCAAACGGGTTTATCGATGCCTTAGGGTTTTACGTCGGAATGACCGCCGTTGCGACATGTTTTGGTGCCCGCGTTTTGATATTTGGGATCGTTGCAGAATTTCCGACGCAACGCGCAGAGTGGAAAACCTAGTTAGATTAAAACACGGTTCGGTTGAAAAGTGACACATTAAAATTTTGACACGTAAATTTTTTTTTTTTTTTTTAATTTTCATTTTCAACCCTTATAGTATATATAATATATGTTTTTACCCCGTTTTATTTTCTATTAATTTCTTTTTAGTGTTTTTTTGTCAACGCTCCGATATATATTTTTTTGAAAACGGAGTTGTATTCAAAATCGAGTTTTTTTTGTATCGTTGCCTATAACGAGTGTCGTTACAGTTGTGGTACCGTGACGAGCCGAACCAATTATGAGCGAACAACATTATTGTCGGACGGAACCCCTATCGGTACTCACTTTTATTGTTTTCGACGACCCGAACCGGTAATATTTTTCATTTTTAATTATCGAAACCCGTATCGGTATTCGTATTAAACAAAGGACACCGGCAAGTCGTTAGATCGAAAGAACGATTGCATCAAGACAGAACAAGCCTTTCTTGGGTTAAATATCCTTTCTTTTGATCTACTAGTCCCGTCTTGTTGTAATCATTTTTTCATATGTCTAACGACTTTGTTTAATGCAATGTTAGTTGTTTAAATAACACATATTTACTTCTATTTAAAATCTAAATGAGTGAAAGGAGTTAAACATTATGAGATTGAGTATAGTAGGCTAACGTCCGCATACACATCAGTCAAATAGGACGTTAAACACCTCAAAGAGGGGTGTCAAACGGCGGGACGTGAGGGGTTTAACGGGCGTAAGGGCAAGGGCTATGTGTGTTGAGGTAAGTGAGGGGTCAAGAGAGACTTTACCTTACTACATATAGTCTCACGTAGAGTATCCAATGTAGGCTTCTTTATTTTGAAAGTTACGATATCTAGACACTTCCAAATGGCCCATAAAGGTGTTACATCCAATAATCCCAAACACCTCCATTAATCAGTCATGCCCTGCCCTGCCATGCCATGCCCTGTCCCCCCAACACATGTGAGTGAGGATAAGAGATAAGGTTAATCAAATTATTTGAAATGGGTTATTTGGATTTGAGAATATTAAAACTTTATTCATTTTCAAACTTTCAAAAAACTGATTCAAATTCATCCGAAAACTTTCTAACAGGTAACGTATTAACTATCTTTATCTTTATAAATAATACATAACTAAACAACAATTTACTTTAAATAAACTATTTAAAGAGTTAAACATACAACCATCTGGTGTGTCTAGCCAAATATGAAAAGTGGAAAATCAGGGTACATGCTAAAATGATTGACAATTTTTGTCACTACCACCTCCATTATGTATTAATTTTTCTCACTACCACCTTCATTATGGATTGACGGGTCGAATTGGATACGTATCATACCCGACTCATGTAATTACAGGTTGTCACAAGAACGACATTTTAATATGAATATTTTAGAATTTTTATATATTGCTACTCTAAAATATAAATTTACACAAAGAGCTTTAACTAATTGTGGCATCACATGTCCAAACAGTTTAATTTCAACATAAAATATTTATTAATATTTTATAAAAATAAACAGGACAACATGTAAAGCCGTCAAACGACCCGTTTAGCCAAAGGTGTTCATAGGTTCATCCTAATCATAGAATAAACCTAAACAAATGAAATTCGTGTTTTATATTTGTTTGTTGGGTGCACCTTATTCCATTTCTTTTGGTTATATTACGATAAGTTAAGAAAACTAATAGATATGTCGCATGAGTAATATTATATAGAGTAAACTTCGTTTTTGTTTCATGTGGTTTGATCATTTTAACCATTTTGCTTTAATAGTTTGAAAATGACCAAAACACTCCTTAAGGTTACCATTTTGTTGTCATTTTGCTCACTAACTACATTAAATATTTCAGTTAAAATTAACGGCATTTTGAAAAATTTTCAGTTATATATATATAATCTTACATCGTGAAATTACCAAAATGCCCATAATTTTAACTGAAATATTTAGCGAAATTAGTGTCAGGGAACAAAATGGTAATAAAATGGTAACCTCAAATAGTGTTTTGGTCATTTTCAAACTATTGTAGTAAAATGGTTAAAATAATCAAAACACATGAAGCAAAAATAAAGTTTAGTGTATTATATACAAGGAACAAAGAACTTTGTATGTCCATTCTTCTTTATTATACAGATTTAGATGACTAGATAAGAAAAAAAGTAAAACATTTATTTTTAACTTGTTTATAAATTGACATAAAAATAAATGAGTTTGATTTTTATTTAAATATAGCCTTTTTATTTTCTTACAAATAAATTTTATAAAATCATTTTAGTTGTCATCACTACTAGAAATCTAGGCAGTTTCGACGACCTATCTCGACGACACGTGTCGTCGAGATTGGTTCAACCTGTTACGACGACAGGTCGTCGGCGATGCTTCCCAATCTCGCGAATTTTTTTTGCCACTTTTTCTCGACGACAGGTCGTCGGGGATGGTTAACCGGGAAAAGGTGAAAACTTTTGGCGCTTACCGGGAAAAGGTGAAAACTAGTCTCGACGACATGTCGTCGAGATTGCTATTTTTAATTTTGTTTTCCTTTTTTTTTTGCCTGGTAAAATATTAAAAAATTAATTTTTAAAACAAAATACCTTTTCTCGACGACATGTCGTCGAGATTGGTATATAATAAAAAATTGTTTTTATTTAATAAATAAAATAATTAAAATAAAAGGACCCACTCTCGACGACATGTCGTCGAGACTGGTCTAACTGGGCATTAACTCGCAGAAACCCTTCTCTTCCTCATTTCTGCCCTCTTTTTCCTCTCACGATTTCTCTCGGCTAAACCCACAAAATCCGGCCATTTTTCTTCAAAATCCAACGTTTTCTACCTCCTTCTTCACCATTACTCTTGTTATTCAAGTGGTTAGACCCGATTTCGACTTTTTTTGTAAATTTTCTTTATAATCGTAAATTTCTAATATAAATCTTGTGTATGTGAAGTTTTTGGCTAAGTGGAGGGATTGGAAGCTAGATTGAGGGTTTTTCCGACGACGTGTCGTCGTTTCAAGAAAATTCCGGAGGTAATATGTATATTTTTTGTGTTTATAGGTGTATTTGGGTAGTTTTATATAGATTTATAAATGTTTGTTTAATATTTTGGTAATAGGTTTAGATTTGAGAGATTTAGTTTTGTATAAATGTTTTAATTGTTTTTTATTTGAATAATATAGATGAATATATCTATTAATTTGTGAAATTGGTGGTTAAGTTATATAGATGTATAGTATGTAGGGTTCATTTTTTTTATTGATGGTTACTGTTGTGAAATTGATAGTTAATTTATATAGATGTAAAGTTTGTATGGTTTATATAGATGTATAAGTATATAAATGTATGGATTATTTGTGAAATTGGTGAATTGTAGGTTTGTATAGATTTATTTATTGGTGGTGTTATGTATATATTATTTGTATGAATTATATGATGTTATTTATTTTTTGTAATGTATAGTTTGTATGTATTATTTATTTGAGTATTTGTATGTATTTGTGAAATGTATTATTGGTGGTGTTATGTATATATTATTTGTATGAATTGTATGATGTTATTTTATTTTTTTTAATGTATAGTTTGTATGTATTATTTATTTTGACTCAAATACTTGTATGCATTATTTCTTTGGGTATTTGTATAAATTAAAAGAATATATTGTTGTTTTTTAATTTTTGTGAAATGTAATACATTTGTTTTTTATATCTAATACATTTGTAACGAATTTATAGGGTTTCTTGTAATTTTTGTTTATTATAGAATACAATTCAAGAAGAATTGACCCGGATGCAACAAGAAGGCGGAGAAGTTGATGAGGAAGAGGTCCTAAAACGTGCGCTTGGCGAGAGACGCGGTTGGAGCCGAGGAGTTGGAAGAAAAGTTAGAAACATGCCCACTAATGTTTCGGCTCTCTCCGAGTCTCAATTCAACGAATTAAAAGAACAAATTCGTGAACTGAATGAGACCGTGAAACAGATGCAACAAGACCGCAACCAATCTGGCAACCAAAATGACGACGATCAAGATGAATAAACTTGGTTGTAACTTTTATTTGAACGATTTGTAATAATTTATACAATTTGTATACTTTTTGTTACATGTTTTAAATAATATATTGTTGTGAAATGTATTAATATATAACAGGTTTGACAGGTTTTGAATTTTGTGTATTAAATTACTGGAAATTTTTAAAATTCTAAAAAATATTTTTTTTTTTAAAATAACTCTTTCTCGACGACGTGTCGTCGGGATTGAGTTTTCCAGATTTTAAAAAAAAAAGATTAAATAAAATTTAAATTGATCAATCTCGACGACATGTCGTCGGTATTGATCAATTTAAATTTTATTTAATCTTTTTTTTTTAAATTGAAAAGTTATTACCGACGGGCTAAAATCGACGACATGTCGTCGATAAAAGTGTAATCTATCTCGACGACGTTTTCTCGACGACTTTTCAAGTAGTCTCGACGGAACTTTGCCGACGAGTCAATCTCGACGACATGTCGTCGAGAAAGGCAATTTCGACGACATGTCGTCGATAAAGGTCGTTGAATCTGCCTAAATTTCTAGTAGTGCATTACCGAAAAGAGAAACTAAAAAAGTTTTTTTCTAAAAAAATATATAATTTACAAAACTATATGATTTTGTCATGATATGTTAATGGAATTACTTTTGTTACTTTTTTATTATATAGCGTAGATATATGGACGAATGAAAGAGAATAAAGAGAGAAATATATGATGTATTATATTAGTAATACACACAAAAGGCAACGTCGGTGCCTTATCCGCATGTGTGAGACGAAACACGATTTCCATAACAGAAGCTCTTGCCACGTGGCAAGAGCCGAATGGGTATTTCTTTTTTTAATTGTCAAATAATACTTTGTGTGTATATAAAAACAAATGGAAAGGTTTAACAACTAGGATGGTGGTATTCGTCACTCTCATGCCCTGACCAGCGACGAGGGATCGATTTCCGCTTCACCCTCCAGGTCGTTTTAAATTTAAAGTGTAGATGTCAGCAACTACCTTGCTAATGTCAGCCGTTCTTTATTGTCCTTTATTTATGCATATTGTCAAAACACCTTTTTTATCCCACATATCAGTATACTCTAAATTACACTCTATGTCGATTTAATTGGATTTCCATAACAGTAGCCCTCCAGGTCGTTTTAAATTTAAGAATAAATTACACATATTGTCCTTTTTTTATACTTTAAATTACACTCTATGTCCTTTGACTTCAATAAATACACCACAGGTCCTTTATTTACATACTTGTATACACTCTATGTCCTTTACACTAACTGGTATTAAGTTTTTCTGTTAAGTATTGGCTTGTGCAAGACACATAAGGGTATAATGGTCTTTTAACCTATTAAAAGACAATTTATGTAATTTATTTAACAAATTCATTTCTCTCTCTTCACATTCTTGCAGATCAAAAGACCTTTTTTATCCCCAAATCATCATCACACCAAACAACCATTCACACTGCATGACCGGAGAAAGGGCAACAAAGAACATCGATTCTTTTTCTCTCATCCACCGTCGCCCCGCCAAATTCTCTACCGTCATGGCCTCCGATCGATTCTTTTTCTCCTCAAATCGACTTCTGTTTGTATAGAGTGGAGGCTGGTGGAGATAGAGAAACAAGCAGTTGAGAACAGTTATGTAGCCGGTCAAAATGGAATCAAAGGTGTGGATTGCCGACGATTGGGGGAAGAAGGTCGTATGGATTTCTTGTGATTGGGGGTCGTATGGATTTCTGGCGATTGCCGGCGATTGGGGGAAGAAGAAGGTGAAATGTTTTTATTAAAATAATTATTTTAAATATATATTAATTGTGAGAGACAAAAGATGAAATGACTATTTTACCCCTCATATGAGGGGCACATGATGAGATTTAACAGTGAAAATTGATGTAAGTTAGTGTAAAGGACATAGAGTGTATAAAAGTATGTAAATAAAGGACATGTGGTGTACTTATTGAAGTCAAATGACACAGAGTGTAATTTATAGTATAAATAAAAGACAATATGTGTAATTTACTCTTTTTTATGTTATTTTGTGTGCATAATTTGGTTTTCTTCTTTAACTTCCAAAATTTGATATCTATAAAATTACGTATGTACCATATCAATTTTTTTTTAGTTTCATTCAAGGCGTTGTGACACGAACGTACAAACAATTGAAGCTGCTTCCAAGTTTTGTTTTTCTATTCCTCTTACAAGTTGTACTTCTTTTATTCATTTTTTTCCTTTGTAAATATTTTCGGATACCCTAAATTTAGTATTTTAATTGAGTAATATACACTGTTGTCGCGAGTAATATACATTTCGACGTCAATTTTTTGCACGGTTTAACATCCATCGTCGGAATGTGCGGGATAACGTTTACTAGTTTTTATATATAATACATATGAAATATAACACCTTTCTTTACCAATCTCCGACAGGTTACGGTTTTTCGCTTAACCACCTCGTTTTGATGAGGTATATAGTGAGATGAAATATAGTACAGAAAGATCTTGGGTGAGCTTAGAAGCACACTATAGGAAAACACGTTTTCAACATAGGGTTTAAAACGAAGAAATAAAGTAATATATTGGTAACACAATTGATACATCTAGGCGAACTAACTAAAATCATCAACAAATCACAAATGTGATGAAGTAGCGGTAACTGAAACGAGAAAGAGTAGGAGAGGGACCCCATATGTCACAATGAGGGTATAGTACTACGAGATGAAGATGGATAAAGAGGTAATCGATTTGATTTTAAAATAGTACACACATTAAAATTATTGTGCAAAGATTTAGGGGATGTTTGGTTCGCGTAATTCCCATCTATTTAGAGGAAGAACTTCTTCTTCAACAAAAGAAATCGCTACTCCTAGTTCGCTCCGCACCTTAAGAGAAAGAGTTCTGGCATACTACTCTATTATGATACCGAACCCTTGGGGGAACATCACTACTTTGAGAGTTAGGCCTTTATTCTGCTGTGCCTGGTCATGAGTATACTGCTTTCCTTAAACCTATGTAGTGAGTCATCAGCCCCAAGGTGTAGCATCAGTTCCAGATCAAGTTCAAATAAAGGCTTCTGTCCTAGGAAGCTCGAAAGCCTAAAACTTAGTTAATTCTTTTATCTTTATGTTCTCACTGATACCTAATCGATAACGAACCAGAATGATTTTTATAGGCCCAATTCCATCTATTTTTATTGCTCCAATCTGACGACGCCACCACATTTTCTTATATGTGTTTTATATTAATTTTTTCAAAACTTAATCAAAGATTGGTCTTGGTGTAGTGGTTTGGCGGCGATGGTTTCGACGACCGGAACCGATAATAACCAAGGTCAACGTTTGTTTAAGTATATAGATAAACGGAAAGACTAATAAAGGAAGACACCTAGCCTGGTGGTAGTGGCGCTATGCTTCCACCCGAGAGACACGGGTCGAGTCCCCCCCCCCCTCTACACCCCCACCACGCCAGTTCTTCAAAACTTTATTTTTTTTCTTTTTTTATTATTTAGTTTTACGCTTCTTTTTTATTAACATTATTTTAACGGTGTGCCTACGCTTTCATTTACATTTTTTAGCAAAACGGCCTGACACTGCCGCGCTCATCCGCTGAATTTCGGCCACCTCCTGCTTTTAAATTTATTTTTTTGTTATCTCTCCTTGTACTATATATAATATACGTTTTTAACCCATTTAATCTTCTATTAATTTTGTTTTTCTTTATTAACTTGCGTTCGTTAACTTTTTTCAAAAAACGGACTGCGCGTTTGTTTTTTTTTCTACGTTCCGATATAAATTTATTTGAAAAATAAGTTGTACTCAAAATCGAGTTTTTTTTGCTATCGTAGTCTATATCGAGTGTCATTACCGTTGTGATATTACAATGAATCACACATGTTATGATTTATGAGCGAATTAGGCGTCGTCGCGAAGCACACCGGAATTTTGGTTGTGAAGTGGAAGTTGTGAGTTAGTCATGGAGAAGATGGAATCTGAATATCTAATCGTGGTGTTTTTTAAGAAGAAGAATTGTAGGTTCCCATGAAGAGGGGCAATGGATTCGGTGGCCGGTGACAGAGTGGGTGCGGTGGCCGGCGGTAGTAAGTTCCCATGAAGAGGGGTTGTGTGTTTTATAGGGTTTATGAAGAAAAAGGTGTGGGTCCCACCTTTATCATTTCTTTTTTATTTGTTTGTTTTTAACATTAGGGGTATTTTCATCATTTCTTAAAAAGTTAATAGAAAGCTTAACCTTCATCAATGTCAGGGACCATGGATGTAACAAAATCAAAATTTCTTGGGCCAAATACGTAATTTCTCAAAGTTAGGGACTAAATCCGTAATTTGGCCAAACCACAGGACCATTTGTGTAATTAATTCAAAAATATATTACTTTTTAAATGATAACAGACATTTCATATTTTTGTTTTTCGTCTCTCCCTTCCGTAATTAGCTTGGAACTTTTTTTCATAAACAAGCAGGTATGAAAGTGTGTGATTACATAAGGGCACTATCTTGATACCATTTCACATGGGCGACAACCTCATTTGTGAAATAATTTCAAGATGGTACCCATGTAATCACACACTTTCATACATATCCTTTTCTAAAAAAAATTCTTTAGCTTGTGACAAAATGATGATGTGTTCACGTGGATTACTGATAATTATTTTGTGTAAATATAACGACAAACTAATCATAGAACCAACTCTAATCGTTTAGCCTAACAATCTAGACACGACTAATTAAAGGTAAATGAACTCTCTTTTTGTTGTTATGCTTGTATCAAAACTATTTTTAAGAACCTTAAGGGTGCGTTTGATTCGCGAAATTCGTCGGAATTTGAATCGGAATTTTCAGGAATTGGATTTGGAATTATAATTGTCCAAATGATTTGTAATTTAAAAGAATTGGAATCTATTGAAAAAATTTGAATTCCTAATCTATTTGAGTGACAAAAGAATTGAAATCTATCTTGACACCACTTACCTAATGTAGTCGGCCCGCCACCACCACCGACCGCCGCCCCCCAACCCCGACCGTCGCCATCGCCGCTGCTGTTGTCACACCCCCCCCCCAAATTCATGACTTAATAAATAAATTAATTAATTAAGGTTGCAACGATTAGTAACATTACACAACATCGGAAGCTATAATAAAAACTTCTAAGGTGTTGAACACCATTACAATTACTAAAATGAAATAGTACATTGACCTAGTACTATGTAGGTCGATATCAACTTGAGGTTTGACAATTATGCTTCTTCGGCTTCTAGGGTTTTAGTCCGAATGGTTAAACTATTCCAACCATGCCATAGCTATGAACTACCGGTATAACATACTTAAAAGTGTTAACACAAAGGTTGATGAGTTCACAGGTTTAATTGTCACAATGTGAAGCGGTTTTCCTTGAAAATATTGATGGTGTATACGTGGCTAAAATATAAACCGTTTTCCTCGAAAACATTGAAAATATGTACACGGCCATAATATGAAACAATTTTTCCTTAAAACATTGACTAAAACATTTGCTCATGAATGAATGGCAAAACCATTTATATGTAAACGATTGGCAAAACCAATTTGCATGAAAATAATCTCAAGTTTCAAGTGTTCGAGTTTCAAGTATCCAAGTTTCAAGTATTCAAGATTCAAGTATCCAAGTTTCAAGTATTCAAGTTTTCTCGTACACAAAAACATTTTCAAGTATCCAGTATATGCATGTGCACAAAAACGATTTCAACTACACGTTAAACTAAACCAAGTAATCGTATCAAGTTTGACCTATCAAGTTGACCCATCATAGCTAGCTAGGCATATGAAGTTTATTTTGCATGAGTTTTAAGCAAACCAAACACAGGTGTTTCACCCCTCGCCCATTCCCCACGGGCTCACGAGTTAAGATAAAATGCAGCCATTGGGCCATAAGGACCCTCGGTTAGCGCGACTATCCATGACTTGGAGTATCAATCCTAATAGTACTATTCACATTATGCTGGCTATTAAAGTTAATGGTTAATAAATTGTTCACGTAGGGGACTTTACAAGCTCTTCCACGATTGTCTCATGTAAACATAAATGGTCGGTCATGATTCCTTATTTCTAACGTATAAAGAAAATGTGTTTCATGTTTTCTCAAATGTATCAAGTAATGATGTTTCATGTTTTCAAACGTGTTATGCAAGTATGTTTCTCCCCCGATATTTCTAAAACATTTAAAAATAAAAAGGGGGCAATGAACTCACCTAGTAACGTGTTAGGACGATAATGTCCCCTAGATAGCAATGGGAACTAATGTCCACATAATGTAATAGCCACGGATTTATGTCCTACTCGAGTCCTACGATACCTGTAGGTACTTAATGAGCTTTATAGACTAACCCTAATAATGTAAATCGAGTCTAAACTCATGTTGAGTTATCATGTGTGCGGTTGAGCTTGACTGATTCTTAACGATATTACTGATTAGTATATGATGTTCGTTTAAGGATCGGTAGTAATGGTCACATAGATGGAGTCGAAATTCCCAACTCAAATACGTTTTGCTAGTCATGTTTAAAAAGTTAGTTTGTCACGTACGTACTCGCGTATAATCATAAATACTTACAATTAGTAATAGTTATCCTTGTTTGTGCGACTCTTAACAAACTGTGCGTAACTCGGTGTTTTGATAAAACTGTATGGAGGTTTTATATTATATTCAAACAAACGCTTGTAACTATATATATATATATATATATTCTAGACCTTAAGATATATTTGTATAGAATGGTATCTTGCAATAAACGTTCGGGCTATATATGTATAGTACGCATATATCCATTCGTCAAAAATAGTATTATACACGTTCCTTTGTATTCGCAACTAAAGATGTGTCATATAATATTCGTTGGTTTATGAAACATGTAAGTAGTTATAACTATACCGTTATATAAATACATTTATATGTGTGACAAATTATATATCCAAGTTCCTGAAAAATATTAATGATATATCTATACACACACACACACATTTTATATCCAACTCTAACCTTCGTGTTACTTAATAATCGTTGGGGTTTTACATAACTAGTGAACTTTTATGTATATGTATATATATATGGGCACTTACACGTGTACAAAAATACATATGATTATATGATATGTTTTATTCATGAAAACTATAATCGTATTAACTCCTGTTATTCGTCAGATTTTCGTTTAGTAACTTCGGTTATAACTTTTCATGTTATTTGACGCGTACCAAAATGTATACCTCTGTTTTGAATAATTTACTTATCGCTAAACGCATTACACCCGCATTTATTTTGTATAAACCATTTTATATTATTAATATAACAAAACCGTTATCACGTCCAACAATAATATTTAATTATAACACATACCGTTCGTTAACCGACTTCAATATTCTCGTTTACCGGGTGATATATTTACGAATAAGCTTTCCCGTCTAATAATAAATATATTTTTTGTCGAAACGACACTCCCTTGGTGGAACATACGGGTTTACGGCTCGTTTATTTTTTTTAAAATAAAAAACGTTTTATAAAAGTAATTATAGAAATCATTATTATTTAATAGGAGAGAGAGGCGGGAAACAAAAATTATATAAAAAAATAAAAAAAAATTATGTAATTAATAGGAGAGAGAGGCAGGAAAACAATGTTGAGAATGAATGTGTGAATGACTAGTGTCCTCCTAAAACCTTTATTTATTATATAGTATAGATTTAACATGTCACCACATAATTCTTCTTGCATTCTCATAATTCTATACAAGTTTAAGTGTGTGAGCATATAAAAAGTGTAAAAATAATTTATTTGCCATAATATGTAAATATATGTATGTATAAACTATATGTTGGAAATTTTGGTGAAAATTGTGTATTTCAAGTTGTAAAAATTTTGCAACTTTATATAGAAATAAATATATGTAAATAATGTCTTTTTTGCATATTTCTTTCTGGGTTTGTGTTATGTGTTGTGACGGCTTCGCAACACACCAGAACACATCCAAAACGAAGCTAAAATAAATGAGATATTGATACTTGAAGTTGTGTGTTTAGAGCTGTGTAAAGCGTCGAAAATTGAAAGAAAAAGTGAGGAACTTGTCCCACATAGGTGGGGGACCAAACTTTGAGTAGTATATTAGTCGTAGCCTTCTAAGGATATTTTTTCCTTTAAGGCAAACACAAGTGGGTAATAGAGGGGACCCTATATGGTGCGAAACACCTTAACTCGCACATGCGCACGTGATGTGGGCTTTGGGCGTAATGTGGCGTTTTGATGGCGCACTTGGCACTTTGCGGCGATCTGGTCAGTTACGCATGGGGTCGGCTTGGTGTCTTACTCTGAATGACGAGTTCGTCTTGCTAGTTGATGGGTTCGGCCGGGTGCGGAAAGGCAATCTTTTCCGGATAACCAGATCTACTCTCGATGGCTAAGTTCCGGCTCGGGCGACTAGGACTACTTCGGATGGCCAGGTCTACTCTAGATAAACAACTTCAGGCCGACGGCGGATTATACGTCGGGGCTGAAGCAGTTGTTCATAAGCACATGATCATCTATTAATAAGTGGCAATATTTATTAATTGAAATTAAAGCATCCGTTACAATAGTAAATGAAAACAAAGTGTTCAAAACATAACACAATTCAAATTAAACTAGTCCGGTCCTATGTGATCAAGTTGAGTCCCCAAACTAGTACACTAGAAACATGCGAGTAAATGTCAACAACGAGTAGTTGGTGAGTAACATGGGTTTTGACACCGACAAAAGTTAAGTAAAAAGTATTTGAAATTCAATATGTTCAAAGTATAACTAAGGCATGAATGTAAAAACATATAAGGTTCCAAAGCGTACAATTAAACCGTAGTAAATGGAAAATTGATAAGTACAATCCAACAGATTGTGTTTTGGTAAAAGTGGTAATATCGTACACACAATACCCGCCAAGGTCTGTGTTAACTGGTATCGGTTTCCTGTTTAAATGATCATAAAATGTACTACCTTATGCTTGCAACACAAGTTAATGATTGTACTAAACATGAACACACGTATGGTCGCTAAGTAGTTTAAGACATAAAACACATAGTAATTAGCATGAGAACAATGGTATTGAATCTGGTAGGTATAGTATGTAAACATGCTCCACCCCGAGTATTTGTAAATAATAGTAAAGAGAAAGGGAGCTATGAAACTCACCTTGATAAGTAGAGGGTTGATCTTGTAACTTGTATTAATAAGATTTAAGGATGCCCTAAGTTAAATGGATATGTTAATATAATGAAGAAACAGTTAAGAGAAACAACAATGGAACGACTGGGATGTTAGGGTTTTGGAATGGACGAGTGATCGAGAATACTAGTGAAGTTTAAAATGATGTTTTATAAATTTTTACTTATAAAACGAAATTAGGTACCAATAATAAGTATTATTTGTGAAAACATGCTAATGTATTAAATACCTTAATATAATATTTACATATTTAAGACAATGTCAAAAAGTGATCAAAATCAAGTTAGTAATAAAATAATCATCACTTTTATATATTATTATTTGTAACTCTATTAATTAGGACAAGGCCATTAACGATCAAAACTAATTTATTAATAAATAATAGTCTCGTTTTAATGTTAATATTTGTATGTAAAAGTAAAACACTAACAAACCTCAAGAGTTAGGATCATGACGTTATAATTATATATATATATATATATATATATATATATATATATATATATATATATATATAATGCATTTAAATAACCAAGGTATATATTGAGTCTTGGAAATAGGATTTTTAAAAGAAGGTGATTTTTTTATTTAGGAACGATTATTAATTTACATGTATTAGTGTGTATGTGAAAGGGTAAACAAAAAAAAGAGAATAAAAGAGAGAAAAAAAAAGGATACCAGTCAAAGGCTTGGCTGTGAAGGGAAAAGACTTTAACCAGTAGACTAAGCCTTATATTTGTTTAAAGTTTCAGAAAGCAGAGTCAAAGAAGGTTAAAAAGTACGTGAAAGCTTGTGAGGATAATCAGCATGCCTTTGTCCTCCTGACGTTTGACACGTTCGGCTCCTTGGCGCCGGAGGCGGTTCGGTTCTGGGCTAGAGTTCAGCGTGTAGTCCACAGCAACTTTACGACTCCTCAGGGGCGAGGCTTTGTTTTTAGTAGATTAGGGTTTTCCATTCAGAAGGGGATGGCGGTGCAGTTTGTTGCCCGTCTACATGCTATCCTTATGTAATTTACCTTGTTGATTGGAATGAAAAATAGGATTTAAGAAAAAAAAAAAAAAAAGTTTCAGAACCCAAACGTTTTATCAATAAAAATCGCTGCCTTCTTCCCAAACACGCGAAGATCGCAAACCCAGGTCCAAATCGAAATCGATTGTTCACAGATTGAAATCAAAACATTAGGGCTTTCATTCGTGGTATAAAAACGAGATGAAACATAGTTAAGTTACCTGAAATCGAGTAAAACTTGTGGGTCTCGTTTCCTTTAGGCCGAAAGTGACAGAGAGGGAAAGATGACGGATTTTCGAGGTGCTTTCGAGTTGTAAGTGACTTAGGTATATAAAGGGTGCCTCAACCTTAAAGAGTGATGCATTAGCAGCAGTTATTGGAGCGAGGATAACGGAAATCGAACTTGAATCGTTGGTTCTTGAAGCCCTAGCGACCGTAATCCCCAAATGTGTTAAAAGACTTGATTTTTGAAATCAATTCGCATAATTATTAGTTACTAATGGTCGAAAATGAGAAGCAAATGGATTTGAGAAGGTCAAAATCCCGTAATCACATGAAATTGTAGATTATCACACATGCTTTGACTTTTTCAAGTCAAAATTGGTCCTTGATGCCCATGTCCAGGGTTCACAAGGAAAATAAGGGGGTTCACAAATAAATGGGTTCAAAAGGTTATTGAGGGGTTTCAAGTGTTATAAATGGGTTCAAGACCACATTTGTTTGATTTAAACTCACTTTATTTGTTATAAGTATAAAAATGTAATTTACTAAATCAAATAAATTCTCAGTTTAATTAAAACACATAAACCCTAATTTTCATATACATAAGATAATTTCATAAATGCAAGTTATAAGATAATGGAATTATAAGTGTTGGAGTAGATAAAATAGGGACCGGAATTTCTTGGGAAATAAAGTCTCTCCTACTTTAGGAGATTTCGTTCCGAAATTGATTAGGAAGAGGGTCCTGGAAATAGGTATGGGTACTTGGCCTTCATTTGATCCTCACATGACCATGAGATGTGTGTGGGAGTTTGGTTATAAAGTCCATGGCAATACACTCACATTTCCACATGGGAATCTTGGGTTTTTCAAGTAAACCAGATGGATGCCGGTGCTCTGCCTTAACCTTCAAGCAAGTAAGGCACTTAGACACGTATAGAGCAATGTCCTTTTTCATACTAGGCCACCAGTATTGGGTACGAAGGTCTTTGTACATCTTATCCGCACTGGGATGCACCGAATAACGAGTCTTGTGAGCCTCGTTCATGACAAAGGTACGGAGATTGTCACGGTCTGGAATCCGGATACGGTTCAGGAAGTAGAGTAATCCATTGGGTTTGGTATCGAGTTGAAGTTCAGCACCACATGACATTTCGTTGTACATGTTTCCTTGAGTGACGAAAAGATTTTGTGCTTCAAGGATGCGAGTTTGAATGTCACTTTGGATTCGAATGCTGTGGATTTTGATAGGTCCTTTACGACTAAGAGCATCGGCTACGACATTCGCCTTACTAAAATGGTATCGAATATTGCAGTCGTAGTCGTTTAGGAGTTCAACCCAACGCCTTTGCCTCATGTTGAGTTCCTTTTGATTGAAAATGTGTTGGAGACTCTTATGATCGGTGAAAACCTCACACTTAGTACCATATAAGTAGTGCCTCCAGATTTTGAGAGCGAATACGACCGCTCCCTGCTCGAGATCGTGTGTCGTATAATTCTTCTCGTGGATTTTGAGTTGTCGAGATGCATAAGCAATCCTTTGCCTCGTTGCATTAAAAACAACCAAGGCCTAAGTGGGAAGCGTCGCAGTAGACGACAAAGTCTTCGGTTCCATCGAGAAGAGTCAAAACGGGAGCCTCGCACAATTTCTGCTTTAAAGTCTGAAAGGCTTCCTCTTGATTTGGTCCCCACTCGTAGGGCTTGCCTTTATGTGTTAAAGCTGTGAGTGGTACCGCGATCTTTGAAAAGTTGGCTATGAAACGACGATAATAGCCTGCTAAACCAAGAAACGAGCGGACTTCTGTAGGGGTCTTTGGAGCTTGCCAGTTCTTCACCACTTCAATCTTAGCGGGATCCACGTGAATACCTTCTCGTTGACTATGTGTCCCAAGAATTGGACTTCATTTAGCCAAAATTCACACTTGGAGAACTTAGTGTATAATTGCTCCTTTTTCAAGAGATCCAAAACCAAATGCAAGTGTTCTTCGTGCTCCGCTTTTGATTTTGAATATATGAGAATATCGTCAATGAAGACGATCACGAACTTGTCTAAGTACGGTTTACACACGCGGTTCATAAGATCCATGAATACCGCGGGTGCATTGGTTAGTCCGAAGGGCATAACCATGAATTCGTAATGACCGTATCTTATACGAAAGGCTGTATTGGGGATATCGGATTCAAGGACTCGTAACTGGTGATAACCAGAACGAAGATCATTCTTAGAGAAAAAAGTCGAGCCTTGAAGTAGATCAAATAAATCATCAATCCTCGGAAGTGGATAACGGTTCTTCACAGTGAGCTTGTTGAGTTCCCGATAGTCGATGCACATCTGGAACGAACCATCCTTCTTCTTGACAAATAAAACGGGTGCTCCCCAAGGAGAAACACTAGGGCGAATAAATCCTTTGTCAGAAAGTTCTCAAAGCTGGCTTGAAAGTTGTTGCATTTCTGATGGTGCAAGACGATAAGGTGACTTGGCCATGGGGTTTGCTCCTGGCACTAGGTCGATATGGAATTCAACTTGACGTGTGTGACGAAGACCGGGTGTGACAACCGTAACTTTTCGGGTCAACGCCGTTTCTCGACGTTTTATACCTTTATATTTTATAATTTATAGTTTTATATTTTATAGTGTTTCTAGAAGATTCTAGGATCATTGCCTTAGACAAACACTAAGGTCCGAACTAGAAAACCCGGTTAAGTGCATACACTACGTGTACCGCGAACACGTTAAATAAACGGTAAAAATTAAATTCTCGAAAATAATTTTTATATTTATATTTTAGATAAGAATGATGTTTTATAATATTTATATGTGCTAACTTTTGTGATTCTTGATTAAACTAACGATCACATGTGGTTCACCCGTTATTTACCCGATATAACTTTTTAAAAACTTTTGAGTTTTTATATTTTAAAAATTCTCAAAATTCATTATTTTGGATACTAGAATTTTATGTTTGAACAAAAATGTTTATTAGAGTGTTTAGGGGTTTAATTTTTATAAAAAGTGGGTATATTTTATAAAATTTGTCTTTTAAAAATGCAAGAACTCATCTCCATCTATAAATACCCAACCCCCACCCATTTTTCCCCTTCCTTCCCCTTTGTTCCAGCCATAAACCCCTCCACCTCTTCATCCAAACACCCCCAAATATCCTATCTAGCTCAAGAACACTTCATGCAACCTTGATTCTTGAATTGTTGTTGTTTGTGAGCATATTTTTAGTGATTTAAAGGTATCTTAGCATGTTTTTAGCCTTTGATTTTTCGGATTTAATAGTTGCATGTGTTCTCAAGAACACCAAAAACACACACACTCACTCACTTTGATTTTCAAGTTTTGTTGTTTTTAATAGTTTTAAGCTTGAATCTTGCATTTTTAACAATCTTGGGCGTTGTTAAATCTTGTCATTTGTTCGACCATTTTCTCGTCGTGTCTTGAAACCGATCCCGAGCCCGTTGGTTGGGCTTTTGCTTTTTTCTTCCCAATAGGACGGGGTATTTCTTCCACGTCTTCCGGTGCATCTATGTTTAGGTCGTACTTAGATCTACCATCGGAAGCGCCCGGACTAGCGTCGATGTCGGTTGATGTTCTTTTTTTGGACGAGCCGGTTCGGATGATTAGAAATATAGAAGATTGGTGTGTAGAAGTGTGAAAAATATGTAGTAAAAATTGAGTATTTATAGTGAGTAAAATTAATATTATTAATTATTATTATTTGTTTAAAATTTAATATTTCAAACGGTAAAAAAATGTACCGTTCAACGGTACAATTCTTCAAAAAGAGGGCAAGATCGAGCGTGATAATTCTCACGCCAAAGGTTCACGGCGTGGAAATCGAGGGGGCGGTGTAGCATGAGGATCACGGCGTGATTTACCTTGCCACCGAGGATCACGGCGTGGATTAACTTGGTATACCGGATGCTTTTAGGCCCCCTAGAATCAAAATGAACACATGTGTTGGACCCCAAATCTCATGTCGGGGATCAAATCATGATACTCATTTTTCTAAAACAAACATGTTGGAAAATGCCCATATAATTAGACTCATACCATTTAATTAATTAGTCAAATCACCTAATTAGACCCATAACATATGTGGGCTATATTATGGGCATACTCGTATATGTATATAGTTAGGGTTTCTAATTAGATGTCATCTAACATATACACAGAGAAAAACATATACTCAGGAATTCTCTCTTAGATCTTCATCAATCACTGACACTCTAACGGGAATTGAATCAGAATCAATCAATTGCATCATCATTTTCATCATCTAAAGTAGCGATTCCCACAAGTAAGTTATCAAACAAACAAACCCAGTAATATCAAACTCCGAGAGTAGGATCCGGAGAGTGACATTAGGTCAAGTCTGACCTCCATCCAAGGAACAGAGAGGCTATTTTCAGTGAGACCTCTCACTCCAAAAGTTTTATCTCTCTTTTTTTCCATTTTTTAAATTTATTTATTTTATTATTATTACTATATTATAAAACTAAAACAAACTAACAATGATTCAGTTTAGACTGGTTCGGTATTTTAACTAACAAAACATTATTTATTTCTTAACTTTACAAATACTGATAAACCAGAGTTTCAACACCACCTTAATTAGTAAGTAGTCTCACTACTTAACCTTATAGATTCTTGAAATGCACACATACTAACACACCTTATACTATGTGTTTTTTTCCTGACATTATTAGTATGGAATCCAAACAACATGATCTTCAGGTAAGAAATGGCAAACAGGAACACTTCCTGGCTTCACTTTAAGCACCCGAAACGCCAAATGTTTCGGGTTCCATTTCGCGGTGTCAGTATGGCAAGCTGCCACCGCGTTCACTTTCACACCATCCGTGCCCACCATAGAAACCGCGTACGCTCGCATACCAACGGTTTTATGGCAATAAAACACGGCGTACGCGAAGTTTTGCTTATGGCAAACCACAGCTTTATTCGCATCGAGCTTTTTAGCGAATTCGATCTTGTACTTCTGTAAAGTGGTGCATTCTTTACCTTTCACCTCAGTCGAAATCGCCTTCACTTTTTGACCTAATTTTGTCGTAATGAAATCGATCATCGATTCTAATGACGTAGCGCAACATTTTTCTTCGCCTTCGATGCCTTTGTTCTCGCAATCGCTAAGCGTTTGCTTCATGGCTTCGGCTTCCAATGAGTCGGGTTTAATCGAGAAATGGTGGTAGATTTGGGAAAGATTGGTCGAGGAAAAGGGTATCGAATCAGCGGTTTTTCGAGGTAAAAACATCGATTTATGGTCGGTTTTCTTCGTGAAATGTAGGTTCATTTCGGTACCTTGATGCAAGTCATTTTCCAAGAAAAACAATGCTACATTTGGATCATCTTTTAGCTGATCATTGGATGGAGCGTAGTTGTATACAAATGGATTTTTTCCGGGATGTAGACCTACGGACACTGGATTCCTTCTGTTGCCGGAATGCATTCCGATACCACCTTTTCCGACACCGACACTCGGCCCTTGCACTGGTTTTTCGGCAGCAACCTTCTCATTGTTCCATTCTGTAAAGCATTAAAAGATTTTCAATCAAATGTGTACAAGTTTTAGAGGGTGTTTGGCATTGACTTTTTGTAAGATATTATTTTACATAAAATTCGTTTATCCGGATTTTACACTAACATTGATAAACTTTACACACAGTTTTTTCATCTTTTGATTAAAACCATCGGGTGACGAAAATTTATATAGAAACGCAAATAAAAATAAACACGTCACGAAAATGACTTTAAAGACAAAAGAAGTAAAAATATATTACATTTAATGTTTTTAAAACCGGACCGGACCGGCCGGTCGGACCGGGAACCGTGACCTCCACCGGTCCGGTTACATGCTCTGAGACCGTTTGCTGGTTGAACCGGGCGGTTCAAGCGATTCAGCGGTCGAACCGCGAACCGGTGGTCGAACCGGGTAGTTTAAAAGTTTTTTTTAAATTTTTTTACTATTTTTTTATCTTTTTTATCCTATAGTCCTCCTACTTACTTCTATTTACAATTTTAACTCAATTTGACTCTTTTCTTTTAACTTATACGCTGCCACAGGTTCTCCAAAACCCTAATCAAAATTAAAATTGAAGATTCAAAAGAATTAAAATTCCTACAGACCTACAACCCTCATCATTGACTCAAAATTGTTTAAATGGTTGTATATGTAGTATTTGAAATTTTTATATTTTTCTATATATTTTTATGAATATTTATCTTATTTATTGCATCATCCGGTTCTTGAATCCGGTCCGACCGGTGAACCTCTAAGACGTCCGATTCATTGTCCGGTCCGGTTCTGAAAACATTGCATTTAACGCTATATTCGAAATTTAAGATTTAATTATTATATAAATAAAAAGAGTAAAAAATGTTAAAAAAACTCAGGAAAAAAATAAAAATTAGAACTATAAGAAAAAAAAAACTAAAACTCAGGAAAAAGCGAAAAAGAAAACTCTAAAAGAATTCAAGGAAAGTAAAGAAAAATAAAGAACTCAAAACAATAAAAGAAAATACAAAAAAAAGGTTTCTCTTGGTTCAATCCCGCATCTGTTGTGGAACCGTTGGTCATTTGGTGCAATGGTAGCCCCAAGACTTCCCATATTAGAGGTCTTGGGTTCGAATCCTGACAACAGCAAAAAAGGGATTTGTGGTCAGGTCAGGGAGTTTACCCAGTTGGGGGGTTCCTCGTGTGATGGGCTGCCTTAGATGTTGTCCCAGAAAAACCCAATTATCATAGAATATCTAAGTGTTTTCGTTCAAAAAAATCTGTTGTGGTAGGAGACACGTCACAGACCATTGAGGCAAGCCGTCATCTTGTGTTTAGTTCGTAAAACACGTTATTTAAGGTAAAACCACAAAATAAAAAAAACCAATTAAAAGATAACATGTGTCAAGCGTCGATTCGTTCAAGTTATTATTCATCAGCTGCACTTTTAATAAGATATATAATTGTTTAATAAAATTTTCATAATCTATTTATTTTAGTAAATGTCTTTTTACTTGATAAAATAACTCATTCTTTCGATATATCTTAATTTCTTATGATATTATGAGTTTTAAGTAAATTTTTATCTGTTTTAATTTAAGAAAATATCTGCGTCTGTTGTGGAAGGGGACATGCCGCAGACCACTAAGGCAAGCCTTCATCTTGGTTTAGTTTGTAAAACACGTTACTTAAGGTAAACCCAGAAAATAAAAATAAAAAAGCCAATTAAAAGATGGCACATGTCAAGCGTTGATTCGTTAGATTAGTGTTCATCAACTTTCACTTTTAATAAGATATATAATTGTTTAATAAAATTTCAATAATTTATTTATTCTAGTAAATGTCTTTTTAATGGATAAAATAACTCATTCATTAAATATCTTAATTTCTTATGATGTTATAAGTTTTAAGTAAATTTTTATCAATTTTAATTTAAGAAAATATCATTTGAAAACCAGTTATCATATCACTGATATAACATAGTTTAATAATTCTATCTATATTAAAAACGAAGTCTAATGAACAGTAATAGATCAGGGTCTGTCACATGACAAGCTCTAATTAATAATTTATTTTTTAGTCTTTTTTTCTTCTTATATAAATAGCGGGCGAACGGGGATATTAAACAAAGATGGATGCGGTCCTGGTGGTTTACGTGTGCCTTCCTCAGCGGGCATAGGTTCGAACCCCCCTCTCTCCCTTTTCTGGTTTGCTGACGTCAGCAGGTCTCTCTACTGAAGTCATAATTAATTAATTTTTTTAATTTTATAAAAAAATATTTTTTTTATTTTAAAATATTTTTCTTAATAATTTTGATCTTTATAATTAACTTTGAGATATAAATTTTTAAATATTTTATTTTTTTTAAGTTCCAACATACCGTTGTAACATGCTTATTTTTATTTACGTTGTTCAGAACCGAGTCGCCATTACATGAGCTCCGCCATAGCGCACAGATATGTTTTTACTAGCATTAAATAAAGTGTTATCATCTAAGTATATATCTCTTATAACTTTTAATTGTTTTATTAATACCTAATAAAGTATTATCATATTATTATTATTACTGTTAAACAAAAGGCAACGGATGAATAGTGACGCAGCCTACCAGGCTGTTGAACCAAACAGGCAGCCTGTTGAACTTTTTTTTAATTTTTTTAATTTTTTTCATTTTCACCGCTTATACTATACATAATTTACGCTTCTAACCCGTTAATTATATATTTAATTTCATTTTTCTATAACTATTTTCGTTCGGTAACTTAAAAAAAACGGATTGCACGGCTGCTTTTATTTTTTTTTTCAACATTCTGATATAATTTTTTTTTTTAAAACGGAGTTGTATTCAAAATCAGTAATTTTTTTTTGTATCGTAGCCTATAGCGATTGTCGTTACCGTAATGGTACCATGACGAACCGAACCTATTATGAGCGAACATTATCGGTATTCGCTTTTATCATTCTCGACGACCCTTTTTGGCGAAAAACGACCCGACTTCCGCGCCGACACCACTAAAAAAATGAAAATTTTGCGACAGCAGTTTCGTAGAAAATTTGTCGGAATTGGCCGTTAGCGACAAGTTTCCGACAAAAAGTGTTTGTTGGAAAAAACCCCGTAGGAAATGTATTTTCCGACAAAGTCCCGACTAATTTTCCGACGAATTAGCGACAAAAGTCTTTCGTCGGTAATTTTCGACAATATTCCGACGATTATATTAAATAAATAAGTTAACTTACTTAATAAATTTATCGGAAATTTGTAGGAAACCTTGTGGTTACCTTTTTTTTGTCGGAAAATTGTTGCAAATTTGTGGGAAATTTCTTTTGTTGGTAACTTGTCGGAAACTTTCGTAGAAAATATACATGTTTTCTAGTAGTGCGAGGCGCGAGTGTTCGTTTATACAAGCTTATTCAACTATTTTTTTTCGTTCTACGTGGATACATCTCGCCACGCAGCGCGGGGCAACCAACTAGTTTATAAATATGATTCAAAGATTTGATACTAATAACTATGCTTTTGATAAAAACACTATGAAATTTATTTTTGTACTATTTTATTTTGGTAACGGATGAATAGTTCAGTAGCCTATCACTGAACCAAGCAGGCAACTTGCTTAACTTTTATTTTTTCATTTTCATCCCTTATACTATATATAATTTTCGCTTCTAACCCGTTTAATTATGTATTTAATTTCGTTTTTCTATAAGTACTTTCGTTCGGTAACTTAAAAAATGGATTGCACGCCTGCTTTTATTTTTTATTCAATATTCCGGTATAATTTTTTTTTAAAACGGAGTTGTATTCAAAATCACTTGTTATTTTTTTGTATCGTAGCCTATAACGATTGTCGTTACCGTTGTGGTACCATGACAACCCGAACCTATTATGAGCGAAATTATTGATATTCGCTTTTATCGTTCTCGACGACCTGTTTTGGCAAAAAACGACCGGACTTCCGTGCCGAGGCGCGAGTGTTTCTTTATACAAGCTTATTCAACTATTTTTTTCGTTTTACGTGGATACGTCCCGCCGCGAAGCGTAGGGGGAACCAACTAGTTACAACGAATCTTCAACCTTAAAATACTTTCTATTAAAATTTAAGTGGTTTAATAATTTAAAACTAAAGGGTTTTCTCCCCCTACATGTTACGCCAGGAATTCCGTTACGATCTCAAATATCAAAACGTGTGCACCAAACCCTAAGGCATCAATAAACTAAAAAAAAAATTTAACTCAAAAACCAGTAAACTAATTAAATGGAACAAAAACACAGTAAATAAATTGAAAAAGAAAAAAAAGAGAAAAAAGGTAAAAATCGAGGAGGGGAGGGGGGAACAGATTTGAACCCGGATCACCAAGGGGAGGGGAAGTGCGCACTCCCATCCGAACCAAAGCCCTTTTTGGTTTCAAGTGTGTAGTAAATTGTATATATGAAGTGAAAAAAATCAGAATTTTAGGGAAAATAAAATAACCAACCAATAAGCTTCACGTGTCACAACGGTCTAATAGGGTTGAAGCATTGTTACTATCAGTTTTGTTTTAATCTATAGTATATAATAAATAAATGTATTTCATGTCACGTGTCGCCTCCATATTCATTTTCATCATTTTTTCCCGCATTTCTCTCTTATTAAATACACCTCTATCTTTTAATAATAATATATTTTAAAAAAAAAATATTAATCTTTATATTAATAAATCTCCTTCATATTTTTGACGAGTGTATATGTTAACATATTATATTGTATTCCACGGGTGTATGTGTTAACAGATTACATACTATGTGTCTAACCCGTGTAAAACACAAGTTTTTAAAAAATAAATTTTTTATTACTCAATATATAATATTATATTTATTCAACGCGAGTACTATACGGGATTTTAACCTAGTATAGATATATAATAAATCAAAGTAATTTAATAGAAGAATAATACAACTTAGTATTTAATCTCTTATATTTAATCAATTTAGCAGGTTATGTCATGAAAAATATATATACTTTTAAATGAAGAAAACGTATAACAGAGGAAAGTTGGTAGAAGGTTATTATTGTCAAACTTTTGAGCATCGCTTTTATTATTTGCATTGTGAAAGAGGTGTGCCTGCTCATTTTTAAAGGTGAAAACTCGTAATTATCTATAATATATTATAATGCATATCGGAAGAATAGAAAACTAATTTCGTCAAAATTTAGAAGTTTTACTTAAATACAAGTTTTAAACCGTAAGGTACAACCCTTTAAAACATATGGTTGACTTTTAAATCAACTTCTTCTCACGATTTACCGCTATAACTTTTTCATATGTTAATAGTTTTTTTTTAAAACTATTTAATTTGAGTATGGTATTGCTATAGTTTTTTTAATTTAAAAAAATAATAATACGTGATTATACGCTTTACCAGTGTTTGTATTAGTGTGTTATGTTCCCTGTCGCATCGCGCAGACACCACTCTAGTATTATAAAGACAAATTGTAAGTAATGAAATGAAAAGCAATCAACCCCACACATGTCCTTTTCATTTTTTACTCCCATTACTTTCGATTTTAGATGTAAATATCAGCTAACCCACCGTCATCCCCGCTCCCTCTTCCTTTCTCTTTCTGGTTTCTATATCTCTTATTCTCGTCTTGAAGAGGACATCATAGTAGTAAGATGTCTTGGTTTTATTCATAAGGTTAAGGGTTTAAATCATGTAAGATGCAGATATAAGTGGTTTATAAGAATATATTAGGAGATGTTCTTAAAAAATAAATAAATAAAATAAAATATCACACTCACCACAACAACCCCCAACCCCCAAACTCCCCCCCCCTACCCACCACCAATCACCACAACAAACACCTCCATCACCCATCATTTCACCATCACCATCCAAGCCGGCAAGCGTAGACGTAGCCCCACCTGTACCCACCCCATCAAGAAAGATCGTCACCGATCTGTCACTAAACTCCAAACATCTAAGTCGAAGTGCAAAATTCGGACATAGGAAAAGAGAGAGGGGGGGTGTATTTACGTGGAGAGAGAATGGTTGGAAGCAAATGGGAAGAACATAAGTAGGCTTAAAGCTTCAGAAAATTTCGTTTGTGATCAATGCAGTAGGCACTTATACTCAAAGCTTTCAATGCCTTTTAGTGTGTTTATATTTACTTATCTCAAACCGTCAACATGTATTGTATTTTAAAATTGCTTATAAATTAAATAAATACAGCAATAAGTAGTGTTTAAATATATGTATTCTAAACTTAGAAATTATTTACCTTTTTTTTTTAACGGCAATACTTAGATGTTCTAAGATAATTGGGTTTTCTCGGGGCAACACTTAGAACATCTAGGGCAGCTCACCCCAGGAGGAACCTCTCAACTGGATAAACCCCCTTACCTGGCTATAAACCTTTTTTTGCTGTGGCCAGAATTCAAACCCAAAACCTTTACTATAAGAAGTTTTGAAACTACCATTACACCAAATGACCAACGGTAATTATTTACCAATTCTAAAGTGTTTGCTTTAAAAATTTTAATAAGCAATCCTGGTCATTAATGATGTTTTGACTTTTGAAAACAAATCCAGACCAGCCCGTCGGAGCAATAAATATTATAAGAAGTTATTTGTTGAAATCTGAATTAGAAATATATTACCACAAATATAAACTTTCATATACCGGTAGCTTTAATGTTTTCAGGTAACTAAACATATAAAATTGTTTATATTTATTATTAAATTATATATATATATATATATATATGTATTAAAATACTTATGACGTCATTCAGTTTTTGAATTCGGTCCGACCGATCCGACCAGTGAACCACTAAGACGTCCGGTTCGCCGTCTGGCCCGGTTTTAAAAACATTGCTATTCATCTCTTAAACGAATTAATAATTAATAATAAGATTAAACAATAATTAAGAATAAAGATGAACCTGTAGCGTATAGAAGGTCCTTGACTGCTTTTGGCATAGGACTGTTTGGTAACACAGACTTCCAATACGTTTCAGGAGTCACTGCATGACTTCCTACTAGTGCTACCTAATTCCATAATATTTTTAACGTGTCACGACATAACTCTTCATGCATTTTCATAATTCTATATACTTTTAAGTATGTGAGCATATAAAAAGTATATAAATATATGTTACCCTAAACTAAAACTTGCTACGACCATTTGTTTACGTTGCAAAAACATATTCAAGATTCAGTCTATCCACTACCAAAAAATTGAAAAATTTATGACAGCAGATTTCGAGAGAAATTTTTTAGAATTGACCGTTAGCGACAAGTTTTCGACAAAATGTGTTTGCTGGAAAAAACCCCGTAAGAAATGTTTTTTTCCGACAAAGTCCCGACTAATTTTCCAACGAATTAGCGACAAAAGCCTTTCGTCGGTTATTTCCGACAATATTTCGACGATTATATTAAATAAATAAGTTAACTTATTTAATAAATTTGTCGGAAAATTGTAGGAAATCTTATGGTTACTTTTTTGTTTTTATTTTGTCGGAAAATTGTAGGAAATCTTATGTTTGTTTTTATCATTTGTTTACGTTGCAAAAACATATTCAAGATTCAGTCTATCCACTACCAAAAAATTGAAAAATTTATGATAGCAGATTTCGAGAGAAATTTTTTAGAATTGACCGTTAGCGACAAGTTTTCGACAAAATGTGTTTGCTGGAAAAAACCCCGTAAGAAATGTTTTTTTCCGACAAAGTCGTGACTAATTTTCCAACGAATTAGCGACAAAAGCCTTTCGTCGGTTATTTCCGACAATATTTCGACGATTATATTAAATAAATAAGTTAACTTATTTAATAAATTTGTCGGAAAATTGTAGGAAATCTTATGGTTACTTTTTTGTTTTTATTTTGTCGGAAAATTGTAGGAAATCTTATGGTTACTTTTTTGTTTTTATTTTGTCGGTAACTTGTGGAAAAAAAAATTATTGGTAACTTGTCGGAAACTTTTATAGAAAATATACATGTTTTCTACTAGTGATATCTTTAACAGATACCTTTAATGATGACCAAATATATAGATATGTATGTATGTATATACTTACTGAAACAAGTGTTAAAACATGAAGAAGAGTGAACTTCATTGGAGAGAAACTGAAAGTGAATCTAAAGAGTTAGATTTGACCGTGCTTGATGAGTGAGTCGATGAAGAACTTATATAGTTAGAGATGGGGTAACTCATTAATAAAAAGTGCAACTTTCACTATAAAATTACAGCAAAACAATTAATTATGGCAAACACCCATAGATGATCTTTGTGGAAATTTTACACGAATGTGAATATAATACAAACACATGAATCCAAATGTGACACGTCTATTTGCGTTTGTGGTAGACAAGAACACAATTCCTACAACTCAGAAATTATATGAGTTGGTTTCCTAAACAGTAGATTTT
Organism: Smallanthus sonchifolius; assembly: GCA_023525975.1. Lineage (NCBI taxonomy): Eukaryota > Viridiplantae > Streptophyta > Magnoliopsida > Asterales > Asteraceae > Smallanthus > Smallanthus sonchifolius. The sequence goes on from CM042037.1 coordinate 75,956,776, forward strand.
ACCTTTTTTTTTTTTTTTTTTTTTTGAACAGCTGCCATTTTATTAACCAATAAAACAGGACAAAGGAGCCAGCGAAAAACTAGGAAACCCAAAAGAAAAGCTAAACAAAAACATCTCTTAAGTTAAATTCACACCATCTCTCCCAATCTAAATTACCAATAGGGGACCTATGATTGAGCCACACGAAGGCGTCCTCTTTGATAGCTTCCACCACCTTTATAACCGAAAAAGGAACCCTCTCAAAGATTAACTCATTCCGAGCCTTCCAAATTCTCCACCACGTAGTAAACATCACCACTTCCAGAACTTTTTTCCACTGATAGGAACCGTTGTGCTTATGAAGATCCTCGAGAATATCATCTCCCGACGTAGCCGAACCATGAAACGGAATCTTGAGCCAAACATGAATGTGCCACCAAATCGCTTTGACCATAATACAAGAGGCAGCTAAGTGATCTGTAGTTTCCGTACCATACCCGCAAAGACCACAAGTAGTATCTCCAATATTTATGCCTCGATGAACCATAGCCCCCTTTGAAGGGATACAACCCAACAGCAACCTCCAAGCAAAATACGTAATTTTTTTAGGAATCCAATTATTCCATTTAAACCGCCCCACATTAATTTTTTCTCCAATTTGCTCCTCAACCTGCGATCTAAACTTGGCTGTCGAAAAAGTTTTCTGATCGTCCTCCCCTCCTTCCATCCCCATGTCCTCTGTAGTCGTAACACCTGCTTTTCTAAGGTCTTTATCCACAGCTAAGATGTCTTTCCAGATCCCTGCCAAATTATTATTCACGGGAATATCTTGAGCTCCCCTGTGGTTGTCATGAATAGCTTTAATAGCCAAAGCCCACAATTGATCAGGATAGGTATTGAATCTCCATTTCCATTTCCACAGCAGCGCCCAATTAAGACTTCTGATCTCTCCCAAACCGAGCCCTCCCCACCGCTTCGCCGTTTGGATTTTATTCCAAGCCACCAATCTCATTTTCCTCCTATTCCCGACTTTGCCCCAAACAAAGTCTCTTCTAATTCCCTCAATAGCATTAATCACCTTAATAGGCGCTTTGAAAATCGATAAATAGTAAGATGGAATATTCCCGAGAACCGCTTTAGCTAAGGTGATGCGCCCGGCCATAGACAAATATTTTGCCTTCCAACCCGAAAGCTTTTTGGCGAATTTATCTATGACCGGTCTCCAAGGCTTGAAATAATGTGTACGTTGTGATTTTATGGGTGATGGGTATTTACGTCCATTTATATTGTATAATTGTGTTCTTTTATCAAATAGAACATAGTTTTCACTATAATTGTAAAACAGTATATTTATAATACTACCATCACAATTTATAATCAGGGGCGGACCTATGTGGTCCGGATGGGGTCACCCGCACCCCATGAAAATTTTCTTTTTATTAGTATATCTACGATCTAATCTCGACCGACCCCATGAAATTTTGATGAACTGTTGCTCGAACCAATTTAATCAATGTAAATCAGAGTTCTATTGGATTTGAAGATCTAAAACGGAGTTATGTTGGATTAGAAGACATCATCGCCCCTGTAGCGTTCTCTCCAAGTTCGGAGAGTCAACACTTCACTTCGATTATTCTCCGACCGACGATTATTATGTTGTAAAGGAAAAAGATTTGGAGTTTGTAGCAATTGAAGAAGTTAAAGAAGAGGAGGATATGAAGAAGAAATAGACGTAGAAGAAATAGTAAAGAAAGTAGGTGTTGTAGTTGAGATTTATTAAAAATCTCAAACATTAAATTAAGTTTATTGAGAATTTCAAAAATGAAATTCGGTTTATCGAAATTCTCATAAATTAAATTCAACTTTTGAAATTTGAATGTACTTAGTTTTTATTCTTTTTATTTTAAACTAACTTATATATTTTTAAACTAAATGACCGGTTATTTTAGTTTTTTTTTGTGTTTATGTTATTTTTCCTGAAATTAAGTTCTAGATATTTTTTATATTTTATATTCTAAAAATGATTACATTATTTATGATGTGATCGGATTTTAAATCTGGTTTGATGAGTGAACCGCTAATACGACCGGTTCAATTTTCTATCTGGTGGTTTTGAAAACATTGATTTAAACAATTAAGTCCATTACTACGTTAATTCTTTTTATATTGAAAAACAATTGCTTAAGAAATGTTTTTTTAGATGAAAACCGACCTACAAAATTTAATATCTAGCAATAGAAAATTGACTTATAAAATTTCCGACCCCTATGAAAAACATTTCTAGGTGCGTCAGTAAAACAACACAATCTATACTATATAATAAATAAAAATATCTTATGGCACATGTCGTCTCCATATCTTTTCTCACCATTTTTTTTCCCGTTTCTCTCTCTTATTAAATACACCTCTTTTTTTAATAATGATTTATTTTTAAAGAAAATATTAGTTATACTAATAAAACACATTTGTTTTAAATTATCTCTTATTTTAAGAAACTTTAATTTTATGTAACTTTTTTTAACCAAATAGTTAATGTAAGTCAAATTATATTAAATAGAAATTAATGTATTTTCGAAACACAATTATATATTAATTTTTACATAATTTTGAACTTTTTTAAAAATATCATTAGCATATATAATACATTTTTTCACTTACAAGATGTACATCAAGATTTAAGAATTTTATTCAACCCGTGTAATACACGGGTTTTTAAAAATATAATTTTTTTATTATTAAGTATATAACATTATATTTTATCAACTCGTGTAATACACGGAATTATAACCTAGTTTTCACTATATGGTAAAATAACATAGTTTTGAACAAGTAAACCAGAACAATTTCCGCACAAGTAAACCAAAACTGTTTTTCATATTTTTTTAAAATGTCATTTTATACAGCAATATTATATTCAAATAAAGATAAAAAAAAACATGTGCGATTCTATAGTGTAATTTTCTTAAAATTAATAATAACATACAAAAAAGTTATTAACGTTTAAAAAAAATGAGAACACTAGCTTGATAAAAGTCAACAATATTGATTTTCTCTGTTTTGCCCCTCCAACCCTTTTTACCTCACTATTATCTCAACAATTTATTTTCTTTAATCTAGGGTCCACAATTATATATATATATATATATATATGTATATATATATATACGGAAGGGATATTCTACAAAGGCGCAAAACTTTAGAAAGTGTAGAAAACCACCATAAAGTGTCATTGTTCAAGAAAGATTCCAAGACAAAAGGGTAAAAACGTAAAATGAGCATGTAATGCTACTCACATGACAAGGAACATGCACATTCAAGTCACATGCATATTCCCCCATATTTTTTAAGCATTCATAACTTTTTTATGCGTTATGAAACGCCCCAATACCGGGTACATCTCATAGTTGACACAAAACATGACAAACATAGTTCTTAAACCGGAAATCAGAATCTATTACAGCGGAAATCTTTAATTCAAACATTCAAAATCCATTAACATAAATCATTGTTTGAAACATAAACTATCAGGAATGAAAATGTCAGTCTTCAGCACAGCACCCGATGTCCATGTTATCCAGCCCTCACGGCTCCTTTAACTCATTCCTTCCATTTACCTTTACTACATGTCATGCATACTAAAAGTTAGCTAACGCTGCTAAGTTCTATCTTTACTTTAAACTAAAAACTTTCTTTTGGTAGCTTAGTTTTATAAAAATAAAATAAGCTTTTCCTTCTCTATCTTTAAATCACGTTAACTTTACTTTGAAAACTTTACAACATTACAATTATAAAAATGTTACGTTACTATCTTTCATTAAAACTTTACTTTTGATGAAACGTATTAAGGTGTCCTCCTTTACTCTTTCAAAACTTTCATTTCACTCATACAGGACAAGTGACTATCACATACTTTATCTATCACATATGGATCATTGTTCGAAGACAAGATCCCTTTCTCGCTTACACCTCGGGGTATGACTGTGACATCCAGACTTTTTAGGTTAACATCATTAGCACAATTCCGTTAAATCCTAACCTAGTTAACTCATCTCAAACCCTAGGGACTAATCTGTCTTTATCCAAACTCTAATTCACATAAAACACAAGGACTAAAACTGTAATTACCCTAAACTCAATAGGTTTGACTCCTGAAAGTCAAAATAGAACATTTTCACTCAAAATTGTTTAGGTTGACTTGTAAAAGTCAAACCTCCACATTTTGATACAAATTCTAACCCGTAATCCCCAAATTCGTTCGAATTCGCAACTGTAGTAAATGGCATTTATGTTTGCAATCAATAGGTTTGACTCCTGAAAGTCAAAATAGAACATTTTCACTCAAAATTGTTTAGGTTGACTTGTAAAAGTCAAACCTCCACATTTTGATCCAAATTCTAACCCGTAATCCCCAAATTCATTCAAATTCGCAACTGCAGTAAATGGCATTTATGTTTGCAATCATTTCTACGTCGTTTCCACGCATTATTAGTCGACAATGATTAGGAATTAACCCCATTAATCCCATTAAAGCCGTAACCGTCGACTCCCTCATTTAGTATCATCGAATTCGATCATCTTTGCAATCAAACACTATACACACCTCTTTCGCGCTTCTCTGAACCTTTTGCACAACTCATTTTGACCGGGGAAGTAACCGGAGACGTCGGAGGCCAAGTTTTTGGGGCCGCACCTGTGGTTTAATCGAACTCCATCAACACGACATCAATTCAGGTAATTGCACACACCTCTAGATTCGTTTTCATTTCTGTAATGAAATCCCTAACCTAATTTAGACTTACAATACTGAATTAAACATGAACCAGTACCTAGGGTTCATACGAATTCGGTTTGGGCGGGCTCCACTCTAACCTCAAATTTAATTCAATCAAAATACATGGGCAGACTGGCAATCATCTATCCTTTGAAAGCCCCATGACTTCAACAACTCATATTATCTAATCTGATCAATTTGAATATGTGTTCATACCTAGGGTTTCGGTTTCTAAAAACAGGAATTAAATGACTAAAAACTTAATGATTCCGCAATTAAATCCGCCTACATCTTCGAAATGGATTGATAATCAAAACCCCCAAACTCTCATTTCAAATCATTGTTGTAATCATTGGAATCGGGGCTGGTTTTGTTTGGATCATCAAATGGGGAAGGAACACAGGTTGGCTTCGTGTTCAAACCTAACTGATCTGGCTTTGATTGCGATACCCTAGTAGGCTGAGTTGGTTAAAGCTTAGTACATACACGCAGGAGACCCGGGTTCGAAACCAGTCTCTTCCAATTATTTTTTTGGGGACTTTTTGAATGAAATATTTTTTATGAAAACTATTTCCCATATTATTATATTATTATATTAATATGTTTTAACCTGGGAAACCACCCGTAGGCTCGGGTTTGGTTTTATAACCCATTTTTAATATTATTTCCCACTTTTAAAATAATATATTTATATTATTATCAACCCATGACTCCGATTAAAAAAATATATTTATATATTATTTTCGTCACATTAATTAACATTGTGTAATTCTTCTAACTAAAAATAATATAATTAATTATATTATTACCCACGTTGATATGTTCTGAATAAAAATAATATATTTATTATTTTTTTCACGTAATTAATTATTATGTAATTTGTCAAACTTAAAAATAATATAATAATTTATATTATTTTTCTAGACCATTATTTAATGGTACAAACACACGGATATTTATTTAAATAATATTATTCGTAATTAGAAACTCTCGACACAAAACACATTTATCTTAATTATTATTATTAAGAAGTTCTTATTCCCGTGAACAAGTTCGCCTACTCGTTGATCCTAAGTATGTTTTAAGACGTTCAAGTCTTCCGTGTCGTCGTCATGAAATCCCATGTGTCCCTAACTATTATGCTTATAATTCTAGGGCATACGTAGGCAGTTCACAGGCAAACTCTCGTGTTTTCTGCTTGCATCGTTGTGTGGTGCTACCTACTACTCGTACACAACTCAGGTGGGTTTCACGGCCCCTTTTTACTCGTTTTCCTGTAGGGGGAGAAACATGTACAAAACCAACATATTTTTCTTGTTTTCCCGTTGGGAGAGAAACATACACACAAGCAATTATACTTTTACTTGTTTTCCCGTGGGGGAGAAACAGGCATGCAAACAAACATTATTTTACATGTTTTTCCCGTTAGGGGAGAAAACATGACGCAAACTCTTTTGATTATTGTATTTCATATGTTATCATTGTTGAGACTAAGCGTAACACACTATCATGAAAGTCCTCACACACATCGGACCGTTAATATGTATTTAGCGAGGTAATGTTTGGTAGTACTACTGGGTTTGACAAACCCCACCCGCGTTAGTTGCGCTAACTCGATTGGAGGTCGAACGAGTGTAATATTGGCCTAAACACATTGTCAGGGTTGATAGACCTGGTGGGAGGCATTCAAACACAAACAGTCAGCTTCGATTGCGAGCGATTTAGTAAGACATGAACATAGGTTAGCTACATATAGATATACATATTTAATGTACATAATCTGCAAACGCTTTTATTATAAACATAGAAACCTGTGAACTCACCAACCTCGTGTTGACACTTTTTCTTACATGTTTCTCAGGTCGCTAAGGCACAAGTTGCACACCTAGGACATGCATGGAGTCCTATTGTCATTGCATTCTTATGCAAACATTTAAAACAATTCACTTGCTTTTATTAAACTAAACTTGGGCGCGTTGTTTTGCGCAGTAACTATTTGACATAAACCGCTTCTGCATTTAACTCTGAACATCTAATGGTTTTATTTAAACTCATATAGTGTCGTTTGACGTAATTAAAGACTGAGATCCTGGTTTGTCACACGCCAAACGGTAAAACTCCGTTAGTTGAATTTGGGGGTGTGACAGATTGGTATCAGAGACATTGGTTATAGAGAACTAGGATTGCATACTAGACTATAACCCCCCACATGCATTAGTTACACGACACAGACACTCATACATGATTCTCATTGTATCATCATTCCTAGTGGCAACACCCGTAGAATCGCCGAAACAGCATCCACTCCCGTCCGAGGGCAGCAAGACGAAGCCTTTAGAGGAGTCGAGGAAGACACCAGAGCCGAGGAAGACACCGAATCGAGCATATCGATGACACCGTGGGGTATGGTGGGCCTTCTCATGTCCGTGTTAGGGGCGAAACACAACACTGATACATATCTCTTGGAGTTACGTTCGTCGGCGGCGAGTCCCTCCTGCACCCGCTAGCAACAATACCCTGACCTCTCTAGCTTTACTCTGCTTCAAGCCCGAACCCGTGGACCTCGCTTGAGGTACACCGTGTGGAGGCAGACCGTTGCACGTATTATTATAGAAATTCATTGATACATAGATGTCATCACTTTCCCGAGCCATGGGCTCGCGCTATGGTCGATATTCTGTTGAAGAAAGATTGACCACAAGGTTGAGAACGCCTTGCTCATTGCATACCCCAAACCCTATCTTGACTTAGTTGGAAGGACGGCTACTTTGCCTCTTCCGGTAACACATAACCATGAACTAGTTTCACCTCTCGAAGTTGTATTTCATGTGCATGTTTGTTTCATGTGCATGTTCCCATCTACAATCCGCTGGATTGGATTCGAATTTTGTGTTTCAACTCGAGTGAATACTCGGATCAAACGATTTCCTGACTACTCATCCTGATATGAGTCCTAGTTGATCAACTTATGGTTGATGACTAAGCCCTTCGATAACTTATCATCTCTAACAACACTCTGTACCCAGTAATAAAAATTGAGGGACATTTTGACACCGGACATGGAGAACTAGGATGAGCATGTAAAGCAAATTATCATTACGGGTGCACACGTAATAGTAATTTGAGGTGCATGTAAGTCCTTGTGAAACCTAGTGTGTGGATAAATGGTCCTAATCTGTGCCTTACATACTTAATTTTCCACTGCCAGTAGAAATTCTCGTAACACCACTCAACGACTAGTTGGTATCGTTAAACCTGTTCAACGGTTGATAGACGCAATTGTCATGTTGAAGATGTTTTCGAATACACTGAACTATCATCAATAGGATCCATCAATTTATTTCACTCATGTAAGAGTCTTAGTGAACTTAAGACTCTCATCCAGACTTGATCAATGGAACCACCTAGATTGAAACTCTAGTAGAACCTCATGGTAAACCCACCAACTCCAACAATGTAAACGGAATTTGAGGAATTCTTTCTAAGCTAACAAGTTGTCCCTTACACTCCAACAATAAATTCCATTTGACCCTATTACCTTATCCAGTGACAAATCCTTAGTCTAATTTGATTTATACCCCAACATATCCAGTTATTCCAATGACATTAGAATACGGGTATTTAATCCAACCAACCATCAGTTGGACGTGATTACTTAAACAAGACATCCTATCCCTACATGTGAACCTCTTCCCTTAGCCTTTGCATTGGCCGAGGCTTACCTTATAAGCGCGGGTCTTACTAGAAGTCTCAGCGTGACCTCACAAATTACATGTTGGTGCGATCGTACTCCGACTCTATTAGAAACTAAGTACACTATATTGATAATATAAGGTCAGATAATCGAAGCAACTCACAATCTTAAGGAATGTAAACTAGGATTGGTCGGTCATAAGCTTGACATTGACCTTATGCCAGTCACACTTGGCAGTTTCGACGTAATTGTCGGTATAGATTGGTTATCTAAGAACCAAGCCGAGATTATCTGTTGTGAGGAAATTGTTCGCCTTCCTCTCCCGAGTGGAGAAACCCTTTCTAATCAAGGCGAAAATAGTGGTTCTGTCGTAGGCATCATATCCTTCATAAAAGCAAAGAAATGCTTGCGTAAGGGTCATACTGCTATTCTGGCTCTCGTTGCCAAGCAGCCATCTGAAGAGAAGAAGATTGACGACATTCCGATCGTACGTGACTTTCCGGAAGTGTTTCCCGAAGACTTACCTAGTCTTCCGCCTCATCGTCAAGTCGAATTACAGATTGACCTAGCACATGGAGCAGCAGCTATTGCTCGGGCACCGTATAGACTTGCACCCATTGAGCTGCAAGAGTTGTCTACACAACTGCAGGAGTTGTTAGTTAAAGGTTTCATTCGACCTAGCTCATCGCCATGGGGAGCACCAGTCCTGTTCGTCAAGAAGAAAAATGGGACTTTTCGCGTGTTCATTGACTACCGTGAGCTTAACAAAGTAACCATCAATAACCGTTATCCTTTACCCCACATTGATGATCAGTTTGATCAACTCCAGGGATCAAGCTTCTACTCCAAGATAGATCTTAGATCCGGTTATCATCAGTTGAGAGTCCGAGACGAAGACATCTCAAAGACAGCATTCAGAACTAGGTATGGTCATTACGAATTCATGGTCATGCCATTCGGACTGACCAACGCACCCGCGGTATTCATGGATCTCATTAACCGTGTGTGTAAACCTTACCTTGATCAGTTCATCATCATCTTCATTGACGATATCCTTATCTATTCCAATAATAAAGAAGAACATGAGGAGCATTTGCGTTTGATTCTGGAATTGCTAAAACAATAGCAATTGTATGCCAAACTTTCCAAGTGCGAATTCTGGATTCGTGAAGTGCAAATCTTAGGACATGTAGTCAATGAGACGGGAATACATGTCGATTCATCCAAAATAGAAGCCATCAAGAATTGGGCGGCACCGACAACTCCGACAGAGGTGCGACAATTTTTGGGATTGGCTGGCTATTACTGTCGTTTAATCGAGGGATTCTCCAAGATTGCCCAACCCCTCACTGCCCTAACCCAAAAGGGTAAACCCTATAACTGGGGTGACACCTAGGAGTCAGCGTTTCAACTGATTAAACAGAAATTCTGCAGTACACCCATTTTATCTCTTCCGGAGAGAACGGATGATTTTGTAGTGTATTGTGATGCATCCATTCAAGGTCTTGGTTTTGTACTGATGCAACGCGGGAAGGTTATCGCATACGCTTCTCGTCAACTGAAAATTCATGAGAAGAACTACAAAACTCATGACTTAGAGTTGGGAGTCGTGGTATTTGCACTAAAGATCTTGAGACATTACTTGTACGGTACCAAGTACACTATCTACACCGATCACAAGAGTCTTCAACATATCTTTAAACAGAAAGAGTTAAACACGCGACAACGTCGTTGGGTCGAACTCTTAAATGACTATGACTTTGCTATAGGCTAATGTGGTAGCTGATGCCTTAAGTCAAAAGGAAACCAAAGCCAAACGAGTTCGAGCATTACAACTTACTATTCATACCGGATTACCTAATAAAATCCGTAGTGCTCAACTCGAAGCCCTGAAAGAGAAAAATCTACCGTCGGAAGCCACACGTGATATGGAAGAACAACTTGAGGTCAAAACAGACGACATTCGCTACTTCGCGGAGCGAATATTGGTTCTAGCGTACTAAAACTTAAAGGTGCTATATTGGTGGCCGAAGATGAAGCTTACAAATCCCGATACTTTATTCATCCTGGTTCCGACAAGATGTACCATGACCTAAAGGTGCTATATTGGTGGCCGAAGATGAAAGTTGATATAGCCACCTATGTGAGCAAGTGCCTGACCTGCTCAAAGGTCAAAGTGGAATACCAAAAGCCTTCTGGTTTACTTCAACAACCAGAGATTCCGATGTGGAAATGGGAGCAAATATCTATGGATTTTATCACCAAATTGCCCCAAACTCCTAGTTGATGCGACACCATCTGGGTGATCGTAGATCGTTTGACGAAATCCGCTCATTTCCTAGCAATCAAAGAGACTGACAAAATGGAGAAACTTACTCGTATTTATTTGAAAGAAGTAGTCTCTCGGCACGGAGTGCCAATTTCTATCATTTCGGATCGTGACGCTCGATTCACCTCGTGTTCCTGGCAATCGTTACAAGAAGCTTTAGGCACACGTCTAGATATGAGCACGGGGTACCATCCTCAAACAGATGGCCAAACGGAACGTACCATTCAAACTTAGAGGACGTGCTACGAGCTTGTGTGATTGATTTCGGTAACAATTGGGAAACTCACTTGCCCTTAGTGGAGTTCTCCTACAATAATAGTTATCACACTAGCATCAAGGCAGCACCATTCGAGGCATTATACGGACGAAAATTCCGATCACCTATATGTTGGGCTATAGTTGGGGACGACCAACTTACGGGTCCTGAACTCGTTTTTGAAACCTCAGAAAAGATCGTTCAAATTAGAAACCGTATGGAGGCAGCTCGTGATAGTCAAAAGAGTTATGCTGATAAGTGTCGTAAGCCGTTAGAATTTCAAGTAGGCGACATTGTCCTATTTAAAGTCTCACCTTGGAAAGGTGTAATTCGTTTTGGGAAACGAGGCAAACTAAAGCCTCGTTATGTTGGACCGTTCAAGATAGTAAAGAGAATTGGCCCAGTAGCGTACCAACTGGACCTACCTGAAGGACTGATTGGTGTACACAACGTCTTTCATGTCTCGAACTTGAAGAAATGTCTAGCAGACGAGACACTCGCGGTTCCTCTTGAGGAACTACAAATCGATGAACAACTACATTTCATTGAAGAACCAGTAGAAATATTGGATAGGGAAGTCAAAACGCTCAAACACAGTAAAATCCCGATTGTTAGAGTTCGTTGGAACTCGAAACGCGGACCGGAATTCACATGGGAGAGCGAGGATCATATGATGCGCAAGTATCCTCATCTGTTCAAGCACTCCATGCCAAACACTTAAGATACAATTCTAATTTTCGGGACGAAAATTCTTTCAACTAAGGGATGATGCGACACCTAAAAAAAACTTTATTTATTTTAATTTTCAGGACGAAAATTCTTTTAACTAGGGGATGATGTGACATCCGGACTTTTTAGGTTAAGATCGTTAACACAATTCCGTTAAATCCTAACATAGTTAACTCATCTCAAACCCAGGGACTAATTCTGCCTTTATCCAAACTCTAATTCACATAAAACACAAGGACTAAAACTGTAATTACCCTAAACTCAATCGGTTTGACTCCTGAAAGTCAAAATAGAACATTTTCATTCAAAATCGTTTAGGTTGACTTGTAAAAGTCAAACCTCCACATTTTGATCAAAATTCTAACCCGTAATCCCCAAATTCGTTCGAATTCGCGACTGTAGTAAATGGCATTGATGTTTGCGATCATTTCTAAACCGTTTCCACGCATTATTAGTCGGCAATGATTAGGAATTAACCCCATTAATCTCATTAAAGTCGTAACCGTCGACTCCCTCATTTAGTATCATCGAATTCGATCAATGTAGTTATCATCTTTGCAATCAAACACTCTACACACCTCTTTCGCGCTTCTCTGAACCCTTTTCATTACTCACTTCGACCGGGGAAGTAACCGGAGACGCCGGAGGCCAAGTTTTTGGGGCCGCACCTGTGGTTTAGTCGAACTCCATCAACACGACATCATTTCAGGTAATTGAACACACCTCTAGATTCGTTTTCATCTCTGAAATGAAAGCCCTAACCTAATTTAGACTTACAATATCGAATTAAACACGAACCAGTACCTAGGGTTCATATGAATTCGGTTTGGTCGGGCTCCACTCTAACCTCAAATTTAATTCAATTAAAATATATGGGCAGACTCACAATCATCTATCCTTTGAAAGCCCCATGATTTCAGCAACTCATAGTATCTAATCCGATCAATTTGAATCTATGTTCATACCTAGGATTTCGGTTTCTAAAAACTTAATGATTCCGCAATTAAATCCGCCTACAGCTTCGAAATGGATTGATAATCAAAACCCCCAAACTCTCATTTCAAATCATTGTTGTAATCATTGGAATCGGGACTGGTTTTGTTTGGATCATCGAATGGGGAAGGAACCCATGTTGGCTTCGTGTTAAAACCCATCTGATCCGGCTTTGGTTTCGATACCCTAGCGGGCTGAGTTGGTTAAAGCTTAGTACATACACGCAGGAGACCCGGGTTCGAAACCGGTCTCCTATAATTATTTTTTTGGGGACTTTTTCAATGAATTCCTTTTTATGAAAACTATTTCCCATATTATTATATTATTATATTAATATGTTTTAACCTCGTAAATCACCCATAGGCTCGGGTTTGGTTTTATAACTCATTTTACTTTTAAAATAATATATTTATATTAGTTTCAACTCATGACTCTGATTAAAAATAAATATATTTATATATTATTTTCGTCACATTAATGAACATTGTGTAATTCTTCTAACCAAAAATAATATAATTAATTATATTATTACCCACGTTGATATGTTTCGAATAAAAATAATATATTTATTATTTTTGTCACATAATTAATTATTATGTAATTCGTCAAACTTAAAAATTATATAATAATTTATATTATTTTTCTAGAGCATTATTAATGGTGCAAACACACGAATATTTATTAAAATAATATTATTCGTAATTAGAAACTCTCGACACGAAACACATTTATCTTAATTATTATTATTAAGAAGTTCAGTGTAAGACTTCTTTAGCATTGCTCACACCTTAGGGTGAGACTCCTTTATCATTGCTTACACCTCAGGGTAAGACTCCTTTAGCATTACTCACACCTAAGGGTGAGACTTCTACTTTAGCTTGCTCACACCTTGGGGTGAGACTTCTACTTTAGCATGCATGCAGGACTTTCTACTATGCAACTACTATGCAATGCAATTATACTACTACACAATATAGAATGCAATCACACAAACTTTCACATAGATAAATTACACATATTAACACGTAAGCATATAACATGTAAATTGTCACTGTAACTGGCCTTGTCGAGCTGTACCGAGATACAACTCCTTTAAATTTCTTTACTTTAGCTCTTTACTTTCTTTAAAACACGTTTCAAATATAGTACTTTACCCTTTAACACTTTCTCTTTCATTTTTATAAAAACATATAATTCGTATAAAAATATACTTTAGCTTTCAAAACTATCTCTTTAACAGTATGCACGCCAGCCCAAAACCATTAGGGAAAAAGGGCAATAAGAATTCACCTGACTATTGGTATTCAACTTGAATTTGACGTCTTATCTATTGCTAACGCGTAGACCGATCTGCATATAAGTCAAGAGGCGAATTCTATCATTTTGTGCTTGTGTCACCTGAGAGTGTCACCTCATAGTGTCACCTGAGAGTGACCTGGCAGGGTGTCGCCTGAACTTGCGTTCAGGACTTTGTGTCTTGGTATAGGAGGTTCGATACTCAGCGTGTTGATACTGAGGGATGACTTTCAGTGGCCTTCTTCCTAATCGATTGTCGCCACTTGCAGGTGGTCGACACTCTAGTGTCGGCTGAAGAACACGAATCCCATGCAAACCCGTTTTTGATCCAAAACCATAACTTTTTACGTCCAAATCATTTCTCCAACTTCCATGAAGCTAGATCTATACTTTTCATGTGTTTTTATACGTAAAAATCCGATCTTTTTGTTAAAACCCATGAAAACTCAAAAACCCACTTTTTAAAACATAAACTTAGATCTGAGGACGATTCTAACCTATAATCGCGTGTTTCTTCTTCTCTGATCTTCTACAGCTAACTAGCAACGATCTTGGAGCAAGATGAAGGAAAAAATGGACGATCTTGATCTTTCTCTCTCTAGGTTCTCTCACTTTCTCTCTCTAGATTACAAAGATGATGGTGAGGAATGAGGAAGGTGGAGATGGTGACTAGGGTTTTACCCTACTCCCCTCACTTACGCTTCCATTGTCCGGGCCAAGGTCTGGTTCCTCTCGAGCCCGCTATCATGTATTCATTCTTTTATTTCTTTATCTCGTAACCCGTCTTACGTATTTATTGTAAATTTCGGGATGTTACACGTTATTTTTCTTTTTTTTAAATTACACTATAATAACGAGTGTTTTTTTATCTTTAATATAAGTACAATATTGTTATATAAAAATTTAAAAAAAACTTACGTGTTAAGCGGGTTTTTAATTAATGGTGTTTTTGAACTAGGTTGTACAAACTCTATAAAAACATCATAAAAATCTTCGTACAAACACCATAAAAAACGTCATGAATTAAAAAAATCATAAAAAACATTTAATTTATGGATGATGGTGTTTCTGACACTCGAAAACATCATAAAAAAACTTCAAAAAAACGACATGAAAAACCAACATAAAATGATTTATGGTTTGTATGGTGCTCGAAAATAAAAAAAAACATTTAATTTATGGTTTATAATGTTTTTGACGCTCGAAAACATCTTAAAAACGATAAAATGATTTATGGTTTCGCTAGAAAGCATTATAAAACACACTCGAAAAAATGTCATGAAAAAACATTAAAAAACAACATTTAATTTATGGTTCTTGGTTTATATAATGCTCGAAAACATCATAAAAAATGTCATGAATTAAAAACACCATAAACACGTCATACAAACCTATTTTTTTTACAAACATTCGAAAAAACACATAAAAACTTCAAATACAAGCGCTCGGGTGTTTTTTTTTGTATTTTTTTACAAACGCTCGAAAAACGCCATAAAAAGTCAAATACAAACGCACGGAAAAAACACCATAAACACATCATACAAACCCATTTTTTTTACAAACGCTAAAAAAAACACTATAAAAACTTTAAATATAAACGCTCGATTGTTTTATTTTTTTGCATTTTTTTTACAAACACTCGAAAAAACACCATAAAATGTCAAATACAAACGCACACCTTAAACACGTCATCCAAACCCATATTTATTACAAACGCTCAAAAAAATACCATAAAAACTTCAAATACAAACTTGATTGTTTATTTTTTTTTATTTTTTTGCAAACACTCGAAAAAACAACATAAAAACGCCTAATTTTTTACAAACGCTCGAAAAAACGTAATATACAAACACTCGAAAAAAACCCATAAAATTGACAAATTAAATTACAGAGTTCAAAAACACTATAAAATTGCTCAGTTCAAAAAACACCATAAAATTGCCCATTCCAAAAAACACCATAAAATCGCACAGTTCAAAAACAACATAAAAATACTCACTTTCATAAACACCCAGTTCATGTCGGTTTTTTTAATATAGCAATATCATACTCGTTGGAAAGATAAAAAAACGCTCGATTTTATGATGCATTTTAAAAAAAATTAATGACGTATAAAAAGGTTATGGAAGTTTAAAAAAATGGGGGAAATGACATATGACAGGCATGTGCAGTTTTTGGTTGGATCTTCCCATTCTAACCCTCCAAATGGATTCGAATTTGATATTATTTACCCTTATGTCATTGAGTCAATCTCAGCCACAAATCACAATAATCTTGTGGCTGAAATCCCTTCCTAGACTTTTTAAGGTTTTGCGCCTTTGCAGAGAAACCTCATACTATATATATATATATATATATATATATATGCGTTCTTTTGAGAACCAACATTATGTTAAAAACCGTGAGAACCGTACTAACTCTTGCACTATTTATAATATAAATTGACTAAAATCCATGTAGATTTGAATATGTTTAAGGTTTGGTTTCAAAAAACATGGAATTTATAGTCGTTTGTTTAAATACATATATGCACTCACATTATATGCACAAATGAATGCGTATATGCATATTTTTATACTTTTTTTTAACTTAGGAGAGAGAAGATAAACATAAACTAAGAGTGTGAAGAGATAAATAAAACATTGTTGTTCAATTTTACTTTTTTCACTGAAGCCATATGTACACGTTTTGTACAGTTCTTTCGGGTGAAACATAACGGGATGGGGTGGTGCTCGGTGTTAGGACGATGATGCGGTAGCAGTTGAGATCGGAGATGAGGGATTTATGGGGTTGCGATGGCCTGATAGGGTGGTGGTCGGCTGCCGGGGGAAGAGAAATAGAGGGGGGATAGAGGTGGCTGTTATGGCAGTGGTGGTGGTGCACTACGGTGACAAATGGGAGGGTGACCACTGTGGTAATGCATGGACAATCCCGGATATCGGTGACGTGGCAAGCTAGGGTTTGCATGGGAAGGTAAAAAGGATTAGCGGTTTGCATGAGTATGCATGCACGCGTGCATGCATGGTAGGAGAAAGGCTCGGGTACACATGTAGTCGTGAGACTAGGGCTTCTGCGTGGCCACGTGTATGTACATGTATAGGACGGAAACCGGTTTGAGTATTCGAGTTTTAAACGGGTCAACGACGACCCGATTCATGTGAACTCGTGAACTAGGGTTTCATGGGAAGAGACGTTGAGCTGACGAGACGAGTGTCGGGGTTTATTTGTATTTATGCGTATTCGACGTGTATTTTGGACGTGTTCCGATCATGAGATCATACGCTTGACAGGTGTGGGTTTCGAACGTGAACGGACGACTTGCAAAGCAGGGAATTGGATTCAATATAACCGGTGAGTTTTAATCCCCTCTTTACTGTTTTTACCGTTTTGGGGCTATCGTACATACTTGCATGTTTTATTTTATTAATTAAACGTGTTACGAGTTTTGGGTTAAACCCGATGAGTTTATGAACTAAAATATTCAGTAACGAGGCTAAGGATATATGTGGTGTCCTTAGATTAGGTGGGTTAGATGTCAGTTTGACACTAGTATGTCGCATGTTGACGGTTGGAATAAGTCACAGGTTAGGTCTAAACGTTATGAGGGTACGTCTAGAGGATGTGTTTGGATATACACGTAGGTGATCCGTGTAAGGGTAGTGGGTGGCGGTACATGTCCATGTAGTGTCATGGTGTTTAACTTGTTGAATTGTGTGCTTGCATTATTGTCCGTGTATATGGTCAACGATGATAGGAAAGAGTCGGTCCTTCGGGTGTTGTCACCATGTGGGTGGCTGGGTAGTCATCATAGATGACGAGTGTGTCACTGTGCTATGTGACGGGGCCCTATGAGGGTAATATTGAAACCTGAAAAGGGGTTATCGGAGGTGATATGAATATCCCGACGGGGATAACCCTAACGAGGTAGCTGTGACGAAACTGATAAAATCCTTCGAAGGTAATTGTTGTGTGCATTTATGTGTGGTTTAATTGCATGCAAGTGTTAATTGATATTCTTTGTGTGATGATGTTATTGCTTTGGTGTAGAGCAGTAGATTGACCGTTGTGTCGGGACGATGTCGTGTTTATAACGTTGTGTCAGTTGACCTTGTGAGAGTCTTGGTTAAGGTTTGTCGGGTCGGTGTCTAGGGGTTGGTTGTGTTAACCGGACTTCGTGTTGATACGTGTGGTAGATTACGAGTTAGTAGTGTAGTAAGCACGATACATTTCGGTGAGACTTACTGGGTTATAATTATGGGATGAGTCGTGGGTGGTGGACCCTTATGAATTGGTCGGTAACATTGGGTACTTACATGTTAATAAACAACAAATCGTTTTGTAAAGGATCGGAATGTCCTGAGTTGGTATAAATGATATTTGTGATGAGATGGTTTCTACTTAATATAAACTATTATAACTCACTCAGCGTAGCTGACTTTGTATGTACGTTAGACTGTTTTGCAAGAGAGTTCAGGCGATGACGAATCTTGGCTGGGAGCGGTGCTACTCGGGTTGGTGTTTATGCATTCGTAAGGTAGAGTAATGAAATAAAGGTTTAAAAATACAAATACTTATTTGAGAAAAGACTTCCGTTGTACGTTTTAAATAAGAGTTAAGAGTTTTTAAAAGGGATACACTGTGATGAGAACCAACTGTAGGGTGCCCGGTTTAGGGCCTTACAAAATTAAAGATAATAAAATGCTCTATTTTATGGTGTAATTTTCTAAAAAAATATAATATCGTATAAAAAGTTATATGCAGAAAACATGAAAAAAGTCAATAATAGTAAGATACTTTGTTCTAACGCTTAAAACATTGCTGACCAGACACTCTGTTCATCTCGACCTTTGATTTTTTTTATCAAAGGCTCACAATCTTTCGTACCCCTACGCTCTTTGTATTTGAACTTATACATATTATATGAGGGAGGATTCCCTAAGAAGGGGATTTTGCCCAAGTAGGCTAAGAAGTAATCTTAGCCATCAAATTTGATTATCAAGAGTTGAAATGAAAGTGTAGGAAAAAAGAAGGAAGGAAGGGTATTTAAGTAATAGCCACTTTTGTTGACTTTTTTCAAGTTCACCCACTTTTTCTAAACGTTCATGACTTTTTCATACGGCGTTATATTTTAAAAAAAAATTATATCTTAAAATCGAGCATTTTTCTCTCTTTAATTTGAGTATAATGTTGCTATATAAAAAAAGAAGATAAAAAAAAATCAAAAAATGTGCTTTTTTTATGTGCTGTTTTTTGTGCTGTGTTTTTCTGTGCTGAATTTTTCTGTGCTGAATGTGTGAGCTGTATTTTTCTGTACTGAATTTGTGAGCTATATTTTTTGTAAGGGGTTAACTGTGCTGTATTTTTGTACTGAATATGTAGTGCTCAATTTTTTGTGTTGTTTCAAATATGTACTGCATTTTAAAAGGGGACTACTAACCACTCACGGGAAATGCTAATCGCACGTGGTCATATACGCATCGTATAGGGCAATACGATGCGTATAGCCCTTCACAAATTCCCGTGCCCGACATTCTCTTACAACCTGTCATTCAAACCTCGTATACGCATCGTATAGGTCAATACGATGCAGTTTAGGATACGAGATTCCTTCTGCCACTAAACCCATCACATCGTACCTTATACGCATCGTATTGGGCTATACGATGCAGTTTAGGAGGTCTCGTCCGACGTTTTTTCTCATCAACGGGTAAGGCTTCCAGATTTGAACGAGCCACTGAGCAATCCCGAGTTCGTATACGGTGAACCGTCTTACCTTACACAGCCCACGAACGACTACGTATACGGTGAAGTCTCATACCCGACACAACAAACCGACGACTACGTATACGGTGAAGTCTCATACCCGACACAACAAACCGACGACTACGTATACGGTGAAGTCTCATACCCGACACAACAAACCGACGACTTCGTGTCCGAAGACGAGGAACAAAACCATCAAAACGTGTCGTATAAAACTGACCAGAATTTTCAGTCTCGTGAACAGTTGGTGGATTGGGCGGTCAGGATAGAACGTGAGAATGGTTACGTCCTTGTCACCCGACGATCGAGGAGAAAAGACGACGATCCGACGGAACCGTTTATCAAGGTGTGTCTTGTGTGTGACCGTCACGGCGAACGTGCGTCTACTGCCACGGTTAGACGTGCCGGTAGCAAGAAAATAGGTTGTCCCTTTAAATTAGAAGGATAGTACCAAGAAAATACTGGTGATTGGAAATTAACGGTGAAGGATGACAGTCATAACCACGATCCTAGTCAACATCTTGAGGCGCACTCCTTTGCGAGGAGACTGTCTCAGTCGGAACAACTTTTGGTGGCGAAGTTGTATTCGCAAAACATGTTGCCACGAAACATTCTGGCAACTATAAGGGAACAAAACCCAGAGAGTAGTTGCATTAAAAAGGACATTTATAATGCGATACAAAAGATAAAAAACGAAACGAGAGTCGGTGAAACTCCAATGCAGATTCTGGAAAACCTGTTTTTTCTAAAAAATACGTCTACTACACTCGGGAAGATCCTGCCACAAATATTGTGGAGGAGATATTCTTTGTTCATCCGAAATCGTTTGAGATGTGGCGTGCGTTCCCGCACGTGTTGATGATCGACGCGACTTACAAAACAAACATGTATAGACTTCCATTTGTCCAAGTGGTCGGTGTGACCTCCACACACCAGTCGTTTTGCGTCGCTCATGCATTTATATCAAAAGAACGAGAGGAAAACTTCGTCTGGGTGCTACTGCAAATAAAAGCAATGTTGCAAAAGTGTATGGAGCCGCATGTGATAGTAACAGACAGGGACAAAGCTCTTATGAACGCATGTGATAAAATATTTCCGGATTATTCGAAGAACCTATGTCGGTGGCACATACAAGAGAATATCGCAAAACATTGCAGGGCATCATTTACAGACGAAGACTGGGCAAATTTCAAGTATTCATGGTCGGTATTATGTGAGTCTCCCACGCCAGATATATACCAGTACAACTTCAACCGGCTTTACGAACGACTGTATGCTGCCAAACGAGGAAGTAAGTTTTGAATATTTAATATTTTCAGTATTGAATAATTATTAAATATTTAAATATTTATTCAATATTTTTTCAGGAGTTATACATTATGTGACTAAAAATTGGTTGGACCCGTATAAAGAAAAGTTTGTATCCGCCTGGTCCAACAAAACCTCAATTTTGGTCAACAAACAACGAACCGAGTCGAGAGCCAGCATTCGCTCTTAAAGAGTTATCTTAGAAATGCTAACAGCTCCCTAGATAGACTTGTTGGGTTTGTTGATGAAATTGTAACAGATCAATATTATCAATTACAGTTTGCGTTTGGAACAAGCCTCATAAGAAAAATGGATAGCCACATAGCTATTGAATTGTTTGATAACCTGCACGGTAAGGTTTCACATAAAGCTCTAAATTTGTTAGAAAACGAGTGGTACAAGTTATCACATATACGGAAACAAAATGCAACGTGTGGATGCCAACTTTTCAGTAGTTGTGGGTTGCCGTGTGCTTGTCGTCTAGCAAGTATCGAAGCTACATGTAAACTGTTTTGACTTTGGAATTTGTGAATGTTTAATTTTCAAAAATTTCTGACTATTTCGTTTTAATACAGGTGGCAGAATCCCGCTAGATGCGTTGGACGTCTTTCGGAGGAAACTTGATTTAAAACCGTCGTTTGTCGATGATGAAAATGTAGACGTGGATAAAGTACTTGGTCAAGTGAGAAACAAAATTATGTCAGAACCTGATCAGGTCAAAAGAAGTATGTTGTCGAGAATCGCAGGGGTGGTCTTTCCGAGCAAAAGTAACAAGAAAGCGCCTATGGTACAAGAAGATACTCGCGGTCATCCAACTTTGAAAAAGCAACAACAAATGAAACAGGATGTCGCGAGAAACAGCTCATTCACAGGATCCCAACAAAGCAAATGTGACCCTGCGAGACACAGCTCGTACATTGCGTCACAAGACTCGATACAAGCGAGTTCGGTCATTCAACACCGTCGTCCAACGAAGGGTAAAGGAAAGCAACCACAAGATGATAACGCCTATCTTGGTTTTCCATTGATTATGGGGAAAGATGCGGTTAACAATATAAATTGTTTTAAGGATTCGATGCCGTCTGTCTTTCATCCGTACATTTCACATATACAGAATGTAAATCCCGATGGTAACTGTGGTTTTCGATCGGTAGCTTTGGGCTTAGGGTTAAATGAAAACCGGTGGCTTTTTATCAGACAACAACTTCTACAGGAGATGGACAATAAAGAGGAATGGTGGAGAACTGTTTTTGACAGAGTCGCCTTTCAAGAATATGATATGCTACGTCACACAATAGATTGGCAGGATGTGAAAGCCGCACCAGTTAGTCGTTGGATGTCGATGCCATACACAAGACTCCTAATTGCTCAAAGATTTGGGGTGATTGTTCATCTTTTAAGCATCGCCGGTAATCAAACATTTTTTTCCATTGTGGTTTGGTCCAAACGTTCACGCTCAACATCAAACTGTATCATTAGTTCACGTCAACAGGGCTCATTTCATCCACGTCAAGTTAGACGGAGATTTTCCGATTCCCACGCCGAATGCACTTTGGAATTTGCACCAAAATGATGATGCAGCAAAATGGGAAAATATATACAGTGATCGTATTGAACGATTTAAGAAAATAATGGTACTAATGGATCTACATTTCCACAATACTTCACGACTCACGGATGATGCTTTATTAGTTTTTTATTAATTTTAAGTATAGGGTCAATTTAATTATTTTAAATTTTAATTATTTGTAATTTTAATTATTTTAAATTAATTTTAAGTTAATTATAATTAATATTTTATTATTTTTTGATTAATTTTAATTAAATATAACTAATTTTAATTTAATATTCTATACGCCACGTATAGGGCCATACGTGGCGTATAGACTTGAACAAGATATTTTAAAGGTTATACGCCACGTATAGGTCAATACGTGGCGTATAGCCACTTGATATACCAGGAAAACGCAGCGTACAGACCCAAACGACCCAAAACAAACAAACACAAACCCATACGCATCCGGCAAAAAAGCTCGTTGATTAGGATTGTCGTCTCAAAAAAACTTCGAAAAGGTACGTCTCTACGACCACGATCATTAATGTTAGGTTTATATTGAATATTAGTGGGTAAAACTGGGTAGATTAGCGATTTTTAGGTTTGAACTTAAGAACTATACGTCACGTATAGGGCCATACGTGGCGTATAGTTCGTCTTAGGAAGATGATGAAGCCATACGCCACGTATAAGTCTATACGCTGCGTATGGCTAGGATTACCCGGTCACTTGCCTGCGTATGGCCTGGTTTGGGTCGCGTATGGCTTGGTTTACCCGGCAACTCGCCCGCGTATGGCTTAATTGGCCTGCGTATGGCTTATTTTGCCCGGCAACCGCCTATACGCCACGTATAAGCCTATACGTGGCGTATAGGTTTTTAAAAAATTAATAATTATTATTATTTATTATTTAATATTTAAAATAAAAAAATTAATTATTATTATTATTTATTATTTAAAATTTAAACAATATATTATTATTATTATTATTATTATTATTTATTATTTCAATTAAAAACAATATATTATTACTATTTATTATTTAAATTAAAAACAATATATTATTATTATTTATTATTTAAAATTTAAATAATATTATATTATTATTTATTATTTAAAATTTAAACGATATATTATTTTTATTATTATTTTTTATTTAAATTAAAAAATTAAAAAACAATTAATTATTATCAGATATGGCGGATCATGATGATGATATTGAGATGGATCAGCTAGACGATCTTGCGCACTACCCTTTTCTGGATTTTTCGCCCGATACGGAGGCTTATTCCCGTTGCCAGAATCCGGGAGGTGCAGATGGGTCCAGGTACGGCGGTGGATTGGGCCCTCCTCGAGGAGGTCCAAGAGGCCGAGCGAGCTAGGGCCATCATCGGTCAGGACACGCCATGGTCGCGTCTTTTTGACCTTTCTTTTGAGGAGACATACCGAGAGCTGGTCGTCGAGTTTCTTTCGACGTTCATCTACTCAGAGACTGGGCTGCAGCCTCTACCAGGGGAGGCGCCGGATATTGATCCGGATCGTATTTCTTTTTCTATTTTTGGGGTCGTTTACCGTCAGACCCTCCGTCAGTGGGCCGTCACGACGGGCTTATACTACGAGCCTGAGACGGTCACGCCGCTTTTCACCGAGGCGGTGGCGGAGGTGGACAAGGAGGAACCCCTTGTTTTTTGGGGCTTGATTTCAGATAGTCCTTGGTTAGGTACCAAGGGGAGGGTCTCGGGTATTAGAGACCCTTTGTATATATATCCGCACCGGCTTATTTCGACGTCGATCGCACTGCGTCTGAAAAGCCGTGAGTGGTGCACTGATAGAGATCTTTTCTTCCTTTCCTGCCTACTTACTGGAGGCGGTGCGAGCTGTCCACAAGCATGGCGCTTTATTTTGCTTCTGCCTATATGCGACAGAAGCACGGACTTTTATATAGCGGTGCTTTCATCACGCATAT
Organism: Smallanthus sonchifolius; assembly: GCA_023525975.1. Taxonomy (NCBI): domain Eukaryota; kingdom Viridiplantae; phylum Streptophyta; class Magnoliopsida; order Asterales; family Asteraceae; genus Smallanthus; species Smallanthus sonchifolius. The sequence continues at coordinate 75,981,414 of CM042037.1, forward strand.
CATGTGGTCGGTCATACCATTTGACGACCATGAGCCTGCGATGTTACTGCCCATTCCCCCTGTCCGATTAGACCGTCGCACGGCGAGCGGCATGCGCATCACGCACCGATTCCCGCAGGGCCTTCGGTTCATGGGGGCCGTCTAGGACCAGGTTTGGGTCCCGGTGTCGTTGCCGCAGATGCCTGGACAGGGGGACCCGCCTATGCCTCAGCCGCTACAGGGTGTGGCGATTGAGGACGAGCCGCCACACGTCGAGCAGGTCCACGAGCATCCGCCACAGCATCCCCGACACGTACGTTGGTCTGTTAGGCTGGATAGGGCTACCCAGGCATTGCTTGATGGCCTTGTTGCCGACTCACGGCGACAGGGTCGTCAACTCGATCGCATGGAGGACCTGATGATGTGGGCGGTTGGACAGCTCGTGAATCAGTCACTAGCCGCCGGCATCAAGCCACCCCCACTACCACCGCCACGTCATTATCCGGACGACCTCGTTCAGGGTGAGGGCGGGGCGGGTCAGGGTGACGGCGGAGCCGGTTAGGTTTAGTTCTTTTATTTGTATTTTGTTTCTTTCGTTGTTATGTATGTAAAACATTTTGATGTATATATTTAATTTTTTGATGTAATGTATATAATTTTAGTTTATTTGTTTGGTTGTAATGTTTAATATTTTGTTTGGTTTGTAATGTTTAATATTTTGTTTGATTAACAAACTTATATTAACAAAATTATATAAATTAAAATAAAAAATAAACAAAATATAAATAAAAAAATATATATAATTAAATAAAAAATACCTATACGTGGCGTATAGGTCAATACGCCACGTATAGGATTCATAAAACTCTCAAATCTTCCAACTTTTGAATCAAAAATATAACTCGTGCCTCATATGCTGCGTATAGGTCAATACGCCACGTATTGAACCAGCCGCCAGACAGAGAATGACACGTGGCATTCTGTTGGCAGTGACTGAACTCTATACGCCCTCGTATTGCCCTATACGAGGGCGTCGACGGGTCCAATTAGCAATATTCCGTGTGTGGTTAGAATCACCCTTTTAGGGGACTACTAACTAACCAACAAACATGTGCATCATCTTCTTCTGCATCAGAAGCATCATATTCATTATTTAGTTCATCATAATCTATATAACTTGCACTTTCCCAACTCTCTTGGTCATTATTTAGTTCATCATAATCTATATAACTTGCACTTTCCCAACTCTCTTGGTCACTCCCAACGCCATTCATCCTCAACATCATTTACGCCCTTTCCTAGTGAGTGCAACCTCAATTTCGTTAATATTGTTCTTCCGAACAAAAATATGATTGTATCAATCAAAGATGAAGCTGAGCCCTAGCTTTTTGTTGGTAGTGGTGACCGGAGCCCTAGCTGTGTGCTATTTTCTAAGGACAAAAATGCCCTTACACTCTAATTTGTTAAACTGTCATGTGTCACAATCTTTTTTTTTCTTAGTCTACTTAGAAAAAATCCTCTTCTTATTTAATCATTCCTCCGTATTATATATATATATATATTTGATGAGATTTATTCATTGTATTTAATAAAATTTTCATAATCTATTTTTGAACAACTTTTTTCAATCCACAAAATCAACCTCGCATATTTATGAATTATCACTATACTTTAATCTTCTAGAATGTTTATCGTTATCATTATCTATATGTATATATTTTAATAACCTAGATTAGAGATTAGATTATGAGAATTAAGATTTAAAAATTACTTCGAGACTTAAGAGGTATACATTGTTGCATTGTTGGTGACAATACCCTACCAGTTTTAACTCGATCCTTACTAAAATATGATTTGTTTCTAGTTTTACTTATTTATTTAATTTGAGCTTGACCCTTATTAAAATGTGATTTGTTTCTAGTTTTACTTATTTATTTAATTTGAGAAGAAAATTTACCTTTAAGCTATAATATTAATACATAATACAGCCCCACATATTAATAATACTAATATAGTCTCACATATTAACCAAAGAACATTTACATTTAATCTAGAGTAAAGTGCAGTTTTCGTACATGAGATTTACACCAAAAATCACTTTACGTCACTCCTTTCAAAAATCTGCTATTTACGCCATCGACCTTTCTGATTTCATCAATTTCAGTCCTTCCACCCAACGTCCGTTAATTAAAAGTTTGACTTTTGAGTAAAGTACATTATTACCCCAGGGACGTAAACTGTAATAAATGTTCTATGTTAAATGGAAGAACGTTAATCCCCAACCTCCCCCCCCCAACTAGTGCCTTCATCCCCAATGGCCAGCTTCGATGTCGACGGTTTCATCTTCAATGTCGACTGCAAACATGGGGCAAGGCAGGAAAGTCATTTGTTCTTGTGGTTCCACAACCTTGATTCGAACTTCATGGTCTGAAAGAAATCCAAGTCGACAATTTCATTGTTGTGTAAGTAATTTTACCTTTTTTAGTCCTTGGATTTCATTTGTTCAAATATTGAATTACATGAACATAAATCTTGAATTTCATGTTGCAAGTTATGGTTTTGTTAGTTGGTTTGATCCCCCAATCTGTTCAAGGGCAAAACAAGTAATCCCTGGTTTATAAAGATCTAAAAACAAGAAGGAGGAATTAGCTAAGGCTAGAGCAAATCAAGTGATGACATGGGAAATTGTTGATGCAATTAGTGGGTTTTTGTTTCTCTATTATATAATTTGGAAATGACATGGTTTTTGTTTCTCTGTTATGCATTTAGGCTAGTTTATGTTCTATGTAATTTAACATTCCAGTGGTTATAATTCAATGTTATTTGTCCTTACTTCAAACGTTCATAATTCAAAGCTTTTTGTCCTTACTTCTAACGGTTATAATGCATTAATGTATAAATACATTACTCTCTCATCTATGGTTGCACACATCTATTGTTATCAAATGGAAAACCATCTTGAGGAACAACATGCAAATCTTGAGGAACAACCTGCAAATCTTGAGGAACACCCTACAAATCTTGAGGAACACCCTGCAAATGTGGAGGAACAATCTGCAAATGTGAAGGAACCTACAAATGTGGAGGAACCTGCAAATGTGGAGGAACATGCAAATCTTGAGGAACCTGCAAATGTGGATGTGAAAGAAAAACCTGCAAATGTGGATGAGAAAGAACCAGAGCCATCAGACTATGCACATGATGAATAATTGGACTACGACCCTGATGTTTTGAAGAATGCTTGGAATTATGATAATCCAAAACCAGAATATGACCCTGAGAGTGAGTTCCATCATCCATATGAAGATGAGCAAGAGTCTGACTGGTCAAATGATGATTACATATGGAAGTAAAACACAAAGTGTAATGTAGTTCAAGTTTGTCTATGTGGTTTCTTTGTTATCTAAACAAGTGTGGTTTCTGTGTTATATAAACAAGTGTGGTTTCTTTGTTATCTAAACAAGTGTGGTTTGTGTTTAATGTAAAGTAGTTCAAATGACCATAACTAAAACACAAACATCCATCCATAGGACAGTAAAGTAGTTCAAATAACCATACATTAATCATATCAAAACATTGTTTAAAACCAGACAAACCCAAACATCCATTAGTTCATAATACCATAACTAAAACACAACCATAAACATAAGTCTTGTTCAAAATACAACCATAAAGTAAACCACCGTTGTCCTAAGTAGCAGCTTGTGATGTAGGCTGAGATGGTATTAGTGCTCCTTGACTAGCAGTTTGTGATGCTCCTTAAGTAGCAGCAGGTGATGCTCCTTGACCCTTACTTCCTGAAGAAGTACCTTGTGATGCACCTTGGCCCTTGTAGGTTCTCGAATTGTGTCCCTTATTCTTACATTTGGCACAAGTTGACGTGGTTCCCTTTCTAGTCATCTTACCTTTAGAGGAGAACCGTTCTTGAATCTCTTCAATTGACCTTTTTCTGTTCTTCTTAGGCCTGCCAATTGGGGTATGATGCTTGGGAGGAGTCAGTGTTGTAAGGCATGTAGATGGCATCCAAAATTCTCTCCCAGGAACTGGGGTAATTGTCTTTATGTAAACATTCTTCCATGTTTCTAACCGTTAAACCTTAGAAACCCAATTCTGTGCAATTCCATTTCCACAACCATGCTTAGACATGTCCCAGATTACTTCTACAACATGTTTACAGGTCATCCATGTCAACTCCCATCTCCTGCAAGTACAAGTTTTCAACTCCATATCCACCACACATTGGTTATTCCATGGTCCATTCATGTTTACTTGATATTTCTGTTTCCCTGACATACGAACAGTGTATTGAGATGCATCTTGCTTAATAGCATTGAATACCTTTGTAGCAGCAGGTGTCAATATACCATCACTTTTAGCAATTGCCTTATGCACTGTTACAATTCGTTTAACCAAGTATTCCCTAATGTACTCTAAGCAGGTGTACACTGGCTTGTCTCTTGCTCCACATAATTGTTTGTTGAAGACCTCACATAAGTTATTCAAGAGTACATCACACTGTGCCCTTCCTCTTTATGTAAATTTAATTAACAGGTGTAAATTTAAAAATTGTGTAAGAATGACTGAGCAGGTGTAACAATTACCAAAAAAAATGAGATCTTGACCAACTAGCAGGTGGAATTTCCTTTAGCCAGGCATATAAACCTTCATCTATCTTCCTTATTTCATCCACGGCTTTGTTAAATTGAGGTTTGGTTGTAGCACTAGCACATTTCCAAAGCATGTTCTTAAATAAATTTCCACGCCACTTTTTCTTCATGTTTTCATGAATGTGTCTCAAACAAAACCTGTGCTTAGCATTAGGGAACAACTTCGATAAAGCAGGAATAAGCCCCTGACAAAAATAGCCATTAATAACATCAAGTGCAAGACAATTAGTGATAAATGTGAAATTTGTGAAGTAGTAGCCATTACCTTTTGCCTATTAGTGATAAATGTGAAATTTGATATTTCATTCAGATCTAAATCTGATGCAAGATTATCTAAGAACCATGTCCATGAATTAAATGTTTCAGCCTCCACTAGTGCAAAAGCAACCGGATATATACCATTGTTGGAATCAACACCAACTGCACTTAAGATCTAACTTGGGTAAGGACCTTTCATAAAACATCCATCTAATCCTAGTATATCTCTACCACAAATCTTGAAACCTTCCCTAAGTGCTTCAAAGTAAATGTATATCCTCCTGAACTGCCTTGTTGGACTACTAGGATTGCACTCTGGCTGAACATCTATCTTCACTGTGCTACCTGGGTTGGATCTTAGCAATTCCTCACAGTAATCTCTCAGGAATGAATATTGTTCTTGGTAGTCACCGGTGATCTTCTTGGCAGCAATCATCCTAGCCCTAAACACTTTCTGAGATGAAACTTGTATCTGATTTTTTTTCTGAATTTGGTCAACCAGAGCATTCAATGGTATGTTGGGGTTGCTTGCAAGTATTGGAACAATTTCTCTAGCAATAAAAGACATAGTGTAAAGCTTCACTTCTTTCGTTTGTAGACATTGATGTGCCTCTCTCATAGTCTTCACACACCAAGCATCTGAGATTTCATACCTAGAAAGATGTAACACCATGGGCAAGTGGGCACAAGATCCTTTTTCCTAGGTTTCTTGGGTTTCTTGTCTTTATCACCTATTGTTGAAGACAACCCTATTCCTTCCCCATTTATTCCCTGGGGGGCACATCCTTTTGAATTACCTTTTTGACCCTGTCTTGAAGACCCACCTACTACTTGGGGACCACTAAAGTTTGAATCACCTATTTGGAGACCACCCAAACTAATTTAATGAAAAGTTGTCTTCTTGACTCAAGTGCATGTGCTTTGACCATTTTCTTCAACTCTTCCTTATCATCAATCAGTTGTCCCACATAGAATGGGCAGGAAACTGATTTGTCATTACTACCCCTTTTTTTCTTCCTCCTCACCATCTTCATGACCCTTTGTAATGGGGTGACATGATCCTCATTCTCATTGTTACTCTCAAAGTCATCAAGGTCTACATTAATATACTTCTCATCATCAGTTTCAACATCTCTATCTTCCATGTCTTCACTCTCAACAGCCTCCCTATATTCCTCCATGTCCATTTCCAGATCCTCCATAACTGTGTCATCAACCACATAATCTGAGTCCTCATCCTCATCCTGTGATCCATCTATTCTTTCTTCATGCACAAGCTCTTCATCATTACAATTCTCCTCCTCAACCTCATCCTATAATCCATCCATAAATTCAGCTTCATGCACATGCTCTTCATCATTAAAATTCTCATTATCATCTGTGTCATTACTAGTAAACATCTCATGATCACCACAATCAAACTCTTCATGGTTGTCTGATATAGTGTTCATAATCACACGAGAGTTCCGGCGTTCAACATATATTTCAATTAGTTTAACCCCCCTCATGACTTGTTCAATCAAGCTTAGAAAATCTACTTCAATATCTAGTGTTCTTAGACCCATATCCAAACCAACATAAGGAAGCTTAAAATGATAATAAAAGACCATATCAACTAGATATCCTATGCTCTTAATCATTTCTTCAAGCACATCTTTACCAAAATCATCAATATCACACATATCTACGAAACTAATTTTCCCATTAACATAAGTCCTACCAGGGAAATTTTGGAATTCACCTCCATGGTGTATTTTGAGAGAAAACAATGTTTCTTCGTTTGTTGTAACAACATTATAGTTGAATTTGTAAAATGTGAAGTAAAACACTAATATTACCGATTAGGTTAAACAAGAGGAGAAATTTAACAAAAACTTACAGTACACCTTGTCACACCCCAACCGACGGCGGAATACGTCGGGGCGGAACATGTAGACTGTTCATAAGCTCATGGTTTACTAAAGTTGAAGTAATTAAATTTACTGAATTTCATAACAAGTTCAACTAATACAATCAAAGAAAATGAAATACATCTACACGGTTTAAATATTTATTTAACTAGGTCCTCAATTCCTATGTATAGCATCTTGAATATGATCTCAAAGCTTAGTACCTGAAACATGTTTGAAATGAGAGGGTCAACTATAAATAGTGGGTGAGCATACATAGGTTTTGACACCACAAGTAGAGTTCAAATGTTTTGTGTACATGTCATATGATACATGGTTTATAAAGCATTTATGGAGAATCTAAGTTAAGCTAGTTGCACAAATGTAACCTTGTAACTAAAGAGCATAACAACACATGTTATCCTGATGTAAATGTAGGGCATAACAACACATGTTATCCTGATGTAGGGCATAACAACAAATGTTATCCAAATAGTGTGCACACGTAATTATCCAAATCGTCGCATGGTCCATATAGTTCATCCCATTGTGTGTGTGGGTCAAAGAGGGGGGGGGGGGGTAGCACAAAATCACTTAATTCGTAACTATTGTTTTCACGTTTGTGTTGTTAACAAGTAACTATGTCCATAGATAGTAGAGTCAATCAGGTATTAAAGAGTAATAACGTGGCATAATTTAGGGTTCCATAGCTTCCTCTTGTTTGAACAAGAATACGTCAAACCCCGAGTAGCTTTCATGGATATGGTGGATAATCATGTCTTATGTATAATGTGATCGATCAATTGCAACAATTGTAAACGATCGTGTATAGTGTAAACACATAAGTTCCATGTATGATCTAGTGTCATGTGAACAATTTAGTATCAAATAAGTTTTCAGGTATGACGTAAACAATTTAGTATAATGTATTTTGTGAATGTAAACAATTTAGTATCCGGCATTTTGTAAACAATAAAGTTTCAGGTATAGTGTGAGCAACGTAGTATCATGTATATTGTATAGTGTGAACAATTTGGTATCATGTATTTTGCAAACAACTAAGTTTCATGTATTATGGGATCAATCCAGTATAATGTATTTTGCAAACAAGTTTCATGTATTATGTGATCGGTGTAACATTATGTATATTGCAACTACTAAGTTTCATGTATTTTGTGATAGTGTATAATGTGCTCAGTCAAGTGTCATGTATCAATCCAACAAGTTTCATCTATCATGTGATTAACCTAGTTTCATGCATATTGTAAATAACTAAGTTTCACGTATCATGTGAATGTTCATATGTAAGCTGTTGGATCTCATGAGTAATGTAAACTATCGAATTTTGCAGGTAGTCGAGTGTTGCAGACAAGCGTGTTGTTTGGCGTTCATGTATAACGTGGGTAGTTGGATTCTTAAATTTTAAAATATTGTTGAGGTTTATAGGGATGGCTATGCCTACACGAAATAGTTCATCTCATTGCAGTGCCTAGTACAATCAATGCATTTCTGAAGGAGTAAGATGACGAGAAGGTTGTGTAGATATTTAGAGTAGTGTGCTTACGAATAACTTATTTGTGCTTTTTGTTTGTAAATAAACAAGTAGTTGTAATTTATTCTTGTTTGTAAATAAAATGGCGAAAAATAGTTGAATAATTAACTACATTGATAATTAAATGAAAACCTTTTTATTTTAATTTTTTTTAATTATTATAAGAAGACTATTTTTAAGAGAAAATGATGGCTAGATTATTTAATAATTAAGCCGAGGTTTAATAATAATTAATTTAGCGAGAAAAGTCCAAATTAATTATCAATTAAAAATAATGTTTTTTATAAAACAAGTTGTACTAAGTTTCCTTACAATGTGAAAAGGTTTATAGAAAATTTATACTTCGGATACTATTTATAAACTAAAGGTTTGATAATCGCTTTGTTTGAATGAAATGACGATGTTGTTTAAATAAAATAGTAAAATGGTTAGTTTGCAAAGAATGCTTATGTACGTGTACTAAATTGTAATAAACAAAATGATGGTGTTTAGATTGTATTTCATTTGATAACTTAATCAAGTGGATACTTTGACAAATCAAAGTGATTCAAATTCTTACACTTTCAAGAAGACATGCTTTAGCCTATAGGTGAACACTCACTTTGGGAATTCCCATGAAAGCATACGGATCCTTCGGTTGGTTTGGATTTATAAGAAATTCTTTCCTAGACAGAAGACCCAAAGGATTTGAAATTGATCAATAATTGGCATGATAAAAGGATTTGAAACTGATCAATAATTACTCTAGTATACATGGTAAGTCTAAAGGATTCGGATTCGATCGAGTTGAGGGCTAAATGCAAGGAATCCGTCCCTGTTGACTTTCAAAAGTCAAAGGGGGGATTGTTAGAGGTTCAAATTATTGAATAGGTTCAATTTGAGGTGAAAGGGTTAAATGCAAGGAATGGGGGATCAATTGCTATATAGGGGGGTTCAAGGCTTAATGAAGAGGTTCAAGACTCATCAAATTTAAATTTTTGTTATAAAATAGTTTTTATAAAGACTTGTAAAGAAACTAAAACGTTATTTAATTTATTTTAAAACTATTTTATATAGGAAACTCTATTTTTTTTATATTACATATCCTGTAAAATGGTTTATTTAATATAAAATAACTATACCTATTAAGTACATGTATATTTATATAACGAGATGTAGATACGAGATTAAAGCTCATAATTATTATAACAAAGTACGTATATATGTATATACTTGTATAAATATACATACATATGTTATATATATAATAGGAAACAATATGTTATTGCAAGGTTGAAATTTGGAATTGATATACGGTAAAATAATAATAAATATGACATAAGATGTTGGACAAGTGCGGGATTTGAAATGGAGTGCCATTATTACATAAAAATAAGATAAAATTATACCAGAAAATCATAGATGTTACACACCTTATCTGGATCGATATAGTCTTCAGGTTTTTCTCCACGAATCATCCAAAGAGTGCTTGTCATCGTATCACCTTCAAAAACCAGTGGGAGCTCGCAATCGAGAATTTTAGGGACTAGAATGCTTGAAAGTGTTTGATTTGAGGGACGATAATGGTTAGGGTTATAACCAGGGAATTTAAATTCCTAAAATGCCCTCGTTTCTTATGTTGGAAAAGACGAGGGTACCCCTGCCGGCAAACGTTTAATTAACGGACGTTGGGTGGAAGGACTGAAAGTGATGAAATCAGAAAGTACGATGGCGTAAATAGCAGATTTTTGAAAGGAGGGACGTAAAGTGATTTTTGGTGTAAACCTCAAGGACGAAAACTGCACTTTACTCTTTAATCTATAATAATACTTGGTTTGGGATGCATAAGGTTGTATCGGTTTTGTTCGGTTATGGGACACCCTTAACCATAACCATAACCGCTTGATCGATTAATCAAAGAACCTTAACCATAACCATCGGTTAATTTCGGTTATCGGTTAATTCGGTTCGATGACGGTTTGATTATCGGTTAATGGTTAAGTGTTAAGGCTTGCTCAACCCTAGTTGGTGTTGTAGACTACAAGACTCAGGGCCGGCCCAATGGGTCTGCGGGCAACATGACCGTAGTGGGCCTAACATTTCGAGGGGACAAAAAAAAATTTATATATATATATATAAAATTTTTGAGGCTTTAAAAAAAATTTATTGGGCCTTTTATAAAATTATATATTTTATTATGGGCCTTTTTTTCGGCTTGTGTAGAACATTCGAATCCTCGGGACCGGCTCTGACAAGACTTATAGTATATTTGTGTTACTCTTACCCAGTTGAAGCATCTAATGATAGTTTAAGGTAATATATTTCAAATGTAGGTGACTCAAAAAAGATATTACTCATATTTATATAATAACATTTCCTAAACGTTGGCGCACTCACGAAATTCACTGTTCTTTGAGTAGTGCTCTTGTAGGTACAAGAGGCACTGCAACTGGTACAAGTTAACGATGCATCATTTGGTTATCCTTTTTTTTTGGTTAAAGAGGTTGGGTGTGAAAAGAATTAATCGGTTCGGTCTTTTTATAAGTTTTAAACTTTATTAAAACTTATTTTGCGGCCTTTTTAAAGATATTTTTTCCTTCTTTATTTTTTTAAATTTGGTTTTTATTTCTTCTTCCTATTCCTTTTATTTAGCTTTTTTATTTAATTAGCATTCGTGTTCCTTAACGTTTTCGGACATACTTTTGCGACGTGTTTTATATAATTAAAAGTATGTTTTTTTATTAAAGATCGACCAACGAATATACCGATGATCATTTACGTATAATTTTTTTATACACGTTTTCCCCAATTTAATTTTTTTTTCACAAAAATATAATGTTTTTTTCTTAATTCCGAATATACAGTTATAACATTTTTATTTATATTTATGTTTCGATATAAATTATATTCAAAACTGGACAGTTTAACGTGCCGCAATACGCTTAGGACTATTAACAAGTTCATTAATTACCATTGAATATTATAGGACAATTAGGCACTTCTTCATTGTAATCGGCCATCTTAGCTCACTACATAAGACTTAATATTACTAATTAAATATATTAGTTATTTATCAACATTAATTACAACTAAAAGGTTTTTAATTTCGAAGAATCGAAGGCCTATGCCCTTGCTTTATTTATTTATATTATACTAGGGTAAATTCTTATTTATTACACGGGCTGAATAATGAAAATAATACAATAAATAAATCTTTATTATAATAAATGACTAACTCTATTTGACGCGTGTCGACTTCTGATAAATTCTAGATTTTTGTAACAATTATAATGAATTAGTTAAATATGTGTTTGTGTAAACGTATGAAATTGTTTTTAACATAAATAAAACACTTATATATTAACAATTTATAATATTCCAAAAAATAAAAAAACTAACACCTCTAAATCGCATGAATTATAATGAAATAGTTAAATTTAATTATAAATAATGTATTTAAAAAGGAAAGTTATTGGTTAACAAAAAATTATCCTACATTTAATGTTTAAAATTTAAAATCTTAAAAAACATGGAAACGTTCAAATGATATTTAATCAATTTAGGAGTTTAAAAAATTAAATTAAAATAGATAATTAGAAAATGTTTAGGCGAGAAAACAAAGATTTAAAGGCTCTAGAATAATGATATGTGACATCAAAACCTTTATTTGTTATAAGTGATAGATTAGGGTCCACTAAATAATACAATTTTCAATTATTACAAATTTGATTGTTTATATAAATATATAGTAAAGTTTATTAGAGAACCATAAGGTTATCCGTAGTGGTTTCACGCTTCTCCACTTCAGCGCCACATCACCACAGGGGTTTTCACTGCCCACAATCACTAAGATGCATTATGGTTTCAAGCCCCGCATTTAATTAATAATAATAATAATAAAACTAATAATAATAATAAATATAATAAAACTAATAATAATAATAAATATAATAAAACTAATAATAATATTAATAATAATAAAAGTAATAATAATAATAATAAAACTAAAAACATATAATAATAATAATAATAAATATAATAAAAGTAATAATAATATTAATAATAATAATAAAAGTAATAATAATAATAATAAAACAACTAAAAACATATAATAATAAAACTAATAATAATAATAATAGAACTAATAATAATAATAATAAAACTAATAATAATAATAATAATAATAAAATAAATAATAATAATAACAATTTGACTCAAAAGTCAAACAAAATACAAGCTAGGGGGCGGTGTTCCAGGGCGTGAAAATCCTATGAAATGTCCCACGCCCCCCCCTTTCACGCCCCTTTCACGCCTAGGGGGCGGTGTTCCTGGGTGTGAAAATCCTATGTGGCTCACGTCACCATGCCCCTCTCACGCTCCCACTACGGATACTCTAAGAAAATAGAGAATAAGACGTACATCGCATCTCAAATTCTACATATCGAAAATCTTAGATTCAATAGAAACAGATTGTTGTTTGGGGACATGAAAGAATCGTCTATGATGAATCGAGATGAAGTTCTATCACACGTTGTGCGTTCACCCATCAATCTCTTCAAACACATGGTAACTTCTTTGTGAACGTTCGATATTCTCATTGATCTCAAAATAACCAATGCTACAGAGAATAAATAAAAAAAATGATCTCCTAGCAAAAGGGAAATATAATAGGAAAACATTTACTGATTTACAACAAAATTTTTTGCTGTAAATATGATTTTTTCTCCAATACCCCCTTCAAGCGAATAGGTGGGGGGACCAACTCGTAGCTTGGCACGAAAGAATTCAAAGAATGGGCGTGATAGACTTTAGGTGAAGATGTTTGCCACATGAAGCTTGGTTGGAACAAGCTTGGTGTATAATTTACCGGAGGAGACGAGTTCACGAACAAAATGATAGTCAACGTCGATGTGCTTGGCCTGTTTGTGTGAAACCATATTTTGACTAAGAAACAACGCACCCTTGTTGTCGCAAAGCAGAGTTGGCCGACCGGGTGGGCAATGCGTGAAGTTCTCAGTGAAGATGAGTAATCCAAAGCATTTTTTGCAGTGGTATTTTCCATAGCCGGATATTCTGATTCACAGCTAGAACGAGAAACTGTAGGCTGATACAAGATTTCCACCTAAATAAACCGAGTAACCATAGGTAGATCGACGAGTTTTAATACATCTAGCCCGGTCTGCATCCGAATAACCCACCAACTTGGTGGAAGGTTTATCAAAATTGAGACCATATGATGTAGTACCTTAACATAACGGAGGATACATTTCACAGATTGAAAGTGAGATGTAATGGGAGAATGTAGGAGCTGATTTGCCTGATTAACAACATAGGAAGGGTCCGGTCTTGTAATCGTGAGGTACTTAATAGCACCAACAAGAGATAGGTATAGTGTAGGGTCATGAAATGGAGTGCCTTGAGAAGTAAAGGTTTCGAAAGTGGTTAGCAGTGTGGCAACCGGTTTTGCAACGAAAATACTGGCTCTAGCAAGGATGTCATAAGCATACTTCGCTTGGCCAAGACAGATGCTCGTACTTATGAAGCTAACCTCAAGACCCAAAAAATAATTGCGGTTGTCCCAAATATTTGATAGTGAACTCATGGTGAAAACGATTAATGAATTTTAAATGGTAGCCTCGTCATTCCCGGTTAGAATAATATCATCCACGTAAACTAGGAGATAGATAAGACATGAGTTTCACTTGAACACAAACAATGATGTGTCGGCACGAATACGCGAAAAACTAACATTAATAAGAAAAGGGCTATGCCTTTTAAACCAAGCATGCGTTGCTTGTTTTAGGTCATATCGAGCCTTTTTGAGACGACACACATGATTTGGGGCATGAGAGTCTATGAAACCCGAAGTTTGCTCCATAAATACGATTTCAGTGAGATTGCCATTTAAAAAGGCAGTTTTGACATCTAATTGGTGTAGATGCCATTGATGAATGGTAGCCAATGCCAGAACAATTCGGATCGTTGAAGCGATGACAACAGGACTGAAAGTAAGAGAGTAATCCAAGCCATAAAGATGTCGGTGCATAGGTATTGAAGATCATGGAAAGACAAACTTTAAAGACATGGCAATGCTTGCGTTCGACCCACCCGTTTTGTTGAGGCGTATGCGGATGAAATGTTTCATCCTGTGCGTTTTCTTCATCGGATATGCCGGAGGATAGTCCTTCTTCCACCTCTTCGTCGTGTACTCTTCCTTCAAGTACTATTTCTTCTTCAAGGTTTGTCTTGTGTTGAATACGATCGGCCGCATCCAAATGATCCTTTAGACAAATGCACATCTCTACCGAATCCGGGGTTAGTCTTGTCCATTGTAACGATAAAACCCCGTCACTAAGAAAAAAAGCAGATTCCGAAGCTACCGTAGAAGCTTGGACAGTTAGTAAATCACGGGCCATGGTGGCAAGAATAGGAAATTAGGATTTCTTTCCTTTCCACCAAGCCAAAAGATCAGGTTTGCTAGCTTCTTCTTTGGGCACATTGGATATGAAATCTGATCCAGTATACCTCGCAAGCTCGCTTGATGGGGCATTATCCCTTTGTCGTTTAGCCGTCTCAGTTCGGACATAATTTAATAATGCCCGAACTGGGTCCACAGACGAGCCACCACTTGAACTCGATGGTCCAACACCCTTTGTGACGTTTACGTTAGGTCCATATTTAATTAAATAAAAATCATACATGAATTTTAAATTAATTTGAAAATTATTATTTGTATCATTTACCCAATTGGGGCCATCTTCGTGCATTTGTAAATTATTACTTATTGCGTGTATCAATAATTCTACCCCAACATTCAAAACCGGGTTTAAAGCGGTCGCACAAGTAAAAACAACTGGTAGTTCTTTAAAATATTTTTAAAACTTTTCTTTCATTGGTGATATCATTTGTTGAAACATATGGTTTTTATTTTCATATTTTTTTATAGTTTCAGAAATTAAATATAACTCAGAAAGCACCAATGGACTAGTAGGATAATTAACCCCCGATAAATTTATAGTTGTTGTTTTAAAAATGCTTAGAAAATCGGTTAGACTTTCTACATTTCCCCAAGTTGCATCCGGAAACGGATAGACTACACCAACTTCCACATGACTATTATGAAAAGATTTTAAAGTTTCTCGCTGTTTATAGGCCGATTCAAACATTTTACAAGTCAAATTCCACCGAGTAGGTACATCCCAATTAGGATCTAAACAAACCCTTCCTATATCCTTACATGGTTGTTTATATTCGGTATACCTTTTCCTACTTTTTTTTAAAAACATCATGTAACATTTGTCGGAAACCGGTTTTAAACATATCAAGGTGTTGCCGTGCGAACCCATCATGAACCACCAAATTAATAATATGTGCAACACATCGCGAGTGGAAAAATGCGCCTTTGCAAATCGGTAGATATTTTAATTTAAGTTTTTCAACGGCGCTAGTATTGTTTGATGTGTTATCGAACGCCATTGAAAATATTTTATTTTCTAACCTATAAAATGTTATTACATAATCTAAAAGTTGAAACAAAAGTTCTCTGGTATGTGGATACGAGAAAAATTCAAACGCAATTGTATGTTTCATTATTTGCCACGAAGCGGGATCCACCCAATGAGTGGTGACGAAAAGGTACGATTCGGGTAGACCGTGGAGCAGACCAAACGTCACTAGTTAAGTTTACACCGGTATTCAAATTTTCAAAAAATAAAACTAGATCTTTTTTGGCCTGCTTCCACAATTTTAAACAATAACGTCTAAGTGTACTACGACTTACATGGGTGTCGAGGTTGAAGCGTCTCTCTAATCATGTTAGTCAACCGAGGGTTGTCAAAGTGGTCGAACGACAAAGCTTCTTGAATGACGAACTTCGCCATTCAATCCCGAACCATATCCACGTTGTAATGAAATATTCCACCATCACTACCCAATTGTGTTTGTTGGGAATCCGGATCATGTTTCAACGCGTTGCAAAATTTATTTGTAATGCGCTTATTTAGAGTCGAGTTCGAATCTTTATTTAAGAAAGCACCACAAAACTTGTAACGGGCTTTTTGAGTCCTGTCACTCAACTCAACTAAATCCAAGTTGCACCAGATCTCCTTTGCCCTATTATGTGGAATAACTCGAATAACGGTCGGCAGGAAAGAACGCTAGCGGAATCGACGGAGAAAGGGAGCTTGCTTTGAGAGAATTACGAGTATTTTTTTTTGCGTGTTTTTCGTTTGGTATTGCGTTATGAAGTTGTGTGATCAACCAAAACAAGAAACAAGTATTTATAGGCCTAAAATATAAAAAAAAAACCTTCAAAAACCAGTTATAAAGGCTTTATAGCCGTTAAAAAAACAGTTATTTTTCGTTTTTTACCGTTTCCAATAGTCGGAACCGGTTCCAGACCGGGTACTAAGTATCGGGTAAGAACCGGGTCCGGTTCGGAACTGGTACACCAACGGATAATGTAAACCGGTTCGGAACAGGCGGGTACGAACGGGGTACACTTAAAAGCGGGTCGAAACCGGTGGGTAAACCCCCCGGGTCCGGTTCAGGAACCGGTTTTTTTTGTGCATCTCTATTATTAACCGTATTTGAATTGCGAATTTGGTTTTTGATTCGGTTAATGGATATACCTGTTTTTTAATTCGGTTTATTCGATTTGTTTGGTTAGACATATTTCCAATACGGTTCTGTTGAATTCAGTTTATTTGGTTTATTCGGATATACTTTTGTTTTGAAATAAAACACATGAATTTGAATATGCGAATAATTTATAATATTAGGTTGATTACAATAAAGTGGCCAGGTAAACGAGCAACAAGCTGCGCCACAACCCTCTTTTGGATTTTGAAGGCACATGAATTTTGAAATCGGTTTATTCGGTTGAATTCGGTTCGGTTAGAAAACTTTCCAATTCGGTTCGGTTAGATTAACGGATAAGGGTTAAAAAAATCAAAACCGAATAAACCGAATCGAATAAATCGAACAAACTATTAACCGAACCGCTGAACACCCCTAATCTCAAGTATTACACGGATTGAATAAATATAATGTTATATACTTAGTAATAAAAAAACTATGTTATTAAAAAAACACTTGTATTGCACTGGTTAAATAAAATATAATGTAATTTGTTAACACATACGATCATCAAGATATGTCTTTAAAAAAATGAATTTTGACGTGGCAGTTATAAATTTTGTTAAGTTAATTTTTGAAATATTTTTTTCAATTGTGTATTAAATTTTTTTATATAATTGATAAATGTTAATTTAATTAAAGTGTAGTTAGTCCTTTAAATATTATTTCAGCATAGTTAAGTTAACTTAATTGAAATATATATAGCGAGTACCGTTACTGTGACGAACCGCGTCGATAATAGCGAACAACATCGTTACCGCTATTTGTATTACCAGAACCGGTATTGGTGTCCTTTTTTAAGGTTTTAGGTCGATGTAAAGCACAACCTTATTTTTTGGGTTACATTGTACACCATTTTTGTGACGAAATAATCGAAATGCACATTTTTTTTCTATCGTAAACTATACCAAGTCCCAGTGCTTTCATGAACCAAAACGATAACTAACAGACAACATTAGACTATGTGTAATGGTAGTGTGAAGGTGAGAGCACACCCTGTGACACGTAGGCGCCACGTAGACACTAACAAAACTCACCCTCACCTTCACCCAAGTTTGTAATGGTGGCGTGAGGGTGACCAGTTTTATAATAATTACGTAATTATTATTTTTTTAATTTAATTAAATAAATAAAGTAATGCTAAAAGCCACATAATATTAAAAAAAACAACATAATATCAAGAAAAACAACATAAAACTACTAAACTACATATTATATTTTTCTTCAATTTAAGGAATTCTTCTCGCTCGTCGCCGACCAAATGATCGATGTTCATGAAGTAAAGTCTCATATCGCTAGCCTTTTGTTTAGCCTCATTTATTTTGATCTTTCTCTCGGATAACTCGTTGAACTTGGTCCTCCGGTCAGATATAGTGTTTAAACTCTCATTGTACTCGTTGGTTTGGCTTGATGACGATGACGCGGCTCATTTTGCTTTGTCACTTCCGATAGGGCGGGCGGCTTCTTCCGGAAACTCAAGCTAATCGCCCGACTCGTTGAGATTAATGCTACGCCTATCCGAATTAGATTGGCTAACGTCATTGCCAGATGAAGTTTTTGATCGTTTAGACGATGATTGTCCCATTAACGGGACTTGTTCAAACTTCGTGCACTTTCTCAATAATTCTCAAAGTGAAACCATTTTAAACATTGTCCCATTATTATCTTCTTTATACGCTTTTAACATTTCTTGAAATATATCAAGGTCACTTTGACCACTCCGACGATTGTTTAACTTGTTTTTGTAGTTTCCAGAAAACTTGTCAACCTTTAACCGGATATCCCTCTGGTTGCCGGTTATCATGTCCTCCGTACGGTATCCGCCTTTACTCATTGCTTCACAAAATTGTTCATGTATTTTTTTTCAAAAAATTCTGGCTTTTTAGTTACGTCCTATAAAATTAAATAACATAACATTTAATAATAAAAAAAACATTACAAAAAATAACAATACTTTTATAATAATAATAATATGTACCAACTATTGGATCCTCCAACACATTGATCCACGCACCAAAACTACCTCCTCTGACGACGACCACTTTTCAGAACGCCCTATAACCGTACCCGCTTCGGGTGTAGAAGTAGTGACTTTCTTTTTATGTGTTCTTCTTTTTGTTTGTAGTGGCGGTTGAGTCTTCGGTACACTGTCGGTGATGGTTGAGTCTCGGGTACAATGTCGGGTGACGGTTGGGGGGTTACGTAGTCATGTATATAGTTGGATAAAAAATCGGGTGTAGAAGGATTTGAAGTCGGGTAATGACTCCAATTTGCAAACGTTAACAACGGGTTCGACTCCAGGGGTTGTGGAACGTACCCCCCCCCCAATCGGGTTGTTCGGGCGGTTCAGGTTATTCGGGTGGTTGGGGTTGTTTACAAATTGCCATGGAAGCATGTTTGTAATTTTTATTAAAAAAATAGAGAGGAGAAAGAAAAAATATTGCGTAGAAAATTGGTTGTTTTGGTTGGTGTATATATAGGTTAAATTTTAAATATTTTTTATTAATGGCAATTCCCAACGGCTCTTTAGCCGACAACGGTCAAAAAACTTCACCTCCACGCCGTGACACACCACCACCTGCACCCTCTCACGCCCCCCCCCCCCCACACACATCAGCGACGTGGTGTTTCACGCCCGTGGTGGGGTGAGGTGGCACCACGCCCACCGGCTCACACTACCATTACTCCAAGTCTCAGTGCCCGTTATCCGTGTTATTGGAACCCAATTGCTATTTGTTTTTATTGTTTCCGATCGATATAAAGCCCATGTCGTTTTTATTTTTTATTTTTTGTTTTTTTTCTCGACGGTTTCACACGGTTTTATATTTTCGTTAAACGGTTTTTTTTCATTTTGGCTTTTTTTTCATTTATGCAACGTGACTTTTTCCTGATTTCTGAAGATATCGTCGCTAAATACTTTTTTTGTTCACTTTTACGTTCGAAACCGAGGCGACTTAATGCGTGTCCCGCTGCAGCTCGCGGGTTAGTCTACTCGTTATATAAACATACTTGGTAAAAAGAAATGCAGAGAGCAAATGCTATTGGGCTACTTAGCCCAATAAAGCGCATTTTTATTTCAAAACAAACCTTAAGTAGGCTAGACACTAGAGTAGAGTTTTTTGATATTGAGCCCAAAAAGATTTTTCAATTTTCATAATAAAACCCTAATTGCAGAAACGCTCTCGCCCTACGATTTCATCGTCTGAGGCCGAGTTCTGTTTTGTTTCTTCTCAATCTGCAGATATGGTAATCCCTCGTACATTTTATCTGTGAAATTTGTTTGAAAATTGATTGATTTCTGTCTGCTGATTTGAAATTTGTTGATCGAAGGGTAAAGGAACAGGTAGTTTCGGTAAGAGGAGGAACAAAACACACACGCTGTGTGTAAGGTGTGGACGACGCAGCTTTCATCTGCAGAAAAGCCGCTGCTCCGCTTGTGCCTATCCTGCCGCTCGCGTCAGAAAATGTAACTCTCTCTCTCTCTCTCTCTCTCTCATTGTCTCGATTAATTGTGCTGTAAATGTTACTGTATTTTGATAGAGATGTGTTTTTGTGATTTTGTGTAATTCGTCAGAAATTAGGTTTAGGTTTGACTTCGATTTGATGTTTTGATTATATGAATCCATCATCTGGTTAACATTTGTCAACGGTGTAACTTGCTAATTATTGAATTGGATTAACACTAATTGCATTTTTGAAGAAAAGGAAGATCAATTTTGCTTAAAATTTAGGTTAATAGTGTTCATATTGGGATTGGTATTAGTCCAAGCATTTTGTTTCAAAGTACTTGAGCGAAATTACTTTTTTGTTGATGTTCATTTCTTTGTTTTAAAAAGCCAGAAGGGTCTCCGCTTTTCGTATGCAAAGCGCAAAGTACTTATATAAACTTTTTATATATCCCATAGGTTTTTAGCATCCCCTACCTAAATTTAACTATAATGAGCTTTATATATTATTTAATATATAATTTGCCTACATACTCGGTTTAAAAAAGCGCTGCAAGGCGCTGCCTTAAGCGTGAGGCGCTAGGCAAAACGTGCCGGAGATACATGAAGTGGTCCGAGGCGACGCTTCAGGCTTGGAGCGCGAGGCGCTGTGAGGCAGCGCTTCACGTGGTTGGGCTTTAAATCAGTTGGCCTTTAAACCAATTTGGGCTTTAACCTTTGACCGATTAAATAACCCTAAATCACTGGACCCTTAATTGCGCCGGAGATCGTTTGAGCTAGCAGGAGGAAGAAGTCATACACCACTCAAGAAATCATGTCGGCATCCCCAAATTCTTTCACTTTTCTGATTTTCTTTGACTTTTCTGGTTAAACAAACTTCAATTTGAGTTTCAATTTTCTAATATTCTTTGAATCGGCGATGACTCCAATTTTTTTTTGAATCGGCGATGAGCTCAGGTTGAATATTTTGGGACAGGTTGAATAATTTTGCTTCATTATTACTATCTGCTCTGGTATTTGAGTTTGGGTGTAGCTATAGTAACATTTATGTATATTAAAATAATTTCAATAATTCCAATTCCAATTGAAGCTTACAAAATAATTTATGTTTTCTTTTCTGGTT
Organism: Smallanthus sonchifolius; assembly: GCA_023525975.1. Lineage (NCBI taxonomy): Eukaryota > Viridiplantae > Streptophyta > Magnoliopsida > Asterales > Asteraceae > Smallanthus > Smallanthus sonchifolius. Next base: position 76,002,944 of record CM042037.1, read on the forward strand.
TGGGTTTTTGATGAATGATTGATTAGAGACAATTATTTATGTTTTTATGAATGTTTAGTTATGTTCTAAGCTTTTAACTTCTAAGTATTAAAGTATGTTTTGTGTTTTTATGATTAAGAAGTGAAGTGTGTCATGCATAATAAATTTTTTATTATTTTTTAAGTTTTAGCGCCTCGCATACGTGAAGCCCTCGCCTCGCGCTTGAGGTGTGGCGCCTCGGATTTTGGGACCGAAACGCTTCGCCTCGCCTCGCGCTTTTTTAAACCAAGCCTACATAGACAACCTAAAAAGCCTCATGCACAACTGCACTTATCGTACATGAGGTGCGTGCCTCACTTACGTTTTATGTGCGCTTTTTGCTTTTTGTACAGCTCGCGTCTTGGCTACACAAAAGCGACCGGACCTGCGCCTGAGGTCGCCTTTCGCCTAGGCGCGCTTTTTTAAAGTAAGGTTCATTTAAATACTAAATACTCACAATGTTGAGAGTCAAAGGTTGGGTTTTTGGGATGATGGTGTATCAGATGTTGATTGGTTTTGTACTAACAGTCTCTAATCTAAATTCGGTACTCGATATTTTTAAGAATCATCTAAACCATAGTAGTCAAAGTGAGGGCTATTTTAAGCATGGTGGACGATATAAATAGGCCTTTTTAGGGGTTTTAAACATGTTCCAGGACATTTTTAGATGTTTCAGACCAGTTTTGTCCAGAATCCACGCCTGAGCGCACTAGTGGACGCAAGGGAGGTATGGCTGCACCTCAACTCGCCTGCGTGCCTAGGTGAGCGCCTTTTGCGCCTTTGACTACTATGATCTAAACCTGGACCGGGTTTGTACCAGAAGTTGATGTGGTATGCTAAACTAAATATGGGTTAGTGTGAATGAAGCAAACATGAACAAACTAGTACAATTTTTGTCTATTGTATTATCTATGTTTTGAACATGTTTTCATCCTTTGTCGATAATTGTATTTCATGCTGTTTGTTTTAGTTTTGAAAGGCATCGGAACATTTTAGATTTTTTAGTCATTAAAAGATCTTATTTTACTTGTAGTTTAGGGCTTTAGGCTTTTCATATGATATATAGCCCTTGTTCTTGTACATGGTTTCTTCTTGTTCGAGTGTTGTAAAAATTCCTAGGCGCTAGTCGGGCGGTGGGGTACCGACTAGCGATTAATCGGGATTAGTCAGATAGAAATTTTTTTATGTAATTTTTCAAACTTATATATATACACATTTTTATATGTAATTTTCAAAATTATATATATATATATATACACATATTTTTTTATATATTTTTATACGTGAAATTAATTTGATCTTGCCGGAATTTCTAGAGTTTCGCTGGAAACGCATCGATTAGGGCCGATTTTCACCGATTAGCTCTGGCTAGGACCGTCTTTGACCGATTTTCGATTAATTGTCCGATTTGCTCAAAATTACAAGGTAGATTACCGATCAGCGATTGATCGTAATTTTTACAACACTGACTTGTTCATTATTTTTTGGGATATATAGTGTAGTGTCAAGAAATGCATCTTATTAGCCACGATGAACCAAGAACCATTAGAATTGCCAACGTTGTGTTGTTATATGTTTAAGAATGTGCTTAAACACATTGAACAAAGTTAAATCTTGGTTTTTTTAAAATGATTTATTAGTGAATTTCTGAAAGTTCTTGAAAGTTGTTAAATTTTTAGGATGCATGTTTTTATAAAAAGTGAAAGCACACACATATATATACACCTTGTTAAAGCAACTTCTTTATGATTGATTTTTTAATGCTTTAGACAACTGGAGTGTGAAGGCAATCAGAAGGAAGACTACAGGAACGGGTCGTATGCGTTACCTTCGTAACGTTCCCCGTAGGTTCAAAAGCAACTTCAGGGAAGGTAAGCTGTAAACTGAATAAAAACTTTGGGTTTAATATTTTCAACATTTTAACTATAAAATGTCAGTAGATTTTTTTAAACTTTTGATTTGAAAACCGAATCAAATATAACAAGTTTTGATTTTATTCAATAGGCACTCAAGCAGGACCAAGGACCAAAGGAGCTGTTTCCAGCACTTGAAAAGGAGTTACCAAATTTTGGTTGTTTTTGTATTTCCAATCTTGAGATTTTTGTTTATTCAATGTTGCTTGTTATAGCATTTTTGTTATTTATGAGCATTAGAATATGAGAAAGGCGTTGCTTTCTATTTATTAGTGTCTAGTATTGTGTTGATATGTTTAATCTTTTTAACTAAACTGGTTTTGGGTATAACCCGTTTAACTAAACGGGTTTACTTGTTAACTCATTTAATTAAAAAAGTTGATCAGCCAATCTGTTTATGGTTTGCTTATCCCATTTATTACAGCCCTCTAACCTTGGTTGTAACCCGTTTGAAAAGTTTAGATAAATAGGTTAAACCGACTGTGTTATTGTTACACATTATAAAGTGCTTGACACTAATATATGTACGAGTTAGGTTTTGGTTCAGTGATTCAATCCGTCAACTTGACATGATTGACACCCTAGCCACATAGTTTTCGATCTGTTTGGCTAGTTGAGAGATAAAGGCATAGGTCAAATAAGTCTATGCAAATGAGATCCACTAGCAATTTGTAACACGATCTAAGGCTTGGGATCAACGTGAAACTATACTAATCAACTTTTGTTTGTCATGTCTAATCCTTTTAATAAATAGGCCGTGTTTGAAACTTTGGATTGTACTTAGTTTTAAATAGCTTCACCTGTCAACCCGTTTACAACATTTATACATCCCTTCAAACAACTTCATTACACCTAATTTACAACGCATGTGCAACTTCATTACAACTAATTTGCAACCCATTTACAACTTGATTAAAACTAATTTATAAACTATCACCTGTTTAGATAAATGGTTAAACGAGTTGTATTCAAATTACACAATTGCAATTGCATTCGTGTTAGGGTTGATGTAAATATATAGAGAATTCAGGATCGCCAACCGCACAAGATTGTCACTGTTAGTTTAGAGGCCAACAATCTTTCATATGCTCTCGCCCTTTCTAATACCGATAATCTTTCAATGCACTCGGTGTAAATTAGCCGAGCCCGAGCTTAATTCATGAGTTTGAGCTCAAGCTTCACTAGTTTTGATCTTAGTGCATAAAGCTCATGCTCATACTTCGCTCATTTATTTATTAACTAATATTTTGATTTCGTATATTTTTTTAGTTTTATATTATATAAGTACCATTATCTTTATACAGCAAATAAGCTTGTTTAGTTTTTATGAAGCATGGAATCGAGCTCGTTTATTAATTGAGCTTTAGTATAGGTTTAAGCTCGGTTCAAGCTTCTAACGAGCCGATCTAAAGTAGCTCACAATCAACTTCACTCGTTTACTTCCATGTATTCACTCTATTTCAATATAAATATCAAAAAGAAAATGCATATACTTCCTGCTAGGGGTGTGCAGGTTCCGGACCGACCCGTTAAAGCCCGAAGGCCCGAACCGTGCAAACCCGGCCCGATAATCACCCCTACTTCCTTCACAATGTTTCCAAAAGCGTCGATAGAAACAACAAATTCTTATAAATGTGAAGTGCATAAACCCAAACTGTTAACCCTCTTGGTTCTTTATGCTCTTTCAATGATAGTCTTGAACCACTTTTTCCAAGCAGAATCCTCTTGTTGCTCAAACCCCAATCAAAAACTACTGCCGAAAGCGAATAGATACAAAACCCATGTCACTGAGGAAAGCGAATAGATCCGCAGGGCCGAAAATGAGACAATCAAGTGCTACTTCAGTTGCAACGAACCGTATCGATTTTGGTTGGTATTGAAGTTTTGACTTTAAAGTTTAAAAACCAATCTAAACCTTCATACCTACAAGAACAACAGTATTTGTGAATTCTCTAAGTTGTCCTTCAATAACATGAATATAAGAAGATCTAAAATGTTGAGATACTATGTAGATTGACGAAAGATTTAACATCTAAAATGTTGGATCAGACTACCATAAGCATTGAGATATACTTTAACCATTTCATATGTGGTTATCAAGCTTATGAACTATTTAAAAACTATATATCTTTATTATGATGTGTACCGCTAGGATTGAGATAAATAGAATGGAGATTAGATACGACCAGGAGAATTCAGGAGAAAAATTTAGAACTTTATATTCACTTAATTCATACCCAAAAAATTAAACATGCAGTGGTGGACGCATGAATTTTTTTTCATGTGGTCAAAGATTTTTTGGAGTCGATTCTCAATAGTTAAATATTGAATTTAACTATTGAATTTTTTCATGGGGAGATTTTTTAGGGTCGCATATTAAACATGCAGTGGTGGACGCATGAATTTTTTTTCATGTGGTCAAAGATTTTTTGGAGTCGATTCTCAATAGTTAAATATTGAATTTAACTATTGAATTTTTTCATGGGGAGATTTTTTAGGGTCGCATAATAAAACGATAAAAACAAATTCAAATTCAAATGAATAAATTTTTTTTACTAATAGAATAGTTTATTACGTTTAATTTTTTTTTAGTGGGAATTGGGTTTGTTTATGAGTTTATATTGTTTATGTGCTATTGGGCTTATTTTGTTAATTAGTTTATAATTGGTTTTTGATTATAAAAGGTTAAAATCTTAAAATTTTCTGTTCTTGTGGGTCGGTGTTAAAATTTTATGGTTCGGCGTCAAAATTTCTTTGAATTCGCTTGGAATTATTTATACCACATGTATAACAAAATTTTTCTTGGGTGTCAGCCGATCCACCTTTAAAGGGTAAGTCCGCCAATGTAAACACTCATGGCTATTTATAGCCTTCAAGGAAATAACATAAACTAACAAGTACACCACTAATAAAGATTATGACCCACTACTTTACTACCTAAACTAATATTACTGCATGATAAGTTATTACTGTAAGGGTGACGGGGGTACGACGTCACAACATTCAATGTTCGCCGTTTAAAAAAAAAAGTTATCATGTAAGGCAATTCCCTCGGGCCTCGAGTGCATGGGTCACTTGGACAGTTGGACATGATGCAGCACTGAAGCAATAAACTAAACATATTATTAAGTTTTATTTTTAACCTAAGTTTAGTATTATTATTTGTATTACCAACACTCTTAATTAGAAGTGTCGGTGGCCTTTGACACTGACAAATTCTCCTCCCCCTCCCCACTTTGGTTAAATGACAAAACTCACCCCTGCACTTTGTAAAGTTTAACTTTGACCCCCTTAAGTTTTCAAGTTTCAAGTTTACCCCCTTAGTATATATAATCTGATTTTTCCTCAATAGCTTTCATGTTTATTTGCACTACTACACAAATGGGAAATTGCGACCGAAATTTGTGACCGATAAAACCGGTCGCAAAATTAGCAACAGTATTAGTGACAGAACCAAAATCGGTCGCAAAATTAGCCATCGAAATAAAACCGGTCGCAAAATAGCAACATAATTGTTTTGGTCGTAAGACGGTCGCAAAGTTGGTCGCAAGTTTGAGACGAAACTTGGTTGCTAAACCGGTCGCAAAAAACCTCGTTGCCAAAATTGGTCGTCAAAGATTTTGGTCACAAATCGCTCGTAACTTCGGTCGCCAACACTTCAGTCGCAACAGTGGTCGCAAAAAGGTTTGGTCGCAAACAGTTTCAGTCGCTGTTGTAGTAGCTAACATTTTGGTCGCAAACTTCGTTGCAAAAAGTTTCGGTCGCAACTTCCGTCACTAAGTTTCGGTCACAAAATCGGCCACTAAATGTTCGGTAACAAAATCGGTCGCAAAAAGTTCGGTCACAAAATCGGTCGCAAAAAGTTTGGTCACAAAATCGTTCGCAAAAGGTTCGGTCATAAAGTCGGTCGCAAAATTGGTCACAAAATATGCAGCAGATTCCCGTTGCGGTATCCGTCGCAAGAAAATTCCGGTCGCAAACGTTATTAGCGACCAAGGTATAACCGACCATCTAAACCGGTCGCAAAAAGGCATGCGCAACCGTTTCCTGACCGTTTTGACGGTCGCAAATGCTCGTTTTTGTAGTAGTGTTGTTTATTTTTTTTTACTTCCTGATGTAAATTTTGTTAAAAACGGAGCTGTATTTAAAAGAGAGTATTTTTTATCGTGGGTTATACCGATTGACAACCGTGAAAAATGAGACCGAGACCGACTGAAAAACATCGGTACTGTTATCTAACCGTCTTTTATCTATATTTCGACCTCCACAACCGACTCGCCGTAATCTCATACGTTTCTTTTCGTGCTTAGCCACATTAATGTGACCGCCTCAACCGTTTAAAGTTTGTCTACCGCCGCGGAGCGCAGAGCAAAATTTATTTAACCATGTTTCTTTTTGTGTTTAGCCACGTTAATGTCTCCGTCTCAAACTCTTAAGGTCCGGTTCCCGACGCGAAGCGCGGGGTACAATTTCTATTTATTATTTATAACCTAAGTTTAAATAATAACTAAGTTTAAATATTATTTAAATAAAATCACTCATATTTTTATAACTATAGAAAACCACTCAATCCGTTGTTTTGATTTTTTTTTAATATTAAAAGATTTTAAAACTAAATGACTTAAATGAAGTATATATGAAACTTGATTAAGACCACTTAAATAAAAAAAAATGAACGTTGAACGTTTATGAAAAAATTTCACAACGATACGATATTAAAACTTAAATGTTTTTATAATTTAAATACGTATGAGTGAGTTTAGTAGATAATGAAAAAAACTTGATTATTATCATGTGGAATACTTCTTTTAGGATTAACCTAAATCCACCACCCTCGTAAAAGATAACTCTAATTAGGAATATAAATATTAAAAAAAATAATCATAATAAAAACAAATACTTTTCTTAATTTGTTAACATAAAGGAATAGGGGTTTTCAATATTTGGTTTCAAACCGATTAAACCGATAACCGAATCGAAACAGAAACCGTTTAAAATCAAACCGAATTACATATTTGGTTTTCAGTTTGATTCAAACCGAAAACCGAATATGTAATTTGGTTTTTTGTTTGGTTTAGGTTTCAAGATTTTGAATTCGGTTTGAACCGAAAAACCGAATTGGGTTATACCACTACTTTAATTCATATTTTATAGTTAACCCAATTCATTTATATCAATAACCAATACCCATATATAGATTATAAATTATTACTTGATGAAGGTATGTTTTTGTTTAAACTTTTCTAAAATGTAGTGTTATTTAAACCGAACTTGTTATGACTACTCAAAAGAAAAGAAAAGAAAAATGTCTTTTTTAAGCTAATTTGGTTTGTTAGGGCATGTTTAGGATTATTTGTTTTAAGCTCATTATTGACTTTTGCAAAAAGTTATAGAGAGTTTTGAAAAGTAAGTTCCCCCTTACTTCTCAAAAACTACCTTTTCCCCCTTTAAAAAGTTAAAAGAAGTAGCAAAAGTCACATTCCCCAAACACCTTTTTAACTTATAAAAAAGTTAATAAGTAGTTTCAATAAGTAATCCCAAACACCCCCTTAGGTTCAAACCGAAAGTCCAACCTGTAACACCCAAAATTTTCAAACCAATTTTAGCTTTTTAAAACAACACAGAGTTTAGGTCCTTGACAAAATATAACGTATCCTCACGTTTAAGTTTTACAACATAAGTTTAGACTTTCTAAAATACGCAAAAGAAGTCAAATTAGTCACACTTATCCACAAGTGTTAAACAACCCAACATGTTTGTAAAAATCTACCACGAGAAGTTTAATCAAAACAAACATCTAAAACAACTTTGAGAATCCGATGTCCAACTTTGACGAGACCCGAGACATCAAACCGGAGCTTTCCCTACATCCAAAAACACCACAAATAACCATTAGTAATGATACAACAAGTCCCAAGACCTCCCAAGGTGTCCTAGGAAGAGAACTCAAAAATCAGCCAATGGGCGTCCCACTTGGGGCGTCCCAGAAGCAAACAGAAGTCCCAGGGACCAGCCCTGCACCAACCAACCCCAAATTTGCAGTTTTAGCATTTTCTACCCTCCCGACTCGACCCCTAGTCGATTTAATCAACCGTTAGCATCTAGACATGGTTATAAACACCCAATAACCCACCCTTAACACCCACATGATTCTTATGAATCTCAAACACCGATTCGACCGTTTAAGTTTTAGGAATTTGTTTCGCCTTTTGCATACATGTTACAATCATGTATGCCACCATTATATACATATTTCACTTATGTATATATATCACCAATCATATACATGTATCACCCATGTATATCACCATTTGTATACATAATTCACCTACGTATACATCACCACTTTATATACATGTTACACCCATATATATCACCAATTAAAACATATTCCACCAAAGCATTTCACCATTTATGCACATGTTTCACCCATGTACATCACCATTTAAATACATATTTCACCTATGTATTTCGCCTTTTACAAATTCTTATTATCATCATTACACCATGTAAGTTTAATAACTTAATTCACCAAACAACATAATGAAGTCCTTAGACCTCAATCACCATACACCCACCCTTGCATATTTCAGTTTGACTCTTTACCACCTAAGTCAAATACACCAATACACCACATACCACATTATAGTTTGACTCTTTACCACCTAAGTCAAATACACCAATACACCACATTACACAATTTTAGTTTGACTCTTTATCACCTAAGTCAAATACACCAATACACCACATACCACATTATAGTTTGACTCTTTACCACCTAAGTCAAATACACCAATACACCACATTACACAAGTTTAGTTTGACTCTTTACCACCTAAGTCCAATACACCACATACCATATTATAGTTTGACTCTTTACCGCCTTGAGTCTTTTATTCCAATTAACCACATTAGTTAATATAGTTTGGCTAAATACCACGTAAGCCAATTTTACACACATTACCACACATCAATGGTTTAGTTTGACTAAATATCCATATTGAGTCAAACATACAAGTTCTACCATAACCATTATATTTTGACTATATACCACACAAGTCAACACAACAATAACATGTAAATAGCATATCACACATACTATTTACACAAAACTACTTATCTAATACTAAGTAAGTGCAAAGCACTTACCTTTGCCAATAAAGATTAAAATTTGTCTTCCTAGCTAGCCACTCCATACCTTGATCACCTAAATAATCCACTTGTTTAGTAAAATAGTAAACTCCTATAAATTACCAATTTGAGGTTTGACACCCACCTAAGATCTTATGATCTTCATCAATAACTATGTTGGTTTAGTTAGCTTCTTTCAAGCTTCCAACCTTTCAAGATAACAACCAACCCATTTTGACCCGTTAAGGTTCTATCCAATTTCACCCAATTCTCCAAGGTTATTGATTCATTAATTTGATTGAGGGCTTTTACTAAAAATTGTGTTTATTAACACAATAAACACTTACCAACCACCAATTCATCATTTAACTTCATCAATTTGAAAACCCCCAATTTTAACCTCAAGAACCCTAATTTTGAAATCATCAAATTGGATGTTATAATCATGTAAAACATGATTCTCCAACATTAATAATACTAGATTAAGGTTTATAAACGACATTAAACCCAAATCATAACACCAATTGACCCAATTGGGTCTTTTTGCTCAAGAACACCATAGATGGTGATTGAGATGAGGAAGATGATACTTACTAGCAATCTTGAAGAGGATGAACACTCCAAATCATCCAAGTTCCTCATGTAAATCATCAATTTCGTGATTTTGGTTCTCCTCCTCTTGCTCCCTGCTGATTTGCGAACCACACATACACACACAATTGTGTGTGTCGCCATTTTTAATCTCCACTAAAACCAAGTTTGAGATAATTGCAATATCAGTCCCTCTACTTGATATTCTAACTCCTTCTAAAACTACTTAATTCCACTATTTAAAACAAACCCTCAACTTTGTTTTTATTTAAATACACCCCCTATAATATAAATAATATATTATAGAACAAACCCGGAAATTGGTTCGTTACACAACCGAATTAAAAAAATAGGTTCGGTTCGGATTTTGGTTCCAACAAAAATGATCAACTGGAAAAACCTGAATCGAAAAAACCGTAACCCAAATCGATAGACACCCCTAGAAAATAAAACATCAAATTAACCTTTAAACAATCCCGAATGAACGTACCTTACGGCTTACATTTTTTTTCGAAAGGCAAACTTTTATAAACACACCAACCAACTAGCAACAACTAGGATGGGAACAAACATTCGGGAGAAAAAAAAATGAAAAAACATATACAAAGTTACATTATGTTGAAATTAATCCAATCCTTTCGTTAGAGAGAATTGTGATTTGACCTATTTTTTATCCAAAGATACTTAAGCGACTTGATGTCTTCAACTATTTTTTTCGCTTTAACTGGATTGCTTGAGAAATGAGTCACGTTTCTTGCCCACCAAATGTACCAAACGTTAGTAAGTATTATCTTTTGAAATATTTTCTTTTAAGTTTCATTCTTTGAACTAGTTTTGGGGATTTCGAGAACATTTCTTACCGAAAAGGCAAAGATTTTAAGACTTTACACCAAGAGCTCACCTTAGAGCTTATATCATGACAAAAACAATAATTCTCATTAATTGGTCTGTTTGATTTTCGTCAAATTTTATTATTTAAATAATTATCAAAATAGTGTTTCCTGATGACATTATTATACAATTTTTTTTATCACATGTCATTACAATTTACAAAGGCTTATTATTGATGGATTACCATGTTTTAATGTTTCTTTTTCTATTTTTCTTGGGTTTGTAATTGGATCCACGCTAATCTGTTAGTAATTATGGATACCGTCTGTTGGTATGGGCGTCAATAAAAAGGCGTCTGTTGGTAATTACCGATGGATACCGTCCGTTGGTGATGGGCGTCAGAAGGCGAAAATTTAGTGGAGTGTCGAGGCGGACGAGAACACTAAGTTTTTCCATGGTATAGTGAATCAAAAAAGGCGTCAAGCTATGATCCGGGGTATTAAAAATGAAGGAGATTGGCTCACTAATCCGGATTCTATAAAAGATGTTTTTCTCGATTTTTATCGAAACTGATTTAAGAATTTTACAGGGGTGAAGATCAAAACTCGGAGTCGGTTTTTTAAATCTCTTTCGACGGGTGAGAGTGGTAGTTTGGAAGCTGTTTTTACGTGTGATGAGGTTAAAGAAGCAGTCTGGGATTGTGGTAGTAAAAAATCGCCGGGCCCGGATGGTTTATCGTTTGGTTTTGTCAAGCGATATTGGGAAGTTCTAAAGGTGGATATCATGAAGATGGTTGGTGACTTTGTTCGGTTTATATATAATTCCGGAAGGGTGTAATTCTTCTTTTATCACTTTGATCCCTAAGGTGGATAGTCCCCTTTATGTTGCAGATTTTAGGCCGATCAATTTGATTAATATGCAATATAAGATTATTGCTAAACTGTTAGCTAATCGGCCTGCTCGTGTCATCAGTTCATTGGTGAGTCATGAACAATCTGCTTTTATAAAAGGTAGACAAATTCTTTATGGTCCTCTCATGTTAAACGAGATTGTGGATTGGCAAAGAAAATGTAATAGAAAGTTGATGATGATCAAGTTGGATTTCGAAAAGACATATGACTCCTTGAGTTGGAATTATCTGTTCTCTATTATGTCTTTCCTCGGTTTTGGTGATAGATGGATATCATGGATTTATATTGTTTGTCTTCGGCTAGGGCTTCCGTCTTGATAAATGGTAGCCCTACTAAGGATTCCAATTAAAGAGCGGTCTTAGACAAGGGGATCCGTTATCCCCTTTTCTCTTTATTATTGCCATGGAGGGATTACACGCTGTTATTGAAGACAGTATTCATGCAGGTTTATTTTCTGGTGCGGTGATTGGTGGAGATAATTTTTCTGTTTCCTATCTTTTTTATGCAGATGATGTTATTATTTTGGGGGATTGGTCGTTGGGAAATTTACATAACATTGTGATGTTGCTTAACTGTTTTTATTTAGCATCTAGTCTTAAGCTAAATTTTCATAAGTGTAGTCTTTTTGGGGTCGGTGTGGAGCTTCCAGAGGTCGGTCTTTTTGCTGACATTATTGGGTGTAAAGTAGAGAAATTTCCTTTCTTCTACTTAGGTATTCCAGTAGGGGCAAATATGAATAATATTCATGGTTGGAAACCGATTGTGTACAAATTTGATAAGAGATTGTCCAAATGGAAAGCGAATATGCTATCAAATTTGATAAGGTCAGTGTTTATAACTTCAATCCTTGGATCCACTGGCTTATATTTTTTGTCTCTCTTTCATTTACCTGTTGTGGTTAGAAAAAAGTTAGAATTGACATTTTTTTGGGGGGAGAGTGGTGAGAACCATAAGATTCCGTGGGTTAAATGGGACTTGGTTCTTGATGAAAAACATAAAAGGGGCCTAGGTATTGGTAGTTTGTGGAGTTTTAATCGGGCTCTCCTTTATAAATGGAGATGGAGGTATGTAAATTGTCCTGATTCATTATGGGTTAGGGTTCTAAAGAATATATATGGGGACAAACTTGATAATACGGGGATGTCAAGTATGATTAAAGGCAATGGGATCTGGCCCAAGATTATTAAAATTGTTCGTGAGTTGGATAATGAAGGTTTAATTCCTTTGGGGTCGATAAAGAAAAAAGTGAGAAATGGGGCTTGTACCTTATTTTGGAAAGAGGTGTGGTTGGATGATGTGCCTTTATGTTCCCATTTTCCTAGACTGTATAATCTGGAGAATCAAAAGGATGCGAAGATTAGTGATCGAATGAGTTCTTTCGGGTCGGTTTGGGACTGTATGTGACATCTCTAAAAAAAAATTTTGATGTACGATTCTAGTTTTGCTTTGAATAAATTCTAATGTTACGAGTCTCGATTGTCTCATTTTAGTTAGTATGTTATTAAACAAAAATGGGAATGAGTAAATTGATTAGTTATATTTATAAATTTTTTTTTAAAGTTATTCAATTTAAAAGTTTAATTAAAATTAAATGATTATTTATTAAATAAGGGAATTTTAATTTGAAAAATAGACCATGAACCCTCTTTTTATGCTTGAACCCCATCAAAAACACTTGAACCCCCATTTGAACTCCCCTTCTCGTCTTTTTGAACCCTGGAACTCTCAAGAAACAATTTTGACTTTCTAAAAGTCAAAATTGCATTCAATCCTTCATGTCCCACAAAATCTGGAACTTTAAATCCCTCCTAAACTCGTTTCTAAGCTTTAACAATCATAAGGAACGAGGAATTCGCAGAAATAGTTGTTAAATTCAAACATTTAAAAATCCAAATTGAAAACCCGCAACCATGTAATTCTAGTTTCAAAATTTCCAAGAATCTCGTTCTAAATCCAACTGCTAATGCATCTATGATGGAGCTAACCACCCCTATAAATACCACCTCGATTCGCAGACGAATTTACCATAAAAAACATCTTTTTCTTCTCCTATTCCGAGCGACGCAAGCCCCTCTTCTAGACTTACGTATCCTTTTTATTATCATATTTCATTCATAAGTCGTTTATAAAATTTGAAAAACATGTATAAAAGATGTTGGATCAATATTACTAAATCTATGTAAGGCCTCAAACCCGGGAGGCCTCACGTGTTGGATTTACTCAATCACAATCAGTTCTTAAACTTCAAATAACATAAAGAAGCGGAATAAACGTCATTACATTGTTTGCAAAATAGCAACAAATTAAAACTTATCCTTAACATTCAACCATAAAAACATAACATAAGGGATGCCAGTCTCATATAGTCGGGTAACTCCTCGAGTAGCCAAGCGGCATCCATCATCCGTCATCTAACTTAACCTGGCATGCATACTAAAAGTCAGCTAACGATGGTGAGTTCAAGTTTTCATTCAATTATAAGAAAATGGTTTACCGTTCGTTCATTCGTTAGGGTTTCAGCATTCATAATTAAAACGGGGCTTAACATTCAAATTCCATTCATACATTCGTAAAAACCTTTACCATTCTATTCAAGTCATACAATAAATATCTAAATCTGTTTTACAGTCCATTCCGTCATTTAGTATTGTATCGCCCCTAAGGCTATCATGCACGAAGACCGACGATACAGTACATTCCGTCCATATATACTGCCCCTAAGACTATCACGCACGAAGACCGACAGTACAATATCATTCCGTTTCATTCATTATCACTCTAGAACCCACAAGCCCTAAGTGATTCCATTCGTGAGTCACGTTAACCCTGAGTGACCGTCGTCGCTCCAGTCCATATTGTACAACCAATAAACCATTAATAGGCCACAAAGACACTACCCCTGTGGTTCTTATGGCAAAACATGACATAAGGCTGGGAATTCCCAGACTTTATTCGTTAATTTCATTCATTCGACAGATTAGATTTGTAATGACTTCCATTAAACATTTTCCCGTTTTCTTTTCGTAAAACATTCATTCGTTTATAAAAACCCCTTTCCATTCATTGCAAAACGATTTCTTTATAAACATTCCGTTTCAAAACGTTTCCTTTCATAATCATTCATTTCATAAACATTTCTTGTTTCAAACATCGTTCCTTTATGTGACACCCGTCATTTCCAAAACATAGTCCGTACATGACTTAATCGTATTTCCCGAATCACTCGAAATCATTCTCTTGAACGATAAAAGTCTAGCGAACATAACGCATCAATCATTTCATACCGTAATAATTATAAGAATTGTCGGTTCATGCGGACGTAAAATCCGTATAACACAAACGATTGCAATTAATTATTAAAACGGAAAAATATTTAGAATTTTATTCTAAATAAACGATCATGTTCCGAAAACTAAATCTTTAACATATATTATATGAAAATTCTCGTAAAAACATTACTAGAATTATCGTTGTGAATTATTCTCTTAGAACGCATATAAATGTGAGCGAATACGTTTACAAATAAAAGTATACGTAAACTTAAATGTCTTCATTCAACTTAGTAAACGCGTATAAACTAAGAGGATATATATATATATGTATATATATATATATATATATTATATTGACAACTTCGAGATTTATATATTAACTGCGGGAAGTGTACCGCGTTTGAAATACCATCAACACCAACTTGTCATCATCTTGCTTAACTTACACTCCACTCAATTGTCATAATCGTTATGATTATGGCAAAGAGTGCAAACAACCTTCAAAAATCACATCGCCATGATTAAGATGAAGTATGCACTCCACTCAAAGGACACATCGTCACGAAATTTATTTATGACAACATTCAACCTTCGTTCTATCTAATATATATATGTATATATCTTTGTGTATATGTATATATATATATATATATATATATATATATATATATGAATGTCCCACAGGATATGAACGTTGGTAATAAACTATTATAATATAAAAATAATTAGGACTACATATTCTAATTAAAATTTGAAGTCTAAAACAACGAATAATTTGAGTAGTTTTCTTCAAACTATCCTCTAACTAGCTAAATTCTAATTCGAGTGTCGTTAAGAACCTAAACCAAATTAATATACCGTGTATTATCCTAATTGAGATTTAAACACCTAATGAACTAATTATCTTTCACCTAAACCTACTTAATCATTTAGCTTACCCAAACCATCCCCCAAAATACCTTTCTCGGCCAAAAGCTTTTGTGGGGGCCACCCCACATTTCTTTCTTTCCTACTTAATTGATTTTGACCCAATTCCATGCTCATTCAACCTTTTGAACACTCAACATCTCTTACACACTCCATACATCCATTCCTCCCACTCATTTGTATGAATCACACACTCCATCCTTCTCCTTCTCTTTCATTCTTATGACAACAACAACACCAACTTCATCTTCATTTTGCTTTCAAGTGTTCATCCATTCAAGCTTAAAATCTCCCATCTTTTGGTGTTCTAAAAAGCTTTCAAAAGTATTTTCTCAAGGAATCAAGCTAGGAGCTCAATATCTTCTTCCTAATCCCTCAAGAATCACCATTTTCCTAGTTATCTTCCATATATTTTTTTTTTAATTTTTTTTTAATTTTTTTTTATCTTGTCTAGTGGTAAAAGCTTGATCCATCATTTTTTTTTCTATTGTTGCATTCATGATATTTTCCTTGAATTCATGATTAAACATGCATTTTGTTCACCTAAAAATGGGATGTCTTCATAAAGCTTTCTAACAAGAGTAAACTAACATGAAAAGTGAGCTAGATCTAATGTTTAAACAATATATATATATATATATATATATATATATATAAGTGTGTGTGTGTATATGTGTGCCGTATGTATGAATATATGTGTATATGCAATTTTTGTTCACAAAAAGTTTACTAAATAATAGATGTGTTCTAGCATGTGTAGATCTTGATAATTATGGAGCTTGGGTCATTTGAAATGCATAGACCTAGAAATATATAAAAACAATGAATATGGAAAAATGTATGTAAATGTGTAGATTCATATATGTAATGCATGAAAATGTGAACATAATGTGTTATATGGAAGATAGGATGTTAAAGTAGAATGATTTTTATAGAGAAAAACGCATAGTTTTGTTACCAAGTGGATTGACAAATAAAAATAGTTAACTTGTTATTAGGGTTAAAATGGTCGTGTTAGCTCGAATAAACATAAGGCTCAACCCTTATTTCGTAAAAATGGTTTTTATAAAAATATTGACCTTATAACTTTAAATATATTTTGGTAGAAATTAGTGATTTAGACATAACAATGACGCTTTGCGAAGAACAAAATCTTGGAAGTATTTTTATGACAAAAATGGGCATTGTAAAACGTAGATGCAAAAACAGTAGTCTCGAGTAATATTTGTCTAAATGGTAATTTAAAAACCATGATAACATAATATATAAATGCAAGTATTGTGGGAAAATATGTATGCCTTGAGGAAAGACAGAGTTCTATGTATTGGAAATTAATCATGATGGGATCTTAATATATATTACGTGCTAGTTGTTCGAGACGAGTACTTATGTGTATAAATATGTATAAATCACAAAAACTTGATCATGGGATTACTTTACGAAACTGAGTATTTAAAAAATATATAAAGTGATAATAATAAATATATCACTCTACGTTGTCACGACAATAATGGATTAGTATTCTAAAAGTACTTATAGAGTTTGACAAAAATAAAATTATTTGACACTCGTAACGTGTCCTCTTTATGTCGCATTGGTATGAAGTTCGTGTATGAAAATATATATATATTTTTGAAAGGATATAACTACTTGATCATAACAACTTACATTGTACTTGACTGTGTGAGTATATTACATGTGTGGATAGTTAAGCGAACAAATAAATATTAGTCACCAATAAATAGTAACACAACATCTTTTCCTAAATGAAAACATCCCTAACTAGATCCGTTAAGTCGGGTAAACAACTTGCATTTGAGACGTCGTTTATCGATTTTAAGACACATGTTATACTAAATAGGGCACAAGTAGTCAGATCTCGCTCTTACAATTATTGTTGCTAGGATTTCATCGGACACCAGGTGAGTTTCACGGCCCCTTTTTACTGTTTTCTATTTTGGGGAAAAAACATGTTAATTTCAAACGGTATGATAACTAGAAAACGAGAAACAAGCATCTGATTTCCTTGTGAGCATGAGTTAACAATAAAAGGTCCTCGGTATTTCGAACTATAACCATTAGCTATAGACTTAAAACTGCACTTTACTCTTTAATCTATAATAATACTTGGTTTGGGATGCATAAGGTTGTATCGGTTTTGTTCGGTTATGGGACACCCTTAACCATAACCATAACCGCTTGATCGATTAATCAAAGAACCTTAACCATAACCATCGGTTAATTTCGGTTATCGGTTAATTCGGTTCGATGACGGTTTGATTATCGGTTAATGGTTAAGTGTTAAGGCTTGCTCAACCCTAGTTGGTGTTGTAGACTACAAGACTCAGGGCCGGCCCAATGGGTCTGCGGGCAACATGGCCGTAGTGGGCCTAACATTTCGAGGGGACAAAAAAAAATTTATATATATATATATAAAATTTTTGAGGCTTTAAAAAAAATTTATTGGGCCTTTTATAAAATTATATATTTTATTATGGGCCTTTTTTTCGGCTTGTGTAGAACATTCGAATCCTCGGGACCGGCTCTGACAAGACTTATAGTATATTTGTGTTACTCTTACCCAGTTGAAGCATCTAATGATAGTTTAAGGTAATATATTTCAAATGTAGGTGACTCAAAAAAGATATTACTCATATTTATATAATAACATTTCCTAAACGTTGGCGCACTCACGAAATTCACTGTTCTTTGAGTAGTGCTCTTGTAGGTACAAGAGGCACTGCAACTGGTACAAGTTAACGATGCATCATTTGGTTATCCTTTTTTTTTGGTTAAAGAGGTTGGGTGTGAAAAGAATTAATCGGTTCGGTCTTTTTATAAGTTTTAAACTTTATTAAAACTTATTTTGCGGCCTTTTTAAAGATATTTTTTCCTTCTTTATTTTTTTAAATTTGGTTTTTATTTCTTCTTCCTATTCCTTTTATTTAGCTTTTTTATTTAATTAGCATTCGTGTTCCTTAACGTTTTCGGACATACTTTTGCGACGTGTTTTATATAATTAAAAGTATGTTTTTTTATTAAAGATCGACCAACGAATATACCGATGATCATTTACGTATAATTTTTTTATACACGTTTTCCCCAATTTAATTTTTTTTTCACAAAAATATAATGTTTTTTTCTTAATTCCGAATATACAGTTATAACATTTTTATTTATATTTATGTTTCGATATAAATTATATTCAAAACTGGACAGTTTAACGTGCCGCAATACGCTTAGGACTATTAACAAGTTCATTAATTACCATTGAATATTATAGGACAATTAGGCACTTCTTCATTGTAATCGGCCATCTTAGCTCACTACATAAGACTTAATATTACTAATTAAATATATTAGTTATTTATCAACATTAATTACAACTAAAAGGTTTTTAATTTCGAAGAATCGAAGGCCTATGCCCTTGCTTTATTTATTTATATTATACTAGGGTAAATTCTTATTTATTACACGGGCTGAATAATGAAAATAATACAATAAATAAATCTTTATTATAATAAATGACTAACTCTATTTGACGCGTGTCGACTTCTGATAAATTCTAGATTTTTGTAACAATTATAATGAATTAGTTAAATATGTGTTTGTGTAAACGTATGAAATTGTTTTTAACATAAATAAAACACTTATATATTAACAATTTATAATATTCCAAAAAATAAAAAAACTAACACCTCTAAATCGCATGAATTATAATGAAATAGTTAAATTTAATTATAAATAATGTATTTAAAAAGGAAAGTTATTGGTTAACAAAAAATTATCCTACATTTAATGTTTAAAATTTAAAATCTTAAAAAACATGGAAACGTTCAAATGATATTTAATCAATTTAGGAGTTTAAAAAATTAAATTAAAATAGATAATTAGAAAATGTTTAGGCGAGAAAACAAAGATTTAAAGGCTCTAGAATAATGACATGTGACATCAAAACCTTTATTTGTTATAAGTGATAGATTAGGGTCCACTAAATAATACAATTTTCAATTATTACAAATTTGATTGTTTATATAAATATATAGTAAAGTTTATTAGAGAACCATAAGGTTATCCGTAGTGGTTTCACGCTTCTCCACTTCAGCGCCACATCACCACAGGGGTTTTCACTGCCCACAATCACTAAGATGCATTATGGTTTCAAGCCCCGCATTTAATTAATAATAATAATAATAAAACTAATAATAATAATAAATATAATAAAACTAATAATAATAATAAATATAATAAAACTAATAATAATAATAAAAGTAATAATAATAATAATAAAACTAAAAACATATAATAATAATAATAATAAATATAATAAAAGTAATAATAATATTAATAATAATAATAAAAGTAATAATAATAATAATAATAAAACAACTAAAAACATATAATAATAAAACTAATAATAATAATAATAGAACTAATAATAATAATAATAAAACTAATAATAATAATAATAATAAAATAAATAATAATAATAACAATTTGACTCAAAAGTCAAACAAAATACAAGCTAGGGGGCGGTGTTCCAGGGCGTGAAAATCCTATGAAATGTCCCACGCCCCCCCCCCCTTTCACGCCCCTTTCACGCCTAGGGGGCGGTGTTCCTGGGTGTGAAAATCCTATGTGGCTCACGTCACCATGCCCCTCTCACGCTCCCACTACGGATACTCTAAGAAAATAGAGAATAAGACGTACATCGCATCTCAAATTCTACATATCGAAAATCTTAGATTCAATAGAAACAGATTGTTGTTTGGGGACATGAAAGAATCGTCTATGATGAATCGAGATGAAGTTCTATCACACGTTGTGCGTTCACCCATCAATCTCTTCAAACACATGGTAACTTCTTTGTGAACGTTCGATATTCTCATTGATCTCAAAATAACCAATGCTACAGAGAATAAATAAAAAAAATGATCTCCTAGCAAAAGGGAAATATAATAGGAAAACATTTACTGATTTACAACAAAATTTTTTGCTGTAAATATGATTTTTTCTCCAATACCCCCTTCAAGCGAATAGGTGGGGGGACCAACTCGTAGCTTGGCACGAAAGAATTCAAAGAATGGGCGTGATAGACTTTAGGTGAAGATGTTTGCCACATGAAGCTTGGTTGGAACAAGCTTGGTGTATAATTTACCGGAGGAGACGAGTTCACGAACAAAATGATAGTCAACGTCGATGTGCTTGGCCTGTTTGTGTGAAACCATATTTTGACTAAGAAACAACGCACCCTTGTTGTCGCAAAGCAGAGTTGGCCGACCGGGTGGGCAATGCGTGAAGTTCTCAGTGAAGATGAGTAATCCAAAGCATTTTTTGCAGTGGTATTTTCCATAGCCGGATATTCTGATTCACAGCTAGAACGAGAAACTGTAGGCTGATACAAGATTTCCACCTAAATAAACCGAGTAACCATAGGTAGATCGACGAGTTTTAATACATCTAGCCCGGTCTGCATCCGAATAACCCACCAACTTGGTGGATGGTTTATCAAAATTGAGACCATATGATGTAGTACCTTAACATAACGGAGGATACATTTCACAGATTGAAAGTGAGATGTAATGGGAGAATGTAGGAGCTAATTTGCCTGATTAACAACATAGGAAGGGTCCGGTCTTGTAATCGTGAGGTACTTAATAGCACCAACAAGAGATAGGTATAGTGTAGGGTCATGAAATGGAGTGCCTTGAGAAGTAAAGGTTTCGAAAGTGGTTAGCAGTGTGGCAACCGGTTTTGCATCGAAAATACTGGCTCTAGCAAGGATGTCATAAGCATACTTCGCTTGGCCAAGACAGATGCTCGTACTTATGAAGCTAACCTCAAGACCCAAAAAATAATTGCGGTTGTCCCAAATATTTGATAGTGAACTCATGGTGAAAACGATTAATGAATTTTAAATGGTAGCCTCGTCATTCCCGGTTAGAATAATATCATCCACGTAAACTAGGAGATAGATAAGACATGAGTTTCACTTGAACACAAACAATGATGTGTCGGCACGAATACGCGAAAAACTAACATTAATAAGAAAAGGGCTATGCCTTTTAAACCAAGCATGCGTTGCTTGTTTTAGGTCATATCGAGCCTTTTTGAGACGACACACATGATTTGGGGCATGAGAGTCTATGAAACCCGAAGTTTGCTCCATAAATACGATTTCAGTGAGATTGCCATTTAAAAAGGCAGTTTTGACATCTAATTGGTGTAGATGCCATTGATGAATGATAGCCAATGCCAGAACAATTCGGATCGTTGAAGCGATGACAACAGTACTGAAAGTAAGAGAGTAATCCAAGCCATAAAGATGTCGGTGCATAGGTATTGAAGATCATGGAAAGACAAACTTTAAAGACATGGCAATGCTTGCGTTCGACCCACCCGTTTTGTTGAGGCGTATGCGGATGAAATGTTTCATCCTGTGCGTTTTCTTCATCGGATATGCCGGAGGATAGTCCTTCTTCCACCTCTTCGTCGTGTACTCTTCCTTCAAGTACTATTTCTTCTTCAAGGTTTGTCTTGTGTTGAATACGATCGGCCGCATCCAAATGATCCTTTAGACAAATGCACATCTCTACCGAATCCGGGGTTAGTCTTGTCCATTGTAACGATAAAACCCCGTCACTAAGAAAAAAAGCAGATTCCGAAGCTACCGTAGAAGCTTGGACAGTTAGTAAATCACGGGCCATGGTGGCAAGAATAGGAAATTAGGATTTCTTTCCTTTCCACCAAGCCAAAAGATCAGGTTTGCTAGCTTCTTCTTTGGGCACATTGGATATGAAATCTGATCCAGTATACCTCGCAAGCTCGCTTGATGGGGCATTATCCCTTTGTCGTTTAGCCGTCTCAGTTCGGACATAATTTAATAATGCCCGAACTGGGTCCACAGACGAGCCACCACTTGAACTCGATGGTCCAACACCCTTTGTGACGTTTACGTTAGGTCCATATTTAATTAAATAAAAATCATACATGAATTTTAAATTAATTTGAAAATTATTATTTGTATCATTTACCCAATTGGGGCCATCTTCGTGCATTTGTAAATTATTACTTATTGCGTGTATCAATAATTCTACCCCAACATTCAAAACCGGGTTTAAAGCGGTCGCACAAGTAAAAACAACAGGTAGTTCTTTAAAATATTTTTAAAACTTTTCTTTCATTGGTGATATCATTTGTTGAAACATATGGTTTTTATTTTCATATTTTTTTATAGTTTCAGAAATTAAATATAACTCAGAAAGCACCAATGGACTAGTAGGATAATTAACCCCCGATAAATTTATAGTTGTTGTTTTAAAAATGCTTAGAAAATCGGTTAGACTTTCTACATTTCCCCAAGTTGCATCCGGAAACGGATAGACTACACCAACTTCCACATGACTATTATGAAAAGATTTTAAAGTTTCTCGCTGTTTATAGGCTGATTCAAACATTTTACAAGTCAAATTCCACCGAGTAGGTACATCCCAATTAGGATCTAAACAAACCCTTCCTATATCCTTACATGGTTGTTTATATTCGGTATACCTTTTCCTACTTTTTTTTAAAAACATCATGTAACATTTGTCGGAAACCGGTTTTAAACATATCAAGGTGTTGCCGTGCGAACCCATCATGAACCACCAAATTAATAATATGTGCAACACATCGCGAGTGGAAAAATGCGCCTTTGCAAATCGGTAGATATTTTAATTTAAGTTTTTCAACGGCGCTAGTATTGTTTGATGTGTTATCGAACGCCATTGAAAATATTTTATTTTCTAACCTATAAAATGTTATTACATAATCTAAAAGTTGAAACAAAAGTTCTCTGGTATGTGGATACGAGAAAAATTCAAACGCAATTGTACGTTTCATTATTTGCCACGAAGCGGGATCCACCCAATGAGTGGTGACGAAAAGGTACGATTCGGGTAGACCGTGGAGCAGACCAAACGTCACTAGTTAAGTTTACACCGGTATTCAAATTTTCAAAAAATAAAACTAGATCTTTTTTGGCCTGCTTCCACAATTTTAAACAATAACGTCTAAGTGTACTACGACTTACATGGGTGTCGAGGTTGAAGCGTCTCTCTAATCATGTTAGTCAACCGAGGGTTGTCAAAGTGGTCGAACGACAAAGCTTCTTGAATGACGAACTTCGCCATTCAATCCCGAACCATATCCACGTTGTAATGAAATATTCCACCATCACTACCCAATTGTGTTTGTTGGGAATCCGGATCATGTTTCAACGCGTTGCAAAATTTATTTGTAATGCGCTTATTTAGAGTCGAGTTCGAATCTTTATTTAAGAAAGCACCACAAAACTTGTAACGGGCTTTTTGAGTCCTGTCACTCAACTCAACTAAATCCAAGTTGCACCAGATCTCCTTTGCCCTATTATGTGGAATAACTCGAATAACGGTCGGCAGGAAAGAACGCTAGCGGAATCGACGGAGAAAGGGAGCTTGCTTTGAGAGAATTACGAGTATTTTTTTTTGCGTGTTTTTCGTTTGGTATTGCGTTATGAAGTTGTGTGATCAACCAAAACAAGAAACAAGTATTTATAGGCCTAAAATATAAAAAAAAAACCTTCAAAAACCAGTTATAAAGGCTTTATAGCCGTTAAAAAAACAGTTATTTTTCGTTTTTTACCGTTTCCAATAGTCGGAACCGGTTCCAGACCGGGTACTAAGTATCGGGTAAGAACCGGGTCCGGTTCGGAACTGGTACACCAACGGATAATGTAAACTGGTTCGGAACAGGCGGGTACGAACGGGGTACACTTAAAAGCGGGTCGAAACCGGTGGGTAAACCCCCCGGGTCCGGTTCAGTAACCGGTTTTTTTGTGCATCTCTATTATTAACCGTATTTGAATTGCGAATTTGGTTTTTGATTCGGTTAATGGATATACCTGTTTTTTAATTCGGTTTATTCGATTTGTTTGGTTAGACATATTTCCAATACGGTTCTGTTGAATTCAGTTTATTTGGTTTATTCGGATATACTTTTGTTTTGAAATAAAACACATGAATTTGAATATGCGAATAATTTATAATATTAGGTTGATTACAATAAAGTGGCCAGGTAAACGAGCAACAAGCTGCGCCACAACCCTCTTTTGGATTTTGAAGGCACATGAATTTTGAAATCGGTTTATTCGGTTGAATTCGGTTCGGTTAGAAAACTTTCCAATTCGGTTCGGTTAGATTAACGGATAAGGGTTAAAAAAATCAAAACCGAATAAACCGAATCGAATAAATCGAACAAACTATTAACCGAACCGCTGAACACCCCTAATCTCAAGTATTACACGGATTGAATAAATATAATGTTATATACTTAGTAATAAAAAAACTATGTTATTAAAAAAACATTTGTATTGCACTGGTTAAATAAAATATAATGTAATTTGTTAACACATACGATCATCAAGATATGTCTTTAAAAAAATGAATTTTGACGTGGCAGTTATAAATTTTGTTAAGTTAATTTTTGAAATATTTTTTTCAACTGTGTATTAAATTTTTTTATATAATTGATAAATGTTAATTTAATTAAAGTGTAGTTAGTCCTTTAAATATTATTTCAGCATAGTTAAGTTAACTTAATTGAAATATATATAGCGAGTACCGTTACTGTGACGAACCGCGTCGATAATAGCGAACAACATCGTTACCGCTATTTGTATTACCAGAACCGGTATTGGTGTCCTTTTTTAAGGTTTTAGGTCGATGTAAAGCACAACCTTATTTTTTGGGTTACATTGTACACCATTTTTGTGACGAAATAATCGAAATGCACATTTTTTTTCTATCGTAAACTATACCAAGTCCCAGTGCTTTCATGAACCAAAACGATAACTAACAGACAACATCAGACTATGTGTAATGGTAGTGTGAAGGTGAGAGCACACCCTGTGACACGTAGGCGCCACGTAGACACTAACAAAACTCACCCTCACCTTCACCCAAGTTTGTAATGGTGGCGTGAGGGTGACCAGTTTTATAATAATTACGTAATTATTATTTTTTTAATTTAATTAAATAAATAAAGTAATGCTAAAAGCCACATAATATTAAAAAAAAACAACATAATATCAAGAAAAACAACATAAAACTACTAAACTACATATTATATTTTTCTTCAATTTAAGGAATTCTTCTCGCTCGTCGCCGACCAAATGATCGATGTTCATGAAGTAAAGTCTCATATCGCTAGCCTTTTGTTTAGCCTCATTTATTTTGATCTTCCTCTCGGATAACTCGTTGAACTTGGTCCTCCGGTCAGATATAGTGTTTAAACTCTCATTGTACTCGTTGGTTTGGCTTGATGACGATGACGCGGCTCATTTTGCTTTGTCCCTTCCGATAGGGCGGCTTCTTCCGAAAACTCAAGCTAATCGCCCGACTCGTTGAGATTAATGCTACGCCTATCCGAATTAGATTGGCTAACGTCATTGCCAGATGAAGTTTTTGATCGTTTAGACGATGATTGTCCCATTAACGGGACTTGTTCAAACTTCGTGCACTTTCTCAATAATTCTCAAAGTGAAACCATTTTAAACATTGTCCCATTATTATCTTCTTTATACGCTTTTAACATTTCTTGAAATATATCAAGGTCACTTTGACCACTCCGACGATTGTTTAACTTGTTTTTGTAGTTTCCAGAAAACTTGTCAACCTTTAACCGGATATCCCTCCGGTTGCCGGTTATCATGTCCTCCGTACGGTATCCGCCTTTACTCATTGCTTCACAAAATTGTTCATGTATTTTTTTTCAAAAAATTCTGGCTTTTTAGTTACGTCCTATAAAATTAAATAACATAACATTTAATAATAAAAAAAACATTACAAAAAATAACAATACTTTTATAATAATAATAATATGTACCAACTATTGGATCCTCCGACACATTGATCCACGCACCAAAACTACCTCCTCTGACGACGACCACTTTTCAGAACGCCCTATAACCGTACCCGCTTCGGGTGTAGAAGTAGTGACTTTCTTTTTATGTGTTCTTCTTTTTGTTTGTAGTGGCGGTTGAGTCTTCGGTACACTGTCGGTGATGGTTGAGTCTCGGGTACAATGTCGGGTGACGGTTGGGGGGTTACGTAGTCATGTATATAGTTGGATAAAAAATCGGGTGTAGAAGGATTTGAAGTCGGGTAATGACTCCAATTTGCAAACGTTAACAACGGGTTCGACTCCAGGGGTTGTGGAACGTACCCCCCCCCCCCCAATCGGGTTGTTCGGGTGGTTGGGGTTGTTTACAAATTGCCATGGAAGCATGTTTGTAATTTTTATTAAAAAAATAGAGAGGAGAAAGAAAAAATATTGCGTAGAAAATTGGTTGTTTTGGTTGGTGTATATATAGGTTAAATTTTAAATATTTTTTATTAATGGCAATTCCCAACGGCTCTTTAGCCGACAACGGTCAAAAAACTTCACCTCCACGCCGTGACACACCACCACCTGCACCCTCTCACGCCCCCCCCCCCCCACACACACACATCAGCGACGTGGTGTTTCACGCCCGTGGTGGGGTGAGGTGGCACCACGCCCACCGGCTCACACTACCATTACTCCAAGTCTCAGTGCCCGTTATCCGTGTTATTGGAACCCAATTGCTATTTGTTTTTATTGTTTCCGATCGATATAAAGCCCATGTCGTTTTTATTTTTTATTTTTTGTTTTTTTTCTCGACGGTTTCACACGGTTTTATATTTTCGTTAAACGATTTTTTTTCATTTTGGCTTTTTTTTCATTTATGCAACGTGACTTTTTCCTGATTTCCGAAGATATCGTCGCTAAATACTTTTTTTGTTCACTTTTACGTTCGAAACCGAGGCGACTTAATGCGTGTCCCGCTGCAGCTCGCGGGTTAGTCTACTCGTTATATAAACATACTTGGTAAAAAGAAATGCAGAGAGCAAATGCTATTGGGCTACTTAGCCCAATAAAGCGCATTTTTATTTCAAAACAAACCTTAAGTAGGCTAGACACTAGAGTAGAGTTTTTTGATATTGAGCCCAAAAAGATTTTTCAATTTTCATAATAAAACCCTAATTGCAGAAACGCTCTCGCCCTACGATTTCATCGTCTGAGGCCGAGTTCTGTTTTGTTTCTTCTCAATCTGCAGATATGGTAATCCCTCGTACATTTTATCTGTGAAATTTGTTTGAAAATTGATTGATTTCTGTCTGCTGATTTGAAATTTGTTGATCGAAGGGTAAAGGAACAGGTAGTTTCGGTAAGAGGAGGAACAAAACACACACGCTGTGTGTAAGGTGTGGACGACGCAGCTTTCATCTGCAGAAAAGCCGCTGCTCCGCTTGTGCCTATCCTGCCGCTCGCGTCAGAAAATGTAACTCTCTCTCTCTCTCTCTCTCTCTCATTGTCTCGATTAATTGTGCTGTAAATGTTACTGTATTTTGATAGAGATGTGTTTTTGTGATTTTGTGTAATTCGTCAGAAATTAGGTTTAGGTTTGACTTCGATTTGATGTTTTGATTATATGAATCCATCATCTGGTTAACATTTGTCAACGGTGTAACTTGCTAATTATTGAATTGGATTAACACTAATTGCATTTGTGAAGAAAAGGAAGATCAATTTTGCTTAAAATTTAGGTTAATAGTGTTCATATTGGGATTGGTATTAGTCCAAGCATTTTGTTTCAAAGTACTTGAGCGAAATTACTTTTTTGTTGATGTTCATTTCTTTGTTTTAAAAAGCCAGAAGGGTCTCCGCTTTTCGTATGCAAAGCGCAAAGTACTTATATAAACTTTTTATATATCCCATAGGTTTTTAGCATCCCCTACCTAAATTTAACTATAATGAGCTTTATATATTATTTAATATATAATTTGCCTACATACTCGGTTTAAAAAAGCGCTGCAAGGCGCTGCCTTAAGCGCGAGGCGCTAGGCAAAACGTGCCGGAGATACATGAAGTGGTCCGAGGCGACGCTTCAGGCTTGGAGCGCGAGGCGCTGTGAGGCAGCGCTTCACGTGGTTGGGCTTTAAATCAGTTGGCCTTTAAACCAATTTGGGCCTAAATCTGTATTTGGGCTTTAACCTTTGACCGATTAAATAACCCTAAATCACTGGACCCTTAATTGCGCCGGAGATCGTTTGAGCTAGCAGGAGGAAGAAGTCATACACCACTCAAGAAATCATGTCGGCATCCCCAAATTCTTTCACTTTTCTGATTTTCTTTGACTTTTCTGGTTAAACAAACTTCAATTTGAGTTTCAATTTTCTAATATTCTTTGAATCGGCGATGACTCCAATTTTTTTTTGAATCGGCGATGAGCTCAGGTTGAATATTTTGGGACAGGTTGAATAATTTTGCTTCATTATTACTATCTGCTCTGGTATTTGAGTTTGGGTGTAGCTATAGTAACATTTATGTATATTAAAATAATTTCAATAATTCCAATTCCAATTGAAGCTTACAAAATAATTTATGTTTTCTTTTCTGGTTTGGGTTTTTGATGAATGATTGATTAGAGACAATTATTTATGTTTTTATGAATGTTTAGTTATGTTCTAAGCTTTTAACTTCTAAGTATTAAAGTATGTTTTGTGTTTTTATGATTAAGAAGTGAAGTGTGTCATGCATAATAAATTTTTTATTATTTTTTAAGTTTTAGCGCCTCGCATACGTGAAGCCCTCGCCTCGCGCTTGAGGTGTGGCGCCTCGGATTTTGGGACCGAAACGCTTCGCCTCGCCTCGCGCTTTTTTAAACCAAGCCTACATAGACAACCTAAAAAGCCTCATGCACAACTGCACTTATCGTACATGAGGTGCGTGCCTCACTTACGTTTTATGTGCGCTTTTTGCTTTTTGTACAGCTCGCGTCTTGGCTACACAAAAGCGACCGGACCTGCGCCTGAGGTCGCCTTTCGCCTAGGCGCGCTTTTTTAAAGTAAGGTTCATTTAAATACTAAATACTCACAATGTTGAGAGTCAAAGGTTGGGTTTTTGGGATGATGGTGTATCAGATGTTGATTGGTTTTGTACTAACAGTCTCTAATCTAAATTCGGTACTCGATATTTTTAAGAATCATCTAAACCATAGTAGTCAAAGTGAGGGCTATTTTAAGCATGGTGGACGATATAAATAGGCCTTTTTAGGGGTTTTAAACATGTTCCAGGACATTTTTAGATGTTTCAGACCAGTTTTGTCCAGAATCCACGCCTGAGCGCACTAGTGGACGCAAGGGAGGTATGGCTGCACCTCAACTCGCCTGCGTGCCTAGGTGAGCGCCTTTTGCGCCTTTGACTACTATGATCTAAACCTGGACCGGGTTTGTACCAGAAGTTGATGTGGTATGCTAAACTAAATATGGGTTAGTGTGAATGAAGCAAACATGAACAAACTAGTACAATTTTTGTCTATTGTATTATCTATGTTTTGAACATGTTTTCATCCTTTGTCGATAATTGTATTTCATGCTGTTTGTTTTAGTTTTGAAAGGCATCGGAACATTTTAGATTTTTTAGTCATTAAAAGATCTTATTTTACTTGTAGTTTAGGGCTTTAGGCTTTTCATATGATATATAGCCCTTGTTCTTGTACATGGTTTCTTCTTGTTCGAGTGTTGTAAAAATTCCTAGGCGCTAGTCGGGCGGTGGGGTACCGACTAGCGATTAATCGGGATTAGTCAGATAGAAATTTTTTTATGTAATTTTTCAAACTTATATATATACACATTTTTATATGTAATTTTCAAAATTATATATATATATATATACACATATTTTTTTATATATTTTTATACGTGAAATTAATTTGATCTTGCCGGAATTTCTAGAGTTTCGCTGGAAACGCATCGATTAGGGCCGATTTTCACCGATTAGCTCTGGCTAGGACCGTCTTTGACCGATTTTCGATTAATTGTCCGATTTGCTCAAAATTACAAGGTAGATTACCGATCAGCGATTGATCGTAATTTTTACAACACTGACTTGTTCATTATTTTTTGGGATATATAGTGTAGTGTCAAGAAATGCATCTTATTAGCCACGATGAACCAAGAACCATTAGAATTGCCAACGTTGTGTTGTTATATGTTTAAGAATGTGCTTAAACACATTGAACAAAGTTAAATCTTGGTTTTTTTAAAATGATTTATTAGTGAATTTCTGAAAGTTCTTGAAAGTTGTTAAATTTTTAGGATGCATGTTTTTATAAAAAGTGAAAGCACACACATATATATACACCTTGTTAAAGCAACTTCTTTATGATTGATTTTTTAATGCTTTAGACAACTGGAGTGTGAAGGCAATCAGAAGGAAGACTACAGGAACGGGTCGTATGCGTTACCTTCGTAACGTTCCCCGTAGGTTCAAAAGCAACTTCAGGGAAGGTAAGCTGTAAACTGAATAAAAACTTTGGGTTTAATATTTTCAACATTTTAACTATAAAATGTCAGTAGATTTTTTTAAACTTTTGATTTGAAAACCGAATCAAATATAACAAGTTTTGATTTTATTCAATAGGCACTCAAGCAGGACCAAGGACCAAAGGAGCTGTTTCCAGCACTTGAAAAGGAGTTACCAAATTTTGGTTGTTTTTGTATTTCCAATCTTGAGATTTTTGTTTATTCAATGTTGCTTGTTATAGCATTTTTGTTATTTATGAGCATTAGAATATGAGAAAGGCGTTGCTTTCTATTTATTAGTGTCTAGTATTGTGTTGATATGTTTAATCTTTTTAACTAAACTGGTTTTGGGTATAACCCGTTTAACTAAACGGGTTTACTTGTTAACTCATTTAATTAAAAAAGTTGATCAGCCAATCTGTTTATGGTTTGCTTATCCCATTTATTACAGCCCTCTAACCTTGGTTGTAACCCGTTTGAAAAGTTTAGATAAATAGGTTAAACCGACTGTGTTATTGTTACACATTATAAAGTGCTTGACACTAATATATGTACGAGTTAGGTTTTGGTTCAGTGATTCAATCCGTCAACTTGACATGATTGACACCCTAGCCACATAGTTTTCGATCTGTTTGGCTAGTTGAGAGATAAAGGCATAGGTCAAATAAGTCTATGCAAATGAGATCCACTAGCAATTTGTAACACGATCTAAGGCTTGGGATCAACGTGAAACTATACTAATCAACTTTTGTTTGTCATGTCTAATCCTTTTAATAAATAGGCCGTGTTTGAAACTTTGGATTGTACTTAGTTTTAAATAGCTTCACCTGTCAACCCGTTTACAACATTTATACATCCCTTCAAACAACTTCATTACACCTAATTTACAACGCATGTGCAACTTCATTACAACTAATTTGCAACCCATTTACAACTTGATTAAAACTAATTTATAAACTATCACCTGTTTAGATAAATGGTTAAACGAGTTGTATTCAAATTACACAATTGCAATTGCATTCGTGTTAGGGTTGATGTAAATATATAGAGAATTCAGGATCGCCAACCGCACAAGATTGTCACTGTTAGTTTAGAGGCCAACAATCTTTCATATGCTCTCGCCCTTTCTAATACCGATAATCTTTCAATGCACTCGGTGTAAATTAGCCGAGCCCGAGCTTAATTCATGAGTTTGAGCTCAAGCTTCACTAGTTTTGATCTTAGTGCATAAAGCTCATGCTCATACTTCGCTCATTTATTTATTAACTAATATTTTGATTTCGTATATTTTTTTAGTTTTATATTATATAAGTACCATTATCTTTATACAGCAAATAAGCTTGTTTAGTTTTTATGAAGCATGGAATCGAGCTCGTTTATTAATTGAGCTTTAGTATAGGTTTAAGCTCGGTTCAAGCTTCTAACGAGCCGATCTAAAGTAGCTCACAATCAACTTCACTCGTTTACTTCCATGTATTCACTCTATTTCAATATAAATATCAAAAAGAAAATGCATATACTTCCTGCTAGGGGTGTGCAGGTTCCGGACCGACCCGTTAAAGCCCGAAGGCCCGAACCGTGCAAACCCGGCCCGATAATCACCCCTACTTCCTTCACAATGTTTCCAAAAGCGTCGATAGAAACAACAAATTCTTATAAATGTGAAGTGCATAAACCCGAACTGTTAACCCTCTTGGTTCTTTATGCTCTTTCAATGATAGTCTTGAACCACTTTTTCCAAGCAGAATCCTCTTGTTGCTCAAACCCCAATCAAAAACTACTGCCGAAAGCGAATAGATACAAAACCCATGTCACTGAGGAAAGCGAATAGATCCGCAGGGCCGAAAATGAGACAATCAAGTGCTACTTCAGTTGCAACGAACCGTATCGATTTTGGTTGGTATTGAAGTTTTGACTTTAAAGTTTAAAAACCAATCTAAACCTTCATACCTACAAGAACAACAGTATTTGTGAATTCTCTAAGTTGTCCTTCAATAACATGAATATAAGAAGATCTAAAATGTTGAGATACTATGTAGATTGACGAAAGATTTAACATCTAAAATGTTGGATCAGACTACCATAAGCATTGAGATATACTTTAACCATTTCATATGTGGTTATCAAGCTTATGAACTATTTAAAAACTATATATCTTTATTATGATGTGTACCGCTAGGATTGAGATAAATAGAATGGAGATTAGATACGACCAGGAGAATTCAGGAGAAAAATTTAGAACTTTATATTCACTTAATTCATACCCAAAAAATTAAACATGCAGTGGTGGACGCATGAATTTTTTTTCATGTGGTCAAAGATTTTTTGGAGTCGATTCTCAATAGTTAAATATTGAATTTAACTATTGAATTTTTTCATGGGGAGATTTTTTAGGGTCGCATATTAAACATGCAGTGGTGGACGCATGAATTTTTTTTCATGTGGTCAAAGATTTTTTGGAGTCGATTCTCAATAGTTAAATATTGAATTTAACTATTGAATTTTTTCATGGGGAGATTTTTTAGGGTCGCATAATAAAACGATAAAAACAAATTCAAATTCAAATGAATAAATTTTTTTTACTAATAGAATAGTTTATTACGTTTAATTTTTTTTTAGTGGGAATTGGGTTTGTTTATGAGTTTATATTGTTTATGTGCTATTGGGCTTATTTTGTTAATTAGTTTATAATTGGTTTTTGATTATAAAAGGTTAAAATCTTAAAATTTTCAGTTCTTGTGGGTCGGTGTTAAAATTTTATGGTTCGGCGTCAAAATTTCTTTGAATTCGCTTGGAATTATTTATACCACATGTATAACAAAATTTTTCTTGGGTGTCAGCCGATCCACCTTTAAAGGGTAAGTCCGCCAATGTAAACACTCATGGCTATTTATAGCCTTCAAGGAAATAACATAAACTAACAAGTACACCACTAATAAAGATTATGACCCACTACTTTACTACCTAAACTAATATTACTGCATGATAAGTTATTACTGTAAGGGTGACGGGGGTACGACGTCACAACATTCAATGTTCGCCGTTTAAAAAAAAAAGTTATCATGTAAGGCAATTCCCTCGGGCCTCGAGTGCATGGGTCACTTGGACAGTTGGACATGATGCAGCACTGAAGCAATAAACTAAACATATTATTAAGTTTTATTTTTAACCTAAGTTTAGTATTATTATTTGTATTACCAACACTCTTAATTAGAAGTGTCGGTGGCCTTTGACACTGACAAATTCTCCTCCCCCTCCCCACTTTGGTTAAATGACAAAACTCACCCCTGCACTTTGTAAAGTTTAACTTTGACCCCCTTAAGTTTTCAAGTTTCGAGTTTACCCCCTTAGTATATATAATCTGATTTTTCCTCAATAGCTTTCATGTTTATTTGCACTACTACACAAATGGGAAATTGCGACCGAAATTTGTGACCGATAAAACCGGTCGCAAAATTAGCAACAGTATTAGTGACAGAACCAAAATCGGTCGCAAAATTAGCCATCGAAATAAAACCGGTCGCAAAATAGCAACATAATTGTTTTGGTCGTAAGACGGTCGCAAAGTTGGTCGCAAGTTTGAGACGAAACTTGGTTGCTAAACCGGTCGCAAAAAACCTCGTTGCCAAAATTGGTCGTCAAAGATTTTGGTCACAAATCGCTCGTAACTTCGGTCGCCAACACTTCAGTCGCAACAGTGGTCGCAAAAAGGTTTGGTCGCAAACAGTTTCAGTCGCTGTTGTAGTAGCTAACATTTTGGTCGCAAACTTCGTTGCAAAAAGTTTCGGTCGCAACTTCCGTCACTAAGTTTCGGTCACAAAATCGGCCACTAAATGTTCGGTAACAAAATCGGTCGCAAAAAGTTCGGTCACAAAATCGGTCGCAAAAAGTTTGGTCACAAAATCGTTCGCAAAAGGTTCGGTCATAAAGTCGGTCGCAAAATTGGTCACAAAATATGCAGCAGATTCCCGTTGCGGTATCCGTCGCAAGAAAATTCCGGTCGCAAACGTTATTAGCGACCAAGGTATAACCGACCATCTAAACCGGTCGCAAAAAGGCATGCGCAACCGTTTCCTGACCGTTTTGACGGTCGCAAATGCTCGTTTTTGTAGTAGTGTTGTTTATTTTTTTTTACTTCCTGATGTAAATTTTGTTAAAAACGGAGCTGTATTTAAAAGAGAGTATTTTTTATCGTGGGTTATACCGATTGACAACCGTGAAAAATGAGACCGAGACCGACTGAAAAACATCGGTACTGTTATCTAACCGTCTTTTATCTATATTTCGACCTCCACAACCGACTCGCCGTAATCTCATACGTTTCTTTTCGTGCTTAGCCACATTAATGTGACCGCCTCAACCGTTTAAAGTTTGTCTACCGCCGCGGAGCGCAGAGCAAAATTTATTTAACCATGTTTCTTTTTGTGTTTAGCCACGTTAATGTCTCCGTCTCAAACTCTTAAGGTCCGGTTCCCGACGCGAAGCGCGGGGTACAATTTCTATTTATTATTTATAACCTAAGTTTAAATAATAACTAAGTTTAAATATTATTTAAATAAAATCACTCATATTTTTATAACTATAGAAAACCACTCAATCCGTTGTTTTGATTTTTTTTTAATATTAAAAGATTTTAAAACTAAATGACTTAAATGAAGTATATATGAAACTTGATTAAGACCACTTAAATAAAAAAAAATGAACGTTGAACGTTTATGAAAAAATTTCACAACGATACGATATTAAAACTTAAATGTTTTTATAATTTAAATACGTATGAGTGAGTTTAGTAGATAATGAAAAAAACTTGATTATTATCATGTGGAATACTTCTTTTAGGATTAACCTAAATCCACCACCCTCGTAAAAGATAACTCTAATTAGGAATATAAATATTAAAAAAAATAATCATAATAAAAACAAATACTTTTCTTAATTTGTTAACATAAAGGAATAGGGGTTTTCAATATTTGGTTTCAAACCGATTAAACCGATAACCGAATCGAAACAGAAACCGTTTAAAATCAAACCGAATTACATATTTGGTTTTCAGTTTGATTCAAACCGAAAACCGAATATGTAATTTGGTTTTTTGTTTGGTTTAGGTTTCAAGATTTTGAATTCGGTTTGAACCGAAAAACCGAATTGGGTTATACCACTACTTTAATTCATATTTTATAGTTAACCCAATTCATTTATATCAATAACCAATACCCATATATAGATTATAAATTATTACTTGATGAAGGTATGTTTTTGTTTAAACTTTTCTAAAATGTAGTGTTATTTAAACCGAACTTGTTATGACTACTCAAAAGAAAAGAAAAGAAAAATGTCTTTTTTAAGCTAATTTGGTTTGTTAGGGCATGTTTAGGATTATTTGTTTTAAGCTCATTATTGACTTTTGCAAAAAGTTATAGAGAGTTTTGAAAAGTAAGTTCCCCCTTACTTCTCAAAAACTACCTTTTCCCCCTTTAAAAAGTTAAAAGAAGTAGCAAAAGTCACATTCCCCAAACACCTTTTTAACTTATAAAAGTTAATAAGTAGTTTCAATAAGTAATCCCAAACACCCCCTTAGGTTCAAACCGAAAGTCCAACCTGTAACACCCAAAATTTTCAAACCAATTTTAGCTTTTTAAAACAGCACAGAGTTTAGGTCCTTGACAAAATATAACGTATCCTCACGTTTAAGTTTTACAACATAAGTTTAGACTTTCTAAAATACGCAAAAGAAGTCAAATTAGTCACACTTATCCACAAGTGTTAAACAACCCAACATGTTTGTAAAAATCTACCACGAGAAGTTTAATCAAAACAAACATCTAAAACAACTTTGAGAATCCGATGTCCAACTTTGACGAGACCCGAGACATCAAACCGGAGCTTTCCCTACATCCAAAAACACCACAAATAACCATTAGTAATGATACAACAAGTCCCAAGACCTCCCAAGGTGTCCTAGGAAGAGAACTCAAAAATCAGCCAATGGGCGTCCCACTTGGGGCGTCCCAGAAGCAAACAGAAGTCCCAGGGACCAGCCCTGCACCAACCAACCCCAAATTTGCAGTTTTAGCATTTTCTACCCTCCCGACTCGACCCCTAGTCGATTTAATCAACCGTTAGCATCTAGACATGGTTATAAACACCCAATAACCCACCCTTAACACCCACATGATTCTTATGAATCTCAAACACCGATTCGACCGTTTAAGTTTTAGGAATTTGTTTCGCCTTTTGCATACATGTTACAATCATGTATGCCACCATTATATACATATTTCACTTATGTATATATATCACCAATCATATACATGTATCACCCATGTATATCACCATTTGTATACATAATTCACCTACGTATACATCACCACTTTATATACATGTTACACCCATATATATCACCAATTAAAACATATTCCACCAAAGCATTTCACCATTTATGCACATGTTTCACCCATGTACATCACCATTTAAATACATATTTCACCTATGTATTTCGCCTTTTACAAATTCTTATTATCATCATTACACCATGTAAGTTTAATAACTTAATTCACCAAACAACATAATGAAGTCCTTAGACCTCAATCACCATACACCCACCCTTGCATATTTCAGTTTGACTCTTTACCACCTAAGTCAAATACACCAATACACCACATACCACATTATAGTTTGACTCTTTACCACCTAAGTCAAATACACCAATACACCACATTACACAATTTTAGTTTGACTCTTTATCACCTAAGTCAAATACACCAATACACCACATACCACATTATAGTTTGACTCTTTACCACCTAAGTCAAATACACCAATACACCACATTACACAAGTTTAGTTTGACTCTTTACCACCTAAGTCCAATACACCACATACCATATTATAGTTTGACTCTTTACCGCCTTGAGTCTTTTTTTCCAATTAACCACATTAGTTAATATAGTTTGGCTAAATACCACGTAAGCCAATTTTACACACATTACCACACATCAATGGTTTAGTTTGACTAAATATCCATATTGAGTCAAACATACAAGTTCTACCATAACCATTATATTTTGACTATATACCACACAAGTCAACACAACAATAACATGTAAATAGCATATCACACATACTATTTACACAAAACTACTTATCTAATACTAAGTAAGTGCAAAGCACTTACCTTTGCCAATAAAGATTAAAATTTGTCTTCCTAGCTAGCCACTCCATACCTTGATCACCTAAATAATCCACTTGTTTAGTAAAATAGTAAACTCCTATAAATTACCAATTTGAGGTTTGACACCCACCTAAGATCTTATGATCTTCATCAATAACTATGTTGGTTTAGTTAGCTTCTTTCAAGCTTCCAACCTTTCAAGATAACAACCAACCCATTTTGACCCGTTAAGGTTCTATCCAATTTCACCCAATTCTCCAAGGTTATTGATTCATTAATTTGATTGAGGGCTTTTACTAAAAATTGTGTTTATTAACACAATAAACACTTACCAACCACCAATTCATCATTTAACTTCATCAATTTGAAAACCCCCAATTTTAACCTCAAGAACCCTAATTTTGAAATCATCAAATTGGATGTTATAATCATGTAAAACATGATTCTCCAACATTAATAATACTAGATTAAGGTTTATAAACGACATTAAACCCAAATCATAACACCAATTGACCAAATTGGGTCTTTTTGCTCAAGAACACCATAGATGGTGATTGAGATGAGGAAGATGATACTTACTAGCAATCTTGAAGAGGATGAACACTCCAAATCATCCAAGTTCCTCATGTAAATCATCAATTTCGTGATTTTGGTTCTCCTCCTCTTGCTCCCTGCTGATTTGCGAACCACACATACACACACAATTGTGTGTGTCGCCATTTTTAATCTCCACTAAAACCAAGTTTGAGATAATTGCAATATCAGTCCCTCTACTTGATATTCTAACTCCTTCTAAAACTACTTAATTCCACTATTTAAAACAAACCCTCAACTTTGTTTTTATTTAAATACACCCCCTATAATATAAATAATATATTATAGAACAAACCCGGAAATTGGTTCGTTACACAACCGAATTAAAAAAATAGGTTCGGTTCGGATTTTGGTTCCAACAAAAATGATCAACTGGAAAAACCTGAATCGAAAAAACCGTAACCCAAATCGATAGACACCCCTAGAAAATAAAACATCAAATTAACCTTTAAACAATCCCGAATGAACGTACCTTACGGCTTACATTTTTTTTCGAAAGGCAAACTTTTATAAACACACCAACCAACTAGCAACAACTAGGATGGGAACAAACATTCGGGAGAAAAAAAAATGAAAAAACATATACAAAGTTACATTATGTTGAAATTAATCCAATCCTTTCGTTAGAGAGAATTGTGATTTGACCTATTTTTTATCCAAAGATACTCAAGCGACTTGATGTCTTCAACTATTTTTTTCGCTTTAACTGGATTGCTTGAGAAATGAGTCACGTTTCTTGCCCACCAAATGTACCAAACGTTAGTAAGTATTATCTTTTGAAATATTTTCTTTTAAGTTTCATTCTTTGAACTAGTTTTGGGGATTTCGAGAACATTTCTTACCGAAAAGGCAAAGATTTTAAGACTTTACACCAAGAGCTCACCTTAGAGCTTATATCATGACAAAAACAATAATTCTCATTAATTGGTCTGTTTGATTTTCGTCAAATTTTATTATTTAAATAATTATCAAAATAGTGTTTCCTGATGACATTATTATACAATTTTTTTTATCACATGTCATTACAATTTACAAAGGCTTATTATTGATGGATTACCATGTTTTAATGTTTCTTTTTCTATTTTTCTTGGGTTTGTAATTGGATCCACGCTAATCTGTTAGTAATTATGGATACCGTCTGTTGGTATGGGCGTCAATAAAAAGGCGTCTGTTGGTAATTACCGATGGATACCGTCCGTTGGTGATGGGCGTCAGAAGGCGAAAATTTAGTGGAGTGTCGAGGCGGACGAGAACACTAAGTTTTTCCATGGTATAGTGAATCAAAAAAGGCGTCAAGCTATGATCCGGGGTATTAAAAATGAAGGAGATTGGCTCACTAATCCGGATTCTATAAAAGATGTTTTTCTCGATTTTTATCGAAACTGATTTAAGAATTTTACAGGGGTGAAGATCAAAACTCGGAGTCGGTTTTTTAAATCTCTTTCGACGGGTGAGAGTGGTAGTTTGGAAGCTGTTTTTACGTGTGATGAGGTTAAAGAAGCAGTCTGGGATTGTGGTAGTAAAAAATCGCCGGGCCCGGATGGTTTATCGTTTGGTTTTGTCAAGCGATATTGGGAAGTTCTAAAGGTGGATATCATGAAGATGGTTGGTGACTTTGTTCGGTTTATATATAATTCCGGAAGGGTGTAATTCTTCTTTTATCACTTTGATCCCTAAGGTGGATAGTCCCCTTTATGTTGCAGATTTTAGGCCGATCAATTTGATTAATATGCAATATAAGATTATTGCTAAACTGTTAGCTAATCGGCCTGCTCGTGTCATCAGTTCATTGGTGAGTCATAAACAATCTGCTTTTATAAAAGGTAGACAAATTCTTTATGGTCCTCTCATGTTAAACGAGATTGTGGATTGGCAAAGAAAATGTAATAGAAAGTTGATGATGATCAAGTTGGATTTCGAAAAGACATATGACTCCT
Organism: Smallanthus sonchifolius; assembly: GCA_023525975.1. Taxonomy (NCBI): domain Eukaryota; kingdom Viridiplantae; phylum Streptophyta; class Magnoliopsida; order Asterales; family Asteraceae; genus Smallanthus; species Smallanthus sonchifolius. Next base: position 76,043,644 of record CM042037.1, read on the forward strand.
TGAGTTGGAATTATCTGTTCTCTATTATGTCTTTCCTCGGTTTTGGTGATAGATGGATATCATGGATTTATATTGTTTGTCTTCGGCTAGGGCTTCCGTCTTGATAAATGGTAGCCCTACTAAGGATTCCAATTAAAGAGCGGTCTTAGACAAGGGGATCCGTTATCCCCTTTTCTCTTTATTATTGCCATGGAGGGATTACACGCTGTTATTGAAGACAGTATTCATGCAGGTTTATTTTCTGGTGCGGTGATTGGTGGAGATAATTTTTCTGTTTCCTATCTTTTTTATGCAGATGATGTTATTATTTTGGGGGATTGGTCGTTGGGAAATTTACATAACATTGTGATGTTGCTTAACTGTTTTTATTTAGCATCTAGTCTTAAGCTAAATTTTCATAAGTGTAGTCTTTTTGGGGTCGGTGTGGAGCTTCCAGAGGTCGGTCTTTTTGCTGACATTATTGGGTGTAAAGTAGAGAAATTTCCTTTCTTCTACTTAGGTATTCCAGTAGGGGCAAATATGAATAATATTCATGGTTGGAAACCGATTGTGTACAAATTTGATAAGAGATTGTCCAAATGGAAAGCGAATATGCTATCAAATTTGATAAGGTCAGTGTTTATAACTTCAATCCTTGGATCCACTGGCTTATATTTTTTGTCTCTCTTTCATTTACCTGTTGTGGTTAGAAAAAAGTTAGAATTGACATTTTTTTGGGGGGAGAGTGGTGAGAACCATAAGATTCCGTGGGTTAAATGGGACTTGGTTCTTGATGAAAAACATAAAAGGGGCCTAGGTATTGGTAGTTTGTGGAGTTTTAATCGGGCTCTCCTTTATAAATGGAGATGGAGGTATGTAAATTGTCCTGATTCATTATGGGTTAGGGTTCTAAAGAATATATATGGGGACAAACTTGATAATACGGGGATGTCAAGTATGATTAAAGGCAATGGGATCTGGCCCAAGATTATTAAAATTGTTCGTGAGTTGGATAATGAAGGTTTAATTCCTTTGGGGTCGATAAAGAAAAAAGTGAGAAATGGGGCTTGTACCTTATTTTGGAAAGAGGTGTGGTTGGATGATGTGCCTTTATGTTCCCATTTTCCTAGACTGTATAATCTGGAGAATCAAAAGGATGCGAAGATTAGTGATCGAATGAGTTCTTTCGGGTCGGTTTGGGACTGTATGTGACATCTCTAAAAAAAAATTTTGATGTACGATTCTAGTTTTGCTTTGAATAAATTCTAATGTTACGAGTCTCGATTGTCTCATTTTAGTTAGTATGTTATTAAACAAAAATGGGAATGAGTAAATTGATTAGTTATATTTATAAATTTTTTTTTAAAGTTATTCAATTTAAAAGTTTAATTAAAATTAAATGATTATTTATTAAATAAGGGAATTTTAATTTGAAAAATAGACCATGAACCCTCTTTTTATGCTTGAACCCCATCAAAAACACTTGAACCCCCATTTGAACTCCCCTTCTCGTCTTTTTGAACCCTGGAACTCTCAAGAAACAATTTTGACTTTCTAAAAGTCAAAATTGCATTCAATCCTTCATGTCCCACAAAATCTGGAACTTTAAATCCCTCCTAAACTCGTTTCTAAGCTTTAACAATCATAAGGAACGAGGAATTCGCAGAAATAGTTGTTAAATTCAAACATTTAAAAATCCAAATTGAAAACCCGCAACCATGTAATTCTAGTTTCAAAATTTCCAAGAATCTCGTTCTAAATCCAACTGCTAATGCATCTATGATGGAGCTAACCACCCCTATAAATACCACCTCGATTCGCAGACGAATTTACCATAAAAAACATCTTTTTCTTCTCCTATTCCGAGCGACGCAAGCCCCTCTTCTAGACGTACGTATCCTTTTTATTATCATATTTCATGCATAAGTCGTTTATAAAATTTGAAAAACATGTATAAAAGATGTTTGATCAATATTACTAAATCTATGTAAGGCCTCAAACCCGGGAGGCCTCACGTGTTGGATTTACTCAATCACAATCGGTTCTTAAACTTCAAATAACATAAAGAAGCGGAATAAACGTCATTACATTGTTTGCAAAATAGCAACAAATTAAAACTTATCCTTAACATTCAACCATAAAAACATAACATAAGGGATGCCAGTCTCATATAGTCGGGTAACTCCTCGAGTAGCCAAGCGGCATCCATCATCCATCATCTAACTTAACCTGGCATGCATACTAAAAGTCAGCTAACGATGGTGAGTTCAAGTTTTCATTCAATTATAAGAAAATGGTTTACCGTTCGTTCATTCGTTAGGGTTTCAGCATTCATAATTAAAACGGGGCTTAACATTCAAATTCCATTCATACATTCGTAAAAACCTTTACCATTCTATTCAAGTCATACAATAAATATCTAAATCTGTTTTACAGTCCATTCCGTCATTTAGTATTGTATCGCCCCTAAGGCTATCATGCACGAAGACCGACGATACAGTACATTCCGTCCATATATACTGCCCCTAAGACTATCACGCACGAAGACCGACAGTACAATATCATTCCATTTCATTCATTATCACTCTAGAACCCACAAGCCCTAAGTGATTCCATTCGTGAGTCACGTTAACCCTGAGTGACCGTCGTCGCTCCAGTCCATATTGTACAACCAATAAACCATTAATAGGCCACAAAGACACTACCCCTGTGGTTCTTATGGCAAAACATGACATAAGGCTGGGAATTCCCAGACTTTATTCGTTAATTTCATTCATTCGACAAATTAGATTTGTAATGACTTCCATTAAACATTTTCCCGTTTTCTTTTCGTAAAACATTCATTCGTTTATAAAAACCCCTTTCCATTCATTGCAAAACGATTTCTTTATAAACATTCCGTTTCAAAACGTTTCCTTTCATAATCATTCATTTCATAAACATTTCTTGTTTCAAACATCGTTCCTTTATGTGACACCCGGCATTTCCAAAACATAGTCCGTACATGACTTAATCGTATTTCCCGAATCACTCGAAATCATTCTCTTGAACGATAAAAGTCTAGCGAACATAACGCATCAATCATTTCATACCGTAATAATTATAAGAATTGTCGGTTCATGCGGACGTAAAATCCGTATAACACAAACGATTGCAATTAATTATTAAAACGGAAAAATATTTAGAATTTTATTCTAAATAAACGATCATGTTCCGAAAACTAAATCTTTAACATATATTATATGAAAATTCTCGTAAAAACATTACTAGAATTATCGTTGTGAATTATTCTCTTAGAACGCATATAAATGTGAGCGAATACGTTTACAAATAAAAGTATACGTAAACTTAAATGTCTTCATTCAACTTAGTAAACGCGTATAAACTAAGAGGATATATATATATATATGTATATATATATATATTATATATTGACAACTTCGAGATTTATATATTAAAGTGGGTATTAACTGCGGGAAGTGTACCGCGTTTGAAATACCATCAACACCAACTTGTCATCATCTTGCTTAACTTACACTCCACTCAATTGTCATAATCGTTATGATTATGGCAAAGAGTGCAAACAACCTTCAAAAATCACATCGCCATGATTAAGATGAAGTATGCACTCCACTCAAAGGACACATCGTCACGAAATTTATTTATGACAACATTCAACCTTCGTTCTATCTAATATATATATGTATATATATATATATATATATGAATGTCCCACAGGATATGAACGTTGGTAATAAACTATTATAATATAAAAATAATTAGGACTACATATTCTAATTAAAATTTGAAGTCTAAAACAACGAATAATTTGAGTAGTTTTCTTCAAACTATCCTCTAACTAGCTAAATTCTAATTCGATTGTCGTTAAGAACCTAAACCAAATTAATATACCGTGTATTATCCTAATTGAGATTTAAACACCTAATGAACTAATTATCTTTCACCTAAACCTACTTAATCATTTAGCTTACCCAAACCATCCCCCAAAATACCTTTCTCGGCCAAAAGCTTTTGTGGGGGCCACCCCACATTTCTTTCTTTCCTACTTAATTGATTTTGACCCAATTCCATGCTCATTCAACCTTTTGAACACTCAACATCTCTTACACACTCCATACATCCATCCCTCCCACTCATTTGTATGAATCACACACTCCATCCTTCTCCTTCTCTTTCATTCTTATGACAACAACAACACCAACTTCATCTTCATTTTGCTTTCAAGTGTTCATCCATTCAAGCTTAAAATCTCCCATCTTTTGGTGTTCTAAAAAGCTTTCAAAAGTATTTTCTCAAGGAATCAAGCTAGGAGCTCAATATCTTCTTCCTAATCCCTCAAGAATCACCATTTTCCTAGTTATCTTCCATATATTTTTTTTTATTTTTTTTTATCTTGTCTAGTGGTAAAAGCTTGATCCATCATTTTTTTTTCTATTGTTGCATTCATGATATTTTCCTTGAATTCATGATTAAACATGCATTTTGTTCACCTAAAAATGGGATGTCTTCATAAAGCTTTCTAACAAGAGTAAACTAACATGAAAAGTGAGCTAGATCTAATGTTTAAACAATATATATATATATATATATATATATATATATATATATATATAAGTGTGTGTGTGTATATGTGTGCCGTATGTATGAATATATGTGTATATGCAATTTTTGTTCACAAAAAGTTTACTAAATAATAGATGTGTTCTAGCATGTGTATATCTTGATAATTATGGAGCTTGGGTCATTTGAAATGCATAGACCTAGAAATATATAAAAACAATGAATATGGAAAAATGTATGTAAATGTGTAGATTCATATATGTAATGCATGAAAATGTGAACATAATGTGTTATATGGAAGATAGGATGTTAAAGTAGAATGATTTTTATAGAGAAAAACGCATAGTTTTGTTACCAAGCGGATTGACAAATAAAAATAGTTAACTTGTTATTAGGGTTAAAATGGCCGTGTTAGCTCGAATAAACATAAGGCTCAACCCTTATTTCGTAAAAATGGTTTTTATAAAAATATTGACCTTATAACTTTAAATATATTTTGGTAGAAATTAGTGATTTAGACATAACAATGACGCTTTGCGAAGAACAAAATCTTGGAAGTATTTTTATGACAAAAATGGGCATTGTAAAACGTAGATGCAAAAACAGTAGTCTCGAGTAATATTTGTCTAAATGGTAATTTAAAAACCATGATAACATAATATATAAATGCAAGTATTGTGGGAAAATATGTATGCCTTGAGGAAAGACAGAGTTCTATGTATTGGAAATTAATCATGATGGGATCTTAATATATATTACGTGCTAGTTGTTCGAGACGAGTACTTATGTGTATAAATATGTATAAATCACAAAAACTTGATCATGGGATTACTTTATGAAACTGAGTATTTAAAAAATATATAAAGTGATAATAATAAATATATCACTCTACGTTGTCACGACAATAATGGATTAGTATTCTAAAAGTACTTATAGAGTTTGACAAAAATAAAATTATTTGACACTCGTAACGTGTCCTCTTTATGTCGCATTGGTATGAAGTTCGTGTATGAAAATATATATATATTTTTGAAAGGATATAACTACTTGATCATAACAACTTACATTGTACTTGACTGTGTGAGTATATTACATGTGTGGATAGTTAAGCGAACAAATAAATATTAGTCACCAATAAATAGTAACACAACATCTTTTCCTAAATGAAAACATCCCTAACTAGATCCGTTAAGTCGGGTAAACAACTTGCATTTGAGACGTCGTTTATCGATTTTAAGACACATGTTATACTAAATAGGGCACAAGTAGTCAGATCTCGCTCTTACAATTATTGTTGCTAGGATTTCATCGGACACCAGGTGAGTTTCACGGCCCCTTTTTACTGTTTTCTATTTTAGGGAAAAAACATGTTAATTTCAAACGGTATGATAACTAGAAAACGAGAAACAAGCATCTGATTTCCTTGTGAGCATGAGTTAACAATAAAAGGTCCTCGGTATTTCGAACTATAACCATTAGCTATGGACTTAGCCGTAGATCGATATGAATAGTACTATTCGGGTTGACACCCCCAATCATGGTTAGTCGCGCTAACCCGACCAACATGGTTAAATGATTGCATATTAGGTCTTGTTGTTTCTCATTGTTTAAAGGTACAATGGGCTGGCGTAAAATTCAAGAATTCGTTAAAGGTTTGGTTATAGGCTTGTGCATCACATAATTCGTTTGTGCTAGCTAGACAACGATGAATCAACCGCTAACTTGTTTTGCTTATCATATGCATAAAGTAAATTTCGAGCAAAGGATTTCGCCAATGGTATACGTACCAATGGAATTGCTAGTCAATTTTGAGAAACGGGTTTTGCCATTGGTATACGTATCAATGGTCTTGACAGGGAATTTCGAGCAAAGGATGTTGCCAATAGTACCCGTACAAACAGTTTTGTCAATCAATTTCGTGCAAATGGTTTTTGCCGAAGGATTTCGTATAAATAGCTTTTGACAAATGATTTCGTATAAATAGTTTTTGACAAATGATTTCGTAAATATGGTTTTACCAATTGCATTCATTTAAAACCTGTGAACTCACCAACATTGCGTTGACATTTTTGAGCATGTTTTTCAGGTAATACATATGGCACGGTTGGAATAGGTTAAACATTTGAATTAAGCCCTTAGAATACGAAGATGCTTGGTCGTTTAACGTCAAGTCAATTTAGACTTGTATGTCTTTAGGTCTATGTATTCATTTAGTTCCTGTAATGGTGTTCGACACTTTAGAAGTCTTTATTTAGCTTCCGCTGTTGTGTAATGTTACCAATCGTTGCAACCTTAAATTATTTATTTATTAAATGAATAAATTTGGGGGTGTGACAGATTGGTATAAGAGCCAATGGTTTTAGCGAATTAGGTTTCCTTAGTGACACCTAGGCTCTAACCAAACTCAATTGGGGACTAAGGTTTCTAATACTTACATCACCCAAGGCTTAAGTATATAAATCCAACCGTTGCCAAACAACTTGTGTAGACCATTAGTGTATCTAGTTACACTAGGGAATCATTAGCTACACTAATACTTAATACATTTACGTGGCACACGTAACAAACACCTACAACGTTTCTCAACAAAGTGTCTCTGTTCAGATTACGAATCAAGGATGACGGGTACTCAGCACATTATAACCCTAGAAGATCGAGATACAAGCTGAGCTTGGGCGACGATGGTAGCAACCGCCAGTTACCGATCTTGGTATCACAACAGGCTGAACCCGTCCTAGAACCTGTACATGTACCCGCACCACACCTACAACTACTCCAACTTTGAAGTCGGCTTTCTCTTCTATCATATGTTGCCTCCATTTGGTGCGGTACATATACTCTTCTTCATGAATTGCCGGATTGTATGACTAAGACTCTCGCCATGAAATATAGCAGACGGGACTGCCCAAGCAGAAGGGAAACTGAGGTGGATAAGTATGACTAAACGGGAGAGAACTCCATGGGTCAGGAGACCCAAACACACATCGGGATCATATGGATCTACACGTACATACAAACTTGGAGCATGAGTTGCTCGATACTAATTTGAGGATCTCTACCCTAAACATAGTGCCTGACTTCCACCATACACTTCCTGTTATTAAAAGACACCATATGTGTTTCTCTACCATTAAATCCATCCAACAACAGCTTTAGTCGGCAGATTCCTGAGTATTGGTACACATGACTAAGAGTAATCAGATAGAACATACAGACTCCTACTTAAGAGTGCAATACGATGACACTATCTAATGAACATTTCAAATCCTTCTGACTGAGAGCTTGGGATATGAGAAAAACTATAGGGATCGTGCAAAGTAAATTATCATTACGGGTGCACACGTAATCATAATTTGCAGTGCATAAGAACTCTAGTGAGTCTTATTGTCCGAGCCAATGTTCATGATTAATCCGTATCCCTAATCTCAATTCCCAGTCACTCGATTAATGATCGAAATCACTATAACCATAAGGGTTGAGCCAAAAGGCATCAGGTAATGTGACAGACTACCACAAGCGATGTGGAAATGTATATCAACCCCTTTATCTGGGAATTCTAATAAATCCAAAACCCTTATCGAAATTTCATTGGCACGCCAATTGTTAACCAGAACTTTGAAGAGATCTACTCTTGGTGATTTGACTTCAGTATTTAGACTGAACTTGGAAATTTCTTGTGGAATGTTGCTTCGACTTTTGAGATTGCGCTATAGATTGCCTCTTTTCGATATCGCTACTTATCAATCAATGCATGTGGCCAAATTTTTTGGTCAGCATGAGTCAGACCTTAACAATTTAGACTCCTCAATTAGATGTTCATGAAACATTCTCGCGGTTCTGTAGGAACCAGAGAAATTCAAATTGGATTTAACCAGCCTTTGGCGAATCCTGAGTAACGAAGGTTCTCGTCCACCTATTCCTACCTGATAAGTCATATCTCTTGATATTTTACTTCAACTCCATGTTGATTCTTACAACAATCAACGCTTACAGTAATTGCACGATTATATTTGGAAATCATGACGTAATCTTAAGATCTACTCTATGATCTAGAATCACACTCACTTGAAGTTTACAATCGGAAGTGCGTTGGACTAACTCCGGTAATAGGATGGGAATCTATTCTGAACCTCTTACGCTTGACACCTACAGGGTATTGTGGAAACCCGACTTGAGACAAGTGGACAGTTTTACCCCCTCTACACTTGCAATTCCTCAAAAATCATTTGATTGACTAAGACTCTGATTTCGGCCTACCGCGGGAGACACGCTCACCTCTCTTACTCCCAGCCATCTATAGAATAGAAGACTCGAAACCATCTAATGTTAGGAAACTACTTCTTAACATATGCTCAGGGGGGAATACAAAACTTTGACATTTAACACTCATTACTTCAAATTTCATAACTTAAACCCTTGTGCTAAGGACTGTAAGACTATGATCGATATGAGTGGAATACTTAATGGTAAGTCACTAAAATACCATTCGAACCGAAGGGAAGTGCAGATACCCTGTATAACTAATAGTTGGTAAATTTTAAAACTCCTGAACCTTTCCTACCAACTTAATGGGTTGGCAAACCCATAGCCCATCTCGGGGAAACACTAATTCTACGAGACCATCCCCACAGTCTCATTGTTTATTTCCTCACCTAGACGGAATGTGACTATTCCAAGCAAACATAGAACTTCTTATGGCTTACATACCTCGAGAGTATGATAGTCAAGTCATAGATTTACAAATCAGGACGGTACGACCTAAATGCTAGTCTGTCGCGGGAAGGTAGTGCAAGCAATGGGTAAGGTGGTAATTAAGCTCAACCTTTGCTAGTGAGAGCTCACAAGGAATCTTAAAATCTTAAATCCATTACGACCCATGTTAAGGGAAGATTCTAGATGACACGAAACCTGAAATGAGAGGAAAGCCTTAACCCCAGAAAATACTTTCGAGAAGTACAAAAGGGACAAACATGAAGTTTTATTTCTATATTCTATCATTACTATCCAATTACAGCAAATTGATAGTGATGAAACTACGTTCCTAACTCTCAGAACCGGTTAGAAAACCCATCCTCACATTTCTGAACACCCATGAAGATTCGCTTATCTTTAGTATTTGTTAAACCAAGTCAACGATACTATTCTCATATACTTTGACACTCTCATCTGCTTCATCTAGACGGTAGATGAACCACAGAAACCTTGACGATACAAGACTACTGTTAGACTTTGTAATCTCAAATTATGATTTGACATGTATTTCATGAAGAGATCAATCTACACCAAGTTATGAATAACGCGCGTGATAAAATTACCAATACTGAGAGTGATAAGACCAAAGCCAATCTTAGAAGATCGCGTCTCCGTAAAACCTTTCCAGGTTAATTAAGAGAAATAGCATACAAGGATACCATTTCCTGGAACTCAATTGAACCAAGTTAACCTACATACGGATGAAATACCAGTCAGAATCTTTTATTCTGAAAAGATTGAATGCATCTAGGCATTGACTGAGTATGAGAAACAAACATGTATCCGATTTCATGCTAAAGTCTGAACACCTCGTCAAATAATTCCTTTCAAAGATCTATAGTGAGTTGGCCTTCGTGCATTAAACGCGTAGATAAATGAAGGGTATGCGCCAACATACATTGAAAATTCACATGAACCATTTCCTTAAATTACCACTTATGAGTATCACACGACTCCACCCTGATGAAAGTGATCAAATAAGAAAATCCGTCGACATCAAATTGGAGCATTAATTGCTCACCCAGTGCCGGGGAGCGACTTCACTGAGTATAGTCCATCTGGTTCATAGGATTCTGACAATGACTTTGTCCCTTAAGGGTATAGCCAACGTCGTTAAATTGTCAAAATATTTGAAGAATTTTTCCTAAATCCCAACATTGAGATAACAAATGTTCAGCGTTACCGATACACTGTTACATTACAGTATAATATCTCAAATCCTTGAGCATCTAATATCGTTAACCGGAAAAGTATTCGCTTTACTTTCAAATACCGACCATTAATAAATAGAAATCAACAATTCTCTCCATGGTCTAGAAACGAACTAAGGATACAAAGCTCTAATCGAAATAGAGTGAATCAAGCCTAAAGGGCTACTTAAATCAAGTTTCGAGGACGAAACTTCTTTAACAAAGGGAGAATGTGACACCCGGCATTTCCACAACATAGTCCGTACATGACTTAATCATATTTCCCGAATCACTCGAAATCATTCTCTTGAACGATAAAAGTCTAGCGAACATAACGCATCAATCATTTCATACCGTAATAATTATAAGAATTGTCGGTTCATGCGGACGTAAAATCCGTATAACACAAACGATTGCAATTAATTATTACAACGGAAAAATATTTAGAATTTTATTCTAAATAAACGATCATGTTCCGAAAACTAAATCTTTAACATATATTATATGAAAATTCTCGTAAAAACATTACTAGAATTATCGTTGTGAATTATTCTCTTAGAACGCGTATAAATGTGAGCGAATACGTTTACAAATAAAAGTATACGTAAACTTAAACGTCTTCATTCAACTTAGTAAACGCGTCTAAACTAAGAGGATATATATATATATATATATATATTATATTGACAACTTCGAGATTTATATATTAAAGTGGGTATTAATTGCGGGAAGTGTACCGCGTTTGAAATACCATCAACACCAACTTGTCATCATCTTTCTTAACTTACACTCCACTCAATTGTCATAATCGTTATGATTATGGCAAAGAGTGCAAACAACCTTCAAAAATCACATCGCCATGATTAAGATGAAGTATGCACTCCACTCAAAGGACACACCGTCACGAAATTTATTTATGATAACATTCAACCTTCGTTCTATCTAATATATATATGTATATATCTTCGTGTATATATATATATATATGAATGCCCCACATGATATGAGCGTTGGTAATAAACTATTATAACATAAAAATAATTAGGACTACATATTCTAATTAAAATTTGAAGTCTAAAACAACGAATGATTTGAGTAGTTTTCTTCAAACTAGCCTCTAACTAGCTAAATTCTAATTCGAGTGTCATTAAGAACCTAAACCAAATTAATATACCGTGTATTATCCTAATTGAGATTTAAACACCTAATGAACTAATTATCTTTCACCTAAACCTACTTAATCATTTAGCTAACCCAAACCATCCCCCAAAATACCTTTCTCGACCAAAAGCTTTTGTGGGGGCCACCCCACATTTCCTTCTTTCCTACTTAATTGATTTTGAACCAATTCCATGCTCATTCAACCTTTTGAACACTCAACATCTCTTACACACTCCATTCATCCATCCCTCCCACTCATTTGTATGAATCTCACACTCCATCCTTCTCCTTCTCTTTCATTCTTACGACAACAACAACACCAACTTCATCTTCATTTTGCTTTCAAGTGTTCATCCATTCAAGCTTAAAATCTCCCATCTTTTGGTGTTCTAAGAAGCTTTCAAAAGTATTTTCTCAAGGAATCAAGCTAGGAGTTCAATATCTTCTTCCTAATCCCTCAAGAATCACCATTTTCCTAGTTATCTTCCCTAGCTTGTCTAGTGGTAAAAGCTTGATCCGTCATTTTTTTTTCTATTTTTGCAATCATGATATTTTCCTTGAATTCATGATTAAACATGCATTTTGTTCACCTAAAAATGGGATGTCTTCATAAAGCTTTCTAACAAGAGTAAACTAACACGAAAAGTGAGCTAGATCTAATGTTTTAAACATGTATATATATATATATATATATATATATATATATAAGTGTGTGTGTGTATATGTGTGCCGTATGTATGAATATATGTGTATATGCAATTTTTGTTCACAAAAAGTTTACTAAATAATAGATGTGTTCTAGCATGTGTATATCTTGATAATTATGGAGCTTGGGTCATTTGAAATGCATAGACCTAGAAATATATAAAAACAATGAATATGGAAAAATGTAGGTAAATGTGTAGATCCATATATGTAATGCATGAAAATGTGAACATAATGTGTTATATGGAAGATAGGATGTTAAAGTAGAATGATTTTTATAGAGAAAAACACATAGTTTTGTTACCAAGCGGATTGACAAATAAAAATAGTTAACTTGTTATTAGGGTTAAAATGGTCGTGTTAGCTCGAATAAACATAAGGCTCAACCCTTATTTCGTAAAAATGGTTTTTATAAAAATATTGACCAAATAACTTTAAATATATTTTGGTAGAAATTAGTGATTTAGACATAACAATGACGCTTTGCGAAGAACAAAATCTTGGAAGTATTTTTATGACAAAAATGGGCATTGTAAAACGTAGATGCAAAAACAGTAGTCTCGAGTAATATTTGTCTAAATGGTAATTTAAAAACCATGATAACATAATATATAAATGCAAGTATTGTGGGAAAATATGTATGCCTTGAGGAAAGACAGAGTTCTATGTATTGGAAATTAATCATGATGGGATCTTAATATATATTACGTGCTAGTTGTTCGAGACGAGTACTTATGTGTATAAATATGTATAAATCACAAAAACTTGATCATGGGATTACTTTACGAAACTGAGTATTTAAAAAATATATAAAGTGATAATAATAAATATATCACTCTACGTTGTCACGACAATAATGGATTAGTATTCTAAAAGTACTTATAGAGTTTGACAAAAATAAAATTATTTGACACTCGTAACGTGTCCTCTTTATGTCGCATTGGTATGAAGTTCGTGTATGAAAATATATATATATTTTTGAAAGGATATAACTACTTGATCATAACAACTTACATTGTACTTGACTGTGTGAGTATATTACATGTGTGGATAGTTAAGCGAACAAATAAATATTAGTCACCAATAAATAGTAACACAACATCTTTTCCTAAATGAAAACATCCCTAACTAGATCCGTTAAGTCGGGTAAACAACTTGCATTTGAGACGTCGTTTATCGATTTTAAGACACATGTTATACTAAATAGGGCACAAGTAGTCAGATCTCGCTCTTACAATTATTGTTGCTAGGATTTCATCGGACACCAGGTGAGTTTCACGGCCCCTTTTTACTGTTTTCTATTTTAGGGAAAAAACATGTTAATTTCAAACGGTATGATAACTAGAAAACGAGAAACAAGCATCTGATTTCCTTGTGAGCATGAGTTAACAATAAAAGGTCCTCGGTATTTCGAACTATAACCATTAGCTATGGACTTAGCCGTAGATCGATATGAATAGTACTATTCGGGTTGACACCCCCAATCATGGTTAGTCGCGCTAACCCGACCAACATGGTTAAATGATTGCATATTAGGTCTTGTTGTTTCTCATTGTTTAAAGGTACAATGGGCTGGGGCAAAATTCAAGAATTCGTTAAAGGTTTGGTTATAGGCTTGTGCATCACATAATTCGTTTGTGCTAGCTAGACAACGATGAATCAACCGCTAACTTGTTTTGCTTATCATATGCATAAAGTAAATTTCGAGCAAAGGATTTCGCCAATGGTATACGTACCAATGGAATTGCTAGTCAATTTCGAGAAACGGGTTTTGCCATTGGTATACGTATCAATGGTCTTGACAGTGAATTTCGAGCAAAGGATGTTGCCAATAGTACCCGTACAAACAGTTTTGTCAATCAATTTCGTGCAAATGGTTTTTGCCGTTGGATTTCGTATAAATAGTTTTTGACAAACGATTTCGTAAATATGGTTTTCCCAATTGCATTCATTTAAAACCTGTGAACTCACCAACATTGCGTTGATATTTTTGAGCATGTTTTTCAGGTAATACATACGGCACGGTTGGAATAGGTTAAACATTTGAATTAAGCCCTTAGAATACGAAGATGCTTGGTCGTTTAACGTCAAGTCAATTTAGACTTGTTTGTCTTTAGGTCTATGTATTCATTTAGTTCCTGTAATGGTGTTCGACACTTTAGAAGTCTTTATTTAGCTTCCGCTGTGGTGTAATGTTACCAATCGTTGCAACCTTAAATTATTTATTTATTAAGTGAATAAATTTGGGGGTGTGACACTTTAGAAATCATTCATTTCATAAACATTCGTTTTACAAACATTTCTTGTTTCAAACATCGTTCCTTTAGAAATCATTCATTTCGTAAATATTCGTTTCATAAACATTTCTTGTTTCAAACATCATTCCTTTATGAAACACTGGGTTAGAATCCCGTGTATTAAACGGGTTGAATAAATGTAATGTTATATATTTAGTAATAAAAATTTTATGTCTTTCAAAACTTGTGTATTACATGGGTTAAATAAATGTAATGTTATATACTTAGCAATAAAAAATTTATGTCTTAAAAACACGTGTATTACAAGGGTTAAATAAAATATACGTGACAGTTATAAATTTTGTTAAGTTAATTTTTAAAATATTTTTTTAGCAGGGTATTAATTTTTTTTCTTTTATATATAACTGATAAGTGTTAATTCATATTAAACTTTAGAATCTCGGTGTATTACACGGGTTGAATAAATTCAATGTTATATATACTTAGTAATAAAGATTTACATATTACATTTTATGACATATTACATAGTTTTTCAATACAAATTCTAGAAACATCATATAGTTATTTTTTTAAAATGTTTTATAAAAAGAATGAAAGAAATGTTCAATTTATAAAAATGTTTTATTAACAAACCTACTTTTTTTAAATAAAAAATGTTTTATAAAAAGAATTATAAAAATCATTACTATTTAATAGAAGAGAGACAGGAAATAAAGAATTATAAAAGTAATTAAAGAAATTTTTATAATTAATAGGAGAGAGAGCCGGGAAAAAAAGTTAAGGATGCATAAGAGAGTGACAAGTGTCCCATCAAAACCTTTATTTATTATAGAGTATAGATATAGATTCGTTTCGTAAACATTCCGTTTAACAATCATTTCATAAACATTTCATAAGTATGCATATCACCCTAGAAACAAGTAAATAGGGAATTTTGACTCACATGTTATGCTATCCGATCACTCTTTACCAATCCGTCCGAAAACGTTACCGTCAATCTGAGTTAACGAATAACACATCAATTTCTAAACTTCTAAGTGTTAGGAGAAACTAGGTCAGCTTTTCTGAGCTCTTAGCGAAACTAGACAATTTCGTTTCTTTTAAGCAGGCGAAACTAAGGCAGGTTCACTTTATTTGCTTCAGACGAAACTAGACCGTTTTGCCACATACCATCCTAGCGACACTAATCAGTTTCGCTTCTTTTCTTCAAGTGAAAGTACATGGTAGTTTCGCTTGGTCGTCTTCTCTAGTAGAAAACCCTAGTTTTTGTATGGAGATGGCGGCTCAAGCTTCTACGTTCAAGTTCTTGACTTTTTACGTTCAAAACACTTGGTTTTCATTAATGATTCCAAATCTATAATTCTTTTCCTGTTTAACTCATAAAAATCAGACCTTTTTACCCAAAATCTCATAAACCCATCAAAACTAAAAACTCAGATCTAGAAAGGTCTCTTACCTCAAAACGATGCCCTTCTCTAGTAGATCTTCACCCGAGCAGTGGAGATAGAAGTAGGAGCGATCTTAAGCTTCAAACCGGGACTTTCTCTCTCTACGGTTTCCCTCTCTAGAAAAGTGTGGAGGTTTGGGGTGCAAATGAGCTTGAGACTTGACTAGGGCTAGAGGTGAACAAAAAAACCGGAACCGGAACCGCCCAAGGAACCGGACCGGTTCTTCCTAAAAATCAGTTTTTTCGGAACCGACCCTACCCGTAGGGTCTGGATAGGTTCCAATATTTCTAGTCAAAACCAGTTCTAAAAATACCCGAAACCGGTTCTCTCCAGAACCGCCGGTTCTACCCAGAACCGGTTATATATATATATATATATATATATATATATATATATATATATATATATATATATATATATATATATATATATATATATATATATATATATATATATATATATGGGACGGTTTCACTAAAAAGTGGTTTTCGCTAAGAAATCCTAAGAAGTGGGTCAAACGAACTCCGATTGAGCTCATTCCAGCGGTGTTGGAACCGTCTCACCGAACCCTAACCCGGACCCAAAAACCTAAACCCCCTACACCCGCACCCCCAAAAACCTAAACCCCCTCCAACCCTACCCTGAAAAGCCTAAAACCACCACCCTCACCCCCCAAAAACCTAAACCTCCCCACCCCACCCAATAAAAACCTAAACCATAAAATCTAAACCCTAAAAGCTAAACCCTAAAGTTAAACCATACGGCTAAAACCCTAAAATTCAAATGTAAAATCTAAACCTTAAAAGCTAAGATGGTAGAGTTCGACGAGACGGTTCCAACGCCGCTGAAATTAGCTCAACCGGAAGTCGTTTGATATCGTTTCTTAAGGTTTTTGTTATTTGCTAGATTTCTTAGCGAAAAACTACTTCTTATTTGATCCTCCCCCTATATATATATATATATATATATATATATATATATATATATATATATATTCCCCTTTCATAAAATGAATATACCTTAATCTGGTCATGAAGGAGATTGATAGAGATATGAGAAGTCAAACCATCTAATAAATCAAGATTCATCTTCACTTGAAGATGAAAACATCGTTGAAGCGCAGATACACGAGGATGAGATCGACAAGGGAATGTCAAGCCCACTAGAAGAAGATTAATAAATCACCAAATGAAGTCACGCAGAAGATCAAAAAACGAAGTCATGAAGAGAAAAACGAAGACAATCTAGTTTTTGTTTATATAATTTATCTATGTTTTAAACATTTATCTATTTTGTAACATTTTATGTTTTTAATGTTATTGGACTTTTTAAGTTAGTTATTTATATGTTTAATTAATGTATTTATATGTTTAACTAAGTTTTTCAAATAGCCGAAAATAGGTTCTTGAAATACCCGCCTTGAATTACCGGAACCGGTACATAGTTTTTCAACCAAGAACTGGACCTGGAACCGAAACCGGTAAGAACCTGAACCGATAAGAACCGAAACCGGAACTGGTTCTTGAGAATACCCGATTTGTGCACCTCTAACTAGGTCCAGGTGTTAAGCCTCTCCCCCCTTGCTCGGCCCATTTCCGGCCCATTCGTGGGTCATGAATCCGCTTTACCTTTTATTCTTTTTAAGCCTCTTATACACCCGATTTTATTTGTTGTGATTTTCGGATGTTAGAATCTATAACATGAAATAAAATCGAATTAAAAACTTCATTTGATATGTTTCTTTAGATTTGATTGATGGTAGCTTCCAAGAAGCTTCATCGTTCTTGGTTCTCATCTCCAGGAAGCTTCCTCCTGCAACATAGTAATTGTACAGTGTGTGTGATTTATGGTGAATCTTCCCAATAAAGTGTTGTTGACATTACATGCATCATCTCTTAAAAGGAAAATATTTTTTTCTATTTCAAAATACGTATCTAAAAAACACATGGTTTTCGGTTAATATTTTTATAAGTGGTTATATGTTAACGCGGTTTAGAAATATACAACTTTTATCGTCCATGACCTCAGTGCGGATCCAGGATTTTTTTCTTAAGGGTTCACATTTTTAAAAAAATGTAAGGGAGGAGGTTCGAAACCGGAACCTCCTTGTTAGAACCCAAAGTTTTAACCACTGCACCAGTCTTCAATTTGTTATAGGGTTCACCCTATTTATTATTTAGAGGTTCACTCCAATTTTTTATATTAGCGTTCTACAAAAATTTCGAAACTCAGGGGTTCTGGTGAACCCCTATCTAGTAACCTAGATCCGCCCCTGCATGACCTTGTAGTCTAATGACTTTGGTGATATTTATAAGTAAAAAAGAAATAGGTGGTATTTAGGAGTAAAAAAATATTAGTTAAAAAAATCATAAAATTTTATCAATGGATCATTCAAAGGACTTAAAAACTACAGGATTTATTACAAAGAAAATCATAATTTTCTAGATATTTTTGCATGGTGTTGTTTATGTTAGAAACTTTTTTTTTACCTTTATCTACATTATTATAATACATATCGGAATTATATAAAAGTAATTTTATCAAAATTTAAAAGTTTTACTTAAATATAAGTTTTAAATCACAAGGTATAACCATTTAAAACATATGGTTGACTTTTAAACTAACTTTTACCCATGATTTTTAAACGGCCATACATTTTTCATATGTTAATATTTTTAAAAAAATATACATCATAAAATCGAGCATTTTATTCTCTTTAATTTGAGTATGGTATTGTTATAGTTTTTTTAATTTTAAAAAATAATAATACGTGATTATGCGTTTTACAAGTGTTTGTGTTAGTGGGTTGTGTTCCCTGCCGCATTGTCAATTGTGTTCCCTGCCCCGTTGTGAATTGGTGATTGAGAAACAGATGATTGTGATTGTGTCTTAACCTAACCGCAAACCAAATTGGAATTCGGTTCGATTTTTTTCGGATACGGATACGATTCGGTTTTCAGTTTTTTCCGGTTTTTTTGCACACCCCTACATGCAATATCTTGACAAACTATGACGTTTGCTTGCATGGTTGTTTTCACTGATAAATATAGTACGTAATTCAAGGTTAAGCTCATTTGGGTCAACAAGAGTAGAAATCGGCTTTGGTTAAACATCTTTGATTAATGGTTTAAGATGTCTTTGATTGAACTGTTTTAAGAGAGAAACATCTCTCCATTTTTGTGAGCAGCAGCAATCCCTAAAAGATAGCGCATAGGTCTCAGGTCGCGCATAGCAAACTTTGTACTCATAGAAGTAATAATTTGACGCATCAACTCAGTAGATGAGCCGATAATAATGATATCATCGACATGAATAAAAGAAAAGTTGTATCCTGGCTATGTCAGTAAATAAATAATGAAGAGTCGTAACGACTGTTCTGAAAGCCAATAGCACACATATATATAGTGAACAATTGGTACCAAGCACAAGGAGCATGTTTAAGGCTATATAAACACTTATGAAGAAGACATATATAATATGGGTGACGATAGTCCACAAACCCCAGAGGCTGGTGCAAATAGACTGTCTCGTTAAATGAGCCATGAAGAAAAACATTCTTGATATCCAATTGATGAATAGGTCAAGAGCGAGATATTGCCAAGCTTAGGACCGTACAAAAAGTGTCCGGTTTGGCAACCGGGCTAAATATCAGATCACAATCAATACCTGGTCATTAACTCTTCCCATTAATAACCAATCAAGCTTTATATCGAGCTAAATACCCATCAACATTAAGGTTACGGTCCCCGAGTTGAAGACCCCGTACTATATCAGAGTCTTGCTAGTGCTTTACGGTACTTAACATTCACCCGACCAGACATCTCATACATAGTCTAACAGGTTTGTCTATATATGCACGATCCATGAAAAACCGCATTTTCATGCACTCAGTCGTGTTCTCCGTTACATTAAGGCACTTTAGATCATGGGCTATAACTATATGTCTTGTCAACTTCAGCCTATTCAAACGCTGATTGGGGAAGATGTCCAGATACCGGTAGATCCACTTCTGTTATCTGATCTTCCGGGCGCCGGTTATTATTTCTCGCTCAAGTGTTGAAAAAGCTGAATATTGCGGGGTTGCTTATGTTGTTGTTGAAACATGTTGGATAACAATCTTCATTGTGGGCTTCATTTTCCTCTGCTTCGTGCCACCATTGTATATTGTGACAACGTCAATGCGGTATGTTTGTCTACTAACCCGGTACAACATCAACGCACTAAACATATTGAGATGGACATTCATTTTGTTTGGGAAAAAGTGGCGATGGGTCAGCTTCGTGTTCTTCATGTACCAACAAGCTCTCAATATGCTGACATCACCAAGGGTTTTGTCGTCATCATTGTTTATTTATTTTCGTTCCAGTTTGAATGTTCGTCTTCCCCTCGTTCAAACTGTGGGGTTGTAATAAATATAGCATGTAACTTAGGGTTAAACCCATTAGGGCAATTGTCTCTATATATACGCATGTAAATAAGTTTTTGAGAGACACAGAAATATATAAACACTTTCATTCACCATTATTTTTCATTCATAAAATTGTATCATAATTGTTCAAAATTGATTGTTTTAGCTAGTCTTAGGCCGTCAAATTTGGTACTATGTCTAAAGAAATCTTAATTAGTTTTAAGTAACTAAGCCAAATAGGTTATGCTTGCAAGAGGGGAAATGTTGGGTCAAGATCAACCCGCAATCCTACAAATGCTTGATATTGAGCCGACTGCTAAAATCTTGAAAGCGATAAAACTGCAATTGCGGGATGGAGAATTCCCTCTTTTTAAAGGTTAACTTTCAAAACGCAATGATGTTTATATAAACTTGTTTATAATCAACTTTTAGGGGATTTTGTATCTATCTTGTAGTTGTTATTTTCACAACATATGTTACTAAAGCTTGTAAAGGTGTTGATATTGCAATAATGCTTGGTAGATTCCCTTCTAGGAAAGTTGATAATAAAGATATATACAAGACTCAAGCTTCGGCTTTGGAACAACATGCTCATTTATATTGCAACATTTGTGTTGTCTTTCAATATATATTGCAAGGTTTGTGTCTTTTTTAAAGGGAATAATGAAAAATGAAATAAATTTATGCAGGTGCTTGCGGTTGCTAATCCAACAAATACAAATACAGTAATCTTAAAAATAATAATAAGTATACCTTTTAACATAGCCACAGTTTTTGGCCACAAACAGGTTGAGCCGCCCCTGTTACCCTATATAAGTTCACCAGCTACATGTTTTAAGATTTCGTTAAACTCATTTACATCACCCCTTGGTACATATGTGAACTCCATATTGTTTCTTACGTTTTAAGGATTTAAGACTTTTTATCATAACCGACTCATATATATGTATTTAAAAGGTGCCTTTGAACAAAGACATGGGTAAATGTCATTCTTAGAATTCTAATAATTCAAGTTCACACAACAAATAAAATGTAGGAATTGGTGCTTCGAGTTGAGTTGGATTATCTGATAATCGTGTATTCACTTTCAGGTTGAATTATTTCGATGGTATATTTGAATATTCAATCGGATAAGAATCAGAGATTCAAGAATAAAAAAATGTGAAATCTATTAGGAATTTCGTGTGTGTTAAACTCTCCAAAACGATTATATTTATTGGGGTGAACAGATGCAGTGAAA
Source organism: Smallanthus sonchifolius (assembly GCA_023525975.1). NCBI lineage: Eukaryota > Viridiplantae > Streptophyta > Magnoliopsida > Asterales > Asteraceae > Smallanthus > Smallanthus sonchifolius. Next base: position 76,065,366 of record CM042037.1, read on the forward strand.
CGTCACGACTATTGGCTAATAACCGCCATAACCGTCAACCGTTTGAAAGTTTCCTTAATCGTCGCTTCAATTTGATTCGGATGACCAAATCTAGTCCAGATGACCAATTTGGTCCGGAACCAACTTACTCCGAAGGACCAACTTTTAGCAATTTTCTATTTCCAATGCATAATAATACATGAAAAATAAAATTTCTTCAAGCCAAGGGCATTGTCCCTAGGACCTTGTTAACCAGAGGCGCTGCCTCCGAACCCCCGTTGTTCAATCCCTTGAAATAACAAGGTGTCTTTATCACCAGAAATCATAAGATTCTCAAACAAGTGTGCAATTCACATTTCTCAACTTGTTTGATGTTTCATTATAACTTCTCATTTGATTATTAAATAAATCCAATTACACAAAATAAATAAATGACATTAAAAAGCAACATAATTATAATATTTTATATCAATCCGACCATAGTCTTAAAAATTTATGGCCCGTTATTGAATGGATCTATGTCATTAAATAGAGTACTTAGACTAACATGGGCAAAAATAGGATGATCCAATTTTAAATGGATTGAAAGATCTTAGTTGAATATACTAAACTATTAATATTTATACAAATATATACACGTATATATTAAATTTATACAAATATATACACGTATATATTAAATTTATGTAAATATATACACATATATATTAAAATATATCTAAGTAGATATTATATTTTCATTTCAAAACTAAAGAAATATCAATGAAGATTTTATATATAACTATGACCTGTTTTGATTTAAACTACAATTTTTTTCACCCGCGCTTCGCTGCGGGAGTCTGGTCGTTATTGAGGTCGGCTTATTTGGGTGGATAAAACTTACGTCGAAATGCAGACTCGCTATAGCGCACGAAAAAAAAACCCTCGAATTTTAATATAACTCCGTTTTTAAAAAAAAGTTATACCTGAATGTTGGCAAAAAAAAAACAAAGAAAACGCGCATCCCGTTAAAAATAAATAAACGAACGAAAGTTAGCACAGGAAAACGAAATAGAAAAGTAAACGGGTTAAAAGTTTATATTATATTCCTATGAGGAGCTAAAACGATGCCCCTCGCAACACGGCAGGGACATTGTCGAATTTGGTTCGACTCGTTTGCAGGGCTAAAACTTACGTACAGTCGCTATAGCGTACGAAAAAAAAATACTTGCTTTTGAATAAAACTTCGTTTTTAATAGAATTTATATCGGAACGTTGAGAAAATAAAACTAAAGAAATTTGCGCTTTCCGTTTTTAATAAAAATGTAAAGAACGAAATTTATAACAGAGAAACGAAGTTATTAGAAAAGTAGACGGGTTAAAAGTGTATATTATATATAGTATGAGGGTTAAAAAAATAAATTATTATTTCCCTGTTCATTGGCGTTGTATTTTAAATTTAGTTAGTAATAGTAATGTAAGTTAAATTAAATATTGTATAGTTTTATTTTTATTTTATACCAAGACGGAACAACCGTTGGTCATTTGGTGCAATGGTAGCTCCAAGACTTCTCAGAGTGGAGGTCTTGGGTTCGAATCCTGGCAACAACAAAAAAGGGGTCTGTGGCCAGGTCAGAGGGTTTATCCAGTTGAAGGGTTACTCCTGTAGTAGACTGCCCTGGATGTTCTAGGTGTTGACACAAGAAAATCCAATTATCCTAAAATATCTACGCATAGCCGTTTAAAAAAAAGAAGGAACAACAATCAATGAAGGCAGTTGCTTAGCCCTCCACGTATACTTCACGTGCTAGCACGTGGTTTGAGTATTTGACATATGTCGTCTCTCTCTGTTTGTATTGTAGTTATGTCGGTATATGTATGTGGGAGTTGAGTTGTATACATATAATTAATTTATACAAAACAAACAATATTTTTGTTAATTTTATTTTCATGGTCATTAAACTTCTATCTATTATGTTTGGTCTTTGTTTTTAGTGTTTCATTTTATTTAATCTCTAACTAATGTTTTTGCTAAATATGTCGTATTTACTCAGCCTGATGTGTTCACGGTAGACCATGTTTAACCCGCTTATTTTTGTATTTTTTAAATGTGTATCATGTCACAAGTTAAACTGATTATGAATTTTATGTCAAAAGCTTTACACGTAATTATCTTATATACATTTGTGATTTGTATTTTTTGTTGTAATTTTTTTATTATAAAATGCTTTTGATTGTAAAATAATGACATAAAATTTCATCTTGAGTTGTCGTTTTATTAACCTGTGAAAAATGTGTTATGGGGTTTTATGTGTGACACGATTTAGGTTAAATATCGGTTTATATTTTGTTTAATTTATCAATATAATACATTATAGTCAATTTACATGTGTGTTAAAATTATGGTGGCAACTGACAAGAGAGAAGGTGCAGGTATGATAGTTTATATGAGTAGATTAATAGTTGTTCTAAAAATACTGATAAGAAACACCATTATATTCTCTCGAGAAAAAAATAACACATTTGACATGATTTAGAGACATATTCACAACAAAAGAACACAAACCCAAAAATGTAACAAAGTGCATATACAAAACAACCGCATCGTATTTTACCGTTGGAGTGTTGGACCAATGTTGAGTATTGTATTTCCCTTATACTTGGTGTTAGATACACTTTTGGTTGGTTAAGTTGTAAGAGAGTAAAATAATAAGACACGTAATTTAGTTAATAGTGTGACTTTCTTTTATTTATGTTTTTCATTTTGAGAAATTTATAAAAAAATCATTTTTTGGGTGTGCTATACATATATAGATGTGTTAAAAACAAATCACTCATTTAGTTATAACATACGTTACTAAGAGTTGTGTATCTACTTTCACTTATGTACAAACTTTTTCACATAAATAATGATTTAAACCAATATGATATGCGGCATTGTATCATGAGCAAAATACATTCACGTGCATATTATTATCCGCGCATAGAATGCAAATATTTTAGGGTTTTGACAGGTAAAAATAGATATGCTAGTAAAAGTTGATACACAGTCAAAGACATGTGGTTATATCTGTTAAATTGTTCTGATATGATCATATATGTATAACATATTCATAGGAACGACTACTTTCATGATTTTCTCTTTTTATAATTAGTAGAACGAGTGATTGAACATGAGATAAGAAAAGCCAAATCTAGTGTTTCTTTTTCGAAATGAAAAACATCAAAGAAATTCATAAAAAACGGTTGAAACATTTAGTTTAACTAGGTAATCCCCCGCGTGATGCGGCAGAAAAGCTTCATATTATAAAATAAAAAATTTATTTACACCGGTATTAATGTTAGGTACAACATGCCTGAATATGTTATTCCATTGTCTCGCGAAAGGTGATAGTGGTTTTCATTAACAGAATAATAACAATAGTAAAGTGAAAATAAGAAAACTTATCATAATAATAACAATATTAATAATAATAAAATTACAAATAATAATTATTAGTAATAAACAATAACAAAAAATCATTAAATTGTGTACTGGAAATGGTGATAGTGGTTTTCATTATTAGAAATTGTGTACTGGAAATGGAAAAATAAATTGTTGAGCGACCAGTTTGAAAAAAAAAAGTTTGAGGGACCACTTTGTAAGTTGTCCATTTATCTAGCCCAAAAATGAAAAATCCATGAAAAACATGGAGAGGGATACGAACCCGCGTCTAACGTGTGGTGCCTTACCAGCACGCTAGCGTCACGATTGTTGATAACCCTTAACGTTATGCATATAACATTTAACACATGTGGTAAAAAATGAATGATACTAGTGGAGGGAAACCGTTCAGAACATAAATAATAACACTTTTATAATTTAATAATTCGAATTAACAATACATAGAAGAAAAGTAATAGAAGTGAAAAACAAACTACAAGAAGCAAAATAACCAAAGAGAAGAAAAGAAATCGAGTGTGGTGCTGAGATTTCTGTTCAACAGATATCTCTTAAAACAGATTTCGCGTCACCAAGGTGAACCAGTCTGTCTCCTATGATACAACAGCTGGAGTAGACGTGCTACCAGAATTAACCAAGCACCTGAAACAGGAGTGTATAGAGCAGAAAATATTGGAAATTCTTCTGATTGTGTTTGTGGTTTCTGAAACATGTGAGTCTATTTTGTATATAGAACAAGGAACATATGCGTTCTATATATACAGGAAACTGTGAACATGAAGAGTCTGATTTTAACGGAATTAATATACTAATTAATTTTGTTTAACCGGTGGAACTTGAACATACAGACTGTTCGTTTTCTTTAGAGCTGAACCACGTAGCAGTTGTTTGCGAGTTGACCCGCACCGGCAACCTCTAATGGGCATCGTAGTAGAGGAACCGTGAACCCATGATCAGAGACACCAGAGGATCCTCTGATGACCACAACATCTGCTCCCCTTGCACCACAGGGACTCGTCATCCTCTGACCACCAACTGATCAGAAGAAGGTCCAAAAATACTAAGGCGACTCTCAAGCGACGAAGTGCAAAGTACGCCATCAAAACGCCACATTACGCTCATCGCCCCCGTCCCGGGCGCGGGCTTTTTGGGTTCTTCGCACCCTCCTGACTGCCACTGGGTGTCACTCCTTATATGAGAACAAGTTCCTTTAGAAGCTCCCACTTTTAACACCTTTTAAGTTACACCTTGGAGCATCAATGTCTCATTCATCTTAGTTTTGTTTTGGACATGGTTTAGTTCGTTGTGATCCTATCACATAGTAGAACACACACGTACTAAATAATAATTATATTAGTAACACATATAAATAATTATTTGTGTCCAAAGTAAGTGAAAATACATTTTTCACTAAAATTCCAAACAACTAGCACTATTTATTTCGATGCAAATTGTTAGTAACTATGAGTGTTTTCCCCGCGTGATGTAGCGGGAAACATGTATATTACAAAACAAAAAGATTTATTTACAGCAGTATTATGTTTAATTACACAAAAAATGCCCCGTGTAACCAAATAATAAAGCCATTACATTCCCAAAAAGATATCGGTACGTATTTTATATCAACGTTAGCTATGTACTATTGACCCGTGGAAGGTAGTTGTGGCTTTCATTTTTTGGATTATGCTTAATTACACAAAAGATGTCCCCGTGTAACCAAACAATAAAGCTGTTACATACGTAAAAAGATATCGACACGTGTTTATATCAACGGTAGCTATGCACTATTGACCCGTGGAAAGTAGTAGAGGCTTGCATTATTTGGGTGTGATCATCGCCCGAATTTGAAAGAAAAGAATACAGAGAAATAATATAGCAACAACAACAATAATAATAATGTTAACTTAAAAGGAGTCACCACGAAAAAGGATAAAAGAGGGAGGGGAATGAGGTTCGAACCACCAACATCACCCCTGTGAATCCAAAAAGCAAACCAACTTTGTTGGTCGTATTTTGTTAGACATACTATAATATACTCATGTCGTTACAAATTATTATATTAAGTAATAAAAATTTACAACGACAAGACAATATTTGACCGAATGTTTAAAAATAATATGTTATTTAATCTATATATGAACAAATTTACTTTACTCTATGTTGTCTATGGTTATTATTCTCATGTAGCAGAGACAAAAAATGGCCAATGTGGGGCTAGCCCATTTGGTAGAGGCATATGCCTCTTAGAGGGGAGGTCTCAGGTTTAAATCTGGGCAATGGTATAATTTAGGATTATTGGTATAATATAGAGTAGAGGTAACGTTTGCCGTTAAAAAAAAAAAGCAGAGACAAAAATCGCTAACATCATATATTAATTATTTTTTGTACTTATATTGCTTACATCGAAATCATTTTCTGTGTTTCTGCATGTAATTTGGTGGCAAAATATTTGTGATTAGATTTGAAAGTGAGCGAGGGAGGTGAGGGAATGAGGATGGTGACCAGAGATGGCGATGGTTGTTTTTAGTTAAGTGGGTGACAATTCGTCTTTGATAAACAAAATAATAAAAATAATAATAATAATAATAATAATATTAATAATAATAATAATAATAACAACAACAACAACGATGATTGACGGGTTAAGTTGTTGAGGTGCGAAATGTAATATTTATGAAAATGCAATCACCACTATGTGATATTTAGTATATATATACTAGTGACATTTCATTAACGGATCCGGGATTTATTTCTCTATCAGGGTTAATTTTTTTGGTGTTCGGATCTCTCTTAACTCGACGTCTGAATTTTCGATTTAGGTTGGGGTCATAAATACTGATGACTTGTTGAAACCAATAAAACTAAGAGTTACAATGAGGCTTTTGAGGTAATCATTATCACGAAAAACATAATGCACCATTCAATAACAATTTAGAAAGAATAACTGAAGTGGTTAACTGAATTCAATACTTATTGTTTTTGCGTTTCACTTTGTTTTTCAAATGCTAAATGTGTAGATTGGTCTTTTAAAAGAAAGTTATTAAAAATCTCATGTGTCGGTCGAAAAATTGTAATATATCTTATATATAAAAATATAAATCTGCGCGGTCCCCACACCCTATATACTAAGTCCACCCATGATGCCACTTGAATGAAAACTCAAGTTGGAAATTCGCATGTTATGTAAAAAAACACATAGCAATGTCACATTTTGTAAAAATACATGAATAAGAAATTAAGCATTTAAGAAAACAGCTATGTGTACTTTTACTAAAGTTGTGTTATGTTCTTATTTGAGAAATTTGTTCCTTTTAAAGGACACAACTATGCAAAGTTTTCTACGTAGTCGTGCAATGTCAAGTCATTTTGGGAATTTAAACACTCATTATATTTTGAAAAAAAAACCGAACTAACTATGCCATTGGGGTTCTGCCCCTGGTGGTCAAGGAGTTTTCCACATAGTGGTTTCTTCTTAAGGAGGTCCCGGGTTCGAGTCCATGCGGTTACAACCCATAGGGAAAGACATACATGACTCACATGAATCACCCGGGCTGCTCCCGAAGGAAGTAGGGGTTTAAGAAAGTCGTCAGAAAAAAAAAAAACTATGTCATAGCGCAAGTATAGATTTGGATATAAATAAAAAGGAGGAATTTTCGCTATAGTGAAAATTCCAAAGACTTCTTTTGTTTTTCCTTGTTAAAGTTCAAGAGAGGAGCACATATAGTGTGAATTTTGTCATGATGCGAATCTAACACGGAATTTACGGGTTTGGGTTTACTATAACTGGTTTGCGCAGCTTCAAGTCAAATTCGCGAGCACACATTTAGCTAAATGGCTTGTGTTCGGTAGGTGAGACTGGTTCGTTTGTTGACACGTTTAACCCATTTATTTTTATTTTAAAATTTGTTTTATGCTATAAATTAATATAGTGGTTATTTTATATCAAAATTAAAAGTAAAAGAAAAACTGACATAAGGTTTTACGCTTTAAATATAATTACTTTATATACATTTGTATATTTTCTTATAAATTTGTAATTTTAAAGTATTAATATGTAAAAAGAAAAAATATATGGTTAAATTGTTGTGTTCATGTCAACATGCAAGTATTGTGTTTTGTTTAGGTTCATCATTCCAAATGATATTCGAGTTCGTGTCGTATTTGCGTTCGTGTCTGGTTAGACATGAACATGACCCGTTTAACACATCTATACTAATAAATAAAGGTTTTGATAGGACACGTGTCACCTCCTCATGCCTCCTCACATTGATTTTTCCGCATCTCTCTCTTAATAAATGTGCATCTATCTTATTAAATAGTAATGATATTATAAATATATTATTAAAAAAGAATACTAATTATATTAAATAAGAATATATAATAGAAAATCAAAATATAACTAATTAAAGAAAAATACTAATTTGTTATACACACACATTTTCACTTGATGATGTATTTACAAATTTATAAGTTTTATCTTTTTTAATATACAGTCTCGTGTAATACACGGGATTCTAACCTAGTTAAAAAATAAAAGAAAGAAAAAAAATAAAAAAGTAATACCTTATATAAACCTCAAATGGTCAAATAAGTTGAACCAAAACAAATAAATCAAAACCCATTCAAAAAAGTTAACTAAACCCTTCGTATCATCAATTAAGTTGAACCGATCAAATGAATCAAATCTCACAAGTAGTGTAAATAAACCCATATAAATTCATTTAAAAAAAATATAACATTAAAATGTTTTTATAAACATAATTTAACATACCATAAAATTTAACACATTATTAGAATCCAATTTCCTTTTAGTTTTTCTCGTCGATTACCGTGTAACCATGAACGAAGACTTAAGGGACCGATTTTCATGAGCAAAAACAAACAAATTTATAAAATGTAATTGTATCATTTTAACTTTTTACATTTCAATTTTTTTAACAAATTTACTAACTAAACATCATATTTATTTTTTTATTTTTTTATTTTTTAATAGAAACTAATAATATTTTTAAAATTCTAATTCCTTTATTAACTTTTTTTTTTTAACGGATAACATTGAATGTTGTGATGTCGCACCCCCATCACATGGGAGAGTCTCGTCAAACTCCGGCCAATATGTTGTCTTAACCGGGCCCACTTGACGTCAGAGTTGGAGAGCATCCAAGAAAAAATCTCACCCAATACGGCCCCTTCCAGGCTTAAAAGAGAGCCGAGTCTCGTACCCTGAATCAGCGTCAGTAATTCTTTCATTAACTAATTACCTAACCCTAGAGTTTTCACAACATTTACCTTTTCAACACCCCCCCCCCCCCAACAACCATACTTGGGGCTTGGCGCCAAACTAATATTGACAAACTATAATTAATGTTGCAAGCTATTGAAAAGTACATTTGCTACAACTTACACTTTCCCCCTTCCACAATCAATCTTTACACTTTACTCCCCTGCACCCAAATGTGAGCCCACCATTTAAATTCCAACGCAAATTTCTCCACCTCTCACTCACAAAACCAAATTTCTTACCTCCGGTGAATCAAATCTGGAGTTCTGTTCATCAATTGCAGCGATTCAAATATACAATCGTCTAAAATCCTCTGTTTTTGTGTCGATTGAGTTCAGTTAGAGAGATAGAAGGAAGAACATTGCTGTACGGTTGTAAATTGCACAATTTGCGAAGTATCTGTGTGTAATTTGGAGGTTTTTAGGTTATTGTATCGTATGACGGAAATTGGAGGGATTAGATGGAGGATTATGAGATTTGTGACGGTGATGGTGATGAACTTCGTGTTGGCTTCGATGTTTGCTTCGGCGGATAGTGGAATTGCAGGCGATGGCGGTGAATCGAAATTAGGGCTTTTTGTGCAGTTGGCGAACTATTTGTTTCAAACGGATGGATCCGGTTATCAGCATGTTTGGCCTGTAAGTTTATGTTTTAATTATTGCTAAAACTCAGGCATTGTTAAGATTTGTGGAATTATGGAGTAGTGATTAATTGTGGTGTAACATTAATTATTGAGATTAATGTTTTGTGAGAAATAATTTTGTGTTCAGGTGTAGATACACCAGATGACGTCATCAAAACATTAGGTGACGTCATCACAACATCAGGTCACGTTATCTGACTGTATAGATGATGGAAAAAGATTATACGACCTCTATAACACATGTCAGTGGTGAGCGATGTCACATCGGCCGCTTCTGTGCCTGTCAGAAAGCTACATATGGTCCGAATAAAGAAAAGCACAACTAATACGCCCGTGTAAGAAAAAAAATTACAATTCATACGGCTTGTATAGCATCTAGCAGACACCAGATGTTATATGGGGTATGAGTTGTGATTTTTATTTTTTTATACGGGCCGTATTAGTTGTGTTTTTCTCTTGCATGGTCCGTATGATAGAAAGCTATACACCCCGTATAGCTTCTAACTGACATAGAAGCGACTGATTTGACAGTGTGCACCACTAGCAGATGTTACACGGGTCATGTAATCTTTTTTCGTCATCTGTACAGCCAGATGACATCACCTGGTGTATTGATGACGTCGCCTGGTGTATTTTGTATTTATAGTAAGACACAAAAGTTATTTGAATATCATTATCAACTTTCTAAGTTGCAATAATCACCACTTACAGTGGATGGATAAAGGAATAGTGACTTAGGCACAAATCAACATGATGGGACACCCTATTTTTCTTTTCTTTGAGCTATAATGAAATGTGTCTCTAATTTTATTTATTTTAATTTTTGGGCTTATTTATGAAGAAAGAATCCATTTAACATGAATCCTTTAAATCTTGTTACTTTTACTAAAATAAGATATGCAAACATATAATATATTTTTTTTAAAAGTTGATTCTTTCAACTACTCCACATGTGGATCCTATAAAGTAAATCCACATAGATCTTTGTTTCAAAATTAGTATTTTAACCATGAGAATCTTGTTTTATGTTTTGGGATGGGAAGTCTCATTTTCTATGTCCCACTTGCATTATGAGCTTATAATTTATAATATAACATGTAATATTATGTACAATATAATGAAAATGTGTAGCATCATGTTGTACTTTACACACTTGTAATGAAGAAAGACAAAAATGGGTCACATGAAAAAAGTTGTATAATGTCAAAATTTTTTTTTGCAACATTTGACTTTTTTTATGAAGTGTTTCAAGATCTAGATGTCTGTTCATTAGTTAGCCCCAACAAAACATGGGCCCTTACTCAACATGGCATTTGTTTTTTATCGTTAAAATTTAAAAATTATATAGTCTATTGATTTTGGAATGTTTTTCTTTAAATCATGATCAAAATGATGTATTAAGCAATTGATGAATAACTTTATTAAATACTAGGTTAGAAACCGTGTTTTACATGGGTTGAATAAAAGAAATATTAATAGTTAGTAATGAAAATTTAGGAATTATAAAGAAAATATTAAATAATAATGAAGATTTAGGAATTAATAAATGAAATATTAAATAGTTAATAAGGAAATATTAAATAGTTAGTAATGAAGAAAAATAAGCGGGAAATAAAATCTTGGGCTGACATAATTGTGACACTTGGCGCAACCAATTACTTATTTATTAGGTACAAATATAGTCTATTGATTTGGAATGATTTTCTTTAAGTCATGATCAAAATGATGTATTAAGCAATTGACATATTGATGAATAATTCTATTAAATATGTACAAAGTCAACTGTTTGTAACTGTCATATGAGGTAGGGAGTTAACAAAGTATTATGTTCATGAATCATGCATGTTTTTTCTTGGTGTGGTTGGCATTGCTTTATTGTACCAAATGAACTGTTTGATGATTAAAAAAATAAATAATTTTTTTAAAAAATAAATAAATTTTTAACATCAAAATTCATAAAATATGATTTGCAGGAAATGGAATTTGGGTGGAAAATTATTCTTGGTAGCTTCATTGGATTTTGTGGAGCTGCATTTGGGAGTGTAGGTGGAGTTGGAGGTGGTGGTATATTTGTGCCAATGCTTACTCTAATTATTGGTTTTGATCCTAAATCTGCTACTGCTATTTCTAAATGTAAGAATAAACAATATCCTACATATATTAATTTATTTATTTAAATTAAAATGTTTTATTATCAAAATTGTTCTTTTTGCAGGTATGATCATGGGGGCAGCAGCCTCAACTGTTTATTACAATCTTAAGTTAAGGCATCCGACACTTGATATGCCGATTATTGATTATGATTTGGCATTGCTTATTCAACCGATGTTGATGCTAGGAATAAGTATTGGCGTTGCGTTTAATGTTATTTTTGCCGATTGGATGGTCACTGTTCTTTTGATTATTCTTTTTATAGGTATTGTTATGTTTATGTTCAATTGTATATTTGTATTTCTCCCTTTGGGTGTTTGCTTAAATGACCTTTTATCTATGAATAATAAATCTGCAGGCACATCAACCAAGGCCTTTTGCAGAGGTGTTGAAACATGGAAAAAAGAAACAATCATGAAAAAGGTAATAAGCAGTTTAGTTGTAGGGTTTTATGGTATTTGGATGCTTAGACTATCAGACGCCCCAAGAGGGCATCCATTGCCATTTCAACGCCACATCATTCTCCACTCCCACCACACCACTATCAAGCACACCCAAGGGCGTCCACTGCCACATCATCGCCACTTTTTTTATTTTTTAATACAAATAATAAGATTATATTTTACTAAATGATAAAAAAGTAAATAAAATACTAAAATAAAAAACAATAATATTGGTTGGTTTAAAAAAATAATTAATTTTTTAATAAAATGAAGGGGAGAGTGCCGTTGCTGTGGTCACGGCGTGGATGTCCACCGTGAACCACAAGGGGGGGGGTCCTCGAGCCACATAGGCATTGGCGTGAACCACATGAAGTGGGTCATATAGGCTTAGTATTTACGGTTTGTTTGAGAGGTTCGAATTATTTAAGGAATTAATGGATAAAATAACCAAGAAGGACAATTTTTTTGTGAAACAGTCTTAAATTACATAGTTTACACTTATATAATCGGTTTTGTTGCAGCGAGTATGAAACTGATTATCCAAAACCGATCATATGACCCCTAAATACCGACATAATCAGAAAAATAATCTGTTTATCCAAACACTAGAAGCTAATTTTTGTTTGAATTCTGAGCATGAGTTTTTCCATTTCAGGAGGCGATTAAGCGCTTGGAGAATAGTGGTAGGTTTTTTTGCTCTCCTTGCCTTTCACACAACCCTACAAACGTACAATATATTAATTACAAGACTTTTTTCGTTTATAAAATTCCACTATTTTTATATGAAATACAGACATTGCTGAGGCAGAATACAAGATTCTCCCTGGTGGTCCCAACAATGGAACTACAACCAAACCCGAAAGGTCACAAAAAATAGAGGTAAAACCTCTGCTGAAAAGACCAATATTATTATATAGTTTTTAATAAATTTAATATGCGAACGTTACAGGTTACTGTCCTTGAGAATGTTTATTGGAAAGAACTCGGGCTTCTTGTTTTTGTTTGGTTTGCATTCCTTGGTCTGCAGATTGGAAAGGTGATTTATAACACCACTTTTAAAAATTAAATTATCTTCAAAAAAATATTCTCAATTTCTTATAGTTTTATTATTATATGAACTTATGGTTTGCATATATTGGAAGCAGAATTATACACCTACTTGCTCAGTATGGTATTGGGTGCTAAACTTATCACAGGTATACGATGCAACTTATAGAAAACGGCACTATACTTCTCATTTTTTTTAAATTACATACTTAGTTCTCTAGGGTTAGGTTCAAATGAGAACTCTAAATATTACGACAACTCACGAGAACTCGCGAAAAACAATAAAACATCATTCATTTATCTAAAATACTAGCGTTACTATAAAAATAAGACATTTTTATATGAATTGATATGTGTAAATTTACATGGTACTTTTATTATAAAATAAACATTTATACACATGTGTAAATGGTAAAAACTTACACACGTGTAAATGTTTATAATGTACGAGTACATGTAAATTTACACATATCAATTCATATAAAAATGTTGTATTTTAATGATACTGCTAGTATTTTAGATAAATGGACTTTTTATTGTTTTTCGCGAGTTCTCGCAATATTTAGTAGTTCTCATTTGATCCAAACCCTAATTCTCTAATAATTATAGAAATTAATTCATTTTATTTCAATTTACATCAAATAATTGATCATGTAGATTCCAATTTCCTTTGCGGTATCTGGGTATGAGGCAGTTAACTTATATAATGGAACAAGAACTATATCATCACTGGGAGATACAGCCAGCAACCTTAGCATAGGACAATTGGTGTTATATTGTTCTTGTGGTGTTCTAGCTGGTTTGGTTGGCGGCTTACTTGGTTTAGGTGGCGGTTTTATCATGGGCCCACTCTTTTTGGAGCTTGGAGTGCCTCCACAGGTGAGTTTTTGTTTTTTCCTCTTCACCATGAAACTCAAAAAAAAAGGAAAAAAGTTAATTAGACATGGGAATTTCATAATTATTTTTCTAGGTTTTTAACCTTTTCTTTATCTAATACAAATGGTAAGAAATCACTCTGTACAAAATTATTATTTATTGTTTATATTATATACTACTTGAAAGCTTAACAGAGAATAAATGGGGCAATATCATATTTATCTTCCCAAAAATTCAAGATTTCATAATTGCATATTTGCTCTTTCAGAAAGCTAAACGTTGTTTTCCTATTTGTTTATTCAGTCAAACAACGGTTATAAGTAACTAACTTTTATTTTATTAACTATTGTTGTGTAAATAATATATTTAATATTAACGTTGTTTTCCTTGTTATAAGTAATTAATTATATTTTATTAACTACGGAAGTGTAAATAAGATATTTTTACTGTTTTGAAAGAGTAAATATGATATTATGAAATTTATAAGGGTATATATGAAATTTTGAACTTTTAGAAGGATTTATATGAAAGCAATACAAAATGAAAACTTGTTCAGAGTACCCATATTGTCTAGTCTCAATGTTTTTTTTTATTTTTGAAAATATTGTGCAGGTTTCAAGTGCAACAGCCACATTTGCAATGACGTTTTCGTCCTCTATGTCTGTTGTAGAATACTACCTTCTAAAGCGTTTCCCAGTTCCTTATGGTAAGTGCATTGCTTAATAGAAAACGGGTCAAACAGGTCGAACATATTGAATGACACACGATGTGTATTTCTAGTGCATAAACTTCATAAATCATTTCATTAAAAAAATTATATTGTTCTTAAAATAATATAATTTTTGTATATTATATTTTCATGCTAATCATTATTAAAAAAGATTACCTTTTAGACACAGTGTTTCGAGTCAACCTGACTTGACCTGTTTGGACATGTACAGAGTTAGAAAGTTAGTTTTTTTTTTCTTTTTAATTCTTTTTGTATCTTGGCAGCTGCTTATTTTCTACTTGTGGCAACAATTGCTGCTTTTGTTGGGCAATATGTTGTGAGAAAACTGATTATGTTACTCGGACGGGCTTCACTAATTATATTCATCCTCGCCTTCACAATATTTGTCAGTGCAATATCATTAGGTGAGTATCTTGGTTTACATAATTCAAATATAGTTATTGGAAATGGTGGTGGAAACGACACTTTGGGGGGGGGGTGTCAAAATACAAGAAAATTTTGCTAGACGAGGGTCAACAAACCCTAGACCCCTCTAGTTCCGCCCATATGTGTGTGTGTGTGTGTATATGGTGAGGTTTATTACAGAAGGCTAAATTATTGTGAGAACAAAAGAACAAACGTAACTCGTTTATTTATTTATTTATCAATGGTTCATATTTTTAAAATTGTTTACTTACATAAAAAACCATTGAACTAATTTGTTCATACTTTTTAAATTTTAACCGTTTACCTATACATGTGTAGGTTATGTGTAGGTAATAACCTATATATGACTTACATATGTGTAGGTTCTATAGAAAAACGAAATTCGTTCATATTTATTTATTTATTTTTAATTTCAATAGAGACGAAGTATCATTGCATTTCAACCATTTTTTTTATATTTTAAGAATTTGTAAGATTGGAAAAATGAATGATTTGTTTGTTCTGCGTGTTCCACCAATATATAGTGTTCTGCATAGATCTCTATATATATGTGTGTATATATTCACTACAAATTTTAATGGTCAGGAAAGTTGTTGATCAAATTCTATGGGAAAATGGTGTTTGTTACAGGTGGAGTTGGAATTTCAAACATGATTGGGAAAATTCAGCAGCATAAATACATGGGTTTTGAGAATCTTTGCAAGTACGAGATCTAGAATTAGAGAAACTTATTTATCCAAACTAGAATTTTGTCGAAATTCTATGCTTTTGCGACTTGTATCTCGTGTTGAAAGATGAACTCGAATCAAGTGGGCAGTCGATGTTAACACACCGATGAATGTGGCACTTTGTTAGAAACTTTATTGATTGTAGTCCTTTTTGATGAAATGTTTTCCGGTTATGTTTATGGTATAATGTGTTGATGATTTTATAATCATAGTCATTTTTGTTTAGTTGGATTTACTTAAGACCGAATAAGAGATGAATAAACATTGATTTGGAGCTTGGAGTGTGGAGTGCGCGCTCAATAAGACTATTGTGATTTCAGGTACTGAGGAATCTCTAAGGCTCTAAGGGACGAAGCTCCTAGGCCATTGGGGTTCCAAGAGCGGCCCCTGATGAAAAGTTGCTTGAAAATGATCATCAACAGAAAATGGTATTCAATGGTAAGTTACTACTGAGTGGTAACTGAAATCAATAGCAACTTGGATAATTAGTGGCAAGTAAGCTCAGTACTGAATTACTATTGAGCAGTGACAACTTAGTCTTCAGTAGTAAAAGAAGTGAAAACTTAATCCTTAGTAGTAACTTACTACGGGGCAATGGCATTGGGCGTGCGACAGTTGTAACTGTAGGTACTGATAAAGTTTAGGAACCTTCCACTGATATAACCGAATGCGAATTGTTGTACTCTTTCAATAAGATTTGCAACATTTCGTCCCAATCATTATGATGGTTCAACCCTTACATAAAGGAGTTCGTTTGGTCTGTTTAACAACGAATTCACAACTTCATTTTTCACATAAAAGAACATATCATGCTTTGCATAAAACTCTCTTATCCAATTAGTGACTTCATATAACGAAATACTATAATGTAAAAGTGAACTCATACACAATTCAGATAGTTATATGGACTGATTGAAATACGAAACCTACATAATGGTCAATTGCTTAGAAATTGATACGAATGACGTAAAGTTAAAAGTTGGAGGACCTTATTGAACATTTCCATAGTTTTTGACAGTTTGGTGGTTATTTTATGACTGTATACAGGTGTTAAAAGAATGATTGTGTGAAAGACGTTTCTACCACCTTTTGATTGGCACCAAATATACGGAAGTTTTACTCTAAAACTCTCCGGTTGAGCTTTGAACCGTCAGATCCGTTTTGCTAAGAGAACTAAATTCGCAGCACGAATGCTCCCGATGCCCAAGCCTCCGAGATCTTTTGCCCTTAGACGGTTGTTCCGGGCTATCCAGGAGATTTTTGAGGAAAGACGATTATACATACTAACAAAAGGCAACCGTTAACGGTTGATGTCTCACAATATTTTCCTTTGTATCTATATGTTTTAGTTTCTATGTATGTTTTTCTTTAAATTTTAATTTCATTCCTCATACTATATATAATATACGCCATTAACCCTCTTAATTTTTTATAAATTTGATTTTTCTTTGATAACTTTGGTTTGTTAACGTTTTTTTTTATAAAAACCTAATAAGCGACTGTGTTTAATTTCTTTTTCTTGACATTGCGATATAAATTTTATTGAAAACGGTGTTGTATTCACAATAGGGTCTTCTTTTGGTTTCGTACATGTACCGTGACCAACGTTATCGATATTATCGGAATTAGTACCGGTGTTTATTTTTATGGTATTCGATCGATGTAATAGATTTTGTTTCTTTTCAAATATAATGTTCTATAAATTCCGAATACACTATTACGAGTCGCTTATTTTTTTCTACATTTCAATATAAATTTTACTCAAAACGAAACCGCCTCAACACGCGGGCGTAACTACGTTTTGATATAAATTTTGTTGAAAACCGAACCGCCGCAAATTTTCTTCAAAACGAAGCCATATCATATATACAACTTCGTTTTCTTTTTATAACTTTTGATATATAATGTTATATGGAATAATTGTTGCGACTTTTTATTTTTATCTACGTTTCAATATAATTTTTTTACAAAACCGTGAAAATACATATTCGACTTTTTAGTTACATGAGGTAGTCGGTGCCAGACAAAAAGTACATCAAAAGGAGAGGGTTTCTAATCCACTCATCCCAACCAAAATTAACTTTATTATTCCTATTGGTATACCACAAATATGAATAATTTACAATTGAATAAAAAATCTCTACATCCTTAGTCGACTTAGTGTAAAAAATGGTATTGTTCCTCAATCTCCAAATAACCCACCAAGTAGTAAAACACACTCTTCAATCAAATCTTTCTTCCGCCTAGAACATCTCAAGGAATCAATGAAACTAATAACCTCCTCGGCTGAGTAGAAGAAGGTCGATTCCATTCAATCCATTTAAAGACCGAGGACCACATCATACAAGCCAAAGAATAATCTCCCAATACATGATCAATATCTTCCACATGGTCACTACATAATAGGCAGAAAGTCGAAGGAATATCAAAGCCCTTCTTATCAAGGTTACTTATCGTTGGAAGGTGATCCAAGAGAACCCTCCACGCCATAATATTCACCTTTTTGGAGTGAATTTGTTCCACCTAGTCTTAGAATCAATAGAAAGAAGAATTGCATTGTCAATACTGATACGAACACTTTTAACCGAGAATTCGTCATTACCATCTAGCTCCCACACCCACGAATCCTCCCACACCCACGAATCCTCCTTCTCCCCAAGCACAACATCATGAGTCGGCAACTCTAGTTCCTCCCATTGCGCAGACTCAATACCTCCCCTAAACTTGATACTTAAACTTTTTTATTTTGTAAGATACGTTTTCCCCGCTGCAACGCTAGTTTAAGATAATAACCAAATAATGTAGATTCTAATCGCTAAAATGTCAATTATACCCTACCCTTAATGCATCCAAAATGTCAGCTGATACGAAAAACTTAAGATTTAGTGATATGGTAATTACTAAGGGTAAAATGGAAATTTCTATTTGTAAAAAGTGCACAATTATTTTCAACAAATTAAAATAAAACGGGTGAAGTAGTAATTACTATTTTATATCGTTAGCTTTTTAAAATAAAATAAAAAGACAGAGAGGCTTATTGATTATACTAAACTAGATTTAACACCCTCGCTTCTCGTCGGGGACGAACCGATTTGTCATAGAACTCTAAAGAAATATACCATCAACAAGCATTTTATCAAACTTGAAAAAGAGTCGAATGATATATAGAAAGTGTAAAATGAAAACCCTAAGGTAGCGTTTGGTATGCAAGAATGAGAGGTAGAATGGAATTGACGATTACGAGGGAATGAAAAAAATGGTGTTTGGTTGGATGATGGAATGGAATCACCCATTCCACAAGGAATGTCATTCCCTCTAAATCCCTCAAATTCATTCCGTCCACCCCCCTTGTTTTTTTTCATTCCATCCCCTCTTTCACCATTCATCACCACCACACCCTCCTACCACCACCACCCACCACCGTCGTCACCGCCGCCTCCACCACCCACCGCCATCTCTCGCCGCCACCACCACCGCCACCCACTAAAATGGACACTTGACTCATCCTATCGTACAGAGGGCCCAACAATTGAAATTTGAATTTCTGTTTGACATTTTAAAATGACAGTTAATTACAGAAACTAAACCCTTTTATAAAATCCAGAAAATAAGCAAAAGGGCATTGACTGGTCAACCCACCCGACCCCTTGACCGACACTTCAAAATCGCACCCATTTTGACCCGTGTCAAACATTCTTGACCCAACTGATTTGCCACCTCTACCGACTTGTATTATAGGTAGGTATTACAATACTGCCACCAAACACAAACAAGAAGCCCTAAAGCATTACTTATTGCTAAAATCTAGAGACGACCATTTAAACTCATTTACTTATGAATCGGTCGATTTGGACTTTAATTTATCTCAAATAGACACATATAAAATGTAGGTAAACGGGGACAAGATGAATCAGGTTGTAAGTCACCCAAGTATATTTTTAACACATAAAATGTAAGTAAACGGGGACAAGATGAATCAGGTTGAGAGTCACCCAAGTATATTTTTAACACATACGACCTCCTAAATTGCTTTATTTAAAAAGTGAGATCAGTATTATAACAATTATCTTTTATGCAATCATTATCAACACGTTAATTATTTGTAGTAATTTTAAAAAACTGGACAAAAAATGCCGTGGGTCAACCCAACCCTATCTCGCCCCTTTAAACCCATACTAAAAAAATGATCCATTTCAACCTGAACTCATATTAATCTGTAACCCGCCTTCTTACACATGCATTGTCACATCCACTAAAGCCTGAAGTGCAGGATAAATATATAGATATATATATACACACACACAAGGAAAGTATAAAATGAAAACTCACTTGAGAAAACCCGTGAAAACCCTATGTAACTTTTTTTTGAAGTGTAGGTTTTATACTCATTTTCGTCACTTAAAAAAAAAGCCGACTACTTTTTTTTTAAATCACGAAAAATTGAAAAAAAAATCCCGTTTTTAATGTAAATTCAGCGTGTCACATATGTAAATCAGGATGTTACATATCTAAATTTTTTATATTTTTTTTTAAATGGCTCGGCTCTTTTTTTTTTTTTTTAAAGTCATGAAATTATATATAGAAGCTACCCTAAAAAGCATTTTGATTTTTGATAAGGTTTTCATGGGTTTTCTCAACTCAAGTGGGTTTAC
This sequence comes from Smallanthus sonchifolius, assembly GCA_023525975.1. NCBI lineage: Eukaryota > Viridiplantae > Streptophyta > Magnoliopsida > Asterales > Asteraceae > Smallanthus > Smallanthus sonchifolius. The sequence goes on from CM042037.1 coordinate 76,085,743, forward strand.
ATTATAACCAACCCCCCCCCCCCCACACACACACACACACATATAGGGGAGGGTTCATGAGAAAACCACATAGTTATGCGAAAACCGTGAAAACCACTAAAAAAACCAATTCTAACCAATCATATAATAACAATTATTTTTTATTTTATTTTATGTATAAGAGTATCAATGTAATATTACACATTTTTACCCAAAAATTATTTTAAGTATTGGGTTACGTATACGTAATACATAGTGTTACATATACGTAAACAAAAAACAAAAAAATTGCAGTTACGTATATCATAAAAGCACATTTCAAAGAATCAAGATCATGTGTTAGAGGTTTATACACTATGCCAACTAGCCAAGAAATTCTGTACAAAAACTATCAACATTAGCCTATGATTGACAAAACTTTACTAACCTATTTCGCTTAATTTGAGGTTTTAAATAGTATTTTGTTCTGTATGCAAAATCTAGAAAAGGTTAATATTTATGCTGAATTTTACACTCTTTACCTGTATGAGTTAGCATGGGATGAAAGTGAAACTTCCTAATATCCTTCTTCATCATCAGATGACAAATATGACGTCCCCATCCAAGATCTAAACCCTTCATTTATCTGTCTTTCCACATCTGGTGTGAATTCCACAGGATTAACTTCCAGCATTTCCAACCCAATAATCTGGCCAGAAAGCTCACCATCATCAAGACCCATGGCTGCTTTCTTTCTGAGCAGGGATGCAGTCACCCCGTTTAGAATAACTAGCCCCCATGATTGAATTTCATAACACCAGAACAATGGTATTGAGCAGCTGCTGTCAAGTAAGGGAAGATGTGGACCAAGAAATATTGCAAGAAGACTAAAAATGATGGCGAACATGAAGTTGAGAATGAATAGACATTGTACACCTCCTGCCAAAACGCAATTGGAACACTTAACAATCATTTCAATCCTTGCTTTTAAAAAGTGTGTGCCGCTCCGATGCGTTTTGATCCCAAAAGCCGATGCGTGATGCGCATGCGAGGCGTTCATTATTAAAATAATACTAAAAACTTATTTATAGATAATATTTTAAATTGTTAACTTTTACTAATATATAAGACATTTTCATCATCACTTGTCAGAGATTTGTTCAATTGATGGTTTAATTTGTTCAAATACTGGCCAACTGCATGATTCGTCGCATCAGACAGCACCACGCATCAGATCGCATTAGGCGCATCATGGAATCACATCGCATCAACTACAACGATGCGATCCCACCACCGTAGCATCGCATTATGCACTCGTGATGCGCGTATTTCACAACCAAGTTTAAATCACTCGGGCATTTCATCAAACAGGTAATAGCCATACAATTCAATGAATCTGTATTCCACATGATCAGAATACGAGTCCAAATAGATTGAGAAAGTACCTCTATTTGGAGCACAACAACTATTCTTAACCACCTTTAGGCATCCATGTTTTGTTGAACCAGTATAAGCCACATTGATCCCTGCAGATCAGTAACTTTTGCAGATTATACACAAACCTAACCTCCTTACATAAAACTTGTGCTTCTAATATAAAATTAACAGAGGAAGCACTACAGAATCGCTGATCTAATCAACAAAAACACTAAATCAGTTTTTCCTTTCTGTTCTTCAATGATCAAATCAAATTTAACTAATTCTGCTTAAAATAAAAGGAAAAAAAAACACTAATTCTGCTTAAATGTAAGAACAAAATTTTGCTGATTATACACAAACCTGAACTCCTGATATAAAACTTGTGCTTCTAATATAAAATTAACACAGGAAGCACTATGAATTGAAGATCTAATCTATAAAAAACACTAAATCAGTTTCTTCCTTTCTGTTCTTCAATGATCAAATCAAATTGAACTACACCTGCTTAAAAAAAACACTAATTCTGCTTAAATCTAATAACAAAATTTTGCTAATTATACACAAACCTGAACCCTTGATATAAAAATTGTGCTTCTAATATAAGATTAACAGAGGAATCACTAAGAATCGCTGATCTAATCGACAAAAAAATACTAAATCAGTTTCTTCCTTTCTGTTCTTCAATGATCAAATGGAATTGAACTAATTCTGCTTAAAAAAAACTAACTCTGCTTAAATCTAAAGACAAAATTTTGCTGATTATACACAAACCTGAACTCCTGATATAAAATTTGTGCTTCTAATATAAAATCAACAGAGGAAGCACTATGAACTGCAGATCTAATCTACAAAAAACACTAAATCAGTTTTTCCTTTCTGTTCTTCAATGATCAAATCGAATTGAACAAATTCTGCTTAAATCTAATAACAAAATATAAAATTCTCACCTGCAACAAGGTAAATTGCAGACAACAACGAAAAGATAGCGGAAGGAACAAACACAATCATCCAATAAAAAGCAGCAATCTCCGCATCCTTTTCGATCGGAGGATCTGTGCAGAACGGCCGGGTTACAGAATCGCTACGAAACACGATTTTGAATCTGATTGCAGTAGAAATGAAAATCGAAAGCGAGACGAAGGTGAGGAAGAAGATGGAGATCGGTGTTCGTAGCTTGATCCAAGCTTTGTCTTCGTCACGGAGGATAGCGTAGTCGTGTTTCGGCATGAATGCTTGTCGTAGAGCATCTCCGATAATCGCCATAGCTCGAGATTGATAATTGATGTTAATCGATTGTAAACCCTAGCGATTGAAGTTCGTTACGTCGGTTGGAGAGGAAAACCCAATGTTTATCATATCAACGTGGGAATATTTTCAAAAATTTTATACTAATAAATAAAAGTGACAAAGGGACACGTGTCACATTCTCAGCATGTTTTTTTTCACGTTTATCTCTCATGTTAAATAATTATAATAAAATAATATATTTTTAAATATTTAATATAAGTCTGATTATATATACTTATTATTTAATCTCTCATATTAAATAATTATAATAAAATAATATATTTTTAAATATTTAATATAAATCTGATCATAGATACTTATTATTTAATTATATATAGTTATTATATCATTAACCAAATCAATTTAATACAAATTACGTTATATTTTATTCAATTCGTGTAATACAAGAGTTTTTAAAGATACAAATTTTTTATTACTAAATGTATAACATTATATTTATTTAACCTATGTAATTCACGAGATTTTTCTTAATATCTTAAAAAAGTTATTGCAAGTGAAAAAAACTTATTCACTCTTCCTTTCTTATTATTACAAACATGATCATTTCTAGTGCCCATAGCATACATATATATACAAAAAAAAATAAAAAAATCACAAAATGTACATAAATACAAACAAAAGAGAAAATAAAACCTTAAAGACATATATGCCTAAGAGAGGAGTATATAATGGCAATTATTAACGAAAACAAAACTGTAAGCTAGTTATGTTTTCTTAGGTTTGACTTTTGAAAAGTCAACCAGTTCTCCAAACAGTGCATCCTCTGCCTTCTGAGGCTTTCCAGATGACACATGCACATAAGATGCATTAGCCATTGAAGGGCCCGTGTAAACAGTGCTCGTTAGAAAGGCGTCATCTCTCACAGGCATCCCATTCCCCGGCATGCTCCTGCCAATAAACTGTGCATTTTGTTGCTGCCCGTATCCATATCCGTATCCATACCCGTATCCGTACCCACCATATCCGTAAACCTGACCCATTTGATTACTGTACATTTGTTGGCCCATTTGTTGAGGATACATGTATGCCATTTGTTGTGGAATTTGATGAGTGTATATTGGCTGGTTGTTCATTGGTGGCATTTGGTTGTTGATGTTCATATTGTTGTTTACCAGGGTTTGTAAACCATGAGGTTGCGAGTACTGGGAACCGCTGCTGCCTACTAATTGATTGTAGGCAGGTGGAGCTTCCCAGGGTGGTGGCGGTAAACCACCAGCACCTATATAAAAAAAGTAAAAACAACCACAATATGATTCAAGTATGATCATCTATAAACTAAATTACATAAATCGTCCTTTTCGTTTGGCGGAAATTACGGATTTCGTTAACTTTTGAAATTACATGGACAATCCTTTATTTTGAAATCTTGCAATTTTTGAAATTACATGGACGGTCTATGTAATTTTGAAAATTAAAGGATGAAATCAGCAACTTCCACCAAACCATAAGGACATATTATGTATTTACTCTTATCTAATTTTGAAAAAAGGGTTAATATCATAAAAATCAATATACTTCTTATTTTTCACGAAAAAGACTCTTAGCATAGTTTTTACATATTGAAGTATCTCAACATGTCTAGAAAAATACGAGAAAGTCCCTACACTTATCTAGAATGTATCTGCTTTTGAAAAAAATATTTAAAATAATGACTCGTTACTCCATAAATTAGTCAAAATAAGATTATTATATAATTTTTTTATGTGAAAACGTTGAATGTGAGTTTATCAAATTTTGACTAATTTAAGGTGTAACAAATTGGTTTAAATGTTTTTTTCACCAAGTATATGCATTCTAGACAAGTTTAGGGACTCTAGTAAAAGCAAAATTTACTGAATTTTATGTTGAGGGACCTCAATAAGCAAAAATAATGTTAACGGACTTTTTCGTGAAAAATAAGAAAGTACGTTGGTTTTTTTATGATATTAACACATTTGAAAACCATAATGTTTTACTTACCAAATCCTGGTAAAGGTGGCTGCTGCTGCTGCTGTTGAGCCATATGACCATTCCACACAGGATTATTCCCTTGATTGTGCCGGACCCACGACTGATTTTGGGCTACATTTCTATTTGGATAAAATGATGGTTGTTGGGCTGACATATTTTGAGGTTGTTGGGCTTGAGGTGTAAGCATGGTCACGAGGGCTAACGCGTTCTGCTGAGATACAGGAGTAGCAGGCTGAGTTTCACCCACTGGTACAATAGCTAAGGAATTTGAAGCAGTTGAGTCAAAATCATCTCCACTCAAAAGGTCAAAATTGACTTTGACTTTTGATGTTGAGTTTCCATTGGTTGTAATAGGATCAAGAGAGATCAAATCTGGCTGAGAACCAGCCCCACTGGCAGATCTACAGAAGAAACAACCGGCTAAAAACGGGTTGGGTTGGGTTGACCCATTAAAAGTCAAAGGTTCCTCTGTTTTGACTTTTAGTGAATGGTACTTTAGATATTTGAAATTAAGTAATTTGATTACCCGGGTTGTTTGGTGGCAGTTGCATCGACAGGAGTAGTAACAGGTACTAATGCTCGACTAGTTTCAGGAGTTGACTTTTCAGGCCTTGACTTTTCAGGAGTTCCTGTAAGAAGTGCTTCATGTTTGGCTAGGACTCGCTGTAAATCATCATTAAGAGCTAATCCAAGACTTAATAGTGATTCATCCCTGTGACAAAAAGTAAAAATCAGGACTGCAGAAAATGAAATAATTAAATTAAATGGGAAAAATAAAAAGGACAAAAGAGACGAGTATATTCAACATGTATGTAGAGGTGACAATTTTGACACATTTACGTAAGAATGGGGTTATTGGTGTTATTAATCTCAAATAGGTGCAAATAAAAAAGAATTAGCTTTAAATGGTAACGGGTCAAATGGGCTCAACGGGCTGAAAGTTGGCCAAAGTGTATTTTCTAATGCTTTAAGCCTCGAAAAGCCTTTTACTCAAAGATTTAGGTGACAATATTATTTTGTAGTAATAATATTAATTCAAAAAAAAAACTTAATAAAAAGTAAGAAAAATAGACAAAAAAAGTTTCGGTCTTACGAAGTTGAGTTAACCAGGTGTACCAATCTTCTCTTGTATGTTCGGCATTGTTCCACCAAGTCTACAATAACCTCTTGTTTAAGCCCCTATTCTCATATGCAATTTGAAAAAAGAAATAGAAAATAAATTAATGAAACTATTCATTAGTATTTTTAGAAAAAATAAATAAAGCATTAACCTTTTTAATGAGTTGACTATAACTCCAGTTGACAGAATTACCTCTTTCTTTCCTGGATCTACTGCATTCAACATTTCTGCAAGGACATCCATGATACCGCGTGCATTTTGCAAGTCTGTCAAACTGAACATGAAAAAAATAGCCAATGAATAAGCAGTTGTAATCATGACAATGTGGGTCGACATAAAATTATTTGAATTCATATAAAAACAAAATGATTAATTTTATATACCTCAAAGTTGGAACATCAGCCTCTGCAGAATGCACACGCGTTTCATTTTCATTTTCTGGATTATGTGGAACTGATGTTATTGCCAATGTTTGTGTTAAAACGGGTGCTAATCTTGCAGATTTCTCTGGAAAATTTGCGCCTAAACGCTGAAATAAAATTCAAATATTTTAAAAAAAAACTGAAAATTAAATTATTAATATGCAAAAGAAGCTATCATAAAATTACTAGTAATTCAATGTATGCTGCATAGTACTGTGGATATCTTCCCCTTTCTCCTCCAAAAGCTTCTTGCCAGGTGTCAATTAGAATTAGTATCTTCTCTTTTACATGAAAATCAGGCTGCAATATTAATGATAAAAACTATGTCATAATAAAATTAAGAAAAAAATAAATAAGCTTATCAGAAAAACAATATTAACCTTCTTTTTCACTTTTTTCACCATATCATGAAGCAAGTCCCTCTCAGCTACTTGCATATGAACAATATCACCACAATTCTTCACAATTGATTCCAGTAACTTAACATAAAAACAAATGAAGAAATTTTAACAAAGTTATCAAATCACAATGCATAGATAAAACAAAAAATAAAAATTTATTCTTCAGTTAGAACGAAACTTTGCCAATTGGATGCCAAACAATAGGTGAGAGTTTACAGTTCCTAGTTGTTTACCCTGCCTCATGATAAACGATACTTATTAATGAGAACTTATGTAACATCAGACCCCTCATACCAACCACTATATCTGTTTTGCCCACAAGAAGCTCATAGATTTCTTTATGGTTACCCGGGTGGAGACAAATTGCTCCCACCCAAGCACGCTTAACTATGGAGTTCTCATTTCATCCAAAGCCAATGCACCCAAAACGTGTTGTTGGTGTTTGAGGTCAAGCAAACCAATATCTCTCCGGTCCACGGCTGATGTAGAGTTTGTCTAGGTGTTACATATTATCCCAAACTTTAGTCATGTTTAAAACAGTTTCATGACTCTCAACAACCAAGATAATAGAAAGATATTAGTTTTTTTGTGCTTACTGTTAAAGAAAGAAGCTGAACTTTTGGATTCTTGCTTCGTAAACGTTTTTTTATTCCTTTAACAACATCCTTTGCTTGCCTGAAAAACAATTTCATCAATATTACCATCATATACATAATACATGAATCAAAGTACATATAAAAGCAACAACCAGTACATATAGACCAGAGGTGGCAATTGCGAACCATATGCTTATGAATGGATCGATGGTTATGTTTTAATATCTAACTGGTCAACCTTTTAATATCATAAAACTAATTTCAACCTATTTACTTATGAATGGATCGATTCAGGTTATGTTTAATCTCTAACAGGTCAACCATATAAAATCATAAAATTAATTTCAACCTATTTACTTATGAATGGATTGATTCGAGTTATGTTCAGTCTCTAACTGGTCAAACGGATAAAATCATAAAACTTATTTCAACCTATTTACTTATGAATCGATCTATTCAGGTTATGTTTAATCTCTAACGGGTCAGCCAGATAAAATCATAAAATTAACCTCAACCTATTTACTCATGAATGGACCGATTCGGTTATGTTTAATCTCTAACAGGTCAACCGGATAAAAATCATAAAACTAATTTCAACCTATTTACTCATGAATTGATCGATTCGAATTATGTTTAACATAAAATCATAAAATTAGCTTCCTAAAAACATTCTATTCAAAGTTAGGTTATAATTGAAATTATTACTTCAACTAAGTTCAAACCCCATGAACCCTAGGTTTATGCCAACTTCCAGTCAACTCCATCCAATTTCTTAAATTCTACTCATAATCACACAATAAAATCACATAATCACAAAAATCAAACCAAATATCTTCAATTGCAACTCCAGTCACACTCCAGTTAAACCTAATCTCTAATCATCAAAAAACAAACAAACAATCAAAAGGGGGAAACAGAGCATACACAGGATCACGATTACAAACATCACATATCTCCATATTCATCGCCCAATCAGGACCTATAAGCATGCTGCTCGTGGCTCTTCCGACCATCGAGTTCACCATTTTTGATCGGAAAATTGAGAAATCACCGGAGTTGATCTATCGGACTTCAAATTAACGGTTGATAAACTGCTAATTCGGAATTAAGAGCAGAATTTGAAGACGAAAACAGAGTATTGATCAGACAGTCAAAGTAGGCTGAGATTAAAATGCAGGAAATGAAAATTGGAAGTCAACATGATGAAATGCATTATGGTTCTGCTATCCTGACGTTGAAGGTGTCTAGAACAGAGAATATGGACAAATTGGAAAAAAATTGAAATTTGGGATAATTAATTACAATGTGGCCTAACAAAAAAGACTATAATCCTTGGCGTAAGCAATAACGTAATTTTATAAGATTTTAGGTGTGTATATATTAACGAGAAAATTAGCCCCACGTTCCGTGACGGGAGGCGGACCTTAAACGGGTGAGGCGGTGGCATTAACGTGGATAAACACAAAAAGAAACGTGGTTAAGTACATCGAAGAAACGTATAAGGCTATGGAGACTCGGTTGTGGAGATCGAAACATAGATAAAACACAGTTATATAACGGTACCGATGTTTTTCAGTCGATGTCGATCTCATTCTTCACGGTACCAGTATATTACTGTCAGCCGATATAACACACGACACCTAAAAAATACCATATTTTGAATACAACTCCGTTTTTAACGAAATTTATATTGTGACGTCAAGAAAAAAAATAATTAACGAATGAGAGTTATTGAGGAAAAATCAGATTATATATAATAAATGGGGTAAATCGAAACTTTAATAAATTGGGGGGATCAAAGTGATATTTTATAAAGTTGGGTTGAGTTTTGCCATTTCATCAAAGTTGAGGTGAAGAAGTGGTCGGTGACATGACACTTCTCTTTAAGTTTAATAAAATTTATTAATATTTATTTCAAGTTTTACTTAAAAACGACTTTTTATATAAGCGCGTTGCGGCGCGTTAAACCGTGAAAAAATTTAACGCATTCGAACTTTATATAGACAAGATAAACTTGTACACGTTGCGCCTCGTTACAACGCGAAATAAATCAACGTTTTAAAAAAAATAGATATATTTATAAAAATAAAAGATGACGTCAGCAGCTGGAACGGCGGAGGGGGAGGGGGAGGGGAGATTCGAACCCGCGTCTCGTAGATCGGAAGGTTGCGCGCGGACTAGCTGGGCTCGTGCCCAGTTTGGTTTAGTTCCAGCACCAAATGTATACATATATGGCAATCTTTTTAAGAAAACTTAGCATAAGAAAGTTGCACGTTACGCTTCACTACTTGTTCCAAATGAACGGTAAAAGTCATGAGATGCACCGACTTTCACTTTTATATGTATATATAATTATTGATTTACTTTAGTTTCATAATTCGTCTATAAATAACTAGATACAAAAGCAAGCAAGCAAAAAACGTCATGTAAAGTAATTTGACTAAGAATGTTAGACTTTAGCCGGCAAAAAAAAAAGAGCACATGGGATCCACATAACCAATCAATCATAAAACGCCACGTAAGCTAACCCGACTAAAATCTAACTGACTTCTTCTCAACAACCAGTTTTATATTGATCTGATGATTTGCCGGCTAAGTTTTAGCCGGTTGGGAAAAGTCGGCTAGGTTTTGGCCGACAAGTACACGTAGCTTCTTTTGATTGGTTGATTTTGTAGACCCTATTTGTTTTTCTCTATTTTTTCATGTTGACGAAAATTTAGTGTTCTTAGTCGAGTTAGCTTACGTAATGTCTTCTAATCGATTGCTTTTGGAAAAATTTATTTTGATGCGGCTAAAAATGAATGTTTATTTTGATAAAAAAGAATTTAGTCAAAATGTAAATTTTGGAGATTTTCTAGTATATATGGATAACATATTAACATGATAAAGCTATATAATCGTAACCGAATTATAAAACTTAATTATAAAAAAAAAAAAATAATAATAATTATAAAAAATCGTGACTGCATCATTAATATTTAATTTAATTATTTTGGTTTAATTTTTCAATTATGGTTTGTTTTATGGGCAAATAATTTATCCTTATTTATATAATGTTAATTATTAAAGATAATTAAAGAATAAGTAGGTTGTCCAAGCAATTAAAAATTGTTATATAAGTTTAAAGTTATATCTCAAAATCATAATAGTCAAATTAATTATTTTCATAACGAACATTCAAACATTCTAGAAAACCTCTTTTTTCTCTTTATCACCTTTCGAAGCTTACTTATGTGTGTTTCTAATTCTTAACGATTACTTCTGGTTTTGAAGCGTTTATAACACAGAACTAGTTTACTAATACACCCGTTTAAAAACCGAAAAAACCGAACCGACCATAGCCACAAAATCGTTAACTGGACCCCCAATATAACTGAAACCAATAGTTTCATTTATCATATAACCGAAGTACTCAGTTATGGTATTATTAGAGCCCAAAACAGACATCAGCTGACCCATGCATGACACTATTTTAGATCTTATTTTATAAATGAGTCAACTACCCGTGAGTTACTTGAGACCAGTTCTTTAAAACTTGAATGGAAATGAGCTTAAACAAGCTCAAGCTCAAGCTTTAGACATCGAGTTTATTAGGTTTGCGAGCTTAAACGAGTCTATTATATAAATACAATATTGTTTAATATAATATGTAGTTATATAATAAATGTTATTATATATTTAGTTATAACAAAAAAAAACTATATATGTAGTAGGATCGGTTTTGCTATTCAAAAGGGGGTTGCAGCGTAACTTGTTGCTCGTTTACCTGCCACTTTATTGTAATCGTCCTTCTTTTCATTAATGGATGTTTATGTTATAAAAAAAAAAAGCAAACACACCATCTAATTTTTCTTCTAAATTTATAGAGTAAATTACACAAATTGTCATTTAGTTATATATGAAAATGCACTTTATGTCCTTTGACTTCAATAATTACAGAGATTGTCTTTTTTTTGGAAATTTTGCACACATTTCGTGTTTTCCACTAACTGGTGTTAACTTTTTCTGTTAAATATTGACATGTGCCTTCCACACGAGGATATAATGGTATTTTAACCCACTAAATGACTATTTATGTAATTTTCACTTCATCTTTTTCATAAAACCCTAACCCACCCATGTTGTATTCTTCACAAGATCAGCCACACCCAGTTCATTTCTACATCAACCATCAATAATAAAAACAAAAAACCCATACATTTACATACCCAAACATTAATCCATCACTAAATACTTGTAAAATTGGGTAATTAATGATTGTTATGCTTTTAGATTCGAAAGTTACTGTATGTTATCATTTAAATATGACCTTATAGGCTCAATATAATCTTCAGACCCTAAGGTATCCATTCTTCGTAATCTGTAGAGTACCAATTAGGGCAGCAGGGTTTGATGATGAATTCCAATCTGGTTCATAATTGGGAGACTAGTAATAATGGGTTAGCTAAGTCCAATTCTTCGTATTCTTCTTCGCTGTCCAGTTTGGTTCAGAGAGGAGTTGGAGTGAGAGGGCTGGGGAGTGGTCCGGTGTTTGTGTTTGGGGTAAATGCTTGTTCGAGTGAAGAAGATGAAGTGATAAGTTACATAAATAGTCCTTTAGTGGGTAAAAAGACGATTGTACACTCATGTGCTTTGTGCAAAGCACGTGTTAATATTTAACAGAAAAAGTTAACACTAGTTGATGGAAATAACGAAATGTGTGCAAAGTTTTCAAAAAAAGACAATCTGTGTAATTATTAAAGTTAAAAGACATAAAGTATAATTTCATATATATTTAAAGGACAATTCGTATAATTTACTCAAATTTATACCATTGCCCACAATGGGACTTGAACCCTCAGCCTCAAGGGAAGACAACATTATACACACACCCAGATATCATTGGATAATAAACCCTTTGATTAAAAAAACTAAATAATATATTATATAATACATATAATTATAATTGTATATAAAGATAATTAATAAATAATAAATTAGTCAGTTGAACTTAAGCTTGTAAACTATTAAAGAGTCAAACCCAAATTTTTTATATGAAGTTAGAAAGGAGGGCTGCTCAACTTCCGGGCCAACCCAACTCAAGGACGTCCGACCTTGCCATAAGTATGAGCCTCTATCTTGAATATCAATGAGTTTTCGGGTTTGGTTCGGTCCAAACACGAAAACCGGCCGAAAATTCGATTTTGGCATTTATTTCTTCTTAGTCGTTTCTTTTGTGTTAATCGATTCAATCCTCTTTGTTCATCGATTTAATCCAATCGATTGTGCCTAAGTCGTTGAATTCATATCATGTATCCATCTATCTGCAATTCTCGAACCTTTAGATTAATTTGGAAATAATATTATTATTATTATTAGGATTATTGGATTTTAATAATCCCACCTTTTACCAATTGGCCGATAATAATCCCAACTGAGAATATTCTTACCACTGGTCCCTACTTTCAAACTATTTTTTTACATTGGACCCCCCGTTAAAAAAACTTAACGCCGTTAGAGTTTATATGACGTGGACATCTGCAAACCGCCGGAAAGTCGAGCCAAGCTAGCAGTGGTCTCGTGGTGGCTTTTGAAATTGGCTCTGGTGGTGTTTAACTGGTCTCGTGGGTCCGGAAAGTCCAAACAGAGAAAACGGTGGTGTTTAACGAGACCAGTTAAACACCACCAAAGCCAATTTCAAAAGCCAACACGAGACCATTGCTAGTTTGGCTCGACTTTCCGGCGGTTTGCAGATGTCCATGTCATATAAACTCTAACGGCGTTAAGTTTTTTTAACGAGGAGTCCAATGTAAAAAAATAGTTTGAAAGTAGGGACCGGTGGTAAGAATATTCTCAGTTGGGATTATTATCGGCCAATTGATAAAAGGTGAGATTATTAAAATACAATAATCCTTATTATTATTATTCACGTAACCTACAATTTATTTTCCCTAAATTGTAATAAAGTACAATAATAAATTAACAACCATGAATGGTCTTTTAGACGTTACATTCTCCAAATCTGACTTTGACCATTTCTTTTACTTCATTAACTCCAGATCAAATCAGAACCACTCATCCAACTTCTTGAGTCAAATCCAACCGTTCATTCTCTTGTAGCATCTTCAACAACTGGGCCCCTTTTCTCCTCCCTCTAGCACTACAATCCCCTTGCATCGCCAACATTACCACACGCGCCACCTCCTCTTGTGGAGCAAACCCCACCGCATCCCCGCCCGCACCGCCGTAAATCACCGCCAATACCCCGATCGCATTCTCCCTCCCCCGGGTGGTTTCCACCCTCCTCATCACCTCCACCATCATCGGCCCCACCAGCGCGTGTGCCCGAAGCTCCGCCGCCCCCTCTGCCACCGTACAAAGCAATTCCAACGCCGCCAAGGCCCGCTCCGCCACCGCGCCACACTCCAAATCCACCAACGCCTCCACCACCTTCCCCACCGCCCCTTCCTCCACCGCCACGTGGCGGTTACACTCCCCCAAACAAAGCGCCAATAAAACCTTAGTTGCCGGTTTCGCCACGTGTTTTTCTTTTAAACAACTCAACACTCTCCTCATCACCGCCGGCGGACACGACACCGACTCGCCACCGTCAGCGGCGGCGCGTGAGTTAACCAAAGAGTGTTGGAGCATGTAAATCGCCTTAATTTTATCCGACTCTTCACCCGTGCTGAGCTGGAGCTCTGCCACGTGGAAAAGCTCTTGAAGGTCTGAGATAATAACCGCCGGCGGCGGTGGCGGAGGTGGTGTTGGCGCCGGCGCCGGCGGCTCCGGCGTGTGAGAGAATCTCCATTGAGTAAAGCTTTGTGAAGTATTGGATGATGAAGAGGATTCCGAGTGCGGTGGCGGCGGTTGGGAAAGTGGGAGGGCGGGTGGGGTAGCATTGGTGGGGCTGTGTACGGATTGAGTGCATTGGCGAAAGAAGGCGCAAGAGAAGAGTGGGCGCGGTGGCGGTTTGAGTTTAGGGTGATGAGTTTTCATGGTGTGCGGTGGCGATGGAGTGGGAGAGTGTGAATAAGTAGGCAATGGTGATTAGAGGTGCGGTGGCCGGGGAGAAAGGACGAAAGGGATGGTGCATGGTGAGTATAGGAGGGTGGCAGGAAGCACATGTATCCATCAACCATTTTGGCAGTGGCAGAGGCAGTGCATTATGACATTTGTTTCTAAATCATACGAAAATGTATGTTTGGAATCACATGAAATTGCTATAAAATAGTACAAAATCTTCATTTTCAAATCTTTGAATAAGATTGTTTCAATAATTACAAACAAAATAATCATGAAAATAGTCGTTTTTCGAAACAATTTCACACTTCTAGTCATGTGATAACTAAATCTTTAGTCGTGTATTTACTTTCGTTCGAACGGTAGATTTTCAACCTAGTAAAACAATGTTACCTGATTATATCTTATGTGAATTACATTCTCTATATATTAAGGGTGTATCATACTTTTTTTTGTGGTAAATTGTATGTCTTATTTATAAAATTTCTTTAGTTTATTATTTAAGTATTAGAAAATGACTAATCAACTTAAAATAATATATAAATTTTATATTTAAAATATGATATCTAGATTCAGTATAACTGGCTTTATTCATTTAAACAAAAAATATCTATGAAATTCAATCAAACTTTCTCAATGCTAAAATGTATGTATTCTAATCGGTTCATACTTATTATGATTTGATGAACTTTTTGTCTTACCTATTGTTTATAAAATTTTCATGACTTTTTTTAAATATAAAGAAGTCAATTAAGTGTATAAAATTTATAAATTTTATACTAAAACACGAAATATAGATTCAATATATGTTATTATGTTTGTATGAGAAGTCTTAGATATGTGTTATTATCAAAGGGCTTTGGCTTGGCGGTATTGATGTCCCCTCTATCCTAAGGGATGAGGGATCGATCACCATAATAGGGTTTTTTTCTTTTTTTGAACAACAAATTTTTTCACACATAAATACCACCAAACCTTGTCTTTGTAACGATTTGAACTCACACTACTTTTATGGGGGGCTAGCACCATATCACTAGACCACTTAGGTCATGGCTACCACAATAGGGTATTAGGTGGATTTAATAGGTGTGATGTAGAAGCCGTTAAAGAAAAGATATGTGTTATTGTTTGAGTTTTTACTTGAGTGTTTTTTTTGGGTAGATAAAAGACTTGATTCTTGTTGCTTTTGTTCATGGCTCACTCATTTCAAGTGTTCTTATCATAATCATCTTGATCATCTTGGTAGCTCTTTTGTCTACATTCTTCATCACCCTCTTCTCAATTCTTTTCATTGACGCATATGAATACTATCCATACATTTCACAACTTCGCGAGACGATAAATGCTCATCTTGAATTATGTTTTGCGCTTTTAATATTCGTTTTCGCATATGCATATGTGATTGTAGAAATAAGATGGAAACCCGTGTTTCAAATAAGAGTTTCTAAATTGAAAAAGAAGGTTTGATCAGGATAACTAGAGAAGAATTATTTAATAGGGGGTGGAATATGACTCCTAACAAAAATGTCGAGATTTCTTATAGTGTATGTCATTTGGAAGATTATTTTCTTTTATCGTCAATTATTGATTTAATATTGTGTTTTTTAATAATTATTTTACTCCTAAATAATAACTAAACCTGCATTTGTAAGATTTGAACCCGCACCATTTTTGAGTTTTGTAGGAGGCAATAACCAATGCAACTAGACCACAAGATTCTGGACTAATATTGTTAATATATCATTTTAGTAAGTGGTGTTTTAAAGGAGCTCATATATACTAGTTAAGTTTTTCTAAATTCATTACAATATTTTAAAATCTGATTTTATTAAAATATTATGGTATTTTAAAATAATATAATTGTTATCTATACTATATTATAATACATTTGAGTAAGAGGAAATTGTTTTTTTACATTAACTTTTAAGAGTTTAAGGGGGGCAAAATTGTCTTTTATGAATTTGACTATGACGTGTCATAAATTATACATGTTTTTCATGCATAATTATACCCATAATTAGCTGGTTTTTAGTCATATTCATATGAAACGATACTTAATTGCTTTCGGTTTGAATTTGCAGTCCTTTTACTCTTCCATAGAAGAAAGAAAGTAAAAACATCGTTGGCCATTTGGTGCAATGGTAGCCCCAAGACTTCCCATAGTGGAGGTCTTGGGTTCGAATCCTGGCCACAGCAAAAAAAGGGTATGTGACCAGGTCAGGGGGTTTACCCAGTTGGGGGGTTCCTTCTGGGGTGGGATGCCCTAGATGTTCTAGGTGTTGCCCCAGGAAAGCCCAATTACCCTAGAACATCTAGGTGTTGCCGTTCAAAAAAAAGTAAAAACTCGCAAAATTGAGACTTTTGGATGCTAGAAGCCAAGCATGTCCGTGCTTACCTAAGCATGACCATGCCTCACTGAAATCATAATGGAATAAACCATGAAGTCAACAAAATTCAAAGATCAAGAGGCACAACCGTTCTCCCTTAGGCACGGTCATGCTCATGTTTGACTCGTACCCAAACAGTCATCGAAAAAGCTGAAGATTTGTTCGTGCTACTTTGTACTTTTTGTACGAAGCATGGTCGTGCTCCCCCAGGCACGGGTGTGCCTGCCCTAGATTTTAGCCTATAAATAGAGGCTCAAGCATTAATCGTTGGTGTGCACTTCTAGGGGTAAAACTCCACTCCATTGACCCCATTTTCTGTAAATAGGAGTGTTCTAAGTAGTATAGAATCCTAGTTATTCATATTCAAGTATTTAGAGGCAATTTATAATCACTTCACTTTGGTTTTGGTTCGATTCTTGGATCGCCAAATGTTAGTGTTGTCATTTGTATGCCCATTCTTGGATAGTTTTCTTGTATCACTTGGGTTTTGACGAATCTTAGTTTAATTTAACGTTTTAATTTAATGTATGATGTCTTTATGTTTCCTGGTTAATTTTTTATTATGATCTTCCTATATGGACGCGAGTTCTTGATTTCTTGTCACTTGTAACATCCCGAAATTAATGAAGAAAAAAAAGAATAAAAAGAAAGACGGCGGGAAAACGAGTAAAGAAAAGAAATAGAAGGAAAAACGAATCACGAGCTCAGAGACCCGGGCTTGGGCTGATCGCGTGGGGCGCAAGGGAGAGGGCATAAAGCCCCTCATTACCCATCTTATCCATCCATCGCCCTCACCTCAACCCTAGAGAGAGAAAACTCCAAACCCGCACCCGAAGCCGTCATCGTGACCCAAGATCATTGCTGGAGCTTTGTATCGAGTGGAGAAGAAGAATCAAGCAGCAAACAGGTAACAAAACGACTTTAAATCTGAGTTTTTAGATTAAAGATGGGTTTCAGGGTTTTGAAAAGTATGAATCTAGATTCATGGGAGCTAAACAAGAGTTTTGGACGTAAAAAGATTCAAACTTGGATAAAAAACGATGATTTTAGCCAAGAACATATGAATCGTCCGAAAACTCTTTGAATGGGCCGAAATCTCTGGCCCGTCCAAAAAGTATTTCGTACACAGTGGTTTTCGGACAGAATACACCCGATCGAAATAGTTTTCGATCGGAAGGGATTTCGACCGTAAGAGTTTTCGAAAGGAAATGTTTTCAAAGGAAATAGATTTCGGTCGAAAAAGATTTCGACCGAAATAGTTTTCGGAAAGATGTTTTTTCAAACAAAAAAGCCATGAAGTAAGAAAATAGTTCTAACACAGAAGTTTTCGGTCGAAATAGTTTCCGGTCGAAAAAGATTTCGACCGGAATAGATTTCGGTCAAACAAGATTTCAGACATACAGTTTTTGGACATAATGACTTAGTGCTAATTCGTCTAGTTCATGACTTTTAACAGATCAGTTAAAATCCACCTCGCTCGAAGTTCTTGCTGAGTGATTTAATTTTTAAGAAATCTGGTGAGTTCAAGAATCCCTATTTTATTGTTTTAGGGTGGTGTGCATACTCAAGAATTAGACGTTTACAATAAATATACTTTATTACTTAAACATTTACAAAGAAAGATAAGAACCACAACGGTTTATGTAAAAGAACGTTTTGTAAGAAAGAAAGATAAGAAATATACGGTTTATATGACCGAACGTTTGAAAGAAAGAAAGATACGGTTTATATAACCAAACATTTTATAAACGGAAGATAAGATAAGAGAATGGTTTATTTAACTAAATGTTTTATAAATAAAGAGAACAAAATGGTTTATTTAACTATATGTTTTATAAAGAACAGATTGGTTTATTTAACTATATGTTTTATAAACAAAGAGAAGAGAATGGTTTATCTAACTATATGTTTTATAAACAAAAAGAAGAAGAATAAGTCAAATACATTGTCTAATATGTCAGAGTATGCGACCCAGAAAAGAAAAGACTTGGGGTAGTAGCGTAGTCCTAGAGGCTAGTGCTACCTAAGCATAGTAGCAAGTCTTGATATAGTAGTATGGTCCTTGAGGCTAGTGCTACCCGAAGCCGATGTTGCGTCATGGACCGAGACCATGACGTACCATGAGAACAATCAGGACAATGCTCGACAGGGCATTGTAACGAGGATGTTGTGCAAATGGTAGAAATGGGTGACGAAGATTACCCTGGCAACGACGGTTACCTGAGAAGTCCCTTGTGGACACCATTGTGAGTATCGGCCTCTGGACGATGAGCCTTAGGCAACAATAATCGCTGAGAAGTCCTTTATAGACATGAGAAGTCCTTGTTGGACAATAGAAAGAGAAAAAAACAGACTGTAGACTATAAATGTATGACTTAACAAGAAAGAGCACATAATAACTAAGTATCGATTTACATGTAGTATTGTAATGTTTTTTACTTAGTAGTATAAAGAATGTTTTCATTAAATGAGTTTTTATATGATTAACATGAGGAAGAAATGTTTTTATGCTAAACGATGTAAACTTGAACTCACCGGCGTTAGCTGACTATTTTAGTATGCACATCGGGTAGCAAAGGAAAGAAAAAGGATATGAAGTCGCGAGGGCTTAGAGTAGAGGATGGCTGGATGGCTGCAGCTAACAAGACTGACATCCCTATTTTTAGATTATGAATGAGAACAATGTTATGTTTTAAAAGATTTTGTTAACTCTGAATTCTATACAAGACTTCCGTTGTTGATGTTTAATATTTTAATTCAACATTTAAGAACTATGTTTATGCTATGTTTGCCAACTATGAGAGGTACCCGGTTTGGGTACTTTCATCACTAGAGCTTTAAATCATATGAATGCCTTAATCAAGACATCTTTTTAAACATTCATTCAATGTTGTGTGTTTTCATACAAATTTGGTGCCATACTAGACCTAGTTGGTAATTAATTTAAACTTGGGTTGGTTGGGTTTTGGGTACTCAAGCAAGACATTTCAAGTTTTAGCCGGACCATGTGTTTTGTGTCGATATTTCTGTTATTTTCTTATTTTAGCTCGCATTGGATTCTTAGCTGGAGCCGTGGTGTTTAAGATCTGAAAACAATAAAAGTATTTATGTAAAGAACCTTTTCGTTAAAATCTTTTATTCCAATCTTGAGGGCAGTTCTAAGTGATAACTTGTTTTGATTAAATAAGTTTCTACTCTACTATTTTCTTTTTATCTTATCTTATTTTCTTTAATTTTGTTTTACAACCACTTTTTCACCTTTTATTTTAATCAGACGATAACAATGATTGATTATTGGGAGACACTACTGAGTCCTTTAGGTTTAATACTTGATTCTAACCTAAACTATATTACGTTGTGACGGATCCGTTTGCCTATTGTGTGTAATTGGTGAAAGTATTAATCATTTTATAAATATGAAAACCTAATAACTATGTTACAAATTTTAGTAAAAAAATATATACTAACACAACACACAGCAGACTACCTTAATTATCTTTTACACACGTGTACCAATTATGTGATTAAATACAAAAAAAAGAAACTAGATAATATTGATTATAAATATTATATATTAGTTAGACACTAAGACTATAACTTTAATTTTGTAGTTATTACAATTAATAACAAAGTTTTTAAAAAAATTAATTATGTAAATAATCAATTTCCTCTTTAACTAAATTTTTAAAATCGTTTTTATTCTATATGATTTCATATTACTTTATTTTATAAACTTTCAAATCTATATGATATTTCACCAATTAATTGTTCATTCACTTTAACAGTGTTAGTGTTAGTTAATAATAAAAGTTGTTTAAATCCAAAAGAAAAACTCTAAAATATAATATTAGTAGGTTAGAAACCCGGTATATTACACGTGTTGAATAAATATAATGTTATATACTTAGCAATAAAAATTTACATATTACATATTTATGACATATTATATAGTTTTTTAATATGAACTATAAAAATGTTATATAGTTATTTTTAAAATGTTTTATAAAAAGAATGAAATAAATGTTCAATTTATAAAAATACTTTATGAACAAACCTATTTTTTTAAATAAAAACGTTTTATAAAAAAATTATATAAATCATTATTATTTAACAGGAGAGAGAGACAAAAAATTATAAAAACAATTAAATAAATTTGTATAATTAATAGGAGAGAGAGCCGGAAAAAAACGGTTAAGGATGCATGAGAAAGTGACAAGTGTCCTACCAAAATCTTTATTTATTAAAGAGTATAGATGCAAACTTCATTAGACTGTGTCAATCGTGGCGGGTTGGCGGGTTAATAAGTTGAATTATGCAACCAGAACCCGACCCATATTTTTATTCGTGTCAAAATTTTCAACCCTAACATGGATACACTTAAATTCGGGTCAACCCGAACCTGACCCGTTTATCCCGTTTATCTAAATCAAAATCATAAAGTACTAAATCCAAAATCTAATTCATTTAAGGTAACCAAAAATTAATTGATTAATTATCTCTATAAAGGAAAAAAAGAAAAGTTTTGGTATAATTCAGTTCCTTTATGGTAAACACTAAATACAAAAGTAAATGAACAGTCGTTTATTAAACGGGTCAACCGGAACCCGACCCGTTTATTAAACGGGTCAAGCCGAATCCGACCCGTTTTTTAAAACGGGTTGAAATGGCCAACACAAAACCTAATTATTTTCGTGTCATGTTCAGGTCGTGTCAGGAATTGACACCGCTAGTCTTATTTGATGAAGGACTTGTCTGACTACAAATATACGCCATTTACTAGTCGCTTCAAAAGTGAAAACAAACTCGTCAAATAGGAAAGGAGGCAATCGCACGGCTTTTCCAATTATTGTACTTTTTTTTATAGATGGTTGTCTATTTATTTGAAATAAGTTATAGTTATTTTTAAAAGTTTAATTATTATATAGTTCGTCTATTTTATTTTAAGAAGACTTTAACGTGATTGTTAACATGATATGCTTGTGAAAAGTTAAAATCATTTAGTAATGGATATTTTAGGTACCAAAAAATCAGATTTAGGAATTTTCGTTAATAAAAATAAAAAAATGATTATAGTAATATAAGTGGATTATTTTACGATTTAAATTGGGTTGGGTTCAAACTAGCTTAATAAATATTAGTAATTCAATACGCTTATAACATAACAACTAAATAATTATATATAATGCACTAGGTTATAAACTCGTGTAGTACACATGTTGAATAATGAAAACGATATAGTCATTGATGTGTTCGAGGCTAGGCTTGGTTTAACAAATATATATAATGCACTAGGTTATAAACTCGTGTATTACAGATGTTGACTGACCTCCAATTTTTTGCCAAATTCATATTAATGATAAGGAATTAAACGAGAGAGGTTTTTAAAAAATGAACAATTTTTTTATGGAATGATGATTTTTAGTTAAATTATAAAGATAACAATAAAGAACCTGATACGAATACTCTAAGGAGGCTTATTGATTTCTTTAATTACAATATTTTATTTAGTTGTTAGAGGAATGGTTTGGACAGGAAAACAAGTTTGAGTAGGTCTAGAATAGTGCCACGTGGCAACCCTGGATACTTTCTATTAGGTAGTATAAATATAGATATAGATATACTGAATATCTATATAAGGAATGCTCCAGATCAGTCAAATCGAAGCAATTGGATGTCCAATTCTGGCCTATATGACATGACCGATCAATAGAAATACTCCAACACTCCGCTATAACATACATCACACTAGATAGATATCATATTCATGGAATATGATTCACTTTCAAGATGCCTTGGTGGTGAAATGGTAGACACGCGAGACTCAAAAACTTGTACTAAAGATTCTATAGTAAGTTAATAACTAGTCAGAATGATTAAGCCTTAAGGCTTGAAAGTAAGAGTTAGACTTGTGATAGAGATGGGCTAAGAAGTGGCCCATTAAGATTGATCAAGAGGGGCTAGAAATAGAGGTTTACAAATGTAACATCCCGAGTTTTAGATCGCGAAAGAATTCACGAGAATTAAAACTTAAATAAGAAAAAGGGAAGCGACTTGGGCCGGGGTGTATGGGCCGAAAGGGGCAAGGGTTTCGGCCCTTATAAGCCTCAAGACCAGCCCCAAAGTCTCATTAACTCCACCATTTTTGGATTTCTAGAGAGAGAAAGTGAGAGAGATCCTAGAGAGAGAAAGTCCAGGTTTTCATATTAGAGCTTCAAGGATCGTTAGCAAGAGTCTCTTGAGTGTTTAGCAACGAAATGGAAGTGATTTCAGGTAACCATTCGTTCCAGATCTGAGTTTTTATGTTATGTTGGGTTTTGAAGAAAAATCGAGTAAAGGTTGGGTTTTTATGTTTAAAAATGGAAACAAAGTATAGATCTAGACTCTCGGTTAGAAAACACAAGTTTTGAACGTAAAAAGTTTGGATCTTGACGAGGCCGGATCTGCATGCAAAAAGTTAGGGTTTTTGCGGGAAGAAGGCTGCCCACAAGCAGGTCCTGCGTACTTATCAAGTACGCAAGAAGCAAAGTATGTGTACTTATCAAGTACGCAAGAAGCAAAGCCTACGTACTTATCAAGTACGCAAGAAGCGAAGTCTGCGTACTTATCAAGTACGCAAGAAGCGAAGTCTGCATACTTATTAAGTACACAAGAACAAGGCCCTGCGCACTTGCTAAATGCGTAGGCATCGGGTCTATGGGTATATATAGTTGGATAGTGAAGTAAGTATGTTCACCAGAATAGAAAGATGCGAACTTAGCCTTAAGTTCGCCTAGCCAGAAATGGTGAAACCGTTTAGCGTCGAGTCAAGTCTGATACGTGTCAAATTGTTATGATTGTTCAGATTGTGTGAGATCCAGTAGACCATTGCAGCTAAGATACCAGGTGAGTTCTAATCCCCTTTTTGCCTGCTTTAGGGGTGGTGTGTATACTTAGTGTAAAGTGTTTATCATATTTTATATATAATAAACAAAAGTGAAAAGCTATGTTCTAGTGTAAAGTTTAAAAGAGGCAAATGTACGTTTTGAGCAAAGTATACCTATATTATTGGCAAGCGTTTACTATATTTCCATATACATAAACAAAGGCATAATATATGTGTTAGTATTTTCAAGTAAAGCAAGATATATATATATATATATATATATATATATATATATATATATATATATATATATATATATATATATATATATTGGCAAGCGTTTACTATATTTTCATATATATAAACAAAGGCATGATATATGTGTTAAGATATATTTCAATAAAAGCAAAGGTATTTATGGCAAACGTTTACTATATTTTCATATACATAAACAAATGCATAATACATGTTAAGTTATGAACAAGGCAAATAAAGTTTTATGAACAGAAAGTGAATAGATTTCCTACGGGAATGTGTACCAGTTATAAAGGTCATTGGGAAAGATATTACTTGTACAAGATGTCAGATATGGGTTCTACCCATTAGTAAGAACCTTTGGGTTAGCCAACGGTTGTATAACTGGGATGAGTGACGGCGGTTGCTCGGGAGGTCCACGCAACCTCCCTGTAGTGTTAAGCGGTATTGTCGGTTCATGGTCGTTGATCATGGGGGCATTGACCAGGGTATTTTCGGTTCATGATCGTTGATCATGGGGGCATTGACCAGGTACTCGTCAGTTCACGGTCGTTGACCATGGGGGCGGTACAGTAGTGACAAAGGAATTGACGGATAAGCGGTATTATCGGTTCATGGTCGTTGATCATGAGGGCATTGATCAGGTACTTGTCGGTTCATGGTGTAAGCCATGAGAGCAGTACAGTGTAAAGGAATTGACGGTTTATTATATGCTTTTAAAACTGTTTTGAAAAGTAAAGTATGTAAAGTTTAGCCTTATTGACAGTATATATGTTTTAGTAAATCTTTTGTATAATTGATTGAAGTAAACATTAGAAATCACACAGCGTTGCTGTTTTTTAGTATGCACATCAGTTAAGTGTAGGTGGCAGTGGATGGATGTGGATGCTTGGCTTGGCGAGAAGAGTTACCCGAAGACCAGAGTCTGACATCTCGTTTATGTTTATGTTTTAGTTGATTTAGTCAAGTTTCAATTTGTATTTTGACAAGTTATGTTTAGACGTGTCATGTATTTCCGCTGCGTATGTTGAAGTGTTTAAACGTTTCCGCTGTGTTATTGAAATTTTTATGTTTAAGTTCTATGTGTTGATGAGTAAAACCAACAAGTGAGGCCTCCCGGGTTTGGGGCCTTACAACAAATCGGGTATTCTTAAAAACCGGTTCCGGTTTTGGAACTGGTTCCGGTTCCCGGTCCGGTTGTTGGTTGAAAAGCCGGACCCTATGTACCGGTTCCGGGTATTCAAGAACCGGTTCCGGTAATTCAAGGTGGGTATTTCAAGAACCTATTTCCGGCTATTCGAAAAACTTAGTTAAATATATAAATACAATAATTAAACATATAAATAACTAAATTAAAAAATCCAATAACATTAAAAACTTAAAATGTTATAAAATAGATAAATGTTTAAAACATAAACTCATAAAACATAGATAAATTATATAAAAAAAACTAGATTGTATTCGTTTTTTATCGATTCGGGGGTAAGCCTTGTTCTTCTCAAAGAAATAACCATACCACTAAAGAGACAGAAGTGTAATAAAGGTTTTCACACACATGAGAGTTTTCTAGATACAGTTCCATCAGTTTTAACTGAACCACCAATTGAAGAACAATTAGCATGGTTTGACTTATCTTATCTCTATCAATCTCCATCATGACGAGATTAAAGTATATTCATTTTATGAAAGGGGAATATATATATATATATATATATATATATATATATATATATATATATATATATATATGAGACGGTTATTGTACAAATTGATTTTAGCGTACGAAGGCACTAACATGCGACACGTGTTCAGTGGGCGATGGGTAAATGTGTCCGCGTATTAATAACGCATCAACATTTGTATAATCATGTAATCACTCTCAACACATCAAAACATTTATATAATCACGTAATCACGCATGTTGTATAATAACACATTTTCATAAATTAATCACATAATCACGTAATCACGAAATCACGTAATCACATAATCACTCTCAGTACATCACTATTTCAAAAAAAGGTTGCTTTTTTTTAAAAAGTATAGCAAAAGTGTACTCAAATTAAAGAGAATAAAATGCTCGATTATATGGTATAATTTTAAAAAAAAAATAATGTCGTATGAAAAAGTTATACGTGTTTAAAAAAATGGGGGAACTTGACAAAAGTCAACAAATGTAGGCTATACCTATTTTACCATTTCAGACTCTTTTCACGCTTAAAAACAAGCTGACTAAGCACGCTTTTGATCTTAACCCTTGAATTTTAAGATCAATGGTCAATAATCACTTCGTACGATTCGCACAAAAAAACTCTTTGTATTTTAAACCCCCTCTCTCTCTCTCTATATATATATATATATAGATATATATGCGTGTGTGTGTATAACCGGTTTTGGGTAGAACCGGTTCTCTCTAGAACCGGTTTCAGGTATTTTTAAAACCGGTTTTGACTAGAAATATTGGAACCTATCCAGACTCTACGGGTAGGGTTGATTCCGGTTCGGTTTCGAAAGAACCGGTTTTTGGGAAGAACTGGTTCCTGTTCCTAGGTTTTTTTGTTCACATCTAGCTAGAAATGTGGTTTATTTGTATTCTCTCGTTTTCTTTAGCAAAACGAATAAAGTTTCAAGTTGGATTTGTTTATTGATAATACTAGGTTATATACACATGTATTACATAGGGTTGTTTAATAAAGTACAATAATATGTAAAAAAAATTAAAATAATGTGTAAAACAAAAAATAAAATTCTTTGTTTCCTTAATTAAGTAATAATTAAAACTTAACATTAAGATAATTAAATTTTAAAATTCAAACATATTTAAAATATGAAAAATTAGAATATTTTAATTAAAAAAAATATGATAATTACATGTGTCATTATTTGAAATCATTTATTAGAATAATGATAAGTTTGTTCAAAATTTGTTTATGTTTGTTTGTTTGTTTAACGATAAACGAATATTAATGAACATATATAAATTTATATCAAGAAATAAAACATAAACAAATATAAATAAATAGTATAAACTATACTATTGATTAAAATGAATCCAGTTGAACAATGTTAATTTCATTTATTGACACGTATTATTACTACTATTGTTTTTTTAATTTTCATTTACACCCTTATACTATTTATACTATATAATAAATAAAAGTTTTTTATGACACGTGTCGCCTCCATATTTATACTCATCATTTTTTTCGTCTCTCTTTCTTATTAAATACACATCTATCTTTTAATAATAATTATATTTTTAAACAAAATATTAATTATATTAATAAAACACATTTATTTTAAATTATCCCTTATTATAAGAAACTTTGAAATCTAATTATGTAACTTTTATTTTTAATCAAATAGTAAATGAAAGTCAAATTACATTAATAGTAATTAACGTTTTTTCGAAACCCAATTATATATTAATTTTTACATATTTTAATTTTTTTTAATCCTTAGTATATGTAATACACTTTTACACCTGTAAAATATAAATATAAAGATTTAATAATTTTATGTATTGATATTTTTCACCCTGTGTGTAAACACGGGGTTCTAAACTAGTATATAATATACGCTTTTAACTCGTTTAATTTTCTAATCATTTCGTTTTTCTTTAATAACTTTCGTTCGTTAACTTTTTTTTAAAAAGCGACCTCGCAGCTGTTTTTTTGTCAATGTTTCGTTATAATTTTTTTTTGAAAACGAACTTGTATTCAAAATCGAGCTTTTTTGATATCGTAGCCTATAACGAATGGCGTTACCGTTGTGGTACTGTGACAAACCGAACCTATTATAAGCGAACCACATCATTGCCGATATTGGTATTATCGAAACCGGTATCGGTATTCAATTTTATGTTTTTCGACGACCCGAACCGATAACGACCAAGCTACTGTCGTTTATTGGCCTGACACCCGCGCTCCGTGCACGGTTTTAACTACCTAGTCTATACTATATAATAAATAAAGGTTTCTTAATGCCACATGTCGCATCCATATTCACCCTCACCATTTTTTCCACGCCTCTCTCTTATTTAATGCATTTCTATATTTACTAATAATATATATTTAAAGAAAAATATTAATTATACTAATAAAAATATTTATTTTAAATTATCTCTTATTATAAAAAAATTGAAATTTAATTATGTAACTTCTATTTCCAATCAAATAGTAAATGAAAGTCAAATTATATTAAATAGTAATTAACGTATTTTTGATACCCAATTATATATTAATTTTTACATATTTTGAATTTGTTTTCAATATTAAGTATATGTAACATATTTTTACAGTTGTAAAATATATACATAAAAATTTAAAAAAAAATTATATTGATGTTTTTCACCCAGTGTGTAGACACGGGATCTAAACTAGTTTACATTATAAAACAAAAAATTTACAAAGAACAAAACGAAATGGTACGAGTATGATAATAAAGTCATTATTGAATTTAACTCTTGAAAAAACACAACTTTATTTTAGTGTTTTTATGCTCCAAGTAATTTCGTTATAGTTAAATTTAGATTAGTTAAAATAATAAATATTAGGTAGAAGTCGGTGTCTATACTAGGAATCAAAAAGTTGTTATCGAGACATCAACATGTTTTTATTTAAGTAAACCGTTTGCATAAATAAATATAAATTTGAAAGCTGTCGTTAATGAAAAACGTGTTTGTATTTTATTGGTTAAAAATTACATTTAAATACTCTTTCTGATCCTTTCTAAAAAAAACTCTCTTTTCTGACGTTCCTTTTTTAAAATAAGTTTGTTTGAAAATTTAGAATTAATTACATGGATGGCCCTTGTGGTTTGGTCAAATTATGGTTTTGGCTCCTAGGATTCAGAAACTACAACTTTGACCCAATAGTTTGCACGATTGTAACACCCATGGCCCCTGGGTTGGATGTCAGTTAAGTTTTTCAGTTAAATAGGTGTAAAATGTCTAAAATACCCTTTACATTAAAAAACATCATAAATTAAACTAATACCACATGTGGGACCCACCAAACCTAAATCAAAACCCACTTCATCTTCTTCAACATTTGTCCTCCACCACTACCACCGGCGCCATTTCCGGCGACAACTACCACCGGCGCCATTTCCGGTGACAACCCCACTTCATCTTCTTCAACAAACTCCTACCCTACCCCAGCACACCCCACCTCACCCCACCTTCAACGTCATCTTCATTACCTGCACCCCTCCGCACACAGATATAGTTTTTATTCAAAGAACTAAGAAGTATTTGTGAGATACGAATACGTGTGTCGGTGTAATCAGAAAATAATTACAACATAAAACCCAAATAATCCTCTATTCAGGCGCAATCAGACGAGAAATTTATTTGTTATTCGATATTTTTAGCAAATAATCCTCTATTCAGGCGTAATCAGGTGGGGTTGGTCGGAGAGGCCATACGGAGGGGTGCAAGTAAAGAAGATGAATTAAAAAAGCTCCGCAAGCCACCGCCCACCTGTCAATTATACACCACGCGCTGTCATCGTAATCGTGTAATTTTCCGATCCGTTTCTCTTCCTCTTTCTCTTTTCTTCGTTTCCTGTTCTTGATAATGGCAGCAAGTTCTGGAAACTTGCCCTAATTCTTCGATTCTCTTAATTTAAATTTCCATCTGATGTTTTTATCTTCGATTTCCAGAGGCGATCCAGGTTTTGGTTTCATCCCTCGCCGATGTTTTTATCTTCGATTTACACAACAGCCTGAAACCACCGCCTCCACCACCATCAATCTGAAACCACCGCCGCCGCCACCATCAACCTGAAACCACCAATCGCCAAGAGGATTCCGACGAAACCACCACAGCCTGAAACCACCGTCGCCACCACCAACAATCTGAAACCACCGTCGAAATAGGTGGGTGGTGGTGGTTTGACCCATGGTTGGGGTAGAGAGAAGATGGGTGGGAAAGAGATAAGATGGGTGGGGTAGGGGTGGGGTGGTATTTATATTGTTTTTTAGTTTTTAATTTTTAAAGGGGTATATAGGTCATTTTAAAAAATTTAACCCTAAAAGATAACTGACATCCAACTCAGGGGCCATGGGTGTTACAATCGTGCAAACTATTGTGTCAAAGTTGTAGTTTCTGAATCCTAGGGGCCAAAACCATAATTTGACCAAACCACAGGGGCCATCCGTAGGTTTTTTTGTTCACATCTAGCTAGAAATGTGGTTTATTTGTATTCTCTCGTTTTCTTTAGCAAAACGAATAAAGTTTCAAGTTGGATTTGTTTATTGATAATACTAGGTTATATACACATGTATTACATAAGGTTGTTTAATAAAGTACAATAATATGTAAAAAAAAATTAAAATAATGTGTAAAACAAAAAATAAAATTTTTTGTTTCCTTAATTAAGTAATAATTAAAACTTAACATTAAGATAATTAAATTTTAAAATTCAAACTTATTTAAAATATGAAAAATTAGAATATTTTAATTAAAAAAAATATGATAATTACATGTGTCATTATTTGGAATCATTTATTAGAATAATGATAAGTTTGTTCAAAATTTGTTTATGTTTGTTTGTTTAACGATAAACGAATATTAATGAACATATATAAATTTATATCAAGAAATAAAACATAAACAAATATAAATAAATAGTATAAACTATACTATTGATTAAAATGAATCCAGTTGAACAATGTTAATTTCATTTATTGACACGTATTATTACTACTATTGTTTTTTTAATTTTCATTTACACCCTTATACTATTTATACTATATAATAAATAAAAGTTTTTTATGACACGTGTCGCCTCCATTTTTATTCTCATCATTTTTTTCGTCTCTATTTCTTATTAAATACACCTCTATCTTTTAATAATAATTATATTTTTAAACAAAATATTAATTATATTAATAAAACACATTTATTTTAAATTATCCCTTATTATAAGAAACTTTGAAATCTAATTATGTAACTTTTATTTTTAATCAAATAGTAAATGAAAGTCAAATTACATTAATAGTAATTAACGTTTTTTCGAAACCCAATTATATATTAATTTTTACATATTTTAATTTTTTTTAATCCTTAGTATATGTAATACACTTTTACACCTGTAAAATATAAATATAAAGATTTAATAATTTTATGTATTGATATTTTTCACCCTGTGTGTAAACACGGGGTTCTAAACTAGTATATAATATACGCTTTTAACTCGTTTAATTTTCTAATCATTTCGTTTTTCTTTAATAACTTTCGTTCGTTAACTTTTTTTTAAAAAGCGACCTCGCGGCTGTTTTTTTGTCAATGTTTCGTTATAATTTTTTTTTGAAAACGAACTTGTATTCAAAATCGAGCTTTTTTGATATCGTAGCCTATAACGAATGGCGTTACCGTTGTGGTACTGTGACAAACCGAACCTATTATAAGCGAACCACATCATTGCCGATATTGGTATTATCGAAACCGGTATCGGTATTCAATTTTATGTTTTTCGATGACCCGAACCGATAACGACCAAGCTACTGTCGTTTATTGGCCTGACACCCGCGCTCCGTGCACGGTTTTAACTACCTAGTCTATACTATATAATAAATAAAGGTTTCTTAATGCCACATGTCGCCTCCATATTCACCCTCACCATTTTTCACCGCCTCTCTCTTATTTAATGCATTTCTATATTTACTAATAATATATATTTAAAGAAAAATATTAATTATACTAATAAAAATATTTATTTTAAATTATCTCTTATTATAAAAAAATTGAAATTTAATTATGTAACTTCTATTTCCAATCAAATAGTAAATGAAAGTCAAATTATATTAAATAGTAATTAACGTATTTTTGAAACCCAATTATATATTAATTTTTACATATTTTGAATTTGTTTTCAATATTAAGTATATGTAACATATTTTTACAGTTGTAAAATATATACATAAAAATTTTAAAAAAAATTATATTGATATTTTTCACCCAGTGTGTAGACACGGGATCTAAACTAGTTTACATTATAAAACAAAAAATTTACAAAGAACAAAACGAAATGGTACGAGTATGATAATAAAGTCATTATTGAATTTAACTCTTGAAAAAACACAACTTTATTTTAGTGTTTTTATGCTCCAAGTAATTTCGTTATAGTTAAATTTAGATTAGTTAAAATAATAAATATTAGGTAGAAGTCGGTGTCTATAGTAGGAATCAAAAAGTTGTTATTGAGACATCAATATGTTTTTATTTAAGTAAACCGTTTGCATAAATAAATATAAATTTGAAAGCTGTCGTTAATGAAAAACGTGTTTGTATTTTATTGGTTAAAAATTACATTTAAATACTCTTTCTGATCCTTTCTAAAAAAAAACTCTCTTTTCTGACGTTCCTTTTTTAAAATAAGTTTGTTTGAAAATTTACATCTTTATTTATTAGCAACTAGTTTAGAACCCGTGTAAATATCAATACATAAATTTTTTTAATTTTTTATTTATATATATTTTATAGGTGTAAAAATTTATTATATATGTCAAGGATAAAAAACAAAGCTCAAAATATGTAAAAATTAATTTATAATTATGTTTCAAAAATACGTTAATTACTATTTAATGTAATTTGACTTTTATTTACTATCTGATTGAAATTAAAAGTTATGTGATTAGATTTTAAAGTTTCTTATAATAAGGAATAATTTAAAATAAATATGTTTTATTAGTATAATTAGTATTTTCTTTAAAAATCTATTATTATTAAAAGATGGATGTGTATTTAAATAAGAGAGATGCGAAAAAAAAATGATGAAAATGAATATGAAGGAAACACGTGGCATGAAAAAACCTTTATTTATTATATAGTATAGATTATATTTATGAAAAATATAAACAACAGTTCACTATTTTCTTTATTTTATCACATATATTAGCTATTTGATAGCAACAACCTAATAGCAATATGTAATATGTATATAACAATAGAGAGTAGAGAGAAATGAGAAGAATAGAAGAATGAGAGAACTAGATTCTATATCATATCAATTATCAATAAAAAAGTAGACCCACATATATAGTATTTTGTAACTAATACAATAAATACATATTTATAGAGAAAATAATAACCTTATATGAGTATTAATCCATATTTAATTATATTAATAACCATAATAAATAATATTTATAACACTTCCCATTGGTTATCATATATCATATTTAATATGTTTGGAGATGCTGGCTCGTTAAAAACATTGCTAGGGAAAACCGAGTGGGACAAAACCACATCTAAGGGAAAAAGAGTGCAACACATATTACTCCCCCTGATTATATAACCTCCAATTGATGAGTTTCGATCTTCTGTGAGAGTTTCTTAAAAATTTTGTAGTCAATGATTTAGCACTTGATCTTTTAATGTGCAGCTAACCAAACTTGTTTCGATATGTTAGTAAAATATAATCTCATACCTTTTGTACCTTAAGGGTATCTAAATATTTGTTTTACCCATTTTGATGTCTTCTTGGTGGACATGAACTAGCACTAAACAAAATTTATCAATTGCTCTTAACTATGGTACTTATAGACCACACTTTCTTATTATTTGATAAGAGACAATGATCGTCTAATATTTAACATACTCAGATGGTAAGCATTAATATCAATATTACATGTTTCAATATCTTCTGTAATTTGATTAATGTAATTTGATTAATGATTAATGTAATTTGACATGCCGATCGAGACATAAATTTAATTATTAACGTTTTAAATGAATAAAAATAATAAAATCTAATTTAAATAAAAACAAGTTAAAGCAGTTTAAAAATCAACCAAACATAATTAAGAATGTAGAAGATATTACATTGCCTTGAGTTCTATCTCGACAATCATCCGTGCAATATCTCGACATTGCCTTGTGTTGACGTTTCATAATGGTATAAAACCGAGCTTTAAGACCCTAGATTCTTGCTCATGATAAACCTGATAAAATACAAAAAGAGATAGAATAATGAGTTTTGTGGGAACTATTTACTTGATTGGTTGACATGAATACGAGTTGTTTGACTCTGAAATTTTCTGGTTGGTCATTCACTCATTCCAATTTCTTTGAAATGAATTCTCTTCTCAATAATCCTTATTACATAATATAGTACAACGCAAGTGTTTTGAAAATGATTATTGGGATACATCAGTTTAATTATGAGTTAATGGACTGAGGACAAATGAACCAACAAATTTTGCTCAAACTAGACAAAGTGTGAAAACCTGTCAAAGTTACCGACCAAAGAACTCAAGTGTTAGAAATCAAGCCCAAAATCTAACATGAGATTTTTTGATTTCAACCAAGATCGACTATTTCTTTCATTATAAAACTCGACACGCTTACATTACAATGACCATTGACCCATCTATTTATACTAAAATAAACATTGTTAGAAAGTCTCCTAATCCTACTCAAACACCACTCTTATTCTATACTAACTCAAACAATAATACATAAAATAACTTTATCTAAACATTAAAACTATTAATTAAATACTAATTAATTAACCTATTTGCGAATCACCATTTCAACTTGCAAACTGGCTCGTTTCAAGATTAAATCTAACATTCTCCCTTAATCCCGAAACCGACCGTGTTTCTCTTGCTCTTTTCCCCGATCGAACCATACGGGTCTTGATCGTTCTTGCTTCTTGCTCGTTCTTAATTCTTTCTTGCTCTAACTCGAAAATGAGTTTCTTACTCTTGTAATAACCCAAACCGTGGTTCTTGCTCTTGTTGTTTAGAACCAAAACGGTCTTTGATTTCTTGCTGCTGATCAAAAGATCAGATTACTTGCTTACTTGTAGAAAATCGTTTATGTGTGACTTGCTTTCTTTCTTACTTACTTACTTCACAAATTGATTAAATATTGCTTTTCTTGCTACTTGCTCTTACTAATCATAACCGAATGGTTTATGACTTCTTGCTCTTGCTACTGATCAAAGATTATGGTTCTTGTTCCTTCTGTTGATCAGTGATCAGGGTTCTTGCTACTTCTACTGATCAAATATCAGGGTTCTTGCTCCTTTTACTGATCATAAATCAAGGTTCTTGCTCCTTCGCTTGCTAAAACTTGTTGAACATTCAAAGAAACTTGTTGGTCATCGAAAACTTTGATGTTGTTTTCGATTGCTTGATCTCCCCTCGAAGAACAACCCTTCTTTCTTGCTACTGATCTCGTCCAGAGAACCAAAGAAAACCGATATCTTGTTCTGATTGTTCTCGGCCAAAACACAGAAACCAAAAAAACAATACTTACGCCGTTGTTTTGTTGCTCAACCCTTGATCTCGACCCAACCTGGATCGCTGCCTTCTTGCTTCGAACCTAATAACAGTAGCATATAGCTCTGATACCAATTGTTGAAAATCAGGCCCAAAACATGGGATTTTTTTATCTCAACCAAGATCGACTCTTTCTTTAATTATAAAACTTGACACACTTACAATGACCCCTAATCTATCTATTTATTCTAAAGTAAACCTTGCTAAACAAGAGTCCTAATCCTACTCAAACACCACTTTTAATTATATACTAACAAAACAAATAATATAAACATAAAATAACTTCTAAATATTCAAACTATTAATTAAATACTAACTAATTAACCTATTTGAGAATCCTCCTTTCAACTTGCAAACTTACCTATTTCAGGATTAAATCTAAAAAAGGAGATTTTAAATTTTTTTTACAAAACTTTGAAACTAATTTTTATTTTGATAATAATAAAATTTTCTATATCCATTATAAAACATGTTCTTAGCACGTGAAATGTGAAATCCATGTAGTTATTACAGTTATTTATTGTTTTCCTTGATTTATTTTGATACTTTTGAACCTACCCCGATTAAACATATTTAAATTCAACTTGGGCTTCTGATTCTCTATAAATTGTCAAAATTGAATCCAATCCATTTCATCCACAACACTTTCTTTCTTCACAATTTTCAGAAACAAAAAATGCTTAGAAATATGTTTTCAACTTTTATTTATCTATTAATTTTTGTTATATCTCAAGAACAAGCCATTGGTGCATTACATGGAAGTACAAAGAAGATGGTTGATGAAGCCAATAAAAATGGCCCTTATTTAGGGTTGGTGATTCCCAACATGTTTGAAATGAATCCTCTACTCAATAATCCTCATTACAAGTCAACCAAACTCGTCATCGACTATGCGGGTATGTGTATATCATTCATTCATAATAATTGCTTATACGGTCGAAAAACAGTTTGTTGTTCAATAACGGATGCTTTGAAATTGTGATTGGTTTCAAGGAAGGAGGTTTCGGTTCGGAAATATTTACAAAAAGCCAGTGATTTTGGTGATGTGCGGAATGGGAATGGTATGTCACATAATTTGTAGGATTTTGAAGTTGTCTTTAGCTTTTAGCATTAGTTGAATCAGGACATTGCTCAGCCGACTTGACTGTTTAAAACTTTTTCTCAAACTTTCAAATACTGAAATATGGTGACACCATTAAAAAAGATATCTGTGTCTGTCACTGTATTCTACGACTCATGGATGCATTGTTAATATCTATACGACAGGTGAACGCGGCAGTCGCTACACAACTTTTGTTGAGTTTGTTTGAGATAAAGGGTGTGATACATTATGGAATAGCAGGGAATGCAAACCCAAATCTAAATATTGGAGATGTGACCATTGCTCAATATTGGTCTCATTCTGCTCTTTGGAATTGGCAGGTACACAACTTGTATAAGTGTTGGCATGCATAGTAAGATTTGTATATATTGATATTGTACAAGTTTTTAATGCATGAAATGTTGTAGAGGTATGGAAATGGGCCTGAAGATCCATTGCCATTTGAAGGGGAAGGTGGATTTACAAGGGACATTGGGTACTTAAACTTTGGAACATATTCATCAAATGGTGATGATGATAACTTGTTGAACAATGTGTGGTATCAAGCAGAAGAAGTTTATCCTGTTGATTCTACTCCTGAGCAAACTCAACAAGCATTTTGGATCCCTGTTGACTCCAATTATTTTTCTCTCTCTAAAGCCCTTGAGGTTCTCTCTCTCTCTCAAGTATTCAAAATGTTATTAAATATTAACTTATTATAAATATAATATATCTGAATCAATAATGCAAAAGAAAAATATATAGTTTTGATAGAAAATATCCATAACCAATAATTGCAAGTGATGTTCAAAAAAATAAAAATAAAAAAATAATTGCAAAGTGGTTATTTATTAAATTATAATAAAGAAAAATAGGGTTAGGTTATAGTAAAAAGAGTTTTAAAAATAAGAAGGGTAAGAAGGCTTCTAAGCTTGACATGTGTCATTTTATTGTTTTTAAAGGGAGGTCATAATGGTCAATGTGTAATATAGCAGGTCAATGTGTAATATACCAAGTCAATGTGTAATACACCAGGTTAATGTGTAATACAAGGTCTGATATTACACAATGATCAGACCTGATATTACACAATGAAGTGATATTACACAATGAGCATATTACACAATGACCTGACATATTTGAGCGAATTACACAATAATGAGCGAATT
The DNA here is from genome assembly GCA_023525975.1 of Smallanthus sonchifolius. Classification (NCBI taxonomy): domain Eukaryota; kingdom Viridiplantae; phylum Streptophyta; class Magnoliopsida; order Asterales; family Asteraceae; genus Smallanthus; species Smallanthus sonchifolius. The sequence goes on from CM042037.1 coordinate 76,122,965, forward strand.
ACACAATGAGTTGGAAAACGTAAAACACAATGATGAAAACATATAACACAATGACGAAAAATATTTGACACAATGAATTTGTATTACACAATGAATTTGTATTACACAATGAACTTATATTACACAATGACCTGACTAATTACACAATGAACTTGTATTACACAATGACCAGACGTGGTATTACACAATGAACTTGTATTACACGATGAACTTGTAATACACAATGACCTGACTAACCACACAATGACCTGACTAACCACACAATGACCTGACTAACTACACAATGAGCTGGAAAACGTAAAACACAATGATAAATACATATAACACAATGAACTTGTATTACACATTGAACTTGTATTACACAATGAACTTGTATTACACAATGACTTGACTAATTACACAATGAACTTGTATTACACAATGACCAGAGATTACACAATGACCAGACGTGGTATTACACGATGAACTTGTATTACACAATGACCTGACTAACTACACAATGAGCTGAAAAACATAAAACACAATGATAAATACATATAACACAACGAACTTGTATTACACATTGAACTTGTATACCACAATGAACTTGTATTACACAATGAACTTGTATTACACAATGACTTGACTAATTACACAATGAACTTGTATTACACAATGACCAGACGTGGTATTACACGATGAACTTGTAATACACAATGACCTGACTAACTACACAATGAGCTGGAAAACGTAAAACACAATGATAAATACATATAACACAATGAACTTGTATTACACATTGAACTTGTATTACACAATGAACTTGTATTACACAATGACCTGACTATTACACAATGACTTGACTAATTACACAATGACTTGACTAATTACACAATGAACTTGTATTACACAATGACCAGACGTGGTATTACACAATGAACTTGTATTACACAATGAACTTGTATTACACGATGAACTTGTATTACACAATGACCTGACTAACTACACAATGAGATGGAAAACGTAAAACACAATGATAAATACATATAACACAATGAACTTGTATTACACAATGAACTTGTATTACACATTGAACTTGTATTACACAATGAACTTGTATTACACATTGACCTGACTAATTACACAATGAGCTGAAAAAAGTAAAAAAAAATTGTTTTTGTTTATAACGACACTATACTCGTTTTAAAGATAAAAAAACGCTCGTTTTTATAGTGTAATTTTTTAAAAAAAATAACGTCGTATGTAAAAGTTATGAACGTTTAAAAATGAGGGGGGAACTTGATAAAAAGTCAACAAAAGTGGCCAAGACAAAAATACCCTTCCAACAACTTTTTCTCCTATATTTTAATCTCAACCATTAAATTTTTTCTATAATTTAATCTAATGGCCCTAAATCCTTCTCATCATTCTTACAATTAAAACTCTTTTTACCTGAACCTAATCCAAGAAAAATATATAATAACCAATAATTGCAAAGTGGTGATTGGTTATTTATTAAATTATATTAATTAATAAGTTGTGTAAACAAGGCAACAAGCCAAACAGTGAGTTAATTGAGTCGATTCGTCAAAAACTTGAATCCAGATCAAGCTGTTCGAGCTTATTTAATTTACTACTATTTATATTATATGGGGAAGAATCAAAATAAACCACAAAGTTAGGCGAAAACCGAGAAAACCACTAAAATAATGTGTAATACTATAGGTTACGGTAACCGCAATTTTTTTGAATTTTTTTGTTTTCTGTTTACGTATACGTAACACTATGGGTTACGTATACGTAAGCCAATATTTAAATGATTTTTTGGTAAAAATTTGTAATATTACATTGATACTCTTATAAAAAAATAAAAATAAAATAAAATAAAATAAAAAATAAATATTATTATATTATTGGTTAAAATTGGTTTTTTTAGTGGTTTTCTCGGTTTTCGCCTAACTATTGGTTTTCTCTGAAACCCACCCCTATATAATATATTATTATATAATAATATATACTAAAAAGTAAGATTCTATTATGTTATATATATAATTAAAATTATATTTAAAAATTTATTGTTTAAAAACCTAAAAATGATTAAATAATAAATAAGTATAGAGTTCAGACTTCTTAATTAAGATTTCTTAAGTTAAATAGCCTGAGCTCGAGCCGAGCCTGACTCTGTTTACATTCTGTTTATAAGGTACATCTTTTTTTTATAATAAATGCAACTTTTTTTTGTTATGGCTTGATATTTGCATGATCTCAACAGAAACTACAACTAGAGGATTGCATTAACGCCACCACATGTTTGTCCAAGCCACCGAAGGTCACCGCCGTGCAAAGGGGGACGAGTGCAAACATTTACCTCGATAACGCAGCCTATCGAAGTTTTTTATACAACAAGTTCAACATTAGCCCCGTGGAAATGGAAAGTGCGGGCGTGGCTCTCATTTGTTACCAACAAAAGGTCCCGTTCATAACTTTTAGAGCTCTTTCTGATCTCGCCGGTGGTGGCTCCGCTACTTCAAACGAGGCTGATACATTTTCCGGCCTCAGTGCAAACAACTCCGTCATAGTGACGGTGGAGTTCATTAAGTTGTTGGTAGGTTACAATCGGAAGATGTTAAAATATGTCCGGTAAAAGAAGGTTATTAGCGATTGAACACTCCTGAAAAAGGATAACAATAAGAAATTATCTTACCTTTTTCTTTTTAAATAAATTAAATGATTAAAGAGTTATGATACTAGGTGAAAAGATATAATATTAGTGAAGTATGTAAATTTTACAATAAAACTGATAAAAGACTTGCTTCCAGATAGCAACATGATTCGTTATATCTTTTCCTAGAACAAAATGGATATCAATCTTAATATATTTGGTGAGTTGGTTAGTGGATAGATTTTTTTTATTTATTTATTTATTTTTTTGAACAACAACACCTAGATATTCTAGGATAATTGGGTTTCTCCGGGGCAACACCTAGAACATCCAGGCAGCCCACCACAGGAGGACCTCCCCAACTGGGTAAACCCCTTGACCTGGCCACAGACCCCCTTTTTTGCTGTTACCAGGATTCGAACCCAAGATCTCCACTATGGGAAGTATTGGGGCTACCATTGCACCAAATGGCCAACGGTGGTTAGTGGATAGATAGAGGACACGAAGTAAAGGACAATGAAGCTCAAGTAGTAGGTCGTGTATTCACATGTTTTAGCAAAAGCATTAGCAATTCCATGATATTCAACTTCAACACTTGAGTTACATACAACAATAAGACGCTTGAAGGACCAGGATGACAAGTTATCACCCAAAAACACTTAAATCCGAGAAGTAGATCTACGAGTATTTGGACAATCTCCACAATGATCAGCGTCAGAATATGTTACGAGACGAGATACAAATGATACATATAGTTATAACATGTGATCTAAAGTGCTTTTAATGCAAGAGAGAATACACTTGAGGATATTAAGGTGGTTCTTGTAGATCATGCATATGACATATATAGTATAATAAACGTTAAATACCGTAAAACACCAACAAGACTTCAATATAATAAGGAGTCCTCAGTTGGGGGGCTCGTAAGACTAACTTTAAACATCTTTGCATGATCTGAATGTTTAAGCGTACTATGTTTGAAATAGAACTATCTCTTCTTTTTTTTGTTACGAGTTACCGTAATCCCCAAAAAATAGTGTAAAGGACCTAAATCACTTATGACAAACTCGAAATTCACAGAAGTGATGCCACAACATACCAACTTTATACAGTATTTATAAACTATAGTAACCAAAACCAATTCAAAAACTAAAATAAATAAAGAACATTGAACACTGAAACAAAACACATGAAATGTATGTTATAGATATTTATTTAATCGTATATATCTCGAATTTTTAGATCTCATGATATTAGAAAATAGTTTAGATTTTTCATAGCAGTATAGATATTTATTATATTCAATTAGCTATCTTGGTTGATGGTAAAATTCTTAGTTGTTAATACGAAATCACTAGCTCAATTATTATATTCTTCACTCAAACACCTTCTTGTTGATGCGTTCCTTTTGTGACCAAAATACTAGCGCATAACAAGAACACAAACTAAACGTGTTTGAATTCTTTTTATTTCTTAACAAGTAGTTATATAATAAGTTAATAACCACTTGTTTCCACAATATATTTTAAAAGTTCACAAAATCATATTTTAATAACTTTTTTTTATTGATGAATTATTGATAACTGAATTATTAATTCAGATAGAATTCGAGTTTGGTTAACGTGCTGATTGACCAAATTTTCTATCAATAAGGGTATCAAATGTCGTCAGATTATTATATTTTAACTATGAAACCTAAGAAAATGTTTTTTTTAACAAATATAATGTAATTGTAAGACAAGATTAGCTTCTTTACGGGTTTTGATAGAAGTGTAGAAGACACCTACCTCCTCTCATAAAACCATTTTTCCTCTTCATCTTCAACAAAAACATTCAAAACACATCCAAAAGAAAATAAGATGATGGTGGTATCTCAATTCTTGAAGAAAATGATCATGACGTTTGTCACGTCATCGATGATTATGATGGTGATGCAAGTCGCGTGGAGGATGATGGTGAAGGTATTATGGAGAGTGATCGGAAGGTATGTGTTGTCTTGGGGTCTTGACTTGTGGGTGCGGCTCGAGTTGATGCTTCTCAAGTATGAGATGGAGAGCATTAGTGCAAATTATGTCATTCCCTACGATTACTACAAAGTGAAATCTTCAAAAGTGTGTAAGCTATCCATATATATGTATTTGTATATTCGCATACACATGTATATACATATGCAAATAGTGTCATAATCATCTATCTAAAAGGACCGGTGGGGTAACATGCATTTGACATCATATCTGTGCCACATGTAAAAAAATAAATCTATACCTAATAAATAAGTAATTACTTTCGCCACGTGTCACAATTTTATAAGTCAAAAAATATTTTCTTCGCTTATTTTTTCTTTATTACTAACTATTTAATATTTTATTTATTAATTCTTAAAACTTAATTACTATTTAATATTTCTTTCATTACTAAACTATTAAGTATGTTCTGTATTCAAACCGTATAAAACACGGTTTTCTAACCTAGTTTATGATAGATATATTATGAATTTTAAAGGTCAAAGTATCGTAGTTCGATGGTATTATGCAAATAAAGCACATAATAAGTTACATATATCATGATTTTACTCAATGGAAGTTGCAAGGTTACTTAATAAGAATAAATCTGTTAACTTCTGCTGTAAATCTAGGCGTTTACCTCCTTATCAACGCGGTCGACCCATTCTAAGGAGGTCGGATCCAGTGACGGCTAGTGGTCGCAAGTGGTTTTCGGAGGTGTTAAAAGAGAGAGTCTTCAAGCTTTCAAGAAGTAAAAGTAGGAAACATTATGGTATCTTCCTTGCCATTGTTTCTAGCTTGCAAACCATGTATTTAGCTTACATACGTGTAGGTTGTTTATCCGGTGTATGTATGTTAAACTCAATTTCTAAACATCACAATCCTTCTATGCCTATAAAATAAAAAGATAACAAATTACGAGCCTCGTTAACGGTGTAAACGAGTTGAGCCAAGTCCGAGCTCGAACTTGGCTTGTTTTGAACTCTATTTCTAAAGCTCGAGCTCGGTTACTGAGTAGTTTTTTGTGCTCGAGTTTGATTCGGGCTCAACTTGCTTTATATTTATAAATCATTTAATTATTTTATTTATATACATATATAATTATAGGATATGCATCCAATCAAAACCCACTTTTATTGTCAAAACCCTAAAACCGTGACAAAAATCGATTAAATCATCAATTTTTTTAGTTTAATAAAATTATTACACGAATTCAACGTCGCATCCTTTTTTGCATTTTTGCAAATTCGTAAGTATGAGAAAGTTTACACTAGTGTAAGTGTAAAAAAAATAAATAAATGTTGTAAAATTTACACCGGTGTAAACCAACTTACACCGGTGTAAACTTTCTCACACTTACAAATTTACAAAAAACGCAAAAAAGGATTTGACGTTGAATTCGTGTAATAATTTCATTAAACTAAAAAAATTCATCATTTGATCGATTTTTGTTGGGGTTTTAAGGTTTTGACAATAACAGTGAGTTTTGATTGGAACCGCACCCTGTAATTATATATACCTATATATATATTTATGATTATACAATTTATATATAACATAATATATAATATTTAGTTGTTTTTATTATAATTTTATGTGTAAGAAAAATATTACGTAAATATATAATGTGCTCGTTTAAGTTTGTAAGTCTAGACAAGTTCGATACTTGAATCTCAGACTCAAACTCATCATTTTTTAAATTATCTTGTAATATTGGCTCCAACTCGTATTTTAAAAAGAAACTTGGATTTTGTAAAGAAAGAATATGATAAATTCCTACTGGTACCGCATGTCTCATATATAAGGTTGCTTTGACTGCAGTTATTATCAACTATGTTTCACATTGAGTGTAATTATTTTCAAAATTTTCAATTGAAAGTCTGGAAATAAACGAAATATAAAATGTTGTCATCATATATACACTATTTTGATATCTAATTATTTGTTCTTCGCATTATAAGATTTATAAATAACTAGAGATTACATAATAAAAAATAAGAAAAAAAATATGAGCTGATGGGGTATTATTCGAAAAATGAGTGTGAAACAAAGAAGAAAAAGAACTGAAGGACAAAAGACCAAAGAGTAAGAGTGTAAATGAGTTGAGCTGTACCTGAGTCCGTCTAGCTCGAGCGTGATTCGCTTAAGTTAAAGACAATTTGATTTCGACTCGTTTCGAGCACTAGGTCTAAAGCTCGAGTGTCAAAAGTTCCAGATCTAAAGATAATACTAACAAATATCAACTCAATACTAGAAAACAACAAAAATATCTCTGAGACTACAAATTCAAGATCCAAGAATATGAACAACATACACACTCAGATTATTGATCCAATAAGACAAATACAAACAACGACTCAGTCTAGAATCGTTAGGGTCACGAAGAAAACCGTAGATCTGGAAATAATAAAGAGAATCAAGGGTGTGTACGTGGTGGAAAATGAGCGAGAGTTGGATAATGACTCTCACTTAGCCCCTCTCTCCTAATATAAGCTCCATATTCCAACCAGATACTCCAGACCCATCAGAGACCCGCATGTTCCTTAGTGAGTAAATGGGTTGAGCTTCAATATGAGCGGGTACAAGCTTCATGTAGAGATAAAGACTGATGGCTACAAAATTCTCTAAGTAAGATTGCTGCGGACTCCACAATTTTGCTGCTGACTTACAAGTTGCTGCAGATAAGGCTAAGTGCTGCAGATAGTTGTGTTCTCCTACTGATGAACAAGTTTCCTGCTGATAGCCTTATCTGTTGAAGTCCAAAGTTGCTGCTGATAGGCTTCTCAGCAGCATCAAACATTTGATTTTGCTGATAGGCAAATCATCAGCAGTTTTGACTTTACTACTGACACCTTTTGCTGCAACACTGACACACATATCAGCAGAAGGAATGTTATTGGTGCAGAGAACAAAAGACAATGCTCCTATTCTAATCTGTCCTGCAATGATTTCTAAGAGGACCTTAGTTTTGATGTTGTCTTTTCAGTGCAGAAGTCTTTTCACTGCAGTTGTCTTTGAGCTACTTGTCTTTTAGTTGTCTACCAATAGTAGTGTAACTTGTAACTGTCAAAGATCAACGACTTGTGTTTGATCTGATCCTTAGAATCAAGGGTCTGTCTTGATTCTGAGTTCCTTTATATGTATTGTATCCTTTTATTTTACAAGTGTGCTTCCTTAGATCTTTCTCTATAAACTTGTAAACATTGAAGATTAATACACTTTGCATTTATCAGTATTATCCTTGTTTTCTTGTTTACATTGATTAGTTGTTATTGTTTTCGCCAATCTCAACTAAGAACAGAATCATCTTGTAAACACCGATCCTACAAGTGGTATCAGAGCTTTGGCTCTCGGATTAAACAAACTCACACTTGTTTAATCACTCTCTGATTCTGTTCACTACTATCTCTTTGCCAAACACCACTTATTCAGAAATGGCACAAAACAATGGATTTGATGATATTGGAAGCTTTCACAGAGCACCAAGACCGGTTTCTGGAGAAGACTATGATATGTGGAAGAAAAGAATGGAAAGTTTCTTCTGCTACCAAGAATATGGAATGTGGAGATCTATAGTTGATGGTCCATATGTGCCTATGGTGGCTTCTGCTGATTCCGGAGGTCCATCGGTCCCTAAAGAAGCCTCAAAGTATTCAGAGGAAGACATCAAGAAGATGGAGGTAGATTTCAAAGCTTTGGGAGCCATTCATATGTGCTTTCCAAACAGAGTTTTCCATAACTTCAGAGAATACAAGACTGCTAAGGAGCTATGGGAAGCTCTTGAGAAGATGTTTGCCGGTTCTGAGGAGGTGAAGGAGAATAAAAGAGACATTCTAAAGCAACAATATGAGAACTTTGTCTGGAAGGAAGGTGAGTCTCTTACTGTTTTGTTCAATAGGTACACCTATTTGGTGGGAGAGCTACAGTGCTCTAAAGTGAAGTTGGAGAATGAAGACATTCTCAAAAAGTTTATCAGATCTCTTCCAAGCTGCTGGACACTCTATACAGTGTTAATTAGAAGAACTGAAAACTTGAAAAATCTAAAAATGATTGAGCTGTATGGCATGCTAAAGACATATGAATTAGAAATGATTCAAGCCAAAGAAAGAAGCTCAGGTCATTCAACAACTTCATCAACAACCACCACTTCATCTGCACTATACTCTGACTTCTCAGCTCCCAGTTCTAGTAACTATTATCCTCCCATTTTCACCCCCAACTCACAAACAAACAACGCACCATTTCTTCTTGAAGCTCCACCTCAACCAAACTCAGCTGCCTTTGTCTCCGAAAATTATAGCAACATGTCCTTCATCAAAGAAGATCTGGAATACTTTCATCCAGATGACTTAGAAGAAATGGACATACAACACTCTTATGCCATGTTTTCTCTCAGAGCAAAACGTATCTACTCTAGGACTGGAAGACCAATTCCAAGCAACAACTCTAACACTAGAGTTGGCTTGGATAAGAGCAAGCTTAGATGTTACAATTGTAGCCAACTTAGCCACTTTGCCAGAGAATGCAAGGCACCAAAGGAAAACTCAGCTATGACACAACCTAGACAGACCCATCATGGTCAAGCAAGTCAAGGCAACACCACTCCTGCTCAAACTGCAGCCTGTGCAGCTGTTGGAACAGCTGATTTTGATTAGAGCTTCCAGTATGAAGATCTTCCTGCCAACAACCAAGCACCCATGGCAGACACAACAGAGATACCACCTTAGGTATATGAACAGCTTTGTACTCAAGCTTGCATTGATAAGGTTCTAGGATACATGAAACATAACCAAAACCTTATAGATCAAGATGAAGAGTTTCACCAAATGAAATATGAATTTAAAAAGGTTGAAAACAGTTATAAAGAAAAGATTAACCGCCTAAAGAAAGAGATTTCATCACTAAAACATGAACAAACAAATCTTGAAACTCAGATTGATGATCTATTGGTTAAGTTAAAAGCTACAAAAGCAGAGTTGGCATACCAAAAGGTTCATGTTGACAAATATGAGTTTGCATCCAAAAAGCTGCAAAGACTTTTGGATGCTCAAATTCATGAAAAGGTAACTGATGGCCTTGGGTTTCAAGCTGAAAAGCCCTACAACACCGTCCCCCCACCAGCTGACTATGTAATTATCCATGAACCAAACTTCAATCTCACAAATCTTGACCATGCAAACCGAAACCTTAATCCTTCCAAGGAAGAATCAGCTGTGCAAGACTGCAATACCCCCTCTGAATCTGAGTCCACATGCTCAGAATCCACTCATACAAGTGAAGCTCCATTACTCCCTACCAATGAAGTAATTCTCAAAACCACAAAATCTGGTAAAGTAATCCAAACCAATGGTCGAAGTCCCTTTATTCCCTCTATACTAGTAACTCCTCCCACCAAACAAATCAAAATTAGCTATCCTCCTGAAGGAAGAAAGTTAAAAGTTGAACATGGACAATCTTCAACCTCCACCATTCCTCAATAAAAATCCAATCAACCCAGGAAGGTGTTTGACATTTGTCATGCACCTAGAGAGAGACCTCCATATGTTCAGAAAACAATAGAGGAAGCCACTTTTGAACACAACAAAGCTCATCCCTGGAACTTCAAATATCTATTCAAAAGAAAAGATTATGTATACTTTCAAAGAGATAAATCAGCTAAATCCTGTTTTTTCTATGGCAAATACAATCACACTGCAAGCACATGCTTCTACTACCTTTAGCAGCAAAGAAACCTCAAGCAAAATGCTTTTGAGAACACAAACAAAAACAAGAAGGTAAGAAGCTATGAAGCCAAAACAACTCAATTTAGAAAGCCTCTCTCTCCTCCAAGAAAGCAGCTTCAAAAACCTCAACAATCCTGCATCATATGTGGTGAATCAAACCACTTTGCTGCTGATTTTAATTTCAATCCTTTCAGCCAGATTTTTCAACCACCCTCTATATCAGTTCATGCTACTCCAAAACAGAAGCCTATCTATAGAAGAACTCCCACAGAGAAACCCACTTTTAATATAAAGGTTAAACAGGAGAAGCATGTATCTGTTGAACCATCAACAGCCAGCAAAAATGCTGCTAATCATGTACAGTTAAAGAAGCCCAAGAACAAGCCATCAGCAACAACCAAGTTTGCTGCTGATCAGCCAAAGCCATCAGCACCAAAAGCCACATCAGCCGCTGATAGAGTTAAAGGGTCTGGAAAATCACTTCCTCAACAATGGAAAGCCAAGTCCACTGCTTCCATATCTCAAAGCATCATCATAGGATCCATTGAATGCAAGCATACTGATGCTATTGGCTCAAAGCCACACTTACCCAAGTTTACAAGTTCTTGGGTTCCTCCCTCTAACTAGATCTCTCTCATGTACAGGGACAACCAGGTCACAAGGATAACACCTGAGTTATAGACAGTGGTTGTTCCAGGCACATGACCGAAAACAGGTCCATTCTCTCCAATTTCAGACATTTTAATGGAGGATATGTTGCTTTGGGAGTGATTCAAAGGGAGGATCTATAACTGGACAAGGAACCATGTCTAATGAAAGAATGAGTATTGAAAGGGTAAACTTTGTCAAAGAATTGGACTTCAATCTCATGAGTGTGTCTCAGATCTGTGATCAAAAGCATTGGATGCTTTTCACAGACAAAGAATGCTTTGTGCTCTCCCCTGGTTTAAGCAAACCTCATCCAGAGAAGACTTTATTAACTGCCCAAAGAAAAGATAACCTATATGTGCTTGACATGAATGAAGTCACTCCATCCGGCAGTATATCTTGTTTTCTGTCTAAGGCATCAGTTGATGAATCAACTCTCTAGCATAGAAGATTAAGCCATGTTAATGTAAAAACCATCAACAACTTGGTGAAGGGAAATCTTGTCAGAGGCCTTCCTAACAAGGAATTCGAACTTGAAGATTATTGCATAGCATGCCTGAAGGGGAAGCAACACAAAAGTTCTCACAAGCCCAAGACATTAAATACAAATGACACTCCTCTACAGCTGTTGCATATGGATCTTTTTGGTCCTACAAATTTCATGTCAATGGACAAGAAGTCATACTGTCTGGTGATAACTGATTACTATACCAGATTCTCATGGGTATACTTCTTGAGAACAAAATATGAAACTGCTGAGATCCTTAAATACATTCTTAGGGTGGAGAATCAAAGCAATCAGAAAGTCAAAGTCATAAGGTGTGATCAAGGTACCGAGTTCGAAAACCACACCTGAACTGTTTCTATGAGAGAAAGGGTATAGAAAGACAATACAGTGCTCCAAGAACTCCTCAACAAAATGGGGTTGCTGAAAGGAGAAAAAGAACTCTAAGTGAATCAACAAGATCAATGTTGGCTGATTCAAAACTGCCTCTCACATTCTAGGCAGAAGCAGTAAGCACAACTTGCTATGTGTAAAATAGAGTTCTCATTTTCAAGCCTCTCAACAAAACACCTTATGAGCTTTGGTTCAAAAGAGTTCACTACATTGGATTCTTGAAACCCTTTGGATGTCCATGTACCATTCTTATCACTAATGGAAGTCTTCTAAAGTTTGGTGCAAAATCAGATGAAGGATACTTTGTGGGCTATTCCTCTCAATCCAAGGCTTATAGAGTATTCAACTCCAGAACAAAAATAGTTGAAGAATCAACAAATGTGGAATGTAGGGAACACATTCCATGTGAAAAGGGTAAAGGACCAGACTGGCTTTTTGATATTGACTCCTTTTCACAAGTATTTGAGCCTCTCATCTTCTCAAATATGGAGTCTACCTCTTCCTAAAAGCAAGCATCTACATCATTTGAAGACTACATAGTGGGTCTCAATGGTCCATCTATAAGAATCAAAAGACCATTCATTGATCCTCCATCTGTCGTTGATGCTATTGAAGCCAGTGAAGCCAGAACAAGCAACTCTAATGTCACCAGCAACAATCTCTCTGACAATGAAGATGGAGATGAGGGTATTGCATCTGATGCAGCTGATGCTGATGATGCTACTAATGCTGCTGATGTTGCTGGCGCTGTTAACAACTCATCTACAAATGTTGTTGCTGTTGAAGAAATTTTTGCAAACAACCCTCTTGACAATCATCATCTTCCTGATCAAAATCAAAGCAATTTGGAGCAAGGAATACAGATGGATGTTGTTCCAGCACAGAGAATCAACAAGGAACATCCTTTGGAAAATATAATTGGCCAAGTTCAGCAAGGAGTCCAAACAAGAAACAAGACTCATGAGGCCATTATATGTGTGTATTCTTGCTTTCTATCTCAAGAAGAACCAAAGAAGATAGATGAAGCTTTGAAACATAGCAGTTGGATTGAAGCAATGCAGGAAGAGTTGCTGCAATTTAAAAGACAAGAAGTATAGACCCTGGTTAATCTTCCACCTGGTCAAACTGCTATTGGCACAAGATGGGTATTCAGGAACAAGCAAGATGAGAGAGGGATTGTAGTCAAGAAAAAATCCAGACTTGTAGCTCAAGGCTACACTCAGGAAGAGGGAGTTAACTATGATGAAGTCTTTGCTCCTGTTTCCAGACTGGAGGCCATCCGAATCTTCTTAGCTTATGCTGCATCCAAGAGCTTTATTGTTTATCAAATGGATGTCAAGAGTGCCTTTCTGTATGGGAAGATTGGTGAGCAAGTTTATGTCAGACAGCCTCCAGGCTTTGTAGATCCATCACATCCAAACAAAGTTTTCAAACTAGACAAGGCTCTATATGGACTACACCAAGCCCCAAGAGCCTGGTATGAGAGTTTGTCAGGATATCTACTAAGAAACAATTTCAGAAGAGGTGCCATTGATCAAACATTGTTTATCAAAGATGAAGGGGGAGAAATTCTATTGGTGCAAATCTATGTAGATGACATCATCTTTGGAACAACAAAGAATAAATTATGTAAGGACTTTGAGATTCTAATGCACTAAAAATTTGAAATGAGTTCAATGGGTGAACTAAATTTCTTTTTGGGTCTTCAAGTCAAACAAGTTCCAAATGGAATCTTCATCAGCCAATCCAAATATGTCAAAAGTATCTTGGAAAGATTCAAACTGGCTAACTGCTCTACTGCAAGAACCCCCATGCAAGTGCACCATCAATTAACTCCAGATAAAGATGGAAAAGACACTAATCAACATTAGTATCGTGTAATGATAGGATCACTCATGTATCTAACTGCCTCAAGGCAAGATATCATGTTTGTAGTATGCCTGTGTGCAAGATTCCAATCAGCTCCAAAGAATACACATTTTCAAGCTGCCAAGAGAATTTTTAGATATCTAAAGGGAGCCCCAAGACTTGGGCTATGGTATTCTAAAAATGACAAGTTCAATCTATATGCATACACTGATAGTGACTATGGAGGATGCAACTTGGACAAGAAGTCCACATCAGAGGGATGTCAATTTCTGGGAGGAAGACTGATTTCATGGTAATTCAAAAGCAAACTTGTGTATCAACCTCTACAACAGAAGCAGAATACATTGCAGCTTCCGGTTGCTGTGCACAAGTCATCTGGATACAAAATCAAATGTTGGATTATGGGATGACTTTCATGGCAACTCCCATTCACACTGACAACATGAGTGCTATATCAATTACAAACAATCCTATACAGCACTCCAAGACAAAGCACATTGACATCAGGTATCATTTCATAAGAGATCAAGCTGAGAAAAAGAGAATCATTTTAACCAAAGTTCATACCAATGAGCAGTATGCTGACTTACTCACAAAAGCCTTTGATGAAGCTAGATTCAGATATCTAGTTGAATCCATTGGCATGATGAACTTTGATTAAAATATTTCTCTAAAAACTTTAAAATAAATGTGTCTGTCTCTCTCTTGTTGTAAATAAAGTTTTCTGAAAATTAAATGATCAGCAACAAACATTTTTTCTGCTGATAGTTTTAGTCATCGGCAGTAAAGTATTTGCCGCTGACTGCCTTAAGTTATCAACAGGAACAAGTTTGCTGCCGATAGCTTCAAGGCAATCAGTAGCAATATCTTTGCTACAGACCAGTACATCCATCAGCAACAATCAAGTTTTGCAACTGATAGACTTAACCTTCCGCAGCAACCAAGTTTGTTGTGGACGGGTAAAAATGGTCCAAATTAACTTTTACCCGCTGTAAAAACCACCTCCAGTCTTTACCATGGCTGCTACAGTGTGTTACAGCTGTAAAACAGTGAAAAGCAAATGGGTTGTACAGTACAAGTAAATCTGCTTTTTCCCTCCTTTTCCATTATAACACAAATAAAATTTCTCCTTCACCTCTTCACATTCAATTTTGACCTAACCTTCCATCTCTCTTAAGCATTCAAAGCTTCTTCACACTTAACCAACTTTTAAAAGCTTCATCCTTCCCTCCAAAACCTCAATGGAAAACGTTGACATCAATAACCCTGATGACAAGTTCTCAACTTACCATAATTTAACGGCATATCTTGTTAAGGGTAAGAAATCAGAAGGGTTCAATGACATGATCGACTTTCTGTGTCGGTCAAAAATACACTTTGCTCTGAAAGTCAACCCCACAATCTACATACCCCATATGGAAGATTTCTAGAATTCTGCCGTCTTCTTTATCGAACAAGGTACTTCCCAAATCAAAGCCAAGGTAGACGGCAAAGACATCACCATTATAGAAGCTACACTCATAAAACATCTAAAGCTTCGGGACGAGGGTGCAACCAACTCATACACCAAAACAGAGTACATGAGGACCTTTGTATCCATAGGGTACACTGGAAATCAAGATGAATACACAATCGAGAAGCCACTGATGGGTCCTCCATGGAAGTTCCTGTGCCACACTCTTCTATAATGTATATCTTAGAAGAGGAGTGGATGGAATCAACTGAACTCTGCTCTTGCCTCTGCTGTTCATGGTATGGTAACTGGGCAATGATTTATTTTTTTTCTCATTTGATCTTCAAAGGTTTGAGATATAACCTTAAGGAAGGGGCAAGACAATCCTTCTTTATGTACCCCTAGATTCTTGCAGGAAGTTTTTAACCATTAATTAAAAGATCTTTCAAAACCTACAAGAATCTACATAATATTGGGACATAAAAATAATATTTTTCAAATCATGAGAACTGTTTCAACAAATTTCTCAGGGGTCAATGTTCCATTGTTGTCTACAATGATGAACATACAAAGTACCCAGGGTGACAGTTCAGCAGTCCCAGCTTATACTGATCCCACACCCTCCACTTCACAGCATGAACACACAACTGCCGCCCTTGATCGAACCCCTGTGCAACCTACTGAGGGTGCACAGGTTCAACTAATACTTACCCCTGTTCTTCAAACCCAACTGGAACAAAGGGCCCTAGTTGAGGTGAGCTATACCAGGAAAAGAAAGAAGAGCAAGAAAAGTCCTTCTATTCTTGACTCAGAGGCCCAATCCTAACCCAAAAGCCCTCATCCAGAGTCACAACACTCTGATGAGAATACCATAAGGGATAGCCACATGATTAGGGAAACTTCATCGGAAGGATCCCTATTAGGATCAGGACTACATCCCATGTCCATAGAAATCCCCGCTGAGCCCATACATTTTTCTTCTCTGAACTTAAGTGTAGAGGCACCTTGTCAAGATGATGTACCTTCTTCAAATGCCACTATTAAGGAGGTACTGATTGACTTGGCTACTAATGTACCCAGCCCAAGTTCATCACCCAAGAAGGTCCACTCTAGGAGTCATGAAAGAGTGGATATGGAAGGGGCTGTCACTACTTCTGGTCCATCAATTGACCAGGAGGACAGTGACAACATAATTAAGACCCTAACCATGGAAACTCAAGGTGAGAATGTTTCTCTTGAAACATCATTCACTGAGAGGAATCCCAGGCGCCAAGAAAACTAGGGTGATGGGGATGCAGAGGCTAGGTGTAAGGCCCCATCTAGTTCCAAGGATTCCACAACTGTGGATGAGGACAGATTGAAACTTCATAACTTGGAATTGACGGCCAGGGTGGCTATGCTAGAGGCTGAAGTGTCCAAATTAAGACACCAAGTCTTTATGCATGAAGCCCATCAATGCCCAAGTGTGACTTCTCCTTCCCTTGTATCAGTGGGAACTCAAACAGATCTCTCTCTATGCACTGGTGCAACCAAAAAGAGGGAGATAGTTACTACTGAAAAAGACACTGATAGTCTGGAGGATTGGATACAAGAGCAGGTTGCCTTTGAAAGAACACTATTTCAACTTGCCTTTGTTCAAGTCCATGATTTGATGCCTCTCAGAGATGAAGAGTAAGTGATCCCTGAGGAGATGGAAATTGAAGATGAAGATGAAGAAATACCTCTCTTAGTCACTATTCTTCCAGCTGCTGCTGCTATCTCAAGACAAGCCATATCCCCTCATTTCCCACTAACTGCACACAATATGGAGTTTGACTCCATTTTGTCATGGGGATATGATGGACTATCTCAAAGATTCTGGATTGGGTGGGAATTTGCTGGAGTCAAAGAGCTTATCTTGGATAACCTAAATTTGTTTGAAATCCTGACCCTGCACCTGACTGAAAGTGTTAACACTTCCAAGAACCTATCTGCCAGGCTTTCCATTGAAAGGTTTCACGATATATGTGAAGACAATATGCCTCGGTTTGAAAAGTTCCTTGAAGAAGCAAAACACGTCTTATCCAAAACTTGAGGATGTAGAAGCAGAGTCCTCAAGAGCGGCAGAAGAAAGACATGAAAACAAAGCCAACAAATGGAACTGATAAGAAGTAGGGTCTTAACTGAAGAACAAGTCCTACATTTAAGAAAATTCCTGTATAATGAGGTGGTTAGAGGTCTGGAAGTTCATGGGTGGTTAAGCACTGAGCCTTCAGGGTTTCAATTCTTTCTGTGTGATGCATAATCAACAATATCCATGAGATCCTACTGCTCAATCCAGACTTCCTTTGTAAGGTATTTGAACTCAGATCACACATCTGCAATGTCAACTCCAAGAAAAGTCAAGAAATGATCATCGTTGTCAAATCCTTTCTTGAGAAGGAGGGATGGATTGTAATAGATGAATCTGATTCAGACATGTCCCTTCCCTCTTCTCCAACTGTCATCCTAATCACTGAAGAAGAATCTGCAAGAAAAGAGAAACAGAAGATTATGACAGAATGGAAGGAAGTAACTGGAGAAGAATGGGTAGTAAGTGAAGATGAAGAAACTGTCCCCCTTTGTCCTTTCCTCAAATTGCCAATGACGCTGATGCTGAGGTCTCAATAGCCACTTCCACTTCTGCTATTGTGATCAATGAAGCTAAAGCAGAGACATCCAATAAAGACAAAGGGAAGGGTATCATGATAGAAGAAGAAGAAAAGAGGATAGAGCAAGAAAAGAAGGAGATTGAAAGAAGAAGAAGAAGAGAAAGAAAAGAGGATGAGATGACTGAGCTTAAAAAGGCTCAAGAAAGAAAAACTGTCATACTCATCAGAGAACAACAAAGCCAGTTATATGCTAGGCAACTGGATGAAACAAGAGTTCATGTTCCTGCAGCTTCACAACTAAAATAAGATGATGCCTTAGCTCTTTAGCTGCAGGAACAGTTCAATAAAGAAGAAGAAGAGAGGGAGAGGAAAAGAAAAGAAGAAGCCAAGTTCAGAATCACTGACTCTGAACTTGCTAAAGAAATAAGGAAAGAGTGGACTGAAGCTCTGATTTCTCAAGGTGAGGATGCAGACTACCTTGAGAAATTATCAAATAAAGAAATATACAGAGCTTTCATGGGACAGCAAGGTCAACTGGCAAATAAGAAAAGGGTTGAAGAAGAAGAAAAAGCCAAACAGAAATCCAGGAAAACCATTGCATTCAATGTCAGATCCCATGAAGAAAGGAAGGTCATGATGGAATTCCTAAAGGCTAGAGGAGAAAGTGGAAAGAGGCTGGGTCCCATGAGCTTCATGAACCTACAAGCCATGTATGTCAAAGTTAAGAAGGAAAAGGAAGAGAGACTGGGGAAGACAGGCTCAAAAAGAAGGGTAAACACTCAAACTGATGAAAGAAAACAAAAGAAACCCAAGCTTACTCTCTCATCCACTCCTTCCTCTGCCTAACAAACTTCCACTCTCCCTCCAAGACCTCCCTCCTCACCTCCCAAAGAGTCCAAATCCTCTCACCCAGCTCCTCCTCATCAACAGCCTCCCAAGAAGAAAACCAAACCTACTACCACACTAGAAGATTCAAGAGAAATTGTAGTATGGTTCTACAACAATCAAGACCAATGGTTTGAAGTTTTTAGGGGAAGGGTAGAGTTAAAAAGATCAATCTACAGATCGGTTGATAAGGTGATGCAACTTCCAGATTCTGATCTTCAGAGAATGATGGAGCTGGGTGAAGCTCATGAGCCTGAAAATGATAGTGGAAGACATCTGTTGCTGGTGATCAAGCATCACTTCAACCCCAACAAAGATGTGGTTATTGATGTTAAACCTCTTCAATCCCACTATCCATTTGTCAGTTGGTCCTACAATGCTGCTCAAGATGAGTACACTTTGATAGATGTCAGAGGTCAGAAGATGAGATGTTCAATCAAGACCAACTTCAGCATGCCAAGCAAGGACATCAATTCTCTATCTGAACTCCCTCTTGACAATCCAAGCATGGACCCAAAAGGCTATGAGACAGCAAGGATTGTTGCTCATATGCAAAAGCTTCAACAACAAAGGCAATAAGAGAGTTTTGGTAGTATCAGTCTAGGAGGAGTTTGTAGAGATAAAGACTGATGGCTACAAAATTATCTAAGTAAGATTGTTGCGGACTCCACAATTTTGCTGCTGACTTACAAGTTGCCGTAGATAAGGCTAAGTGCTGCAGATAGTTGTGTTCTCCTGCTGATGAACAAGTTTTCTGCTGATAGCCTTATCTGCTAAAGTCCAAACTTGTTGCTGATAGGCTTCTCAGCAGCATCAAACATTTGATGCTGCTGATAGGCAAATCATCAGCAGCTTTGACTTTACTACTGACACCTTTTGCTACAACACTGACACACCTATAAGCAGAAGGAATGTTATTGGTGTAGAGAACAAAAGACAATGCTCCTATTCTGATCTGTCCTGCAATGATTTATGAGAAGACCTTAGTTTTGTTGTTATCTTTTCAGTGAAGAAGTCTTTTCACTACAATTGTCTTTTAGCTACATGTCTTTTAGTTGTCTACCAATAGTAGTGTAACCTGTAACTGTCAAAGATCAACGGCTTGTGTTTAATCTGATCCTTAGAATCAAGGGTCTGTCTTGATTCTAAGTTCCTTTATATGTATTGTATCCTTTTATTTTACAAGTGTGCTTCCTTAGAGCTTTCTCTGTAAACTTGTAAACATTGAAGATTAATACACTTTGCAATTATCAGTATTATCCTTGTTTTCTTGTTTACATTGATTAGTTGTTATTGTTTCCGCCAATCTCAACTAAGAACATAATCATCTTGTAAACACCGATCCTACACTTCATAATCGATTTGCTATCCGATCCATTTTCACTTCAAGTAGCCCAATCCAAGCCTAATTGTAACATCCGAAATTTCTCGTATCGGGTGCAGGTTTTAGTTTAAGAAATGGCGAGACTTTATGAACCGGGTCGTGGTCCGAGATCGGGCCTAGCGGGCCTGAAGTGGAGGAGGAGCCTCCAAGACTACAACTCTCCTCCGCACACCCCTGTCTTCACTTCATCTTCTCCCCCATTCTAGAGAGAAAAACACCTAGAGAGATAGTGTGTCGGTTTTGCCCCAAGATCGATCCATTCTTCTTCTCCAGCGATTACACGAAGCATCTCTGAAGAAACAAGTTGGTTAGAGGTAAGAATCGCGTCTAGATCTGTGTTTTTATTGAAAATGGGTTTTTAGGGTTCTTATGGGTTTTCTTCAAAAATGTTGGATTTTTACATGTGTTTATGCTTAAAAACCATATATCTAGCTGCATGGTTAAGATTAGATCAGTTTGGACGTAAAAAGTTAGGATTTTGGATCAAAAACGAAGAATCTAGCCAAGAACAGTTGAATCGTCCAAAAACTTTTTGAATCATCCGTAAACGATGAAGTGTCCGAAAAGTATTTCTAACACAGAAAGATATCAGACAATGGATTTCAGACGAATTAGTTTTCAGGCGTAATAGTTTTCGGATTAAATATATTTCGGACAAATTGGTTTTCGGGCGAAATGGTTTTTGGACGAAGGACATTTCGGGCGAATTAGTTTTCAGATGAAAGACATTTAAGACGGATCGCTTTGTTATATCTTGAAATTAACAATTGTCGTTTATGACCGCTCGAACAGACCGCCTAGCACCTCCTTGAGCCTTATACTTAAGAAGATTTAATTAAGAAAGTTAGGTGAGTTCTAATCCCCTTTTTGCCTGCTTTAGGGGTGGTGTGCATACTTAGTGAAAAGTGTTTATTATATATTTTATATTAGTAAACGAAAGCGAAGGTTATGTTTTAGAGAAATGTTTAAAAGAGGCAAAAGTACGATTTATGTAAAGAATAACTATATTTATAACAAGCGTTTATTATATTTTCATATACATAAACAAATGTATAATATATGTGCAAGTGTGTTTTCAGTAAAGCAAGTTATATTTATGGCAATCGTTTATTATATTTTCATATACATAAACAAAAGCATAATAAATGTGTTAAGTTATGTTTCAGTAAAGTAAAGATATTTTATGGCAAGCGTTTATTATATTTTCAATTTTTCATATACATAAACAAAGACATATTATATGTTAAGATATGAACAAGTTAAAGAAAGTTTTTATAAAAAGAAAGTGAACAGTTTTTCCTACGAGATAATGTACTAGCTTGTTAAGGTCATACGGGGACAGATGTTACTTGTACAAGATGCCAGTTATGGGTTATGCCCATTAGTAAGAGCCTTTGTGGTTCGTTAACGGTTGTACAACTGTGATGGGTGACGGTGGTTACTCGGGAGGTCCACGCAACCTCCCGTAGCGTTAAGCGATATTGCTGGTTCATGTTCGTTGATCATGGGGGCTATACCAGTATTGTCGGTTCATGGTCGTTGATCATGAAGGCAATACAAGCACTTGTCGGTTCATAGTCGTTGATCATGAGGACAGTACGAGTACTCGTCGGTTCATGGTCGTTGGTCATGGGGGCGGTACAGTAGTGACAAGAGAATTGACGGCTTAGCGGTGTTGTCGGTTCATGGCCGTTGGCCATGGGGCAGTACTACGTAAAGGAATTAACGGTTTGAGTAGCAAGGTTTGACACATGATGTATGACTTAAACTGTTTTAAAAGTAAAGTATGTAAAGTTTTGCCTTTAAAGCGTCAAGTATGTTTTGGTAAATCCTTCGTTTATATTATGCATGAAAAGTTTTATATAAGCGTTAGAACTCACTCAACGTTGCTGATTTTTAGTATGCACATCAGTTGAGCATAAGTGGTTGTAGATGGATGAGGATTCTTGGCTTGGCGAGAAGAGTTACCCGGAGATCAGAGTCTGGCATCCCGTTTATGGTGTTTTAAGACAAGTTTAATTTGTACTAGACAAGATTATGTTAGACCTATTATGTTTCCGTTGTGATTGTGAATATCTTATGTTTGTGAGCTATATGTTAATGAGTAAATCCAATAAGTGAGGCCTTTCGAGTTTGAGGTCTTACAATAATTCACTAAGCCCAATAGCAAGACCCAACTCTTCGAAAGTCCAAGAGCATGGCTCAGCCCAATAAGAAAAAAAACAAACAATTAATTAAAATATAATCATAATATATTTGATATAATTAAAATATATTTCAACATCCCTTTCAATTTGATTACCAAACATATCCAATATATTCAACTGAGAACACATTTGCTCATGCTGTTTAACAAATAATCCTTTTGTAAACACATCAGCTAATTAGTGTTAGATTCAACCTTAATAGTTTTAATACAACCGATAGAAATCTTTTCTTGCAAAAAGAATAAATCTATCTAATTTATTCATCACATTAGAAAATTTATAAAAATTTAGAGATCATATAATACAAAGAAAAAAATACGAGCTTATGGATGTATTATTCAACAAATAAGTGTGAACCTAGATTATTTTAGAACAGCATACTAACAGACTCTTCTACTCTTACTTATAAATCTACACCAATATTTAATTTTGAACATTTAGATCATTGGACATTTAGATTAGGTGGTATTTCGAATTAAAAACTGTTAATAAAAAAAGTAGCAGGCCGATTATATTTAATAAATGAATAGATTTAGTCAAAGATCTTTTACGTGGGAAAATAATAAATCTAATGAGTTGGTGGACGAAATTGAGACATGATCATTATTGAAGAACGTTTATTATTATTTTGAAGTTTAATATATTCATTTTAAATTAATTATGATATCACTTGAGCTTTTAGATCAATCCTACTAGCTGTCAAGACCAGTGAACCAATAGAGAGACTAAAATATAATTTATTTCACGGGACATTTTAAATGAAAGTTGTACATAAGGGCTACCCACCCTTTCTATGCATCACAACGGGTATGTTCTTAGTATCGTCGTTGATAGGAGCGACCTCTTGACCAATAAACAACGTGCAGTAACTTAGTCAGAAGGGAGTACGAGCAGAGGAGAGTTTGCCACTCTCATTGACGGTCTCTTAGAAAAACAGGGAGAAATCGCCCTTACCATGACAATTTCTAGTTACACCGTACTCCTCTTTCTAACTAGGCTAGTGCACATTGTTTAAAACGTGTTGTTTTTTTTATTAGCAATTATTGCATATCCTGGTTATGAGAATCTTATTATATATATATATATATATATGTAGTAGATCATGTACAAATGAGCTTCAAACCAATATAAACATTTTGAAGCCTCCTTCCATTGCTAGGCTTACATAATGTCGTCCACCGCTATTGCCTTCTATTCACCTGTAGCAACCATTACAAAAGACGAAGAAAAGGCGCGAAAGGCAAAGATGTCAATCATCATCGAGCGATACAAGGACAAAGTCTCTGCTCTTCCCACGAATGACGATCATCATCTTTGTAGGTATGAGGGTTTCTGGTATTGCCACGGTTTTTGGTATCACTCAAAAGCCGACTTCTCAGTTGAAGCGATTATGGCCTCGCAAGAAGATTTCCAAGCTCTACCCACCGATATTTTCTTGGCGAGTTATCCAAAAACGGGAACAACATGGCTTAAGGCCCTTGCATTTGCCATTTTGAACCGAACCAAATTCAAAACCAATAGTGGTTCCTGTCCAACCCACCCATTGCTCACAATTAGCCCCCATGATTGTGTCCCCTTCTTGGAGAGTGAGTCTTTCTTGAACAACCCTTCTTATGCCAATGGCCTCATGGCTACCCATATCCCTTACACATCTTTACCTAAATCCATCATTAGTTCCGATTGTCGGATTGTTTATATATGTAGAAACCCTAAGGATGTGCTCATTTCTTTTTGGCACTTCTTGAACAAAGTGAGAGATGATATTTCTACACCAACGAAACTAGATGATGCATTTGAGCTTTTTAGTAAGGGAATGAATGCTGGTGGATCGTTCTGGGATCATATGACAGGGTACTATATGGCAAGTTTAGAACGACCTAATAAAGTATTGTTCTTAAAGTACGAGGATTTGAAGAAGGATACAGAGAATGAGGTTAAGAAGTTAGCCAAGTTCATAGGTAACCCTTTTACAGAAGAGGAGGAATATGATGGATCAGTGCAAAAGATAATCGGACTTTGTGGTTTTGAGAACTTAAGCAAGGTAAATAAGGATACGTCTAAGGTTTTATCCGATGATATCTACTTTCGAAAAGGCATCGTTGGTGATTCTGTTAATTATCTTACGACTGAAATGATCCAAATTTTGGACAAGATCACCAAAGAAAAGTGTGATGGTTTAGATCTCTCATTTGAAGCATGACCATGCTACTTGATGTGGTTGTTGAATCAATGTATCTTCATTTTTGCTACTTTTATCTAATAAATCTTAATTTCCGGCTATGAGATACCCATTTCATGAAGTAAATATTTCTTCTAAGTGTTAAATATATGTTTGTTCGTTAAAGATTATATAATCCAGGCATTATAAACATGACATTTAAAGATTTTTTTGGAAACAATGTATATTATAAAGGAAGAAGCATCCATAAAAATGACTAGTTATAAAGGAACCATTAGATATATTGTATTTACTAGTAATGTTTGTAGTGTGCTAGTCTGGATTCTTCAACCCTTTGCTGTCAATCCAAGTTGCCTAATCCCATACAGGACTCGAAGAAGCATCCATAAACATGACGAGGCACCTCGGAATGATTGCATCCAACAAAATGATGTGGGGACTGGTTGTGTTTGTCGTCATCGTACCTTGGATGTTCAATTGAATAATGTTGTGGTGTGGAGCAAAGCAGGGTAAGCTCCTCGAAATTGAGAATAAAATCCATGAGGGTGGAATGGGTTATTCCAGAGAGAAATCATTCCATAATGAGATGAGCCGATTCATAAGTGGCGGAACCAGAACTTTTCAATAGGGGTTCACAATATAAATTATTTTTAAATTCACTCGCATATATCACTTGGTTTACTTTTATCAATTGATTTATTGGCTTGTAATTATAATTTCTAACGTTCCTATGTCTTGAAACTTTTGTAAAGCTACTTCACAGATGAATTTATAAAACAAATATCATCATTTTGTTATGTAAATAGGTCTTGAAAACTTCGTTATAAAAAAAATTATGACATAAATAATTTTACTCTTCTCAACAACTATTATTATTATTATTATTATTATTATTAATAACTCAATTTTAATTTGGGGAAATAAAAATTACAATAAACGTTGTATCATGAATAACTAAAGTAATAAATAAATAATTTAAGAAGTATAAACTAAAATAAATTACCAAGATTCATTCAATAAACTAAACAAAAAAGTCATTTAATATACAAAAAAAAAAATTCCGTTGAAAAAAATATACAAAAAAGTTAGGGAAAAATACGAAAATGGACATTTGATCAAGAAAATACTTAAAAATATACATCTTTATTTAGCCTACTGTTTCATATACATTGTTCTTGCGAAAAGGCTAAAGACGGCTAAGCTAGCCGGCTAAAATTTTCGTGCCAACATTCCATTTGTCAGAGTACGAGCCAATAAGCATGTGACACGTATAGCCGTTTAAATAAACAGTTTTAGCCGTCTAAATAAACAGTTATAAGTGTCTATTAGACAGCTAAGCATTCGAAAATTTTCAAAAAATGTTTTCGGAGGCTAAGCCATCTAATAGACGGCTATAACTGTTTATTTAGACGGCTAAATGCATTAGACGGCTAAGCCTGCCATGTGTCGCCATATTATTGGTTCGTACTCTGACAAATTGAATTTTGACACGGAAATTTTAGCCGGCTAGCTTAGCTGTCTTTAGCCGGCTGTCATGACCAATGTCTATGAAACAGTAGGCTAAATAACGATGTCTATTTTTTAGTATTTTCTTAGTCAAATGTCTATTTTTGTATTTTTTCCATCTAATAAAATCAGTAAATAAATAAAATCTTTTTAAAAACTAAACTAGTAAATAATAAATATATAAATAATGGATTTGAAAGAAATTGTCAGTTTTTCTCTGTCCGTCTCTGTGGCAGTGTAATTTCTTGTCAAATAGAAAGGAACATACCAGACTCTTTATTCATTAAAAATTAAAAACTCCATACCAATTAGTATTTTTAAATATAAACCCATCTTCTTTCTTTTTTTGCTTTCTCTTTAACCTAATGAATAACCAGAGGAGCCTTATGTTTTGCCGTCTCTGTCTCAGCCGCTGCCAAACGCTACCTGCCGGGAAATTAAATCATATACTCCTCTATTCGTTTCGCTACTGTGTGTGGCAATATTTAAAGGGTCCTTCTACAAAAATCTTCTTAGTTCCGCCGATGCATAACTGTGTATCTCCTTCTATGAGCGTATTATTTTTTCTTTTCCATAATAGTACATGAATCATGAGTTGTCCGAGTACTGAAATATGATTCGTGTATTGTTTATAGGCATAGAAAAGTGTACCTTTTTAGATATACTGTAAATACGGTTCACTGGTTATTTGTTGTTTTTCGTTGTCATTAGAGCATTCAAAGCCGAATTGGTCTTTTCCTTATATTTTAAGGTAATTTTAAAAACCTTCCAACTTACCTATTCCGGATTATTTATACTTTTCCTTATTCTCAGATTATAAAACTTATATATATATGGATTGATGGGTGATTTCTTATATTTACCAACTCACAATATCTTTTATAATATTTTTATGAGTGGAAAAGACAGAAATAAAATTAAAATTTAATTAAAAGAATATTATTTAATTGACTATAGATAAATATAAGGAATTGGATTGGGGGTTTTATAAAAATCTTTAAGTTTATAAGGTAAATGTGTTTTTAGTTAAATTATAAGGATATGAATAAGAATCCGGATAATGTTTTAGTTGCATGTAATTTGTTGTTATCTTTTTTGTATTTTTTAAGCTTTGGTCCCACTCAACCCTTACTTTACTTATCACTACTACAAAAAAACAAAGCTTTTAAAAAATGATGGTTTTGTCTTTTAAAACGATTCGTGACCGCCTTAAATGATTTTGTTTAATTCACATATTAGTATAAATAAAGCGGTTAATAAATAATAAGACCGCTTTAAATGAGTTATAACAATCGTTTTAAATGAGTTTTGCAAATCGCTTTAAAAGGTAATTATTTGATGTTTACAAACCATTTTAAATGATACATTGCAAACGTTTTAAATGAGACTACAGACCAAACGTTTTAAATGATACTACAGACCGTTTTAAATGAGTATTCGTTTTAAATGGTATTATTTAAAAGGAAAAAAAATCCACAGGTGAAATTAATAATGAAAAAATTCAAATTAAAATGGTTCTATGAATTCACAAATAACAATACAGCTCAAATGCAGGCGAAATTGATAACGAACTAAACCCAAATCAGCTTTGAACTGGAATACAAGTTTAAAAAATAACCATATGTCTGCAAATACAAATATTTCCTAAGCTTTGAAGCCCACCAGGTGAAGTAATAGTTTTTCTTCTATATCTCTATCATTCATAAATCTCTATCATCCTTTCTCAATCCAGAAAAAGCTAAAATTTCACCATTAACCAAATGCACTTATCAGCAATATTTTTTTCTGAGTAAAATTAACACAAATTAAAGAAGTTAAAACCACATACAAAAGTATAATTTTTCCGGTTGATATGAAAAGAAGTTAAAGTAAAATTTTATTTTATTATAAATGTGTTATGTAATTTTTATTTCATTCCATGATGGAAGATAAAGAAAAACAGTCATTGGTTATGGAATGAAAATTGAAATCAAGTGGAAAGGAATCACATATCCATTCACCATTCCATCCGTAGGATTTGATCATTTACCAAACACTAGCCAAATACAATATATTTGGTGAAGTTTGAGAACCTAACAAATAAATCCAAGAAAAGTAATTGGAATAGCTATAACTTTTACCTGTCACAAGTCTTGAATTTGAACTTACACCACTGAAAGAAAACATAAAGAGATAAAGCTCTCTAATACATGCTCTACAAATTGGTCAATTTCAAGTTGACTAAGTGCTCTATTGTTGTGCATAATCTAAAATAGATAAAAGTTAGATTACAATTCAATATAAATATAAATATATATATATATATATAACGTATAAATATACATAAATATTAGTATATATAATATACTTACAAGATGTTCAACGCATTCCATCACAAATTCATACATGGCGTTCATTACGTAATATCCACATTCCCAGGTACTTGATTGTTGATGGCACTAAATACATTAAATTAATAATTTATTATATATTTTACTAAATTAAACAAATAATAATGCGAGAAAAAGAAAACTTACATTAACCATTTTCCATAAAATACTCTTTCCAATAGTTTTTTCTAGTAAATTAGCAATGGTGTAACACTTGACACTCTTTCCATTGTTAATTGAGTCAATAATATGTCCATACAATTTATGATCCGTGTGATTGTTATGGATAAAAATCAACGACCAATGGCCCCTACAAAAATGAAAAAAAAACAGAACATTAATATTTTAGTATTATAATAAATTAAACAATTAACAAATATAATATAAACGAAATAGAAAATGTAGATATAATACTCGGCTAGATACGGTGACATAAAATATCGCTTGTCTTTGTGATACTCCATAACAGCTTTAATATGACCGATGATAAAATTACTATCACTATTGCAGTAACTAAGTTCGATCATTCGAAGATTGAAATATGTCGTATTACCGCCCCCCCACTGTATATAAATACCTAAAATATAAAAAATAGATAAAGTTAATAACACTCGGTTATACTTAAGAAATATGTTACCATAAAATAATAATAAAAAAAATCAAACTTACATTGTATACAAATGCAAAACTCCAACATCCGCGCAGTCATTGACACATAACTTCAACATCGACTCTACTTCAACATTCTCAGTACAATTTGACATATACATCTCACTCGGTGAATTAACAGTTACTGAGATGGTTTGACTATATATATGCTCAAGTTTTTTCGCTAGCCTATATATTTTTTTAGGCCTTGACTTTGCCAAAGTAAAAAATGGAGCTATATTTTAGGATCAGGAAGAACCTCAGTAGCCTTAGGATCATGAACAACCTCAGTATGAGTCGTTTGATGATCAGTAACATCCTCAGTATTATGCGATCATATGGGAAACTGGTCATTCAACTACATCAACAAATGGAATTAGCAAACCATCTAGTATACCATATTAATATATATATATATATATATATATATGTGTGTGTGTGTGTGTATTATATAGAATAGATTGATTACCATATCCAAAAAAGTGAAATCAACGTTTCCTTCTCCTTGAAACGTCATGGGTCATTCATCACGCCATATTGGCGAAACAAATTTATTTTTATTTCAACTAAATATAATATGCAAAAAAAACCAAATTACCTGTACTGGCCTATGATATCCATAATGTTGGGGCGGTTGTTGATGTAGGGGAATTGATTGCCGTGAAAAATCAGTGTTTAAAAGCTATGCATTACCAAAAAAATATTAATATAAAAAAACAAAAGGTAATATACGGTTATTGATTATATAAAAAAAATACCTTTATTGCTTTTCTAGGCCACTAAATAAATTGTGTTCGTGTGCTTTCCATATCAGTTACTTTCTCACGCTTTGTGTAGGGCGGGACAGGGTAATATTTACAAGATTCGTTTACATAATCTACATGGACTTTCACGTAATCATTAGGTATCGGGTTTCCAAGTAGAATCCTAATAGAAGTAGGATAAACTTGACCATGTCCTAAAACCAAATCGGGAAAGCTATCGTTGAATGGCCATATAAGGTCACACCTACTCATTGACTGCAAACAAGTAAATATTTTTACTAAACATAATAAAAAAAACTAGTAAACGAACCTTAAAAAAATATTACCTCGATTTCTGGTAGACAAATAGCCGAGCTCGCCTGAGTCGCTGCAGCAACCCGATACTGGTCTCTCTCCAAAGCATCTATCTCTTCTCAAAGTGTATCTGCATGCTTAGTTGTTTTCTTTTTCTTTCCAGAAAAAAAAGATTTTTGTAGCACCAATCACATCGGAAACTAACAGTGTACGCCCTCTTGTTGACGTCCCTTCCCGACTACCTCGGTAACTACGTCTTTTCCTTCCTCATAATAAGTACCATTTTCCTTCATCTCTATCTCTTTACAATACTATTAAAACAATATATAATGTATAATTGATTGATTAATATAAATATATATATATATATAACAATTATATAAAATGAATATAAATATTACAAATTCGTGAAATCTTCCTGTCAATAC
This sequence comes from Smallanthus sonchifolius, assembly GCA_023525975.1. Classification (NCBI taxonomy): domain Eukaryota; kingdom Viridiplantae; phylum Streptophyta; class Magnoliopsida; order Asterales; family Asteraceae; genus Smallanthus; species Smallanthus sonchifolius. The sequence goes on from CM042037.1 coordinate 76,153,494, forward strand.
GCCTTCTGATAATAGGTGTGGTCCAAGTTCAAATAACTTTGTGATAGGATTGCAAATTGCTCTGCTAACGGTATATATTCTTGAACGTCTATCTTCCATATGAGCTAGATGTGGGTAACGTAAGACAAGTTGATTCCATCTATCTTCCCATACTTTATCCAATCCTAGAAATCCCCCACGCCCTACACGAGTAGGATCAATGTTTTTTCCCGCACTAATCTTGGCCTTTTGACTTGTTTTCTTCAAAAAAAATTAAATAAATACTTTTAATACAAATTACAACATTTAATAATAAGTAATCAAAAAATACCTCAAAGTCTTCGGATAAAGCTTTTGAAACAAAAGAATCCCAATGACTCATGTCCAAATCTTCGTATTCTTTGATAGGAGATTTATCCTTTTTAGCGTATTTATTTACAATAGTATATCTGAAGTTTCTCATCGCGGCTTTTCCCAGTTTGATAATTGTACTTTTTGCATCATCGTTAGCTATATTCCGGTCTTGCTACATATTTAAAAACATTAAACATAAAAAATAACAAATATACAATTTAAAAGTAAAACAAAAAAGATACAATACCTTAAGGGACACCCATACATCATTGTACAGTTGTTTGTCTATGTCTTTAACTAGTTGATAATAAGGAATCTTTTTCCTAAACGCTTTACCAACCCATGACATGAAAAACGCTGCATTTTCTCCAATCGCTAAACCATTGCTATCGAATTCAATTTTAAAATCTTTCGGATCTTTAATCATCTTCAAACATTTTGCGGTTCCACGCTTGCGCTTAGGTGCCATTTTTACTAAACCAAAAAAATTAAGAAACAAAGTGGCGTAAATGCAAAAGCTTACCAAGAAAAAAAACTCGGTTCTAGAAGATTTAACCTTATCTAGACACCATCACAGTTACATACAAAACCATGGATGAAATTATGGTAAAAACAATTGACTATTAGGGAATAAATAATTACCTCTTAGATTAGGGAAAGACAATTTCTATCGATAACTTCTATCGTTTCCGATTTCGACTTCAACCGAACAGACCTGTTGAGATTAAGCGAATACAAATGACCTGCTGCGATTACTCCGACTTTAACCGTACAATAGCTGTAAACGATGGAGGAGAATGCAATGTCCAATGGTTATACGAAAAAACCCTATTTGGAATGGCGGGGAAGGTGAAAATAAGCGGGGGAAGGGAAAATTATTTGGGGCTTCTAAGGCGGTTATAGAGTTATAAACGTGGTGGGCCTGGCATTTTGTTTTTAAAACAGTTTGTATATTGTATAATTTGGGCCTGTATATTATTAAAGATGGATGTATATTATTAAATTGGTATACTAACGGGAGCAGCCTCTCTATCCCTTGGGATAGGGGTAAGGTTTGCCCTCATCACACCCTCCCCAGACCCTACTAATAGCGTTAGCTATGTGTGGGATTATACTGGGTACGTTTGGTTTGGTTTGGTTTTAATTAAGAAATTAAATGTTGAAATTTAATTAATAAACGTACTAAATTAATTAACCAACACACGCAATGCACCATCTACTTAACAAATATATGTTTAAATTTTTAAATAAATGTATTTTCCAACAAAGTTTAAAATTAAATAAAATCGCACGTCTTCTTCAATCTTTATCTTGGTTTTCGATTATTCCTGCAAAAAATAATTTCTTTATTAATAAGCTAGCTTTAAAAATATACGAATAAATAAAAATATAGATATATCATATCAACCTTTATTATTTAACTTTACGTGTTTTATCAACATATATTCCTTCGTCATGGTCGGATCGTAAGTATGTGATGCCATCAGTTCCAGAGTCGTTTATTGATTGAATACCGACAGAAAATGGTGGTAACTCGTCAAACTGGTCGTATTCTTCCTCGTCAACAACATGATCAACACCGAGAATCCGTCGTTTACCTTGCAATACTATGTGGTACCTTCGTTTGCTCGGGTCATTAACAAAAAAAACTTGTGTGGCTTGACTTGCGAGAATGAATGGTTCTGATTTATACCCATTTGTCGTAAGGTCGACAAGTGTAAAACCATATTCGTCGACTTTAACACCAGTACGATTATTGACCCACTTACATTTGAACAAAGGTATAGTGAATTCATAATAATTTAACTCCCATATTTCTTCTATGACACCATAATATGAGTCTTCAGCGATTCTTAATCTTATGTCGGGATCCATTCTGTCGAATTCCGTACTTGAAACTATTATTGTAACTCCGCTATTTTGCGTTGCACTTTTTTCATCTTGACTTTTAGTGTAAAATGTATAACCATTAATATCATAGCCTTGGTAAGATCTTACCCTAAAATTTGGCCCCTACCCCAACCTTTCCACGGTTTTATCGACATTTGGTTGACCGTAAGTTTCTGCAACCTTATTCTTCATCCATTCAGAAAACTCCTCGTTATTGTTCGTTTTATACCATTTTTCTGTCTTTTGCAAATTTGTCGACCGTAATTCTTTCATGTGTTTTTCAACATACGAAGTTAGGCATGTCATATGCTGTAGAACGACAAAGTGTGCGAGTTGTAGATTCTTATCATCTGGGACCATTAATTTCATACCAGTTACTCCCAAACCTGCAAGTCGACCCGAATGACTAGGAACACCGATACTTTTGACACCTTCCAAATAACCTGTGAATAAATCAATTATTACATTGTAAATTATATTTAACAAAACTAATTTATATTATAAATGGTATTACCTGTGCAGAACTCAGTCACCTCTTCAGAAGTATATCCTTCAACAATACTGCCCTCAGGTCGATAACGGTTTCTTACATAACCTTTTAAAAATCTCATATATATTTCAAAAGGGTACATGTAACGTAGGAATACAAGACCACATAACTTAATCTCTTGTATGATATGAGATACCAGGTGAACCATTATATCAAAAAATGACGGCGGAAAGTACATCTCTAGCTCACAAAGGGTAACGATAATTTCCTTTTGCCATTCATCCAAGTCTTCGAGATCAATAACCTTTGAGTGAATCTTATTAAAAAACAAACAAAGTTTTGTGATTGTATGTCGGATGTTCTCCGGTAACAATCCACGAACTGCAATAGGAATCATGTGTGTCATCAAAACATGACAATCATGAGACTTCATACCAAGCAATTTACAGTCTTTCATCGACACCAACCTTTTAATGTTTGCAGAATAGTTAGATGGAACTTTAATATCGTGCAAACATTTACAAAACTTTGTTTTCTCTGCTTTTGACATGGTATAACACGCAGGCGGTAGATAAATACCATTGGCTCTCTCAACAGGGGCAAGCTCTTTACGTATTCCCATCTCTTCCATGTTTTTACCAACTTTAATCCCATCTTTAGTTTTATCAGAAATGTTTAACAACAAGCCTAACAAACTATCACATACATTTTTTTCAATATGCATAACATCTAGGCAATGTCGAATGTCCAAACATTTCCAGTAAGGTAAATCCCAAAAAACTGACCTCTTTTTCCAACTGCCTCCTTTCTCATTATGAGTTCTTTTTCCTAACACGGTATTTATGTTTTCAACTCGTGAAAATGCATCAAAACCTCTCCTAACTCTTCTTAGCTCGGTTTTTCCGTCAAACTCTTTTGTTTTTCTTCGATAACGGTGATTATACGGAAGAAATCATCGATGTCCCATATATACTGTTTTTTTGCAATTATTTAACCATATCGAACTTGTTTCATCTTCACATACAGGGCAAGCTTGCTTACCTTTCGTACTATATCCTGACAAATTGGCGTATGCTAGAAAATCACTTATGGTGCAAAAAACCATGGCTCTCAAATTAAAGTTCTCCTTTTATAATCGTCATAAACGTTTACGCCTGTAGTCCATAGTGTTTTCAAGTCATCAATCAGAGGAGATAAATAAACGTCAATGTCATTACCGGGCTGTTTTGGACCCTGAATCAATAATGACATCATTATATATTTTCGTTTCATGCATAACCATGGTGGAAGGTTGTAGATACATAAAAGAACCGGCCAAGTACTATGACAACTACTCATGTTTCCAAAAGGATTGATACCGTCTGAACTAAGACCAAACCGTATATTTCTAATCTCGTTACCAAAATCTGGAAATTTATAATCAATATTTCTCCACTGAGGTGAATCCGCCACATGTCTTAAATTTCCATCATTTTTACGCTCATTAGAATGCCAAAGCAATAATTTTGATTCCTTAGCATTAGCAAATAAACGTTTCAGTCTCGGTATAATGGGAAAATACCACAATAATTTAGCCGGTGGTCCATTTTTCGTCACATCGTTATCATATTCATCAGTTTCATTTTTCCGCTTGTACCTCAATTCACCACATGTAACACATTTATGACATTTTTCAAACTCATTTCTATATAGCATACAATCATTCGGACATGCATGTATTCTTTTAACTTTCAATCCCATTGGACACATCAATTTTTTAGCTTGGTATAAGGATATGGGTAACTCATTGTCTTTGGGAAGCATGCCATGCAAAATCACTAATAGACTTGTAAAACTCTTATCGCTCCATCCGTTGTTCGCCTTTAAGCTAAACAGTTTCAACACGGCACTTAGTTTAGAAAAGTTCTCACAACCAGCATATAACGGTTTTTCCGAATCAGCAAATATCTGTTGCAATTTTTCTTGATCACTGTCACCGATATTAGTTTCCAAATCATTGAACATGTCGTTTAAATTATCATTGTCCTCATTTAAATTGTTATTATCATCACTAAAGTACGGATCATTGTTTTCATAATTATTACCGACTAAATTAGTCGGCGTTGCCATACGATTAGCAAGTGACTCCCCATGTTTTGACCAACAAGTATAATTATACATAAAACCATGTCTGAACAAATGATACTCGATATCTTTTATTTCCTTAAATTCGGTAAAATTTTTGCATTCCATACAAGGACACGGAATGGATACATTTCCTTTTATCACACGATCATCTTCAGCAACCTTAAGAAAACTTTGCACGCCGCTCAAATATGTTGGGTGACAAAGTCCAATTTTGTACATCCAATGACTACGACCATCCATCTTAAATTTTTAAATAAAAAAAATTATATAAATGCATATATATGATGTGAATGAAAAAATCTAAAGTAATCTAAGGCGGTGAATCCTAACCCACTTTTTGATTATTCTATCTCATATATATATATATATATATACGTTTTAACAGGTTGATTATTTTAAAAAAATCGACAGTATTTCCCTTTAACTCCTCAAGTATGCGTATAAAAAGCTTACTCGATTGGGTATAAAGAGAAATTTATCGAGTTTTTTAAATAATCAACCCACTAAAACGTATATATATCCTAAATAAGATAGAACAATCAAAAAGTAGTCCCAAAAGAGGACAATCTAAAATTAATCTCTAATACGTTAATTTTAGACGGGTATAATCTAAAAGGTTTGTAAATCTAGATGATTAGTCACAAGCAATGATCACATAACAATACATAGATAATCTAAATAAAGGTGAAATTAGAAAAAAAAAGAATATTACCTGGAGAATTTGCTAAATCAATCTGAAATTGAAATCAAAGTATGATCCTTTAATAATGATCTTATAACAAATAACAAATATGAATGAATGAAAAATTCATGAATCGCAAAGATGAAGCAGAGAAAAAGGAATGAATGAAAAATTCATGAATCGTAAAGATGAAGCAGAGAAAAAGGAAGAGATGATATTTAAATTTATGAATTAGGTTAAGTATTATAGGTGGTTATGTATTATACGCTAACAAATCTGTAAATAAATTCAAATAACATTTAAAATATATATTAGGATAGTTTCAAAATTATATTGATGTTAATTCCTAATTAATAAGAAAAACTAAAGTTATATTAGGATAGTTATAGGATATATATTAGTATATTACGATATATATTAATATATTAGGATAGTTTCAAAATAAAACACAAGATAAAACGGTTCCTTCCTAATACACCGTTTTAAATGTTATTGTTATTCCAAATTTAAATTTACTTTTTACAGCGGTTCTAAATTATTAATATATTTAAATATCAAAACCGTTTTAAATGTTATTTACGTTAAAATCGCTTTATAATTGTAATCAAATTCTAATTATTTAACCCTTTTAAATGTTATTTACAGCGGTTGGAAAAAATAATATAAATTTAAATTTAAAAACCGTTTTAAATGATCACAAATCAATTAAATTGAATTTTCTGTAAATTTAAAAAGTATAGAAATAAAAAAACCGCTTTAAATGATTACCTTAAAACCTTCCGTCAAAAGCTACAAACGAATTTAAAGCGGGCAATTTCTTTTTTAGAACGGTTTAATGTAAAACCGTTTTAATTAAAAAACTTTTAACCGTTTTAAATGAACATTTTTTAGTAGTGTATCTTTTAATAACTTGCGTATATGTCAAAAGTCTCATTTAGCAATTCCTCTACCTCACCCATAACCCGATCAAATTCACTTATCTTCTTATATACGGAGTAGATATATCAGGGGACGACTCTACCTTTATAGAGACCTAGAGCGAACTAAAAAAATAGGTTTTTTTTGGCAAATCAGACAAACTTGGATGAACAATATCAAAGGTTTAATAAAACTTGCTAATTGATTTGTGAATTTCCATTCATATGTTCATTACATCGATACATACGGTTTTGGGGTTCATATAACCATATATAAATAGACGCGTCGTTCAATCAAATGACACTACTAGTTTCTAACTTACAAATACACACTTTAGACCCTTGACTTTACATACATACAAACTTGACTTTCTAATAATGACATAAATGACCCAAACTACTTTTAAGTTAATACTTTCAATACTCCCCCTAAACTAAATATAGTTTAAAAAAGGTCTTCTACTTGCTTGACTTGCCTTTTACAGTAGGGTTAGTTCTTCATCATAGATGAGATTAGATTATTGCTCCTTCTCTTTCTCCTAGTCCTTCCATTTATCCTTCCATTTATCCTTCCATTTGGTGTATTCGTATGCAAAGTTACCGAATCCACCACATTCATAGCACCTAAGTGCTTCTCTGCTTTTGTTTCCTCGATCAGCACCTATTCTATGTCCATTTTCTCTGTTAAAGTTCCTTCCACGTCCTCTATCATGACCTTGATTGCTTGAACTTGTCAAAAGATGCTTGTTTTTGATAATTTGTTTGGTGGTTCATCTTGGCTTTTGAGGCGTTCTTTAAATGATGTTTTTCTATCCACTGTTTCTTCAAATGGCATTTTGTCAATTTCTGTACATTGTTCGATAGTTGCTATGATTGGTAGGAACTTTTTTGGTAAATAGTTAAGCAATTTTCTCACAATAGCCTTATCTTTAAAATTAGTACCAAGGCTTTTAGATTTTACTCTTAAACTGCCCAACTTCCCTGAGAAGTCACTTACGCTTTCATTGTATTTCATCTTTAATGTCTCTAACTAGATGTGACATTTCGGGTTTTTATTCACGTTTTTATAACATATGTCATGTAATCATTTTCTATTCAATGAAATACAAGTGTTTTTATTTAATTTTTGTACAAAGTATATATTTTTAATTTACGGATTTAAAATAATTAAAATTTTATAAGTTTTAAACTTATATAAAATTTTATATAAAAATCTAAATCTAAAAAGGTTCATATATAAATAGGATGATCTATAAAATAATTAACTTTTATAAAAATATATATATAATAATATAAGTGTATAAAAACCACTTAAATATAATTTAATTAAAAAGAAATTTAATTAGTTTATAAAAGTTAAGGGGCTGTTTTGAAAAGTATTAAACTAAAAGGTTTTAAAACAAAAAAATAGGTTAAGGGGCTATTCCTGGTCAAACTAAACCTCAGGGATCTATTTGTAAGAATCTCAGGGACTATCTTAATACAAAAACAAACTCCAGGGACTAGTTTTGCCAACTTCCAATTCACAATTCCGGTTGTCTCCCCCATGGTCCGGCGGTCCGAGCTATTTTCCGGCGAACCCTCGACAAGCCTGTTCCCTGCACCTCGACAGCCGAAAAGGGTCCCTCTGACCTCGTCGTCCCCACGCGAGCATAAGCCCCCGACCAATTTGTCGTTTAAACATACTAAAAGTCTGATCGTGTTTGTGGCCGAAAGTCCACGCCGCGCAATTGGCCTCGTCAGTAGACCTCCACGCTTGCAAGACGGCTCGATAGCTTCGTCTTGCCCAGACGAATGTCCAGACACACTCAATTGCATGTCTCATTATCGGGAGAGAGCTTGGCTATAAATAGCCATTACCGGACCTGCTCGAGCTCGCCATCCCTTCTTCACCCACTCTCACTCAAAATTGAAACTACCATTGTGTTCGTCGCCCCTGAGTGAAGCTGTGACCAGATTTTTAGAGCCCAATTCATCCTGAAGCATAGATTCCCGATCTTGGTATTTTCGGACCATCGGCCCTGTCATCCGGACCATTCGCGACCAAGTAAGAGTCTCAAAATCCTTCCTTTACCTTCCGTTATCATCTGGCCATCGGTTCCAATCGACAACCCGACCTCAAACCTTCGATTACCGGGCAAACTAGTGTTCTCGGACACGGTTTGCCGGTTGCCGAGAACCAGCGACCAGCTTTGCGTGTGTGTTTATAAATTAAATGATACACACGTAACCAGCGATGGGCAGTAGCCCAGCTGGTTATGCGTGTGTGTGTTTGAGTCTTAGGTCGCGGGTTCGATCCTGATGGCCTCCGGCCCAACCCAAATTTTTTCTGTTTTTATTTTATTTATTTATTTTATCATATTTTAATATTATATCTATACAATAAAAACTATTACAGGTTGGTTGACTCGTTCATTTATTTTTGAAACCATTAAATAACTTTTTTTTCTTCACATATTTAACCCGTCCAATTTTTATAAAATAATCAACCCTATATTTTATAAACTTGTTAAAATAATTTTAACTCACAAAAATATATAATAATTAAACAAATAGAAACTTTTCCTTTATTTATTATTATATATAAATACAATAAACATAATAACAAATTATTTAAAATATAAATATCTAACAAGATTAAATATATATTTAGATGTTAAATTTTACAAAAAAAATCATTATTTTACTACAATATTTTATACAAATAATTTTAAGGAATGTTATTATAAACCTATACACATTTAAATACGAATACACATATATAAACATACAATAATACCTATTTATACACATAGGGTTTCAACGTGCTTAGACTTCAACATCCTTATTACCTACCCACGTGGATTAAAACATCCGCTAGCCAGGTGAGTTACATAGCCTCTATTTTACATTTTTACATACTTTTCCTTATTACCTACCCACGTGGATTAAAACATCCGCTAGCCAGGTGAGTTACATAGCCTCTATTTTACATTTTTACATACTTTGGGGTGAAACATTATTTCATGCTATTCAATCAAATTGTTTATACGTGTTATTCATGTGGATTATATGCTTATTATCTTGGGTGTACAATCATTTACTTTAAACACAAGAAAACCAACAGTAATATTAATAGATCTATTGTGCCTGACCGGCCCACCCATGTAGGGTGTTTATTACTGCATACTCGGATATAGCCGCGTGTTATATTCAAACATACCGGATATAGTGGGTAACTATATTCAAACATACCGGACCTAGCTGTTGTGCTATGTTCAAGCGCATCAATCAAAGTTTGAATTGTGCTTAGATAAATGATACAACCATGTATGCTATGTTTAACAAGATAAATAATGAGTTGCAAAACTTTTATCTACTATTTATAGGTTCCACTAAACCTATGTACTCACCAACTTTATAGTTGACACTTGATTTAAATAATGTTTCAGGTTTGGATATGTGATTGCTTGCTGAAGATTCTGCCACTTACGAACTTATGGACCTAGTTAATTAAATCAATGTTTTGAAATAGACTAGGTTATTTGAATTTGTATTGTACTTGAATGCTTGTTGTCTTTAATTAAATTAATGAACTATGCAATATTTTAGTTATCATGTGCTTGAAAAATCATTCCATTGGCCGCCTCGATGATTCTGCCATCGGTCGGGGTGTGACAGATTGGTATCAGAGCCATGGTTATAGGGAATTAGGTTATTAGACACACTGACCTATACTATAACCCTAGGACTCCCTTTTATGTGTTACGTGCTAAATGATTAATTGTTATGTGGATTATTTGTAGTTAGATATTATTTGAATTTTCTCAAGTTTAGTGCATGAGACTTATACGCATACATACAAGGCTTTAAACACACAATACATACTTTACATACACATTTGACAAACAAACATATGCAAACAAACACACTACACATCCTTATCTATACTCGTTCCTCATCTATACTATTTGCAACATTCCTACATATTTTATACTCATAGACTCACAAGTCTATTAAATTCTTGAAAATCTCGTCAACGACTTAATTCCTTGAAACCAGTAAAGGACATGTGCAATCCGGAAGGGTGACACCTGTACATTGGGTTTTCTGTCTAGGAAAACATTTCGTATAAATCCAAATAAACGGACATGTATGCTTTCCTGGGAATTCCTTGAGTGAGTGTTTACCTATAGGCTAAAGCATGTCTCCTTGAAAGTTTTGGAGGAATTACTTAACGTTGATAAGTCATTGTATTCGCAAGAATACGATCCGAACCTAAACTCAAAATTTGGGGACATTATAGCAAGATAGGAAGAACTAGATGAACATGCAAAGCAAATCATTATTACGGGTGCACACGTAATAACGATTTGTAGTGCATGCAAATCCTGGCGATTCCTATTACGCAAATAATGATCTATGACATCATATCCTACCTGGAATAGATGGCTTACCTCCCCCATCAACCCTGGAATAGATGGCTTACCTCCCCCATCAACCCTGAATAAATACACATACATTGGCATGTGACATGATAAATTCTGCATTTCTGCTTACATTATTCCCACTATAGCTCATGTATACCCACTTTATCTAAAATATCATTGTCCTTTCTTATGGTGTTAGAATGCCTCCTCGACGTGCAAACTCTAGCACTTCCAACCCGGATCTTGCTACTCTTCTTGCCCAACTGGTAGGACAAATGACCCAAGCCAATAACAACAGTGACGGGTCTCACAACATCCAAGGAAACGGTGGTACCAACCCGCCTCAATGCACGTTTAAGCACTTTAACTCGTGCAACCCTACAAAATTTTAGGGGACTGAAGGTGCTACCGGCCTACTACAATGGTTTGAAAGCATGGAAAGCACATTCCTAAACAGTGACTGTCCCGATAATCTTCGGGTTCGCTATGCCACAAGTGTACTACAAAAGAGAGCCCTCACCTGGTGGAACGGTGAGAAACGCACTCGTGGTGTTGAGGTTGCTACATCTTTATCATGGGATGATCTGAAGAAAGCCATGACTGATGAATTCTGTCCTCGAAATGAAATGAGGAAGCTCGAGACTGAGTTTTGGGATCTTGTCCAAGACAGCGGGGATAATCTGGCTTACACCACCCGATTTCAAGAGCTGAGCCTACTGGTACCTCATATGATCACTCCCCTTGCTCGGGAAATTGAAAAATACATAGGCGGGCTGCCTATGCAAATTCAGGATGCTGTGTTAGGAAGCAATCCTCCTACACTTGAAGCTGCTATTCGTCTATCCGCTACGATATCCGACAACCACATCAAAGCCGGAACCTTAACAAGAAAGGGTTCCAAGAAGGTTGTTTCTACTCTTGCGGCCGTCAAAGATGTAAAGCCCGAGTCTTCTAACCGCAACAAGAAACGAAAGGGTCGAAACTTCGCAGCCGTAACTCCCACCGTACCTGCTATTCAAGTGGCCCCTTTGGGTCAAAACCCGAAACCTTTTTTAGGTCCAAATCCCCAATGTCAGACCTGCAAGTACCACCATCCTGGCAACTTACCATGCCGATTGTGTTCAAGCTGCGGACGATATGGACACGTGGTCACTACTTGCCGTACCCGTCCTCCCGTCCATCAAGCTGCTCCAGCCAACCGTCCAAACTATCCGGCACCTCTCAATGGTCGGGCATGTTACAAATGTGGAGACCCAAACCATTTCCGTGACCGATGCCCAAAACTTCATCATCAAGGTGGTCCCCAAGGACGAGCGTTTAATATAAACGCTAATGAGGCACAAGCAAACAACGACGTGATAAACGGTACGTTTCTCGTAAACAATCATTATGCATCCATTTTATTTGATACCTGTGCCGATAGGATTTTTGTGTCTCTTACCTTTGAATCTCGACTTGCTAAACAAAGAACGAAACTTGACAATTCTTATTCCGTGGAGATAGCAAACGAAAAATCTATTACTATAAATTCTGTTATCCGCGACTGCAATCTCGAGCTTAATAATCATGAATTCTCTGTTGATCTCCTTCCAATGCAATTGGGAAGCTTCGATATTATAACTGGCATGGACTGGTTATCCAAGCACCATGCCGAGGTTATTTGCTACGAAAAGTGCATTCGTATACCTCTCCCTTCGGGCGATACATTAGTTATTTTCGGTGAAAAACTGTGTCGTGGTCTTCAACTCATGTCTTGCACATTGGCACAAAAGTACTTACGGAAAAAGTATGTTGCCTTCTTGGCCCACGTAGTTGACACGAAAGACAAAGGTAAGAAATTGCAAGATATTCCGATCATTCGAGACTTTCCCGAGGTATTCCCCGAAGATTTACCCGGTCTTCCTCCCCCCTAGACAAGTAGAGTTTCGTATTGACCTTGTGCTCGGAGCAACTCCCGTGGCAAAAGCTCCCTATCGTCTTGCACCTTCCGAGATGCAAGAACTCGCAAGTCAATTACAAGAACTCTCATCCAAATGATTCATCCGACCAAGCCATTCACCTTGGGTGCTCCCGTGCTGTTCGTAAAGAAAAAGGATGGATCGTTTCGAATGTGCATTGATTATCGTGAACTCAACAAGCTTACAATCAAGAACCGTTATCCTTCACCCCGTATCGACGATCTTTTCGATCAACTTCAAGGTTCAACATGTTTCTCCAAGATTGACCTTCGTTCCGGATACCATCAACTTCGTGTTTTCGATGAAGACATTCCGAATACTGCCTTTCAGACTAGATATGGTCACTACGAGTTCATGGTCATGCCTTTTGGCTTGACTAATGCACATGCGGTTTTCATGGATCTCATGAACCGTGTATGCAAACCTTATTTGGACAAGTTCGTGATCGTTTTCATTGACGACATTCTCATCTATTCTAAAACGAAAGCGGAGCATGAACAACATCTTTGTTTGATTTTGGAGCTCTTGAAGAAAGAACAACTATACGCCAAGTTCTCCAAGTGTGAATTATGGCTAAAGGAGGTTCAATTTTTGGGACACACAGTCAACGATAAGGGGATTCATGTGGACCCGGCAAAAATCGAAGCGGTAAAGAATTGGAGTACTCCTAAGACTCCTACCGAGATTCGTTCCTTCCTTGGACTAGCGGGTTACTATCGTCGCTTCATCTCAAATTTCTCCAAGATTGCAGTTCCGCTCACTGCCTTGACTCACAAAGGTAAACCTTACAAGTGGGGACCCAAACAAGAGGAAGCTTTTCAAACTCTCAAGCACAAGCTCTGCAACGCTCCTGTTCTAACTCTTCCTAGTGATAATGACGACTTTGTCGTTTACTGCGATGCATCCAACCAAGGTCTTGGTTGTGTTCTTATGCAGCGTGGTCAAGTAATTGCATACGCATCACATCAGCTCAAAATCCATGAGAAGAACTATATGACCCATGATCTCGAGCTGGGTGTTGTCGTTTTCGCCTTGAAAATTTGGAGACACTATCTTTATGGCACCAAATGCGTGGTTTTCACCGACCACAAAAGTCTCCAACATATTTTCAATCAAAAAGAACTTAATATGAGGCAACGACGATGGGTCGAACTTCTTAACGACTACGACTGCGAGATTCGCTACCACCCCGGCAAAGCAAATGTTGTAGCCGACGCCTTGAGTCGTAAGGAACGTATCATGCTTCATAGTGTTCATATTCATAACGATATCCAAGCCCGCATTCTCCAAGCACAACACACCTCGGTTACCGAGGGAAACATGTACCAAGAAATGGCATGTGGTGTAGAACTCTTGCTAGAAACCAAAGCCAACGACCTATTGTATTACTTGGATCGTATCTGGGTTCCCTATCGCGACGACCTTCATATATTTTTGATGAACGAGTCCCATAAAACTCGATATTCGGTACATCCCGGAGCTGATAAGATGTACATGGGTCTTCGTCAACAATATTGGTGGTCCGGCATGAAAAAGGATATTGCCCTCTTTGTGGTAAAATGCTTAACTTGTTCTAAAGTAAAGGCCGAACATCAGAAGCCTTCCGGACTCCTCAAACAACCTGAAATTCCCATGTAGAAGTGGGAGAACCTTGCTATGGACTTCATCACCAAACTCCCACGCACTTCTTGTTGGCACGATAGTATCTGGGTTATTATCGATCGACTCACAAAGTCTGCTCATTTCTTGCCTATTCGTGAGGACTATCGAATCGAGAAATTGGCTCGAATCTACATTGATGGGATCGTAAGTCGTCACGGATTCCCATTGAACATCATCTCCGATCGTGATTCGCGTTTTACTTCCCGATTTTTGCAATCATTACAATCTGCGCTTGGTACTCGTTTGGATTTAAGCACGGCTTACCATCCCCAAACCGATGGACAAACCGAGCGAACAATCCAAACTCTCGAGGATATGCTTAGAGCTAGTGTCATTGACTTTGGCGGCAATTGGAATTCTCACCTACCACTGATGAATTTTCCTACAACAACAGCTACCACACAAGTATTAACATGGCACCGTTTGAAGCTCTTTATGGACGAAAATGTCGTTCACCGATTTGTTGGAACGAAATTGGTGAAGCACAAATCACCGGTCCCGAGCTTATCCAAGAGACCACCGATAAAATCTCTCTTATTCGTGACAACATTCGAGTAGCAAGAAGTCGGCAAAAGAGCTATGCTGATAAACGACGAAAACCCTTGGAATTCCAAGTTGAGGATATGGTTCTTCTAAAGGTATCACCTTGGAAAGGCGTAGTCCGATTTGGAAAGAAAGGAAAACTTGCACCTCGATATGTGGGTCCATTCAAGATATTCGAAAGGGGTAGGAAAAGTGGCCTACAAACCCGATCTTCCTCCGGAGCTCAGCAACGTTCATCCAACTTTTCACGTATCTAATTTGAAAAAGTGCCTAGCTGACGAGAATCTCCACATCCCTCTTGATGAAGTGCGTATTGACGAGAAAATGCACTTTGTTGAGAAACACGTGGAAATCATGGACCGTGAAGTCAAGAAACTCAAGCGTAGCCGCATCCCCATTGTCAAGGTCCGTTGGGAGTCTAAACGTGGACCCGAGTTCACTTGGGAACGTGAAGACCAAATGAAGACCAAATATCCGCATCTCTTTTCATAGCCTCCACTAGTTGAATTTCGGGGCGAAATTCCTTTAACATGGGGAGACTGTGACATTTCAGGTTTTTATTCACGTTTTTATAACATATGTCATGTAATCATTTTCTATTCAATGAAATACAAGTGTTTTTATTTAATTTTTGTACAAAGTATATATTTTTAATTTACGGATTTAAAATAATTAAAATTTTATAAGTTTTAAACTTATATAAAATTTTATATAAAAATCTAAATCTAAAAAGGTTCATATATAAATAGGATGATCTATAAAATAATTAACTTTTATAAAAATATATATATAATAATATAAGTGTATAAAAACCACTTAAATATAATTTAATTAAAAAGAAATTTAATTAGTTTATAAAAGTTAAGGGGCTGTTTTGAAAAGTATTAAACTAAAAGGTTTTAAAACAAAAAAATAGGTTAAGGGGCTATTCCAGGTCAAACTAAACCTCAGGGATCTATTTGTAAGAATCTCAGGGTCTATCTTAATACAAAAACAAACTCCAGGGACTAGTTTTGCCAACTTCCAATTCGCAATTCCGGTTGTCTCCCCCATGGTCCGGCGGTCCGAGCTATTTTCCGGCGAACCCTCGACACGCATGTTCCCTGCACCTCGACAGCCGAAAAGGGTCCCTCTGACCTCGTCGTCCCCACGCGAGCATAAGCCCCCGACCAATTTGTCGTTTAAACATACGAAAAGTCTGATCGTGTTTGTGGTCGAAAGTCCACGCCGCGTAATTGGCCTAGTCAGTAGACCTCCACGCTTGCAAGACGGCTCGATAGCTTCGTCTTGCCCAGACGAATGTCCAGACACACTCAATTGCATGTCTCATTATCGGGAGCGAGCTCGGCTATAAATAGCCATTACCGGACCTGCTCGAGCTCGCCATCCCTTCTTCACCCACTCTCACTCAAAATTGAAACTACCATTGTGTTCGTCGCCTCTGAGTGAAGCTGTGACCAGATTTTTAGGGCCCAATTCATCCCGAAGCATAGATTCCCGATCTTGGTATTTTCGGACCATCGGCCCTGTCATCCAGACCATTCGCGACCAAGTAAGAGTCTCAAAATCGTTCCTTTACCTTCTGTTATCATCTGGCCATCGGTTCCAATCGACAAATCGACCTCAAACCTTCGATTACCAGGCAAACCAGTGTTCTCGGACACGGTTTGCCGGTTGCCGAGAACCAGCGACCAGCTTTGCGTGTGTGTTTATAAATTAAATGATACACACATAACCAGCGATGGGCAGTAGCCCGGCTGGTTATGCGTGTGTGTGTTTGAGTCTTAGGTCGCGGGTTTGATCCTGATGGCCTCCGGCCCAACCCAAATTTTTTCTGTTTTTATTTTATTTATTTATTTTATCATATTTTAATATTATATCTATACAATAAAAACTATTACGGGTTGGTTGACTCGTATGTTTATTTTCGAAACCATTAAATAACTTTTTTTCTTCACATATTTAACCCGTCTAATTTTTATAAAATAATAAACCCTATATTTTATAAACTTGTTAAAATAATTTTAACTCACAAAAATATATAATAATTAAACAAATAGAAACTTTTCCTTTTATTTATTATTATATATAAATACAATAAACATAATAACAAATTATTTAAAATATAAATATCTAACAAGATTAAATATATATTTAGATGTTAAATTTTATAAAAAAAATCATTATTTTACTACAATATTTTATACAAATAATTTTAAGGAATGTTATTATAAACCTATACACATTTAAATACGAATGCACATATACAAACATACAATAATACCCATTTATCCACATAGGGTTTCAACGTGCTTAGACTTCAACATCCTTATCACCTACCCACGTGGATTAAAACATCCGCTAGCCAGGTAAGTTACATAGCCCATATTTTACATTTTTACATACTTTGGGGTGAAACATTATTTCATGCTACTCAATCAAATTGTTTATACGTGTTATTCATGTGGATTATATGCTTATTATCTTGGGTGTACAATCATTTACTTTAAACACAAGAAAACCAACAGTAATATTAATAGATCTATTGTGCCTGACCGGCCCACCCATATAGGGTGTTTATTACTGCATACTCGGATATAGCCGCGTGTTATATTCAAACATACCGGATATAGTGGGTAACTATATTCAAACATACCGGACCTAGCTGTTGTGCTATGTTCAAGCGCGTCAATCAAGGTTTGAATTGTGCTTAGATAAATGATACAACCATGTATGCTATGTTTAACAAGATAAACAATGAGTTGCAAAACGTTTTTATCTACTATTTATCGGTTCCACTAAACCTATGTACTCACCAACTTTATAGTTGACACTTGATTTAAATAATGTTTCAGGTTTGGATATGTGATTGCTTGCTGAAGATTCTACCACTTAAGAACTTATGGACCTAGTTAATTAAATCAATGTTTTGAAATAGATTAGGTTATTTGAATTTGTATTGTACTTGAATGCTTGTTGTCTTTAATTAAATTAATGAACTATGCAATATTTTAGTTATCATGTGCTTTTGAACAATCATTCCATTGTCCGTCTCGATAATTCCGCCATTGGTCGGGATGTGACACTAGTTTCTTAAGGTTTGTAGTTGAGCTTTCTGAACCATATCTGCTCCAAGCAATCGAACCTTAATCGAATCCCATACTTCTTTTGTAGTCTAGTACTGTGCCAGTTGCATCAAAATATCTTCTGATAGTGTTTGGAAGATCATTGCTTTGTTGTGTTTATTTTCTTCTCATTTATTGTTTCCTTTGCAACAACCACTTCCCAAAGACCGTAGGCCTTTTAGTTTGTTTCCATCAACAATGCCCACGTAGTATAGTTTGTTTCAGTCAACTTAGGACATTGTAGTTTTACATTTCCTTACTCACGAGTTGGTGTTGTACTGCTGGATGCATTTTCTGGCTTATTGTCTTCTTTGCAAGTCATACTTTCTACTTTCTTTATTTCAGATCTTGCTTCGTTATTGCTTTCTTGTTGTTCTTGCTAATCAGAATACTTGCTTGCTCTCTCTCTTGCTTTTAACCGAAATTTGTCTTTTTGCTCGCTTTTGCCACACGGGACTTTCTTGCTCGCTTTGAAACACTATGGTTTCTATTACTTTCTATTAGAACAAAAAATGATTTGATCTTGCTTGCTATGTGAACCACATGGGTCCGGTTTTTCTTGCTTGCTATTTGAACCACAAGGGTTCGGTTTTTCTTGCTCGCTATGTGAACCACTAAGGTTCGGTTATTCTGGCTCGCTATATAAACCGCAAGGTTTGGTTTTCTTGCTTGCTAAATGAACCACAAAGTTCGGTTTTCTTGTTATATGAACCACGAGTTTGGACTTGCTAAGAACCACACGGTTTTTTGATCTTTCCTACTTTCCTTGATCAATACAAGGATTCTAATACTACGTGCAAATTAGAAACTTTGTAGTTAATAATAAAAGGAGTACTTATCTTGATGTAGGGGAATTGATGACAACCTTTAGTTGATCGTTTGGTTACTGTTTGCCCTTTGCACCAATGTATAGAGAAACCTAAAAAAAACAATAGCCTTCAATTGATGATGCTATCATTCCCTCTTAATCCTTTGAATCTCTACTGCAATTCTGTTTTCTTTTAAATCTGCCACTTGATCCCTTCTTTGAATAATATAGATGATATTTTTCAAAAACTGAATTGTTCAACTTTGGTGTAAAAAAATTTCAATTTCAATTAGAGATCCTGATTTTAATGAACTGAGGATTCAATTAATTTGATGACATCGACAGATGTTTCAATCAAACGCCTGGTTGTTAATCCTTCTTCCTGATGTATTCAGTTTTTTGATTGATGTCTGTGATTGATGATGAACAAGCCTAATTGATTTCTTTTGGTTCAGTGAAAACGACACCTCCTTTTTCCTTTTTGGTCAATGATTCAAACAGAACCATCTTTTCTCCTTTTCTTCGTTAATTGCAACATAGAACTGTTGATGTGTATGCTTGGATGATTAAGCGTATGCTCTGATACCAATTATGGTAAATCAGACACAAACTTGGATGAACAATATCAAAGATTTCATAATACATGCTAACTAATTTGTGAATTTTCGTTCATATGTTCATTACATCGATACATACGGTTTTGGGGTTCATATAACCCTAATATGAATAGACGCGACACAAACCGTTTCTAACTCACAAATACACACTTTAGACTCTTGACTTTACATATATACAAACTTGACTTTCTAATAATGGCATAAATGACCCAAACTACTTTTTGGTTTAATACTTTTTAGAGTTCCATTGCCATCAACCCTACAAATTTATGTGTTTTGACAAAAAACAATTTACTTGTTTTGACCTATTATCCAACCCACCTATAACTTCATTAACCTCTTTCCATCAGTGGCTCATTATTCATTAACAACTTCTATCTTTATTGTAACTTGTCAACTTGGTGATTTATTATCAAAGAAAATATGAATCAAGAAATCACAAAAAAGATTCTAAGCAAAGTCCATTTCCAAAACATTGCATTGCACAATATTTATAAACACTAAAACACATTTCTCCAATTCCAACCGGTAAAACATATAAGATTTACCTTTCTTGATAGAGTGAACTTTGAAAGAGTAAACTGAGCAAACACACTAATGTAATCGATAGTAAGTTAATAGATTGAATTTATTAATAGAAAAATCAAGGGCATAAATGATTACCTACGACGAAGATTGTGAAGGCTGAGACTAGAAACAAAAATGCCGATTCGAACAGAAGCACAGAAGTGCCAATTACGTTCAATGATAAACCGCTCAACACACATGTAAGTGTCGATTCTCTTTCGAGGTGCTGAACTCGAAAATCAATGAATGAACCATTCACATCAGTTAGGTCTTTTTTGATGCAATTGTCATTTGAGACTCGACCGACCCATCAGATTTGTTGCTTAGTTCGGTCTTTTTTCAACCGAGAGTAGGGTCGGGGGTCGCTCAAAGTCTATTGCTGAGGAAATAGAAACTAGGCCCAAATAGTATATATACACACACACATACACCCATATATATATGGGTAGGTTATTGTATAAAGCCCTAAAACTGTAACAAGCGTACGAAGCCATCAGAATGCGACACGTGTTCTTGGGGCGAGAGGTAAATCTGTCCCAACTTATGTATATAATTACGCAAGTTGATAAGTACGCAACCTTTTTCTTCAAAATGTAACAAGGTTGTATTAGGGTGTTTACATGTATCTTCTATCATTAAATGACGATAAATATAATTGTTGCTATAAGTTCCATCACATTGAATAATGTAGTATTGTTGGCGTGCTGCATGAGTTGGTTTTGCCTTTGAAGTGTGTCATGAGCCTATAATAACTATATACCCGTCTCAGTCCTGACCCGTTACCCCTTTTTTAAAACGACCCGTCCTGACCCGTTACCCCGCCAGAACTGACTGCCTGTTTTACAGTGATGTGATGTCTTATACAATCTTTTTATGTTTGTTCCTACTTTTGATATCCTTAATATGATATTTAGTTAGGAGGATATCGATTAAGGATTAGACGGTTGAGCTGCTTTGCTCATATGACATTTGCCCTAGGCATGATCCAATGCCAGGTTATAGGTCCAAGTAGACCCGAATTTCTGGTCTTAAAGGCCCAGTCCCTTGAGCCCGGTACCAAAAGTTATATTTTCCACAATGTAGATGTAGCAATGCCATTTTGTGCATTGTTTAAGTGATATTTGTGTACTGTTTAATGTAAATGGCAGGATGGTATATGCGTTTTCAAGAGATAGAGCAATGCCATTTTCATCAGTATGACATAAAGTGAACCGATAGGAGGTCCCTTTATACGCTACTTGCCTCTCGGCTTTCATAACATTCTGCATGACCCTTGCGGTATGTCATCACCACATTGGATAAAAGCTATCGATAATTTTTGCACAAATTTATATCTTTTTTTTTAACTGCAACTGTTACTCCTACTATAATTTATAACAATAATTCTAATCTACCCCATTGAAGTTTGAATCTGGGACCTCCCCTCTAAGAGGCATGTGCCTCTACCAAGTGGGCTAGCCCCATGTTGACACAAATTTATATCTAAAAGCCTGAATCTTGCATAACAAATTTAATGAAATCTTTTTGCAATCTCTAGGGAGTATAGTGGCATTTCAGGCGATGACATCAATAGCAGTGATCGGTTTGTACATAGCCTATGCATTACCAATATTCTTCAGGCGGCGATCAGGTGGGCGATTGACTACCTCATCAAGTGTGCTACTGCAACCCCAGTGTACGTTATGTGGGCGTTGAAGACCAAGATGTGGACCACAAGTGCTGGGAGAGACCAGAGGACATGGACACCGTTCGAACCGTCTACTCCGTCTCCCGAAGTAAACCAGGGTCTGATGTTGCTACCGAAACAACAACTGCTTTAGCTGCTGCTTTCTTAGTGTTCGAAAAGTATATGCTAAATACTCCAAATTGTTGTTAAGAACAGCAAAGTTTTGTTGGGATTCAATGGTGATCAGTTTGACTTTTGTAAAAAAACGGGTTTTGACAGAGAAATTAATTAATTCAGTTAATTAATAAACACGCAGCGGAAAGTAAAATCATAACCTATTTAACAGCACTGACTAACCGAACAGGATCTGGTTATGAACACGCAAACACAATCAAAACAATTAATAAACACAGTTAATCTACTGATGAGATTAATTATACCTTAGTGTATTACACGGGTTGAATAAAATATAATGTAATATTTTAACAAATGCACTCATCAAAATGTGTTTAAGAAAGGTTATTTGACGTGAAATATATAAATTATGTTAAGTTAGTTTTTAAAACATTTTTTTAACTAAGTATTAAACTTTTTTTATATAATTGTTAAATGTTAATTCATATTAAATTCAATTTGTTAATGATATAATAACTATTAATTATTAAATAATAAGTATCCATAATTAGATTTATATTAAATATTTAAAAATATATTTTTTTAATATAATTATTTAATAGGAGAGAGAAGCGGGAAAAACATGACGAGTATGTATCAGAAAGTGACACGTGTCACCTAGTATTTTTATTTATTAGTATATATGAGTTCCATTTTTTATTTTGTTTTTAGTTTTTAAAATTAAGGGTAGTTTGGTCAATTAAGATCTAATATAATATTAAGGGTAAATTAGTTATTTAACATTGATTTAACGACAATAATTAATGGAATTTAGACAAGAGGTTCTAATCAGTTACAAAACATCTACATAAATTATGTCTATTCTAATTATTAAAGATTAAGGTCTTTAGATGTAAGTATTTATAAAGATAAATGTTGTTTTTTTGTAATATACTCTTATATAAATTGTAGGCTCGTGAGCCAGCTTGAGCTCGATAAGTGAAGCTCGGCCTTAGAGTCATTTATTAAACAAGCTTATTTTTAGGCTCGAACTCATTTATGCACGTCTCTATTCGATCTTTAAGCGAACTGATCTGAAGTAGCACACGAGCCGGTATGACTCGTTTACGCTCCTAGTTCAATCTCATAGGAACTTGAAGGCTCACTTTATAGAAACAAAACGTAACATTTTGAAGATAGAGTTTGCTCAAAAACCTGCACCAAGATGACTTGAATAAAAATAAAGATACAAAAAAAACCTTGATGAATATGATTATATACCAATACTACCCTTTGTCACACCAAACCCACAAGATGATGCTTCTATTGTCTTACGAGGATCCTATTGAGCAAGATGATTTAACCGGACCAACATAAAGATGATTTTGCTTCCATGTGACCTCTCGAAGTGGGCTAAAACCTAAAATCCCCAATGAAGCTACCAATGATGATTGATGATGAAGAAGCAAATTCCAACCTATCTGGTCTTCGAATGGATGCTCCAAGAATAGAAACAGAGGAGCCCCCATCTCATATCTATCATGAAGTCGGTTTTCTCCCCTCCCGACTGATCTTTCACTGCAATCACAGGTAAAGCTCGTTAAAGAGCCTTAGCTCCAAGGACACTCAGACGCTCAAGTTAGTATTGGATTCATATTAATTCATAACCATACATCATATAGTGTATAGAGAGTGAGTTTTTGAGCTTATTTGGTTGGTATTCATATGGTAGCTAAGGATTATGATATATCCATTTGGATGTTGAATCCTTCTTTGTATATGTGTTTAATTTATTTCAATGTGTATTGTATATACTTATCTATGTACATATGTGTTTGTGTATTACAAGGGTACAACTAGGAAAAATTTGAGTTAATAGTCAAGAATAAAGGTACGGGAGAAAAGTTGTTTATGTTATTAATTATCTTTTGATTTAGGAGGGGGCTTAGATTTTATAATTTAAAGCGGCCCGTTCTGACCCGTGTCCACCTTTGTTAAAACCCATTCTGACCCAAACCAAAATGACCCCTTTTTTAAAACGACCCGTCCTGACCCGTTACCCCGCCAGAATTGACTGCCTGTTTTACAGTGATGTGATGTCTTATACAATCTTTTTATGTTTGTTCCTACTTTTGATATCCTTAATATGATATTTCGTTAGGAGGATATCGATTAAGGATTAGACGGTTGAGCTGCTTTGCTCATATGACATTTGCCCTAGGCATGATCCAATGCCAGGTTACAGGTCCAAGTAGGCCCGAATTTCTGGTCTTAAAGGCCCAGTCCCTTGAGCCCGGTACCAAAAGTTATATTTTCCACATAATGTAGATGTAGCAATGCCATTTTGTACATTGTTTAAGTGATATTTGTGTACTGTGTAATGTAAATGGCAGGATGGTATATGCGTTTTCAAGAGATGGAGCAATGCCATTTTCATCAGTATGACATAAAGTGAACCGATAGGAGGTCCCCTTTATACGCTACTTGCCTCTCGGCTTTCATAACATTCTGCATGACCCTTACGGTATGTCATCACCACATTGGATAAAAGCTATCGATAATTTTTGCACAAATTTATATCTTTTTTTTAACGGCAACTGTTACTCCTACTATACTTTACACCAATAATTCTAATCTACCCCATTGAAGTTTGAATCTGGGACCTCCCCTCTAAGAGGCATGTGCATCTACCAAGTGGGCTAGCCCCATGTTGGCACAAATTTATATCTAAAAGCCTGAATCTTGCATAACAAATTTAATGAAATCTTTTTGCAATCTCTAGGGAGTATAGTGGCATTTCAGGCCATGCCATCAATAGCAGTGATCGGTTTGTACATAGCCTATGCATTACCAATATTCTTCAGGTGGCCGATTGACTACCTCATCAAGTGCGCTACTACAACCCCAGTGTACTTTATGTGGGCGTTGGAGACCAAGATGTGGACCACAAGTGCTGGGAGAGACCAGAGGACATGGACACCGTTCGATCCGTCTACTCCGTCTCCCGAAGTAAACCAGGGTCTGATGTTGCTACTGAAACAACAACTGCTTTAGCTGCTGCTTCCTTAGTGTTCGAAAAGTATATGCTAAATACTCCAAATTGTTGTTAAGAACAGCAAAGTTTTGTTGGGATTCAATGGTGATCAGTTTGACTTTTGTAAAAAACGGGTTTTGACAGAGAAATTAATTAATTCAGTTAATTAATAAATACGCAGCGGAAAGTAAAATCATAACCTATTTAACAGCACTGACTAACCGAACATGATCTGGTTATGAACACGCAAACACAATCAAAACAATTAATAAACACAGTTAATCTACTGATGAGATTAATTATACCTTAGTGGTTAATAAATAACCGATAGAGACACCGAGGTACAACGAACCGATGCTAGATCACGAACTGAAACGCGAGGGAATGGTAGACGACGGGGTTGGCCGGAACTTGCAAAGACAGGAGCAATCCCTTTGCTAGTTGCTTCGGAATTTGCAAATAAAAAAAAATCGATTCTGTTTCTTGTTTGCGGCTCGCAAAAAGGAAAAAAAAATGTTTTATCCTTCTCGATCAAAAGAAAAAGAACAAAGTCACTTTTTTGGCGGCTGCCTTTCTGATCAACTTTTAAAACATTTATTAAGTTATTATTATAATAATAAATCCTACTAATTGTTTCCGGGTCCATAGTCCAAAACGAGATGCAAAAGCCTATACCCATTTAATTGTTTTAATAATAAGATTAAAACAATAAATATGAATTATTATTTATAAACTAGTATAAATAATAATTCGCATCTAACGAATATATATAAAATATATCGTCTCGCTAACAATTCGTAATTACCAGTTTAAGCAGGTTAAGTGGATTTAATGTTCGTTGCCCAAGGTGTAACTCTTACGGGTCATAGCTCGGTCAGTCGCGTTGTCCATCGGGTCGGTCCATAAAATCCAACAATCTCCCACTTGTATGATCCATGATAAAACAACGCAAACAGTCAGTGGCGCTCTAGCTGCACATGACTGTCCCTAACAAGGTATGACGCTTTAAAGTCATTAACCAAATATCTTGGTGTTAGTAACAACTAACTAAAGCAAGACAATAGACTTATGACAATAGTTGTCATTCATCCTTTCTGTATAAGACATCAATTGAATCAATGAGAGATGGATTTAGTTCATTCTCATATGGCGTTCAATTATTATTGTTCTCGATCAAGAATTAAAGTGGTCCAATCAAACACACAGTAAGTTTGGGTAAGGCCTTACACTTCACCAGTTTGAATCAACGAGGGCACCACGATGTTTATCTGTTACATATAATACAAGAGTACATAATCCCTTATTGACTACATACAACTCCCACTGAACTTCAGAACTATTCCTAATCAAAGCCTTTATGAATGGCAGTTACGCGACAACGTTTGACAGTGATTAAAAAATGGTTCTTGGTAAACGGAAGTTCTAGTACGTATCTCAGGTCAGAGGATACTAATGAGTATACCAATATCAAAACATCTTATGACAAAGATCCATGAAGATGATTTGATGCGAGTTACATCAAACGTCATTTAAAATGAGGCCTGTGAAGTTCGGAGTCAACTCCTTGAGCCGAAGTTCAGAATAGTCTTAATTCAGAGACGTTCCACGAGTCTGACCGACTACGGATAATTAAGAATACAAGATTCATGGATTAAACGTATTAAAATCGAACACAGTTATAAGAATTCAGAATTGCATTTAAATCAGTAAACCAAAAGAATTCAAAAGTACAACTGTTTAAATGTTCGCACATTCAAAATACTAAATCAAAACATATCACTAGCAAATCTAAGACCAATATCATCTATGTGAAGATCATGCTTGTCCTGAGTCATGGGCTTAATAAACGGGTCCGCTAGGTTTTGATCTGTGTCTACTTTGCTTATCACGACGTCTCCACGTTCCATAATTTCCCATATATAGTGGAACTTCCTTTGAATGTGCTTGGCTTTGTGATGAGATGTGGGCTCTTTGGCTTGAGCTATAGCACCTGTGTTATCACAAAGTATCTCGATTGGTTGGCGAATACTCGAAACCACATCGAGGTCAGTAATGAATTTCTTCATTCAAGCAGCTTCCTTAGCAGCATGTGATGAGGCTATATACTCAGATTCGGTGGTTGAATCCGCCACTACACACTGCTTGGAGCTTTTCCATGAGACAGCTCCTCCATTAAGAGTGAATACGAAACCCGACTGTGAGCGAGAGTCATCTCGGTCAGTTTCAAAGCTAGCATTAGTGTAACACCGTACAGTGATCTCCTCTTTCACTCCTCCAAATATTAAGAACATGTCTTTGGTCCTTCTTAAGTACCTTAGGATGTTCTTGACTGCAGTCCAATGGGCAATGCCAGGACTTTGCTGGAAACGGCTGGTCATGCTTAAAGCATACGAGACGTCAGGTCTAGTGCACAACATAGCATACATGATAGAACCAATCGCTGAGGCATATGGAATTGCTTCCATTTCCTTAATTTCAATGTCCGTGGAAGGAGATTGCGATTTGTTCAACATAGTGCCTTTAGTCATCGGAACACCTCCTTTCTTGGAGTTTTCCATCCTAAAGCGTGTCATCATTTTGTCTATGCAAGTACTCTGACTTAGCCCTAGAAGCCTCTTAGATCTATCCCTGTAGATCTTGATTCCTAGAACGTAAGCAACTTCTCCAAGATCCTTCATTGCAAAACAAGATCCTAACCATTGTTTGACTTTATCAAGCATAGGGATGTTGTTTTCAATGATCAGTATATCATCCACATACAAGATAAGAAATAATATAGTGCTCTCACTAGCCTTTCTATAAACACAAGGCTCATCTTCATTCTTGACAAAACCAAATTCTTTGATTTTCTGATCAAAATGAAGATTCCAGCTTCGAGATGCTGTTTAAGTCCATAAATGGACTTATTCAGTTTGCAGACCCTACTAGGATGCTTTGGATCAACAAAACCATTAGGCTTCAAAGAGATATCCATTAAGAAAAGCGGTTTTGACATCCATTTGCCATATCTCGTAATCATGGTACGCGGCTATGGCAAGCAGTATCCTGATTGATTTGATCATAGAAACGGGTGAGAAAGTTTCATCATAGTCAATACATTGAGTTTGAGTGAAACCCTTTGCAACTAGCTGTGCTTTATAGGTTTGTATATTACCATGCATGTCGGTTTTCCTTTTGAAAATCCATTTGCTCCCTATTGCCCGAGAACTGGGGGTAGCTCAATCAAGTCCCAGACCTGATTATCACGCATAGATTGCATCTCGGCGCTCATGGCTTCAAGCCATTTCTCGGATTCAGGATCCGAGATAGCAGATTTGTAGTTTATAGGTTCGTCATTTGACTCAGCTACTAACAAGACTTCAGAAGTTTCAAGATTCCATAGGTATCTATTGGGTTTTTTACGAGTCCTGCTACTTCTGTGAACGCTTGTGTTTATGTCTGATTCATCAGCAACAACTTCTTATTGATCAGACGCTCCGACTTCCTCAGCGGTTGTTTGTGTTTCTAGAATTTCTTCAAGATCCATAATATTATTTCCGGTTCCTCGATTTAGAAGATCTTCCTCGAGAAAGCGCCATTTCCTTTTGATGGAAACAAGGTTTGCATCAGGATGATAGAAATAATATCCGCTTTTGTTGTAGTAACCGACGAAAATAACTTTTTCGCCTCTGAATCGAGCTTGTCATCAGAATCGCTGGTAACATATGCGTCACATCCCCATACTCTAAGGTAAGACAAATTGGGTTTAGACCCGAGCCATATCTCATATGGGGTTTTGTCCACCTTCTTATTCGGTGCCAGATTTACAAGGCAGGCGGCGGTCATAAGAGCATAACTCCAGAAGGAGTGAGACAAGTTAGTTCTACACATCATCGATCGAACCATATTAAGTAGGGTTCGATTTCTCCTCTCGCTCACGCAATTAAGTTGGGGTGTGCGAGGAGGAGTGGGCAGAGAAATAATTCTGTGCTCCTTCAGATGATTAAGAAATTCTAAGCTGAGATACTCACCACCTCAATCTGATCGAAGTGTCTTAATAGATTTATCAAGTTGTTTCTCTACTTCGTTTTGAAACTCTTTGAACTTTTCAAATGTTTCATGCTTGTGTTTCATAAGATAGACATAAGCATATCGACTATAATCGTCAATAAATGAAACGAAGTATCTTTCATGATTTCTAGACATGGTTCTGAAAGGGCCACACACATCAGTGTGTATAAGGCCTAGCAGATCCTTGGCTCGTTCACCAACATGGGTGAAGGGGTCCTTTGTGAGTTTGCCAGCTAAACAAGAGTCGCAATTATCAAATGAGTCCTGTCCGGTAGGTTCAAGAATTCCCTCGGATTGGAGTCTTTTAATGCGTACCTTGCTTATGTGGCCAAGTCGACAATGCCATAGAAAAGTATCATTAATGCCAGATTTGATACGTTTAGAAAGATTATATATGTTATTGTCAGTTTGAACGTCAATCTCATAAATACCGTTTTGAGGTTTAGCCTCAAAATAAAAGATATCATTTAAGTAGGCAGAAATAGCAATACCATTAAAAACGTACTTAAATCCTTGTTCAAACAATAAAAAAACTGAAATAATGTTTCTGGTTAAACCAGGTGCAAACAAACAATTGTTCAAAACAACCACAAGGCTAGAAGGACATGAGAGATGATATGTTCCAGTTGCAAGAACTGGTACTCTTTTTCCATCACCAACGATGAGCTCCATGTCGCCTTGTTTCAGCTTCCTCCAACTTTTAGGCTCCTGCAAGACATTAATGATGTGATATCCACATCTAGTATCAAATACCCATGTGTTGCTAGAAACAGTAAAAATTTCAATAACATAAATGAGAATACCTGAAGAGGTGCCCTCACCACTGGCCCTCTTCAGCTTCAGCTTGGCTAGATATTGAGGACAGTTACGTTTCCAGTGTCCCATTTTGTTGCATTCAAAGCATTGGCGCTCCTTAGGAGGGGGTGCTTTTGAATCTTTCTTGTTATTGTTGGTGGCAGGCTTGGCAGCAACATTAACCTTCTTCTTGCCTTTGCTATTATAACCTCTTTTCTTGGGGTTAGTTTTTTTTTAACACCAACAGATCTGACCGTCAGAACTTGATTTTTCTTTCCTTGGATATCCATCTCGGCCGTTTTGAGCATACCATGTAGCTCGGCCACTGTCTTCTCCAAGCCATTCATGTTGAAATTCATTACAAATTGAGCATAGGAGCTTGGGAGAGAGTTTAAGATGAAATCAGTAGCCATGTCATCCTTCATGGGATATCCAAGTTTGTTCATCTGGTCGATGTACCCTTTCATCTTAAGTACATGAGTACTAACAGGCGTGCCCTCTTGCATCGTGCAACGAATGAGCTGAGACATGGTTTCATAGCGTTCTTGTCGGGCTTGTTTCAGGAACATGCCCTTGAGTTGCTCAATCATGTCAAAGGCATCTAGGTCCTCCATGCTCTTTTGGAGCTCACGGGACATACAGGCTAGCATAAGGCAGGTCACCTCAGTGGCATCATCTCTTTGTTTTTCCCAGGCCTTACGAGCGGCAGCCGTGTTACCATTGGGTGCCTCAGGGACTGGTGCATCGAGAACATAGAGCTTCTTGGCCATCTTGAGAACTATTCTCAGATTGCACTACCACGAGAGAAAGTTGGTGTTATCCAGCTTTTCATTCTCAAGGATAGACTTGAGAGCGAAGGAGTTATTAGTATTATTATTTTCAGTAGACATCTGTCAAGATAAGCAAAGAAAATAAATTAGTATAAAGAAAGTGAAAAATCCTTATTAATTTATGACCCAATTACAGAAATTAGAATAAGGAGTGAAAATCTAGCTAAATCAGTCACTAATGGTAGCTGTGGCATACAACATTAGTAAGTGGGTAACTAGACTGACAATTCTCGTGTATGAGGCCGCTAAGACAAGACATGTCTATGCATTGATACGTTTAGCCTCATCTATGCCCACTTTTAATCTCTTGACAGCTGGGGCAGGTAACAAGAGAGAAAAGTAATAGTCGTCCTAAAACAGGTACTTGCGGAAGGGCCGGATGTGTCAACGAAACCCTTGCGCCTTGGAAGGATAAACTACGCATCCAGTGCGGTGATGTGTCTCCAAACACCGATGTTTCGTTTTATGCTCCAAGCGTTCCTTATAATAGGATGTCATAGACTATTGGTTTTAAATATGGGTTCCAATTTTGGTGTTTACCGAATAGGGTCAAACACAACGAATGATTAAATCATACGTGTGTTGTAAAAGCCAGTTTTACTATTTAAAGTCATGACAAATTTGATGAACCCTTTCATCTCTCAGGACACTTAATTTTAAATAACTTATTAAAACTAAGTTTGTCGCGACTTGAATAACCAGTTAAAGTTAATAGTTGAAAACTATTAAGTTATAAGTTTTGAAATTAAATTTAGTTTAAATTGAAAAACTTTAGCGGTTATTTATTTTATAAAAACAAGTCAGTTGTTATTTTTGTAAAATTCTACAAGTTATAAAATTAGAACTTGTGGTGACAGATTGTGACATTTTAAAACTCTTTTTAAAGCGTTTGGTTAGTTTATAATAAATTTAAGTTATAAAATATTAAAAGCAACCATAAAGAAATAAATATGTATATCTTTTAGGGCCAAGTTTGTTTGATCTTGCTAGAGCCAGTTAGCAAGACCAAACGGGTCACGGGGTCCGCAAAATTAAAACAACCACAAGGATGGACTTCCGTACATCTAGTCGTCTCGGATGACTCCTACTGACTCCATGATTCCTGTTGCGTCTTCAGATTTTTCTTCGGGTTTTTATTACATTACATAAAATAAAAAATCCTATTCTATTACAACTTTGAGCCATCAAAAGTGGGCCAAAACCATAAAACCAAAAAACTGAATAATAAACACAAACAACTCAATCACATGGGTCGAGCCAGATTTACATATTCAACACAATCACATACGGGCAATAAATTTGGTCAAATAAAATAAAAAATCGACCAAATTAATAAATAAAAAAATTGCCCCAAAAAAACAGATCAGATCAGAAACTTCAAGATAGTTAAAGTTTGTGATTAATCTAACCGGTGAAACCAGACCGGTTCCGATTTGTGTGTTATAACCCAGGCTCTGATACCACTGTTGGGATTCAGTGGTGATCAGTTTGACTTTTGTAAAAAACGGGTTTTGACAGAGAAATTAATTAATTCAGTTAATTAATAAATACGCAGTGGAAAGTAAAATCATAACCTATTTAACAGCACTGACTAACCGAACAGGTGATCGCGGTGTCAAGGTCAATCAAAAACATTTATAAAAACTACTACTTTTCTACCTTAGACTGTAGACAGGGAAGTATGGTTGTCGAATCCACAGAGAATCAGTGGAAAGTTCAATTGTTTAGATTAACAAATTAGAATAAAAACACACAGATCAAATAAAGATGCAACCTCCTCCAAACTTCAGGTTCTAGGTTTCACATAAAATTCAGTTGTTCAATTGGACACCACATAGACATAGTGTTGTAAAATTAGTTGAAACAGTAATTGAAGACAGATTCTTTGTCAGAAAACCTATACAACTAGTTTCGTCACAAACCAGTATAATTCAATCACCCAATTTATGAATGCCAAGTTACCCCCTTTAGTCACCCAACCCTGCTACTAGGTTTTGTCATCAACCGAACAAGATTGTAAAGCAAGCAAACTCAAAGCATAATCATAAACTGTTTAAATCAACTAATACATCAATCTCTCAAGTTATTGTCAGAAACTAACAAGATCCAAACATGAATAAACTGAATCAAATACAAGAACCTATACGAACCGTCCGCCAGGAGGAAGCCACAAGTGAATCACCCGCTCATGGTGAGGGAGATCATCTTCAATCTTCAAGTGGATATGTGAATCCTCACCTAATCGCCTGAAGAGTGTGGTGTAAAAGATGGATCTCGATTTGGGGAAGAAACCCCCAAATAAACCTAAAAATCGGCTGTTTCCCCGAAGTTCCGCGTCTGAAACGTACCCAGCGTAAGCTTACGCTGGGGTGGCGTAGGCTTACGCTGGGGGCCTGAAGGCTGCTGTGAGGAAAACACTCAGGCGTAGGCCTACGCTGATGGGGCGTAAGCTTACGCCGGTGGCGTAGGCTTATGCTGGATCTGTATTTTGCCCCGTTTTCTCCGTGTCTCTTCCGACTCTTCCATCTCTCGTCTAATATCTTCCAAACTCATACTTTAAGCGTCCAAAACCTGCACATGCACAGCTACACAAAACCTTTGTATTCCACATATTAATTTGAATAAATATAACATATTGCACATTTTAATACATGAAACTTTGGCCACTTATCATATCCCCACACTTACTCTTTTGCGTCCCGAAAAAGAATTATGCAATGGAATCATAATTGAAACCTGCTCTCATAATCTCATACAATTAAAACATACTCACGCATTGACTGTAACCATTGGTATTTCTATCCGACTAAACCCAACCACCGATCTATTGAGCCCCCGATTATGTGATCTACTATCCTATTTATTACCAAACAACAGTTTCTCTATGGGTCTCACATTCAGGAAGCTACAACTTAGTCTAATCCCATCTTAAAGTCATGTTTAGGCACGGGTTAAACCTTATAGATTTCCCACCACTATAAACACTAATTTATGAGTTTTTGAAAATTATGGGATTATGGATCGATGGATGCATGTTTTTGAGCTTTTATTATTATTTTATGAATGAACCTAACCCAGTGGTGTTTCAATCACGCTGGAACACGATATATGACACGTAGGCTGCAGTTCTTAAGCCATGAAGTACATAAGCTTCGGAGCGTGGGTGTATCATTCAAGTCACCATCCCGAAGGGAAACACGTACTCCTAACTTAGTCATCCAATATTGATCACTTAAGTCCCGCACATGGGTGTATCCTTCAAGTCACCATCCCGAAGGGAAACACGTAGGCTGAACTCAAGCTCTCAATTTTGTTTAATTAAGCTCATGCAAGATGGATTATGGATTGCGGGCGTCACCAATTTTCGGATTTATTTTCATAAAAAGAAAGTGGTGTGCCAAGTAATTTTAAAAACTTATAAATTTTTGCTTATAGTGGTACCTATCACCCTATGACGACAGTTTCAACCTTGCCGAAGCCCCTAAGATAAGAACCCACAAGACATCCTGAATTGATTGTCAATTAACCCTAGATACAATATCAGGATATTTAAGCTCTTTAGATCGGTTGGGCCTACCAAAACATTACAAATCAAACGCGTTTTCTATTTATTATTGTTTTTAATCACAAAAGCATAGTTTCCAATTATATCTATCATTTTCCATTTAGTTACAAAAATTATGATCCAAGGACATTTTTGAAAATTTTTAAATTTTTATGGATTTTTCAATTTTATATATATATACTTTTTTTCTATACACACTCAGTCTCCCATCCCCACACTTAAACTCTACATTGTCCCCAATGTACGATGAGAGACGATGAAAATAAATATGCAAAAATAAAACTATAGACAGAATTGGAAAGCACGCACACTCACTTGACAACCCATGAAAATTCCCCACACTTGGCCGGCTCACACACAAAACAAAGAAAACAAAGAAATGATTTCCTAACTCACTTTCGTAGGAATCACGGATGCATTTAGCATATGCATCAAGCCTTTTAAACCCCTCGGTAGCCCGAGTGGACGAGTTGAGTCTCGTGAGGGTTTCTATTGAACACACCCGCAAAGTTCATTTAACTAGACATGAATGTAAAACATACCTTAGGCTACCTCCTAAGAGTGCTAAGTTTAACGTCCTCAGCCAAACGCAGTGTACCTTGCTTGCATCATGGTGGTCGGGTGGGATGTTTGCAGTCCTCCTTCCCTGCACTTAAGTTCCTCTCATCATCATATGTTCTCCAAGCCTTCATAAACAGAGAAAAAAGTTCTTGATCTACATCATGAACTCGCGGTTTCTTCCCTTTCCGCTTTCTCTTTCTGACCCTTTTCTTCCCATAGTCTGGAGTCTCACCATTCTTCATCTCAGCTGACCTGTCAAACACAACACAACACAAGCATTCTCGACTGTGTGATTCACCTTTTCAGGTGATCCACATTTGTTAGCTTTCGGGGTTGGCAAGTTTGAAAATATTTTAAGACTCATTTTCTGAGCCCCAAACCTCATCCTTATCATTCCCTCAGCACAATTAATATTTGCCTGAGCAGTGGCCAAGAATGGTCTACCCAAAATGATAGTTGGTTCTGTGTTCTTGACACAATCCAACACCAAGAAATCCACTGGGTAATAAAACTCTCCTACCTTCACAATCACATCCTTTACAATCCCCCGAGGATGTGCGAGAGTCTGATCAGCCAACACCACGGTGGTGTTAACTCTCTGTAATGAACCAAATTCATGCTGATCATACAGACTCCCTGGAATTATGCTCACAGATGCTCCAAGATCCAGTAATGCTCTATTCAATGTAATTTCACCTATTTGAATTGAAATAATAGGTGCCCCTGGATCTTGGAGTTTCGGGGGAAGGGTACCCGTAAACACGGCATTCACTTTGACACTCAATTTTACTTGCTCGTGACATTTGTGCCGTCGTTTTCGGGTACTCAAACCTTTTAGACATTCAACATTATCAGGATCTTGTTTAAGCGTATTTAAAAATAATGAGTTAATTTTACACTTCTCAAACTTTTCCCATCGTTCATCCTGTGTTGGATCTTTTTCTTTTAAAAACGGTTTGATTAGAGCATCTGGAAACGGGATTTTTACAGGTTTATTCACATTTTCAGTTTTCAAATTATTCTTTGAAATAAAATCCTGATTAGGGTTGGACTCAGATTCACTATGCTCCACCACTCTTTCTACAACCGGTGGTGGAGTCTGTTCACGAGCAGGATATTCCAATGAAGAATCGAAACTTACATCATTGAGGTGTGCACTGGTTGTGGCTTCAGAACAGGAGGACTGATGTGAACAGCGAGGCTTACCTACTTTCTTGATGAGTGACCCGACAATCACAGATAGGTTGGCAACTAGATCTACCAAAGCTTGATGAGCTTTGTCCTGGCTCTCCTGTTGCTGCACCACTGCTTGTATCATCTTGGCTATCTCCTTCATGTTTGACTGGATGGCATCTAGTTCAGAATGATAGTTGTCTTGATCAGGTGGCCTGCTTGGGTGGTAGTCTTGGTTGTAATCGTCCTGATAGTTTGGGTACTCAGGACCACCACCACATTGATTGTATCTTGGGCAATCTTGTGCCCAGTGGCCACTGATGCCACAGTTACTGCATGGCTCATAGTAATACTGGTTATCATGATAATTCCTGTCCATGCTGACCTGCACAAGTAGCACACCCAAGTAGTTCTGAACGATAAAAATAAAACAAAATAAACAAAAAAAAAATAAAAAAAGTAAAGAATATCTTTTTGGGGTTTTGATAAGAATTAAAATCAACTAAAGACAATAAACTAAAGCAATAGAACTAAGCGCACCGATTCCCCGGCAGCGGCGCCATTTTGATCGCGGTGTCAAGGTCAATAAAAAACATTTATAAAAACTACTACTTATCTACCTTAGACTGTAGACAGGGAAGTAGGGTTGTCGAATCCACAGAGAATCAGTGGAAAGTTCAATTGTTTAGATTAACAAATTAGAATAAAAACACACAGATCAAATAAAGATGCAACCTCCTCCAAACTTCAGGTTCTAGGTTTCACATAAAATTCAGTTGTTCAATTGGACACCACATAGACATAGTGTTGGAAAATTAGTTGAAACAATAATTGAAAACAGATTCTTTGTCAGAAAACCTATACAACTAGTTTCGTCACAAACTAGTATAATTCAATCACCCAATTTATGAATGCCAAGTGATCGAGGGGTAAAAACCCGAGCGTTAAATGATACAAATATATGGGTTTTAATGTGTTTTGTGTGTTTATACCATTTGAATTGATTAACTACAAGAACTTGTGGTTTTGTAGGTAAATCACACAAACCGAAGGTGTTAAGGCAAGTAGGAACGCAGGTTACGGGAATCGGAACGAAGAAACGAAGAAGTGAAAAAGGGCTGGCAGTAACTTACGGCCAGGCCACAGTAACTTACGGTGGCCGTAAGTTACGGTGAATCGAGCGTAACTTACGGTGGACAGGGGAGAAAAATGGACCGTAAACCAGAACCTAAAGACCGTAAGCTAGAAGTTAGTTAAGGCTCACCGTAACTTACGGTTACAGCACCGTAACTTACGGTGACCCAGCCACAAAAGTCAAATCTGCCGCCCCCCACTTGCTCCCACTTGACAAATCTATCAAATCCTCTTTTATATCTCATCTTTGGCCAGAGAACAAAAGATATTAACATTATTGGTGGAGAGCAAATCGTTGAGGCAAGAACAAGAAAAGGAAAAACAATCTTCCTGGAGAAGATTAGAGGAGCTCTCGATCTATTTCAAGAAATGAGAGGCTAAATCCTTGATGGTTCTCCTAGGTAATGGGTTTGTTAATCTTGCTTGTATTTCTTGATTTGTAACTGATTGTGGGATTAGATTGTAAACCATTTAAGTTTTATCTAAATCATTATGATGTGTTTGCTAGAAATCTGATTATGTTATGTGTTGTGATTAAACCTGTTAAGATTAATCCGTCATATATATGTTATTGGATTGTTTGTTGTGATAATCAAAACCTGTTAAGTTTTGTTTGCAACACTGGTTAGATTCATCATTTGTAAATCTCCATTTAAGAGATTCCCACTAAGTTATTATCTGAAATGCTTGTGATTGGCAAACCCGGATCCGAAAGAGAACCATTGCTTTCTTTGATATTTTACAAAATCCGATTTTTAAGTATTGTGACAATTTCTTATGCGCAACTCTGATAATAGATTAACGCTAGATCACGATTCCCTTGGATCGACCCCTTACTACCGCTGTCTACTTAAGAAGTGATTAAGGGTTTATAAATTACTTTTTGATCGACCCGACGACATTCGATCAAAAATGGCGCCGTTGCCGGGGACTCGGTGCATTTAGTGTTAATCTTTGATTTGTATTTCACTGTTTTCAAAAAAATTTTCCAAGTTGATTTCTTAGTTATTTTTCATCCTTATTGTTCGGATTTACGTGTACGTTGTTGTTTTTGTCATTGCAGGTTAATTACAGGTTGATGCATCACACCCGTCGATCGGGAAAGACATCGCCTCTTATTTTCAATCCAGAAATTGAAAGAACTGCACGACATAATCGTGCCAATCAACGATCACTCAGAAAACCAACAACAAATTCAAAAATGGAACCCAACAATCCAAACACTCCCGTAAATCCAAATGTGACATCTCATGTCGCAACCACCAGTATCCCACCACAACCACCACCTGTACCGCCAATACCACCACCATTCAACCAACCACCAACACAACCTCCTCCACTACAACCAAATCCACCTTTTCCGCCCAATCCAAATTACCAATATCCATCGGTATTTGACGAAGGGGAACCGAACATGAACTATGATCCCCCACCCTTCGCAACTAACCAGCATGCCTATTATCAAAGAACCAGAGCTCACACAGATGACTGGAATGATGATTATAACGGCAGCGAGAGCTATGAAGAATATTCAGATGGATATATGGACGAAGAGGGTCCTGACCCACATTATGGGGGAAATCAGAGAGCTTATCATAGACGAGTCAGACATGGTCGACAGGGGCCAAGAATGTACAACGGGGTACCACATATGGGCGCTCCAAATCCTCCACTTCGGGAACCTCGAGCCGGATTTTATGCAGATGGAGTACCGAGAAGAAATTATCATCGGCCAGCTCAAGGTGTTACCACCCATTTCAGACCCATGGTCGCTCAAAGTACTTCACCTATTGTTCCACCCAATCAGGACGGAAGGACATTTGAGGTAAGACCTCAGTATTTGGGTTATCTACCCACGTTTTATGGCAAGCCAAACGAAGAGCCATATCTACATCTTGCTGAGTTTGAAAACATCTGTGGAACCATTGGAGGACACGGGTTCTCCCTGGATGAAGTTAAATTGATGATGTTCCAGTTTACTCTGAAAGATCAGGCAAAACAATGGTTTCTTACACTGCCCGCAGGAAGCATTAGAACTTGGGAACAAATGCAGCAGGTCTTTTTGGAAGAGTATTATACAATGAATCGAACAACAGAAGCTCGAGAATCCATCCGAGCTTTCCAACAACACATGGGTGAACCTTTTCATGAAGCATTCACACGCTTCAAAGACTTGTTAAGAAGATGTCCACATCATGGCATCCCAAAATGGGAACTGATTAAAGCATTCTACGATGGACTACTTCCCGAGGATGTTAGAGAAGTAAACTCTACAAGCAATGGCACGTTCTTAACAAACCATGAAGATGTTGATTGGGAATTCTTGGAGAGAATGAGCGTGATTTCTAAAAGATTAGCTTCTAACAGGAAAACCAGGGGGGTGTCGGCTAAAGTTGTTGATTTAGAAGCCGAAAAGCGAATCAAGAGTTTGGAAAGGCAGGTAGCTCAGTTAACTGTAGGCAGGGGCGATGAAGCAAAAGCTGTAAATTCATTTCCCATTTGTTCTGCTTGTGGTGATTTGGGGCATTCGGATCTAGAATGCCCGGGAGATTCAAATAGAACTGCTGAGGTAAATCAGGTTTATGGTGATAGAAGACCGTTTGACATGAACTCAAATACTTATCACCCAGGTTTGAGGAACCACCCAAATTTCAGATACGGTAATGCCTCCAACCAGATGAATCCCAACTTTCAAGCACCAATTCAAGGGCAACAACAACAAAACAACCCCCAGCCTTATCAAAATCGTCAACAGGGTTGTAACCAAGGGTACAATCAAGGCTACAATCAAGCTGGTTATAACCGAGGACCTCAAAGAAACTTCAACAACCAACAAGGTGTTTCTTCTTCCAACAATGAAGCATCAAAGACAGATGCCATTTTCGAAATGCTAAAAGAACTGAAGAAGGACAATGATGAAATGAAGAAGAATTTTGAGGAGATCAGAAAGAACAATCAGGTGAGGGACAAAAGCCATGAAGCTCTATCCAGACAAGTAGGTCAATTGGCTGAAGAGATAGCAAACGGAAGGCGAGACCCGGGAAAGCTGCCTAGTGATACAAGAAGGAACCCGAGTCATCCGTCCTCAAGTTTTCAACAGACATCCAATCCCTCAGTAAATCAGATAACAATCCTCCGATCAGGTAAAACTTATGATAATAATGTTAGTACACCACCACAGGGACGGGATGGTGAGGTGGAAGACTTAACGGGTCGGGAGGATAGTGATAGTGAGTCAGAAGTTGAAATTTTTGAAAAACCCATTACCAAGAAAAAGGTAACTTTTCAAAATAAACCTGAAATTTTGGAAAATGATATGGAGGGTAATACCATTCCTTTTCCACAAGCTTTATTGAAATCAACATCAGGTTCAAAGGGTAATAAACGGGGGCCTCAACAAGAGGAAATCTGGGAAGTCTTTAAACAAGTTAAAATCAACATTCCTCTGATTGATGCCATCAAACAAATTCCGGCTTACGCCAAATATATGAAAGAAATGTGCACCCAGAAACGGCATAACAAAGTCCCAAAGAAAATTGATTTAACCGGACAAGTTAGTGCCGTTTTGTCGGGTGAAATCCCACCAAAAATGGAAGATCCAGGAACGCCTGTTATTTCTGTACAAGTAGGTGATTTTGAAATCAACAGGGCGTTATTGGATCTCGGGGCGAGTGTTAGCATTCTTCCAGGGAGCTTATATGATCAATATGATTTTGGACCTTTAAAGAAAGCCGATACTACTGTAGTATTGGCTGATTTGACAACAAAGCTCCCTAGGGGAATTGTTGAAAATGTGATAGTGCAGGTAGAGAATTTCTATTATCCCGTAGACTTTTTGGTTCTCGATCATGTATCGGTTGGTTCTTCAAAACAACCCATGGTCATCCTTGGAAGACCATTTTTAGCTACAGCCAATGCAGTGATCGATTGCAGAACCGGCATATTAGATCTTGCTTTCGGAAACCGCAAGTTAAGATTGAATGTATTTTCCCATGCTCCTAATTCGCCGTTCAACAGTGATTGCTTTATGGTAGACATTGTTGAAGGGTGCCCACCTCATGAAAATGAGGAGGTCGCCACGGAGACGTGCTTTATGTGTGACAGGAACAGGTATGATCTGGAGTGGAGAATAAAGAAGAGAAAAAAGAAGAAGAAGAGAATGAAGAAGAAGAAGAAGAAGAAAGAAGAAGGAGAAGTCGAAATCGAGGACTTCGATGATCATTTGAGGCAAACTGTGAACGGACATCGCCTAAAACCATATCTAGAGGCGAATGATATAAACGGAGTCGATAAGCAGTCTGAATGCCTTTTTGTGGAAACGGTTGTGTATGACCCAGTTTAGAGAGTCGAGGGGACTGCGTCTGGCTGAAGACGTGTAAACTTAGCGCTTTTTGGGAGGCAACCCAAATGGAAGTAAAATTTCAGATTTTTGATAGCGTGTGCAACACCCAAATGTGGGGAAGCCTTTTGAAAGATCAAACACGCGATTTTTGGTAGAGATGGTAGAAAGAAGAATTCAGTGATCTTGACCCGTTCATACTCAATCTCCATTTGGACGTGGCCGATTGAATCCAACTTTCTCAAGCATCTCGGATTTTTGGCTGGTGTTTTGAAGCTGCGACAGAAATGCTATACAGTCACAAACACCACACGGCGGAGCTTGGAACTTCAATTCATGAAAGAAACCCGGTTAGTTTGTTCCAACTTATGCTTTGCCTTTTGTCGATAGTAGTTTAGTCACTTGTTGATCTACATTGAGGGCAATGTAATTCTCAAGTGTGGGGAGGGAGACTAGCGTCTATCTGTTGTCTATCTGTGTGTATATAGTTCATATATAATAGAGAAAAATCTGAAAATTTTGAAAAATTTTGTGTTACAAGAGTGAGAACAAGCAAAAATGTCCTCAAGTTAAACAACCGAAAGCGGATTTTCCAATTCATCACATAATTCCTTACTTGACAAATAGATATAGGTCCTTAATCATCCTTGTCTCTTGTAGCATTGGGATAGTATTGTGACAAGTGTTTTTGAAGAAAACGGATAGAAATGCCTAACAAAAGTTAGCATGCTTTAGATAGTCTCATACACTGCATGTCGGTAACCCTATTACTCCGTGTGTGAGATTTTGAAGCCCCATTCAACTAGATGGTTAGATCACATATAGATGAATTCATTTGTTGAGTGTGGCTATTATGTGTTGATTGTGGTAGAACTTGTTTTGGTTGATTCGTGCTGAAACTTAGTCAGATGTGTGAAACAGAAATGAGAAGGCATTAGGACACCCAATTATCCCGTATTAACCCTAATTATCAAAAGAATTTTCCCTTAGTTGCCCATTTTGAGCCTACAATTCTCCTTTTCATTTCTAAACCCGAAAACCGAGCATCAAAGACATATTTTTCTGAAAGTGAGAATCCAATAGTTTTGTTACAAATATAGCTGTGATAAATCTATATATATATATATATGATAAAAAAAAAAAAAAAAAAAGAAAAATTATTGAAAAGAGTCAAAAATAGAATGAAAAGAACAAGCGGGTCAAAATGATTCGTGTATTCAAGATTTGATATAGAATGCTATCAATTGGATTTCTCATATTGTTAAAGCCACTAAATAAAGCCTAATCCCTACCTTTAGCCAAAGCCTAAAACCGAAAAAGTCCTTTGATCTGTGAACTATTCTGCAGCAGTGGAGGTATGATCGCTTCACAAGCTTATGCTTACATGATAACACATCTGGTCTTGAGTGAATACACTAGTACATTTTCTACTAGTTCAGATATAGTCGAGAGGAGAGTATCATTGTGAGGGGTATGCTGTGTTTGTGCAAGTTTAAAGCATGGTAGGTTTAGTTAGGCAGGTCTTGATTTGGCATATAATTAACTGTCTTGTCATTATCAAACCCGACTGTGATCATTTGTAGGACTTGGATGACTTTGAATCTTAATTCTAAAAGTTGATACGGATGTTGAGGTGTTTTGTTGAAAATTTGTTTATTAACTTTGAAATGGTTTGCTTGTGGACAAGCAAAAGACAAGTGTGGGGATGTGATCGAGGGGTAAAAACCCGAGCGTTAAATGATACAAATATATGGGTTTTAATGTGTTTTGTGTGTTTATACCATTTGAATTGATTAACTACAAGAACTTGTGGTTTTGTAGGTAAATCACACAAACCGAAGGTGTTAAGGCAAGTAGGAACGCAGGTTACGGGAATCGGAACGAAGAAACGAAGAAGTGAAAAAGGGCTGGCAGTAACTTACGGCCAGGCCACAGTAACTTACGGTGGCCGTAAGTTACGGTGAATCGAGCGTAACTTACGGTGGACAGGGGAGAAAAATGGACCGTAAACCAGAACCTAAAGACCGTAAGCTAGAAATTAGTTAAGGCTCACCGTAACTTACGGTTACAGCATCGTAACTTACGGTGACCCAGCCACAAAAGTCAAATCTGCCGCCCCCCACTTGCTCCCACTTGACAAATCTATCAAATCCTCTTTTATATCTCATCTTTGGCCAGAGAACAAAAGATATTAACATTATTGGTGGAGAGCAAATCGTTGAGGCAAGAACAAGAAAAGGAAAAACAATCTTCCTGGAGAAGATTAGAGGAGCTCTCGATCTATTTCAAGAAATGAGAGGCTAAATCCTTGATGGTTCTCCTAGGTAATGGGTTTGTTAATCTTGCTTGTATTTCTTGATTTGTAACTGATTGTGGGATTAGATTGTAAACCATTTAAGTTTTATCTAAATCATTATGATGTGTTTGCTAGAAATCTGATTATGTTATGTGTTGTGATTAAACCTGTTAAGATTAATCCGTCATATATATGTTATTGGATTGTTTGTTGTGATAATCAAAACCTGTTAAGTTTTGTTTGCAACACTGGTTAGATTCATCATTTGTAAATCTCCATTTAAGAGATTCCCACTAAGTTATTATCTGAAATGCTTGTGATTGGCAAACCCGGATCCGAAAGAGAACCATTGCTTTCTTTGATATTTTACAAAATCCGATTTTTAAGTATTGTGACAATTTCTTATGCGCAACTCTGATAATAGATTAACGCTAGATCACGATTCCCTTGGATCGACCCCTTACTACCGCTGTCTACTTAAGAAGTGATTAAGGGTTTATAAATTACTTTTTGATCGACCCGACGACATTCGATCACCAAGTTACCCCCTTTAGTCACCCAACCCTGCTACTAGGTTTT
Source organism: Smallanthus sonchifolius (assembly GCA_023525975.1). NCBI lineage: Eukaryota > Viridiplantae > Streptophyta > Magnoliopsida > Asterales > Asteraceae > Smallanthus > Smallanthus sonchifolius. Next base: position 76,197,758 of record CM042037.1, read on the forward strand.
GTCATCAACCGAACAAGATTGTAAAGCAAGCAAACTCAAAGCATAATCATAAACTGTTTAAATCAACTAATACATCAATCTCTCAAGTTATTGTCAGAAACTAACAAGATCCAAACATGAATAAACTGAATCAAATACAAGAACCTATACGAACCGTCCGCCAGGAGGAAGCCACAAGTGAATCACCCGCTCATGGTGAGGGAGATCATCTTCAATCTTCAAGTGGATATGTGAATCCTCACCTAATCGCCTGAAGAGTGTGGTGTAAAAGATGGATCTCGATTTGGGGAAGAAACCCCCAAATAAACCTAAAAATCGGCTGTTTCCCCGAAGTTCCACGTCTGAAACGTACCCAGCGTAAGCTTACGCTGGGGTGGCGTAGGCTTACGCTGGTGGCCTGAAGGCTGCTGTGAGGAAAACACTCAGGCGTAGGCCTACGCTGATGGGGCGTAAGCTTACGCCGGTGGCGTAGGCTTACGCCAGTTGGCGTAGGCTTACGCTGGATCTGTATTTTGCCCCGTTTTCTCCGTGTCTCTTCCGACTCTTCCATCTCTCGTCTAATATCTTCCAAACTCATACTTTAAGCGTCCAAAACCTGCACATGCACAGCTACACAAAACCTTTGTATTTCACATATTAATTTGCATAAATATAACATATTGCACATTTTAATACATGAAACTTTGGCCACTTATCAACAGGATCTGGTTATGAACACGCAAACACAATCAAAACAATTAATAAACACAATTAATCTACTGATGAGATTAATTATACCTTAATGGTTAATAAATAACCGATCGAGACACCGATGTACAACGAACCGATGCTAGATCACGAACTGAAACGCGAGGGAATGGTAGACGACGGGGTTGGTCGGAACTTGCAAAGACAGGAGCAATCCCTTTGCTAGTTGCTTCGGAATTTGTAAATCAAGAAAAATCGATTCTGTTTCTTGTTTGCGGCTCGCAAAAAGGAAAAAAAATGTTTTCTCCTTCTCGATCAAAAGAAAAAGAACAAAGTCACTTTTTTTGCGGCTGCCTTTCTGATCAACTTTTAAAACATTTATTAGGTTATTATTATAATAATAAACCCTACTAATTGTTTTCAGGCCCATAGTCCAAAACGAGATGCAAAAGCCTATACCCATTTAATTGTTTTAATAAAAAGATTAAAACAATAAATATGAATTATTATTTATAAACTAATATAAATAATAATTTGCGTCTAACGAATATATATAAAATATATCGTCTCGCTAACAGTTCGTAATTACCAGTTAAGCAGGTAAAGTGGATTTAATGTTCGTTGCCCAAGGTGTAACTCTTACGGGTCATAGCTCGGTCAGTCGCGTTGTCCATCGGGTCGGTCATAAAATCCAACAAGTTTGTGTTCTAAACTTTTGTAGTTTACCCTCTTAATTTGTGATTCCAATTACGTTTGTTAATTTTCAATAAGTTAGTAACTTTTTTGTAATCATTTTGGTTAAATTTTTTTTTCTTTAACTTGGAAAACCCGAACTGGAACGGGTATAAAACTAGTTAATATTATTATAGGCTCATGACACACTTCAAAGGCAAAACCAACTCATGCAGCACGCCAACAATACTACATTATTCAATGTGATGGAACTTGAAGACTCGCTTTATAGCAACAATTATATTTATCGTCATTTAATGATAGAAGATACATGTAAACACCCTAATACAACCTTGTTACATTTTGAAGAAAAAGGTTGCGTACTTATCAACTTGCGTAATTATATACATAAGTTGGGACAGATTTACCTCTCGCCCCAAGAACACGTGTCGCATTCTGATGGCTTTGTACGCTTGTTACACTTTTAGGGCTTTATACAATAACCTACCCATATATATATGGGTGTATGTGTGTGTATATATATTATTTGGGCCTAGTTTCTATTTCCTTAGCAATAGACTTTGAGCGACCCCCGACCCTACTCTCGGTTGAAAAAAGACCGAACTAAGCAACAAATCTGATGGGTCGGTCGAGTCTCAAATGACAATTGCATCAAAAAAGACCTAACTGATGTGAATGGTTCATTCATTGATTTTCGAGTTCAGCACCTCGAAAGAGAATCGACACTTCCATGTGTGTTGAGCGGTTTATCATTGAACGTACTTGCCACTTCTGTGCTTCTGTTCGAATCGGCACTTTTGTTTCTAGTCTCAGCCTTCACAATCTTCGTCGTAGGTAATCATTTATGCCCTTGATTTTTCTATTAATAAATTCAATCTATTAACTTACTATCGATTACATTAGTGTGTTTGCTCAGTTTACTCTTTCAAAGTTCACTCTATTAAGAAAGGTAAATCTTATATGTTTTATCGGTTGGAATTGGAGAAATGTGTTTTAGTGTTTATAAATATTATGCAATGCAATGTTTTGGAAATGGACTTTGCTTAAAATCTTTTTTGTGATTTCTTGATTCATATTTTCATTGATAATAAGTCACTAAGTTGACATGATACAATAAAGATAGAAGTTGTTAATGAATAATGAGCCACTGATGGAAGAGGTTAATGAAGTTATAGGTGGGTTGGATAATAGGTCAAAACAAGTAAATTGTTTTTTGTCAAAACACATAAATTTGTAGGGTTGATGGCAATGGAACTCTAAAAAGTATTAAACTAAAAAGTAGTTTGGGTCATTTATGCCATTATTAGAAAGTCAAGTTTGTATATATGTAAAGTCAAGAGTCTAAAGTGTGTATTTGTGAGTTAGAAACGGTTTGTGTCGTTTGATTAAACGGCGCGTCTATTCATATTAGGGTTATATGAACCCCAAAACCGTATGTATCGATGTAATGAACATATGAACGAAAATTCACAAATTAGTTAGCATGTATTATCAAATCTTTGATATTGTTCATCCAAGTTTGTGTCTGATTTACCATAATTGGTATCAGAGCATACGCTTAATCATCCAAGCATACGCATCAACAGTTCTATGTTGCAATTAACGAAGAAAAGGAGAAAAGATGGTTTTTTTGAATCATTGACCAAAAAGGAAAAAGGAGGTGTCGTTTTCACTGAACCAAAAGAAATCAATTAGGATTGTTCATCATCAATCACAGACATCAATCAAAAAACTGAATACATCAGGAAGAAGGATTAACAACCAGGCGTTTGATTGAAACATCTGTCGATGTCATCAAATTAATTGAATCCTCAGTTCATTAAAATCAGGATCTCTAATTGAAATTGAAATTTTTTGACACCAAAGTTGAACAATTCAGTTTTTGAAAAATATCATCTATATTATTCAAAGAAGGGATCAAGTGGCAGATTTAAAAGAAAACAGAATTGCAGTAGAGATTCAAAGGATTAAGAAGGAATAATAGCATCATCAATTGAAGGCTATTGTTTTTTTTTAGGTTTCTCTATACATTGGTGCAAAGGGCAAACAGTAACCAAACGATCAACTAAAGGTTGTCATCAGTTCCCCTACATCCAGATAAGTACTCCTTTTATTATTAACTGCAAAGTTTCTAATTTGGACGTAGTATTAGAATCCTTGTATTGATCAAGGAAAGTAGGAAAGATCAAAAAACGTGTGGTTCTTAGCAAGTCCGAACTCGTGGTTCATATAACAAGAAAACCGAACTTTGTGGTTCATTTAGCAAGCAAGAAAACCAAACCTTGCGGTTTATATAGCTATCCAGAATAACCGAACCTTAGTGGTTCACATAGCGAGCAAGAAAAACCGAACCCTTGTGGTTCATATAGCAAGCAAGAAAAAACGGACCCATGTGGTTCACATAGCAAGCAAGATCGAACCATTTTTTGTTCTAATAGAAAGTAATAGAAACCATAGTGTTTCAAAGTGAGCAAGAAAGTCCCGTGTGGCAAAATCGACCAAAAAGACAAATTTCGGTAAAAAGCAAGAAAGAGAGCAAGCAAGTATTCTGATTAGCAAGAACAACAAGAAAGCAATAACGAAGCAAGATCTGAAATAAAGAAAGTAGAAAGTATGACTTGCAAAGAAGACAATAATCCAGAAAATGCATCCAGCAGTACAACACCAACTCGTGAGTAAGGAAATGTAAAACTACAATGTCCTAAGTTGACTGAAACAAACTATACTACGTGGGCATTGTTGATGGAAACAAACTAAAAGGCCTACGGTCTTTGGGAAGTGGTTGTTGCAAAGGAAACAATAAATGAGAAGAAAATAAACACAACAAAGCAATGATCTTCCAAACACTGTCAGAAGATATTTTGATGCAAGTGACACAGTACTAGACTACAAAAGAAGTATGGGATTCGATTAAGGTTCGATTGCTTGGAGCAGATATGGTTCAGAAAGCTCATCTACAAACCTTAAGAATCTAGTTAGAGACATTAAAGATGAAATACAATGAAAGCGTAAGTGACTTCTCAGGGAAGTTGGGCAATTTAAGAGTAAAATCTAAAAGCCTTGGTACTAATTTTAGAGATAAGGCTATTGTGAGAAAATTGCTTAACTCTTTACCAAAAAAGTTCCTACCAATCATAGCAACTATCGAACAATGTACAAAAATTGACAAAATGCCATTTGAAGAAGCAGTGGATAGAAAAACATCATTTAAAGAACGCCTCAAAAGCCAAGATGAACCACCAAACAAATTATCAAAAACAAGCATCTTTTGACAAGTTCAAGCAATCAAGGTCATGGTAGAGGACGTGAAAGGAACTTTAACAGAGAAAATGGACATAGAAGTGGTGCTGATCGAGGAAACAAAAGCAGAGAAGCACTTAGGTGCTATGAATGTGGTGGATTCGGTAACTTTGCATACGAATACACCAAATGGAAGGATAAATGGAAGGACTAGGAGAAAGAGAAGGAGTAATAATCTAATCTCATCTATGATGAAGAACTAACCCTACTGTAAAATGCAAGTCAAGTAAGTAGAAGACCTTTTTTAAACTGTATTTAGTTTAGGGGGAGTATTGAAAGTATTAACTTTAAAGTAGTTTGGGTCATTTATGTCATTATTAGAAAGTCAAGTTTGTATGTATGTAAAGTCAAGGGTCAAGTTTGTTATTCATTAGGTTAAAGAGAAAGAAAAAAAAAAAAGAAGAAGAAGATGGGTTTATATTTAAAAATACTAATTGGTATGGAGTTTTTTATTTTTAATGAATAAAGAGTCTGGTATGTTCCTTTCTATTTGACAAGAAATTACACTGCCACAGAGAGGGACAGAGAAAAACTGACAACACTGTAATTTCTTTCAAATCCATTATTTATATATTTATTATTTACTAGTTTAGTTTTTAAAAAGATTTTATTTATTTACTGATTTTATTAGATGGGAAAAATACAAAAATGAACATTTGACTAAGAAAATACTTAAAAATGGACATCCTTATTTAGCATACTGTTTCATGGACATTGGTCATGACAGCCGGCTAAAGACGGCTAAGCTAGCCGGCTAAAATTTCCGTGCCAAAATTCCATTTGTCACAGTACGAACCAATAATATGACGACAGACGGCTAACTGGTTAAGCATTCCGTCAGTTATGAATCGGCTCATCTCATTATGGAACGATTTCTGGGTGGAATAACCCATTCCACCCTCATGGATTCTATTCTCAATTTCGAGGAGATTACCCTACTTTGCTCCACACCACAACATTATTCAATTGAACATCCAAAGGTACGATGACGACAAACACAACCAGTCCCCACATCATTTTGTTGGATGCAATCATTCCAAGGTGCCTCGTCATGTTTATGGATGCTTCTTCGAGTCCTGTATGGGATTAGGCAACTTGGATTGACGGCAAAGGGTTGAAGAATCCAGACTAGTACACTACAAACATTACTAGTAAATACAATATATCTAATGGTTCCTTTATAACTAGTCATTTTTATGGATGCTTCTTCCTTTATAATATACATTGTTTCCAAAAAAATCTTTAAATGTCATGTTTATAATGCCTGGATTATATAATCTTTAACGAACAAACATATATTTAACACTTAGAAGAAATATTTACTTCATGAAATGGGAATTTCATAGCCGGAAATTAAGAAAACAAAAAAAAAGTAGCCTATGAACTATACGCCACGTATAGATCCATACGTACCGTATGGAATTCCAAAGGTCATGAGCTATACGCCTCGTAATGTTCTATACGATGGCGTATAGCGACCGGTATACTCAGAAGAGCCAGCGTACAGCACCAAACGCCCCCCATTTTTAACACACACACACATACGAGGAGACGATAGATTGAGATTGTCGGGTCAAAAATTTCCTCTTTTACTCGTAAAGGTACGTATTCTAGACTCGTGATATATAATATAGGTTTAATTTTGATTATTAGTCATTAAAATTGCGTAGAAATAGAGATTTATAAGTTGAATTCGATGAACTATACGCAGCGTATAGAATTATACGTGGCGTATAGTTCATCAGAGGAAGAAGATGAAACAATACGCAACGTATGGGGCTATACGCTGCGTATGGTTTAAGTTACCCGGTAACTGGCCTGCGTATGGCTTGGTTGGCCGCGTATGGCTCGTTTTGCCCGGTAACTGGCCTGCGTATGGCTTGGTTGGCCTGCGTATGGCTTGCTTACCCGGTAACACCCTATACGCCACGTATAAAGCTATACGTGGCGTATAGGTTTTTAAAAAAATTATTTTAAATCATTTATTTATATTAAATAAACAATTTATTTATTATTTTAAATAATTTATTTAAATAATAAAAACAATTTATTATTATTTTAAATCATTTATTTATATTAAATAAACAATTTATTATTATTTTAAATATATTATTATTTTCAGATATGGCGGATCACGACGACGATGTTCAGATGGACGAGTTACAGGATCTTGCGCACTACCCCTATTTGGATTTTCCGGCAGACTCGGAGTGGTATGGCCGGTGCCAAAAGCTACGGGAGGTGCGTTTGGGGCCGGGGACGGCGGTGGACTGGGAGCTTCTCCAGGAGGTCCAGGAGGCGGAGCGGGCCAGGGCCATCATAGGCGAGGACACGCCATGGGATCGGCTTTTTGATCTATCATTCACCGAGACCTACCGAGAGGTGGTCGTCGAGTTTCTTTCGACGTTCATCTACTCAGAGGAGGGGCTAGCGCCCGTTCCCGAGGAGGCGCCGGCAGAGGAGCCGGATCAGGTCTCCTTCCGTATTTTTGGCCACCAGTACCGTCTGACCCTCCGTCAGTGGGCCGTCGCGACGGGCTTGTACTTTGAGCCCGAGACGATTTTGCCGGTTTACACCGCGGCGGTGACGGAGGTGGACAAGGAGGTACTCCTTGTTTTTTGGGGTTTGATTTCCGATAGCCCTTGGTTAGGTACCAAGGCGAGGGTTTCGGGGATTAGAGACCCCCTCTATAGATATTTGCACCGGCTTATCTCGACGTCGATCGCACCGCGTCAGAAAAGCCGTGAGTGGTGCACCGATAGAGACCTCTTCTTTCTCTACTGCCTGCTTACAGGCACGGGGTGCGCCCTATCCACATGCCTCGCTAGTTATTTCGCGTCTGCCTATATGCGGCAGAGGCGCGGGCTTTTGTATGGCGGCGCTTTTATCACTCAGGTCATGCGTAGTATTACACCATGGCATGCGCATGAGCCTGAGTTGTTACCGCCCATTCCCCCTGTCAGATTAGACCGCCGCACGGCTAGCGGCATGCGCATCACGCACCGTTTCCCGGGGCTCGGCCTACGGTTTGTAGGGGCCGTCCAGGACCAGGTTTGGGTCCCGGTGCCGTTGCCGCCGATGCCTGGACAGGGGGGCCCGCAGATGCCTGACCCGCCACTAGGTGTGCCGTTGCCGGCGCCGCATCAGCCGCACGTGGAGCCCATCCACGACCATCCGCCACAGCATCCCCGACACGCGCGTCGGTCTGTTAGGCTGGACAGGGCCACCCAGGCATTGCTTGAGACCCTTGCTGCCGACTCACGGCGACTTGTTGCCGAGTCACGGCGACAGGCTCGTCAGAGCGACCGCATGGAGGACCTTATGATGTGGGCGGTTGGTAGCCTCGTGGATCTATCACGAGCCGCCGGCATCGAGCTACCACCACTACCACTGCCACGTCATTATCCAGACGACCCCGTTCAGGATGACGGCGGGGCCGGTCAGGATGACGGCGGGGCGGGTCAGGCTTAGTTGTTTTTATTTGTATTTAGTTTGTTTCTTCGGTTATGTATGTAAAAACATTTTGATGTATATATTTAATTTTGTGATGTAATGTATATAGTCTTTTACTTATTTCTTTGGTTGTAATGTTTAATTTTTTGTTTGTTTGTAATGATAAATTATAAATGCAAAAATATAATAAATGTTAACAAAGTTATATAATTTAAATTAAAAAATATAACAAACTTATATTAACAAAGTTATATAAATTAAATTAAAAAAAACAACAAACTTAAATTAATAAAATACCCTATACGTGGCGTATAGGGCAATACGCCACGTATAGAGGTTTTTAAATCGACTTCTGCCAACTTTTGAAGCAAAATTAAAACCCGTGGCTCATACGCTGCGTATAGATCAATACGGCCCGTATTGGACCCAGCCGCTAGACCGGGAATGCGACGTGGCATTCTGTTGGCAGAGACTGAACCCTATACGCCTCGTATTGGCCTATACGAGTGCGTATAGGGCGACGGCATGTCCAATTAGCAATATTCCGTGTCTTAATAGATTCACCCTTAATAATATATAACTTTAGAGAATGCATGCAGGCTAACCTATGAAATTGGGAATGTAAAAAAGTAGGTTTGATCTTTGCTTCATCAATGGTTTCTAACCCTCCTAGATTCTTAGTATCACTTTTCCCATTTTGGCCTTTTCCAAGTCCAAACTTCTCTCTCCACCGTCCTGTTGAGTTCTTTTTGTGAAAAAAAATATTTATAAAACGTTTTTCATAAATATGTAATATATAAATATTTATTACTAAGTATATAATACATTGGATTTAATATACCTGGTTTCTAAAGTTTAATATGAAATAAAATTTATCACTTACATAAAAAATTTAATACTCAGCTAAAAAAATATTTTAAAAATTAACTTAACAGAATTTATAAGTGTCACGTAATATTTTATTCAACCCGTGTAATGCACGGGTTTTTAAAGACATAAATGTTTTATTAATACATATATAATATTAAATTTATTCAACCCGTGTAATACACGGATTCTAACCTAGTAAATATATATGTATATGTATTTGGGTTTTTATGTGGTTAATAAGTGGGTCTGAACCTAAAGCATAAAAAAACATACGCTTATTCAGAGGATCAATCAACGCAATGGGTTTCCTTGATTCCTTCTTCACCAATTTCTGGTAATATTGTTCTTGATCAATCTGTACTTGTAAATCACATTGCGTGTTCAGATTTTAGAAGTTGCTTTATTGCTTAATCGAGTTGCTGACTGCCTGGCGCCAATCGAGTTCAATTTTCAGAGTTGGTATTTGAGATTTTGAATTGCCATTTACAGTTCGACACTTTGACACAAAAACAGCCAATCAGGTTTGTGGACTTTGAGTTGATATTCAAAATCAGGTCTCATACTCTCATTTGATTAATTGCTTGATTGCTTATTTGCTTATAGCTTTAGTTGTTCATAAATCATATTCTGTGTTTTAATTACTTATCGCTTATTTAGTTATTTGCTTATAGCTTTAGTTGATTTGCTAATTGCTCATTGTGATTGAAGTGTTATTTTGTTAAAAAAAATCCTAAATATCAAACTAAAATCGTAAGTTTGAATCCAGTTCATCAAAAAGGACCAAAAAAAAAAAACCTAAACGAGATGCTTTAGATGAATCACTACTAAAATTCGTGAAAACCACAAATACGAATACTATAAATCTTGATGAAAACGTTGATGAACCTGTAAATGTTAACGAGTATACAAATCTTGATGAAAACTTTGCCCCGAGGAACCCAATTATCTTATAATATCTAGGTTTTGACGTTCAAAAAATAATTAATTTAACTTGGTGAATAATTTATCTTGGGAAGTGTAAAAGCAATCTATGCAACTATCAATCAAATCATACCTATTTCCTTATTTTTTTAATCATATTAACATTACTAAAAAACTGAAAAATTTACGACAACAGATTTCGTGAGAAATTTGTCGGAATTAGCCGTTAGCGACAAGTTTCCTACAAAAAATGTTTGTTGGAAAAAAGCCCCGCATGAAATTTGTTTTCCGACAAAGTTCCGACTAATTTTCCGACGAATTAGCAACAAAAGCATTTCGTAGGTAATTTCCAACAATATTCCGACGATTATTTTAAAGAAAATAAGATAACTTATTTAATAAATTTGTCAGAAAATTATAGGAAATCTTATGGTTACTTTTTTGTTTTTGTTTTATCGGAAAGTTGTCGCTAACTTGTGGGAAATTTTCTTTTGTTGATAACTTGTCGGAAACTTTTGTACAAAATATATGTGTTTTCTAGTAGTGTAATTTTTTTTAATTTGAACTAATATATAGTAACTAATAATTCATCTTATTTTTTTTATAAAAAAACAAAATTTAAAATTTTACAAAAACAAGGTTTGATTTTTTTTTTAAATCCGGATTTTTTTTTGTTTTTTAAAAATGAGACCGTGTTACATATATGTAATCAGATACTGGAAATAAATGTTATATGTATATTCAAAACTTAAACTAAGGTCGTGTTACATATATATAATCAGTAACTGTTTATTGTTTTAACATTACAAATGTTAAATATATAGCTAACAAATATTACATATGTAATATTTGGTAGTTACCTATGTAAAATTTGGTGGCTACATATGTTACACACGATAATTTACAAAGCAGTTTAACAGTCACCATAAATGTTTAAAGGTAAATGATAACAGTCATACATCTCCATCTTCTACTATTAAAGATTAAAATATAAAAAAAAAGATATTTGCATACGAGGTAATCGAACTTTGGTCCTGGTGGAGAAGAAAACTATCTCCATCATCAATTTTTAAACCCATCATTATACCAATGAATTGGAACAGAAGAAAACTAAAGGTAATCGAACTTTGGTGGAGAAGATGGATTGAAAGTGTAGAGGGTTTCGTTTTTTATTATTTTGTTATTTTATTACTGTACTAGGTTAAAATCATATGTATTACACGGGTTAAATAAATATCATGTTATATACTTAGTAATAAAAATTTTATGTCTTTAAAACCCCGTGTATTACACGGGTTGAATAAAATATAATGTAATATTTTAACAAATGCACTCATCAAAATGTGTTTAAGAAAGGTTATTTGACGTGAAATATATAAATTATGTTAAGTTAGTTTTTAAAACATTTTTTTAACTAGGTATTAAACTTTTTTTATATAATTGTTAAATGTTAATTCATATTAAATTCATTTTGTTAATGATATATCAACTATTAATTATTAAATAATAAGTATCCATATTTGATTTATATTATATATTTAAAAATATATTTTTTTAATATAATTATTTAATAGGAGAGAGAAGCGGGAAAAACATGACGAGTATGTATCAGAAAGTGACACGTGTCACCTAGTATTTTTATTTATTAGTATATATGAGTTCCATTTTTTATTTTGTTTTTAGTTTTTAAAATTAAGGGTAGTTTGGTCAATTAAGATCTAATATAATATTAAGGGTAAATTAGTTATTTAACATTGATTTAACGACAATAATTAATGGAATTTAGACTAGAGGTTCTAATCAGTTACAAAACATCTACATAAATTATGTCTATTCTAATTATTAAAGATTAAGGTCTTTAGATGTAAGTATTTATAAAGATAAATGTTGTTTTTTTTGTAATTTACTCTTATATAAATTGTAGGCTCGTGAGCCAGCTTGAGCTCGATAAGTGAAGCTCGGCCTTAGAGTCATTGATTAAACAAGCTTATTTTTAGGCTCGAACTCGTTTATGCACGCCTCTATTCGATCTTTAAGCGAACTGACCTGAAGTAGCACACGAGTCGGTATGACTCGTTTACGCTCCTAGTTCAATCTCATAGGAACTTGAAGGCTCACTTTATAGAAACAAAACGTAACATTTTGAAGATAGAGTTTGCTCAAAAACCTGCACCAAGATGACTTGAATAAAAATAAAGATACAAAAAAGACCTTGATGAATATGATTATATACCAATACTACCCTTTGTCACACCAAACCCACAAGATGATGCTTCTATTGTCTTACGAGGATCCTATTGAGCATGATGATTTAACCGGACCAACATAAAGATGATTTTGCTTCCATGTGACCTCTCGAAGTGGGCTAAAACCTAAAATCCCCAATGAAGCTACCAATGATGATTGATGATTGATGATGAAGAAGCAAATTCCAACCTATCTGGTCTTCGAATGGATGCTCCAAGAATAGAAACAGAGCAGCCCCCATCTCATATCTATCACGAAGTCGGTTTTCTCCCCTCCCGATCTTTCACTGCAATCACAGGTAAAGCTCGTTAAAGAACCTTAGCTCCAAGGGCACTCAGACGCTCAAGTTAGTATTGGATTCATATTAATTCATAACCATACATCATATAGTGTATAGAGAGTGAGTTTTTGAGCTTATTTGGTTGGTATTCATATGGTAGCTAAGGATTATGATATATCCATTTGGATGTTGAATCCTTCTTTGTATATGTGTTTAATTTATTTCAATATGTGTATTGTATATACTTATGTATGTACATATGTGTTTGTGTATTACAAGGGTACAACTAGGAAAGATTTGAGTTAATAGTCAAGAATAAAGGTACGGGAGAAAAGTTGTTTATGTTATTAATTATCTTTTGATTTAGGAGGGGACTTGGATTTTATAATTTAAAGCGGCCCGTTCTGACCCGTGTCCACCTTTGTTAAAACCCATTCTGACCCAAACCAAAATGACCCCTTTTTTAAAACGACCCGTCCTGACCCGTTACCCCGCCAGAACTGACCGCCCGTTTTACAGTGATGTGATGTCTTATACAATCTTTTTATGTTTGTTCCTACTTTTGATATCCTTAATATGATATTTCGTTAAGAGGATATCGATTAAGGATTAGACGGTTGAGCTGTTTTGCTCATATGACATTTGCCCTAGGCATGATCCAATGCCAGGTTATAGGTCCAAGTAGGCCCGAATTTCTGGTCTTAAAGGCCCAGTCCCTTGAGCCCAGTACCAAAAGTTATATTTTCCACATAATGTAGATGTAGCAATGCCATTTTGTGCATTGTTTAAGTGATATTTGTGTACTGTTTAATGTAAATGGCAGGATGGTATATGCGTTTTCAAGAGATGGAGCAATGCCATTTTCATCAGTATGACATAAAGTGAACCGATAGGAGGTCCCTTTATCCGCTACTTGCCTCTCGGCTTTCATAACATTCTGCATTACGGTATGTCATCACCACATTGGATAAAAGCTATCGATAATTTTTGCACAAATTTGTATCTTTTTTTTAACGGCAACTGTTACTCCTACTATAATTTACACCAATAATTCTAATCTACTTCATTGCCCAAGTTTGAATCTGGGACCTCCCCTCTAAGAGGCATGTGCCTCTACCAATAATTCTAATCTACTTCATTGCCCATGTTGGCACAAATTTATATCTAAAAGCCTGAATCTTGCATAACAAATTTATTGAAATCTTTTTGCAATCTCTAGGGAGTATAGTGGCATTTCAGGCCATGACATCAATAGCAGTGATCGGTTTGTACATAGCCTATGCATTACCAATATTCTTCAGGCGGCGATCAGGTGGGCGATTGACTACCTCATCAAGTGCGCTACTGCAACCCCAATGTACTTTATGTGGGCGTTGGAGACCAAGATGTGGACCACAAGTGCTGGGAGAGACCAGAGGACATGGACACCGTTCGAACCGTCTACTCCGTCTCCCGAAGTAAACCAGGGTCTGATGTTGCTACTGAAACAACAACTGCTTTAGCTGCTGCTTCCTTAGGGTTCGAAAAGTATATGCTAAATACTCCAAATTGTTGTTAAGAACAACATAGTTTGTGTTCTAAACTTTTGTAGTTTACCCTCTTAATTTCTGATTCCAATTACGTTTGTTAATTTTGAATAAGTTAGTAACTTTTTTGTAATCATTTTGGTAAATTTTTTTTTGTCTTTAACTTGAAAAACCCGGACTGGGACGGGTATAAAACTAGTTCGCCATTGACGTTGACGATTTCTTTCCGACCACTAGATGTGTTAGGGACTTCCCGGTGTAGTGTGACCACTAGAAGTGGTTGTTAATTAGGATGATGATAAAAAATTATACTCTTATTTGTGTAACCTTCATTTTTTATGTTCATTGGCATTAAACTTGACGTAGTTGATATCCTCGTTCATAGAAATTATTACGCCAACGATGTTAATACATATCAAAGAATTAAGCTCAAAGTAGTCTACTGTAATGTGTTAAAATATCTCTTCGGTTAATATAATCATAATCATGACGCATTCAAAACTTTTCAAGTGAGAATCATAATATAATTATATTAAAAATCGCTTCAAATACTTCACAACTGACAACTTAATTAAGGGATTAAGGAAAATAAGACGATGCTAAATACTCTATTCACATAAAATTTGTCGAGAACTAGTTCTCACACATCACTACAAGAAATGTGAGCATTAGGGGAGATACCAACCTTTAGCGGCGACATCATTCTTTAATCCGCATGCTATTTCCACTGGTTAATACATATGTTGATCAGGGATTGACCTTTAGCGTTGATCAGGGATGGATCTAATGGCTAGGAATTGATCAGGGGTGTTTTTGACTTTTAGTGGCGATATTATCGCCGCTAAAGGTGGTATGTATTAGCGGCGATAATACATCAGTAGCGACGTAACATTGACAACGAACCTTTAGCGGTGATATATCGCCGCTTTAGCGGTGATATATCACCGCTATTAGCAGTAGTGGCGATTTTGGAGGGCATTAGCGGCTAGAGGTGCACAAAAGGCGGTTTTTGAACCGAACCGGTTTCGAACCGGCCCGAACCGGTTTGGTCAACGCAAACACTAAACCGGTTTTGACCCAAACCGGTTCGGGTTAAACCGGTTTTGCAAGTATAAAATGTCGAACCTATTGAACCGGTTCAGGTCGGTTCTGGACCGGTTCGGGTTGGTGAACCGGTTTAAACCGGTTTTTTTTATAAAAAATTTTTTTTAAAATAAATTAAAAAATATTACAACATTACAATACGAGAAAAAGAAAAACATATAGTTCAACGTTTATTCATATTGTAGGGGTTCGGAAATCACAAAACATTACAATATTAAACATTACAATACGAGAAAAAAAAAATATATTTTTATTTTTTGGAGTTTTTTTGTTTAATATTAGCCGTCATTCTCGGAGTTACTAGTGGATCCTCGTAGTCTATCATCTTCGGCGAGTTCTTCATTTGTAAGTGGGCTCGCCAATCCTTGGTTAACCTCAGATTCGTGTATGAGTTCTTCAACTTCAATTTCTTCTTCAAGCGAAGCCCTATCTTGTCTCCTATCAACCGCATCCAAATGGTCTTTCAAGCAAATGCACATTTCCATTGCCGCGGGAGTGAGTCTAGTTCTTCGAATAGATAAAACCCTGCCACTAAGAGAAAAAACGGATTCCGAAGCTACCGTGGAAGCTTGGACGGTTAGTAAATCACGGGCCATGGCGGAAAGGACCGGAAAAGTAGATTCGTTTCCTTTCCACCAAGCCAAAATATCAAAGTCCTCAAAAACATCCGGACTCATAAATGATAAAAAGTTTGTTCCCGTATACCTTCCGAGTTCGCTACTCGGGATGGACCCTCTAGCCCGTTTAGTAAATTCATTTCTCATTTCGTTATACAAATTTAAGTTCACATTCCTCGAGCTGCTACTTGATGCGCCCGCGCCTATCGTATCATGTGGGGTTTGTGTTGTACCATATTTATGTAAATAAATATCAAACAAATCTTGCAAACATTTGTTAAAATAAGTTTTTGTTACGGTTGAAAAATGAATATCTTCGGAATTCAAATCCAAATCGTAAGTTATTTTATCAATCAAGGTTTCAACACCGTAAACATTAATTGTAGGGTTTAATGCGGCGGCACAAGTTATAACCGGAGGCATTTCTTTAAAATATTTAACAAATTTTTCTTTCATCGGTTTTATCATTGTCGTAAAAAGAGTATTTTTATTTTCAAGTTCGGCTAATTTGTTACACATTAGAAATATTTGTTTAAGAGCCAAGGGACTTGTGGGGTAATAAACCCCGGATAAAAAAGTAGTGGCGGTTTTGAAAACTTCGAGCAATTCGGTTAAATTTTCAAGAATGTCCCAACTCGTAGACGGAAAACTTTGAATTTTACGACGCGGTTTTGAGGAAAGCATATCATGAAAAATTGATAAAGTATCTTTTTGACGTATAGCACTATGAAACATTTTA
This sequence comes from Smallanthus sonchifolius, assembly GCA_023525975.1. Classification (NCBI taxonomy): domain Eukaryota; kingdom Viridiplantae; phylum Streptophyta; class Magnoliopsida; order Asterales; family Asteraceae; genus Smallanthus; species Smallanthus sonchifolius. The sequence goes on from CM042037.1 coordinate 76,214,195, forward strand.
TAAGTTGAATTCCATCTTGTTGGGAGGTCCCAATTGGGACCTAAGCAAATCAAACCCGTATCGTTACATAATCTAATATATTCATGGTATCTTTTTTTACTACTACTAAAAACGTCTTTAAGCATGACTCGAAATGCATTACTTATTTCAATAACGGGTTCAACCCCAAGCCCGTCTTGCACGGCTAAGTTGATGATGTGTGCAATACATCGATTATGGAAAAAAGCGCCGTTGCAAATCGGATTATATTTTAATATTAATTTTTGAACCGCATTTGTATTATTTGAGGCATTATCAAAAGATATTGAAAATAATTTATTTTGTAATTTAAAATCGGTTATCACATCATCTAAAATGTGAAATAAATTTTGACCCGTGTGCGGATATTCAAACATATCAAACGCGATTGTACGTTTCATCATTTGCCACGTATTGGGATCAACCCAATGAGCGGTAACGCAAATATATGAGTCGGGAATACCATGTGGAGCCGACCAAACGTCGGTGGTTAAGTTCACACCGGTTTCCAATTTTTCAAAACCTAAAATTAATTCTTTTTTTGCTTTTTTCCACATTTTTAGACAATCACGTCTAAGAGTACTACGACTTACTTGATGATAACGTGGTTGAAGAGCTTCTTGAATCATCCTCGTCGTGAGCGGGTTGTCGAAATGGTTGAACGGCAAACCTCTTTGAATAACTAATTTCGCCATTCTATCTCGAACAATATTTGGATCGAAGTTCCAAATTCCACCCTCGCTTGTCATAGATGCTTGACCCTCACCTGGAATATTCTTCAAACTCTGACACGATTTTTCCAGATGAGTTTTTAGAGTAGAATTTGATTCCTTTTTAAAAAAACCACCACATTTTTTGCAACGAGCACGTTCCAACCCGTTAGACAACTCACATAGATCGTAGTTTGACCAAATTGCGGGGTTCCTCGTTGTTGGTATTATTTTCACAACGCTAACTTCGTTAGAGGAAACACCATAACTTGAAGAACCTGCCATTGCGTTTTTTGAAATTTTTTGAGCGTTTTTTGAGCGTTTGAGAAGTGTGATTTAACCAAAACACCCACTACCTATTTATAATGTGTTTGGGGGTTAAAATGGGTCAAAAAACGGTCAAAAATTGGTCCCAACGGCTATTTTTTTTTTTACCGTTAAACCGGTTCAAACCGGTTTACCAAACCGGTTTCTCAAACCGGTTCACAAAAAACCGGTTTTAAACCGCTCGTCGCACAAATAGGTTAAACCGGTTGTAAACTGGCGGTTCGTATCGGTTTGAAACCGGTTCACACAAAACCGGTTATGGGGCGGTTCGGGTTCCGGTTCGGAACCGGTTTGGATTTCCAAACCGGTTTTTTTGTGCACCTCTATTAGCGGCGATAGTGATCGCCCCTATTGCTTCGTTTCCTTGTAGTGTATGCATACCATATTACTTGATGTATAACAACTAGTGGTGAGATTGACGTGGTCAAATATATAAAGAGAAACGTATGAAGTTGTGGCAGCTCGGTTTGGAATATCGAAATATAGATAAAAAAACACGTCACAATAGTATATTCGGAAATCAAGAAAAAGTTACGTCGTTGCAAAAATAAGCATTAAGAAACACAAAATCGAATATTAAAAAAAGAGTATTCACTTCCCGCGCGTTGCGACAACTCAGATTTAAATAAAATTTATATCGAAACATAGATAGAAATAAGCACGTCGCGGTGGTATTTTCGGAATTTAAAAAACATTACGTTGTTGTGGAAAAAAATTAAAAATATATTATATTTGACCATCACCACCGATTGAATATTAGCGCATAACACGAAAATAATTCAATCTGAAAGCGTTCTTATGCGATTATCAGAGTATCTGGCTAGCATACACGAAATCATATTCCTAAAAGTGCTTCATGTAACTTGTAGGAGACAACGGGTAATATGACGACCAAAGCTGCAAAAGGCCTTTGGCCTAGCAGTATTCATTTATGTAAAATGATGTCGGTCTTCATGAGGTCAAGGATTTTAGTCTCACATTGAAAAATGATGTAGTATTAGAAATAGATTAGATTATAATTAAAAAAAGTAGGGTTAGTCTATAAATACCCCTCTTCCTACTTGTCGTACCCTCACCCCCACAAAAATAACTTTTAAACTTGTTATTTTACTCTATTCGAAAAATCATTATTTCTAAAACAGTTCTTTTAATTTTAAAAACACTTTGTATAACATAAAACGTATACCCCTCCCCTCTCCTATTTGTCGTACCCCCCACACACCCCCCACGAAAAAATAACTTTTAAACTTGTCATTTTACCACATTCAAAAAATCATTATTTTTAAAACGTTCTTTTAAGTTTAAAAGCACTTTCTATAACATAAAACGTATACCCCTTCCCCTCCTAGTTGTTGGTCCCCCCTCCTAGTTGTCGGTCCCCCCCCCCCTCCGAAAATTATAAAGAATGCCCCTCCCCCTCCTACTTGTCGTAACCCCCTCCCCTTCCCCATGAAAAATAACTTTTAAACTTGTAATTTTATCACATTCGAAAAATCATTATTTCTAAAACAGTTATTTTAAAATTAAAATCAGTTTTTATAACATAAAACGTATACCTCTCCCCACTCCTACTTGTCGTAACCCCCCCCCCCCCAAATAACTTTTAAACTTGTAATTTTATCACATTCGAAAAATCGTTATTTTTAACGTTCTTTTAAGATTAAAAACACTTTTTATAACAGAAAACGTATACCCCTCCCCCCTCCAACATGTCGTACCCCCCACCCCCACCCATTTCCCCTTCGAATAATAATTATTTATAAAATCGTTTTTTAAGTTTAAAAGTATTTTCTAAAACCCTAAACGAGTTAGGCTATACATACCCCCTCCTACTTGTCGGACCCCCTGAAAAAAATAACTTTTAAACTTATCATTTACCAGATTCAAAAAATCATTATTTTTAAAGCCATTTTTTAAGTTTAAAAGCAATTTCTATAAAATAAAAAGTATACCCTCCCCCCTCCTACTTGTCATACCCCCTATTTTACCCCTTTCGAATAATCATTATTTATAAAACCGTTTTTTAAGTTTAAAAACACTTTCTATAGAATAAAACATATATCCCCCCACCCACCGTTACCACCGTAAGTCCGTCACAGCCGATAAAAAATTAAAACGTATTTAAGAACACTTTTTCTAATTAGTATATTATTTTTTTTACAAAACGTCATTAAAAAATAATCATATAATGTTTTAAAAACGTCTTTAAGACTAACGATATGATATTTATCATTGACTCAAAAAGATAAACTTAAACAATTAATTAACAAAGAATGATTTATTAACAAAAAAAGACAAAAGTAAAAAAAAATGTTTGAATTGTATTTATTTGAAAACATAGAGGAAGGGTGCAACAAGTAAAAAGCAGTCAAAGGGGTACGTATAACATGACCCAAAAAATATAATACGAACGAGAAAAGGATTTTGAAAAGTGGCAGGCTGTAAATGTGTATTTTTTATTCAACCGGTCCACGATAGTGACTAGGCATTGCTCTTTTTTTTTAAAACAAACATTACTCGTACTCTAGTTCTACACTAATAATCCTAAACTACATCAATAATCTTTGACTGATCCTCGATAGTGACTAGGCATTGGTCTACAACATAGTGCATAGTGCTGTTTGCACAGGTATACATCTTGACGATAATTTTGGTTTAAGTTTTTTTTTCTAAATGATTTTTTCTTTTTCTTTTTCGTGTGTTGAGTGTTTCTTTTTTATCTTTTTTTTCTGATTTGTTTTTTATTCTTTATGTTTCTTTATTTGATTTTTAAGCTCGTTTGATTGTATATATAAAGCTTAATTATTGTGCATTAAACTTTATTTGGTTGTATATAGATTCATTTAATTAATTGTGTTTAATTTTTTTGTCATCTAGTTTTTTTGTATTCAAGGATTAATTATGTAGTAAATATTATGTATAATTAATTTACAAAATTTACATAATTCATGGCGTCTCGACCACTTGAAGCTCTGGCCTTATGCTTAGCACCTCACGCCCAGGCTTTGGGGACTTAAACGCCTCAGAGCGTCTCTCGCTTTTTAAAGCCAAGCTAGTTAGACTTGTCACCAAGTCAATCAAGAAGTCTACCTCGTACTATTCAACAAGCGAGTCGGCTAGTCATGCTACCTAAGCATTCATCTCCCTTCTAGTCACCGAGTTAGTGATGTGTGCAAAACGCATGTATATTTTCAATATGGATTTTCTAGTTTTGAGTTTTAAATTTATAGACAACTTTAAGAGAAATGTTAGGCTCTTCCGAGAGTTACCTAAACGAGTGAGTGGTCTAAAGTTTCCAGAACGTAATGCCAATTACCGTAGGTTCACTACAATGAAGTACAAATATCTCCTGGATTGACTTTGCGACGATGAAAAACTACGACGCTAGGTGTTTGAGATCCTATGATAAAAATGGAATGGTAGTGCTATAGACTCACACTAACGACCATAAAGAAATTTTAGATAGTTCACTTGTGACTTAGAACTTCCTTATCAAAGAGAACGTATACTCGTAAGAGGTTTTACACTTTTAAGTATGACTTAGGAAAATCTTAACGAACTCTCAAACCTTTTTATTCAGATCTAGTAATAAGGTAGCCCACCTGATTAGATCTCTTTATTATCAATTTAAACAGTAACTATCCCTAGTAAAAGCTCTAGCTTGCAAATGGAGATTACCAGTGGGCATTATAACCGGATCCGAATCCGATCCGATGGATTATCCGAAATCGGTTTTTTTTGGAACCGGATTTTTTGGAACCGCCGGATCTGGAACCGGTTATATGGTTTTCCAAGGGACCGGATAAAAACCGGACAAAATCGGACAAATTTGGAAACGGACAAAAATCGGACACAAAAAATCCTGACAAAATCGGATAAAACCGGATAAAAGGTTCCAATAGGTTCCAAACCTCACACCCCAAAACCGGATCCGATCCGGAACCGGTTCCACCGGATCCGGTCCTTGACCAACGTTGACTTATCCGATCCGGATTCGATCCGGATCCGGTTCCAAAAAAAATCCGATTTGTGCACCTCCAGCTATATTGATCCCCGCGAAATACATTTACTACTCAGAATCTACACAACTATATAAAGAGGATAACAATGATAACAAGTTGCATGCTCATACACATCACAAAAGAATACTATCAAAACTTTTATCAACTCAAAATCACATCCCATTTAAATCTGTCATACATTATCGAAAATCATCTAAGCCTAGATGATATAAAAGTTTAGCTACTCATAATAAAGGATAAAAGAGAACTCAAATTCAAAATGAAATCAAGAAGTCAAATAGAGAAAATCGTTTTACAACTTGACTTCAAATCCGAAAGCTTCTCCAAAACCGAATGATTCTTCTAAAAAAGTAAATCAAAACTCCCTCCCCCTTTTGGTTGAAGTCGACCTCCCCCTTTTATTGCAATTTTCTGTGTCACCGCGTACATCCCGTACAAGATCTTATGGTAGTATCTCAACAAGTTCATTGATTGAGCCTGTATTTCCATATTCGTCAGCCCGTACAATCCTCTATGGCCATACGATGGCCTACAGTCATATCTCTATCTTCCTTTCTTGCCCTTCTCTTCCAACTCCTTCCACTTTCAGCCCAAGTTAACTTAGCAACCTCAAATATCATATTTAGGGGGTGTTTGGGATTACTTATTAAACCTACTTATTAACTTATTATTTTTTGTAATAAGTTAATAAGTTATAAGTGTGTTTGGATATGGTAAAAGGACTTTTCAAAATAACTTTTAGAAAATGGATAAGAAGTTGTTTTTAAGAAGTTACAATTTTTAACTTTTAATTTCTCCTTATTACTTTTAGGGAGTAATTTTCCATTAATAAGTCATTTTTCATTAATAAGTCAACCCAAACATTTAAAAAAAAAACAACTTATTGACTTATTGGTTTTCCCCACCACATAAGTTAATCCAAACACTTTTTTTAAAAACTTCTTTTCAAAAAGTAATAAGTTAATAAGTTCTTTTAACAAAAACAACTTTTGGGGTTAATAAGTAATACTAAACACCCCCTTAAATCATTTTAACAAAAAGAACTTTTAGGGTTAATAAGTAATCCCAAACACCCCCTTAGAGTGGTTAAATATCAATCCCTACTATATTTACAGTGAAGCGCAATCAACTACGGGGTAATGCTTCATTAACTCATGTATAATTAAGAGTACATCAGTTAGAGTATCAACAAGTAAATCAAGGATATGATTAAATATAGAACTCTGCTGTCGATAGTATGAAATACCTACAATAGTAAACCTTATCCTACTATCTTTAAGATGACTCGTCTCCTATTAACTATTCGCCCTCGATCTACCACTTCAAAATATGTATATACCCAATATGTGTGTGTAAACCATTATATAAAAGCATGCAAATACAGGTGTTACATTAGAACCAATATTTTTGACATATGCAAAGTGTTCGAAATCACTTGAAGTCATCCTCAACTAGATTAGCTAACTTAGTAATCGGGTTGGGTTTGATAGCACCATGTATAATTTGTTGGAAAATTTTTAGTGAAAAAAACAAATTTTGGACGTAAATAATTGTATTTATATATGCGTTATATAAATAATTATTTATAGGTTTGTGTTCTATCAGGGCCGGCCCCCAAGGGGGACAAAGTGGGCAACGGCTCCGGGCCCGATAACCCCCGAGGCCCGAAGTTAATTTTTTTTTATATATGTGTTTTTTTTAAATTCAATATATATTGTAAACAAAAAAAAATCAATATATAGAGGCCCGGAGTTTTTTACATGTCCCTGGCCAAAAACGTTTTGAAAATTCTCGGGACCGAGCCTGTGTTCTATGTTGTGAGAGTATCATAACGAACCAAAAACACGTCCAAAATTGAGCTAAGATGAATGGGATATCGATTCTCGAAGTTAATTGGTTGGAACAAAAATGTGTAACTTTGGTGTTTCTAGTAGAATTTTGTGGCATCATTTTATTAATGATAACAAATATTTTGTCATAAAACTTTGTGAGTGTTTTAATTTTGACACTTAATTCCTTGTCATGAACCATATGGTGGTTTTGGTTTTGTCTCATAAATTCATATTAAACTCCTTTTAATTGAGTTTAATACAAATTAAAATATGGAATTATGCCATATTAATCTAGTATTAAATATGGAGTCTTTTGGAATTAGTATAAAATGAACCTTTTGGTTAATTTTGCAAATGATGAAAAAGACATGGAGAAAAAGAGGAAAAATTAGAGAAATAGTTCTATAGAATTTAATTAGAGACAAGCACTCTCTAAATTGTTCTTCATTCCACCATCACCAACTTCATTTTTTTCTACCATTTCTAAACACATAGTTTACCCGGTGCTACCTCGGGCGCGAGAGCTATTTCCAGCAGTACACATTACTTCGGCTGTTGTACCCTGGGAGACAGACATGTTCTTCCAAGAGGAGACACGGAATCTGTTTTAAGGGCCACGTGTTAAACACGATCCTCAGCCAAAACCGTTCAACATTTTGTGTGTTCATTGTTGTAGTTAAGAACATAGTAGATGACTCGGCTAGTCGAAGACGTTGGAGTCAAGAATATCATTCAAGGCTACGGTTTGAATAATATTATTTACATATTTTTGTAATTTATCTTTATATTTGTTCGTATTTGTATAAGGATTGTGTTTAACACCGTAACCCACTTTCATACAAACTTAAAACAGATTTTCGTGAAGATTGTCCGTACAATCTAAACATTTTACAAGGATTTTGGTACACAAAATGATTATTTATTTGAAAATTTTGTTCATTATAATTTTCAAATAAATTTGGGAAATCATGGATGTAGTACACACTACAAGGAGACGAAGCAATAGGGACGATAATTATCGCACCTAAAGACCTCCAAAATCGCCCCTATTGCTAATAGTGGCGATATATCGCCGCTAAAGGATCGCCGCTATTGCTACGTCGCTAATGCTTAATTATCGCCAATATTGCTCTCCCAAAATCGCCCCTATTGCTAAAAGCTTTTAGGGCGATATTTTCGCCCCTAAAATCCAAAATAATCGCCACTAATACTCGTTGCCGCCTTTTTTCTTTAACTTTTAGTGACAATAATATCACCCCTAAAGCCTACAAAATCGCCCCTAATGGTCTTCCCAGCTTTTTACAGTTTTTTTTTTAATTTTAAATATATCTAGTTTTTTTTTTCATAAAACAGTAAATTTAAACATGCAAATAGATCAATCTGCAAATTTACGACCATTAATATAAACCAAAAAAACTACATAACATTCCCAAATGTCACCCTTACTCTCTCTAAAAATTATCTACTTGTCCAAAAACACATAAATATATGTCATAAACACATAAAACTAGCTATTGCGTATCGTCATTCCCATCCCCCTCGTCCATATCATCTTCGTCGCCGCCGTCTTGTGTCATATTCGGTACCTTATTCGAAGCCATAAATTTTAGGAGTTCATCTTTAAAATTAGGCTGTTGAAACAAAGCCGCAATTTGAGCCTACAAAAAAAAGGTATACATTATAAGTTTAAACAAAACTACATATTATATAAGACTTTTAAAATATATTTGTTTCGTGTCGGATTTCCCTAATGACATCAAAAGTTAAGTTTTATATTTTTACGAAATTTCGGAATTATAAAAACTGTAAATTGGAGTTGTCCCAAACGACACGTCCTGTTTTAATCACAATATCAAATCTCATCAACAATAACAATATCTATACACTTAATACAAGGGTGAGAGCGATCATATGATCTATTTCATCGACTAGTTGCTAGTTTTAATTCTCAATATCAAATCCAAAAATAACATGCATTCATATATTTATCCTGATATAAGACTTTAAAATAAAAAAAAACTAGTTTTACCTGTGTTAACGATGATGGATTTGTCTGCCCCTCCTCATCAAAGAAACTCGACGATGCAGATGAAGGAGGTTTACGCCCAATCCATCTTGTATGTCCGGGCCGAGCACCCAACACCTTTTAAAAAATTGCGACATCATCCATTTGTGACGAACTACCATCTTCGTTTGAGCGTTGAGTTTGGAGCTCAAACTCTCGCGCTAACTCGTGCAGTATTTTACAAAGATGATTTAATATATATATATATATATATTTAAACTATATACTTAAAATAAATACTTACATATTGCTGCTCGGCTAGCTCATTGTCAAATGTTCCATCTTTAAGAGTATGAGCATCGTGGAACGCTTCGAGCCTCGTCTTATTCTGTTTAACATTAAACAAACACTTATATAAATATTATATTATATATTAATTAAACACTTATATAAATATTTATATATATATATATATATATATATAACATTACTTGTTTGTAAAAAGCACTACTATATGTGTTTGTCCCCCCGCGGTTTGCGCACTTTTGTTTTTGGTGAACTGCTTTGTTAACTGCTGACCGCTTTATATGTGCATCCGACAAGAAAAACTCTATAGTTTTCTTCCAATTTTCAGCTTTCATACTTTGGGGGGTAGGCCTTGCTCTCTCTAAATCATCGTACCCTCCTACCTTGAGAAACCATTCTTTTGCATCGTTTTTGCGGTCTTTGTATCGGTTTCGTATTACCGCATCAAGGCCACCCCGCAACTTAGTTTGTAGGGCGTGTCACCGAATTGCATCCAAATCAAATTTTTGCTACGAATTAAACAAAATAAGTTAGTCATTTAAAAAACGAATCAATAGAGAACATATAAAATAAATCATTTACCTGGAGATGCTCATTCAAGGCACTCTTTTCGGCCGAGGAAACATATCTCCAACACATTTTATCGAGTGCGGTCGACCGCCAAATAAAAATACCCACTTCACGAGTGTAAAAATCATTTTCCACACCAACTGGGGTAAACGTAGCCTGTGTATCAAATGTAATAGTCAAAGGCCCCCCTCTTTCGCCACATGTTTTGCGAGTTGCAAGTTTTTGGCCTTCCCTCTTGTTTTTTTTTGCACAACTACAAATATAAATAAAAATTATTAGTCACGATATTTATAATAAACGAATAAAATATAGTAAATAAATAAATTATAATAAGACTTACGGTCCATCTCATGTACACCTCGCCCGTCACCAAAGGGAGGTGGTGGATCCCTAGCACCATCGCCGCCATGGCCAAGGCCCATGACATCGGTCATCAGGTAGACTAGCACAATCCAAAGTGACAACATATCCTGAAAAGTTACAAATAGAAATTACAACTCTTCTTTTAATTAGACTCCCCCTCAGAAACTTCAGTATCTCTCTTAGACCCCTGTGTGTCAGAATTAGAATCGTCCTCATCATAATCAGACTCTCCCTCAGACACTTCGTTGACGGTAATCGTTGGCGGATGAACTTCACTTGCAGTATGGCCCTCAGTAACAAAAGAAGGCCTATTTTGAAAGTATTGGGAGAAGTCGATGAAAAGTATACTATTAGATGAAGAGTTGTTGTGAACAACATCAAGATCTTTGGCTAAGTCATCGTCAACATTTTGACCATTCTCGACGCGGCCATCGTTTAATGGTAGTTCCCAAATTTTTCGATGATTAACATTCTCGATGACCCACCGATGATTATTGTTTTGGTTTCCTCTACAAGGTTCTCGAATGTAGAACACTTGTTTGGCTTGCGAAGCAAATATGAGTTGATCTTCTTTATCCCATTCATGTTCTGTGTTAATCCTCGTGGTATTATTTTCATATCTAACACCCCATCGAGTATCGAACCACTTGCACCGAAATAGGACAGTTGAATACCCATTTGGATAACGCACCTCAATAATCTCTTCTAATTGACCATAATATTTCTCACTGTTCTCTCCCTCCGTTACAACCCCACAGTTTTGTGTTGTGCGTTGTGCATCACGACCAAATACCATAAACCTAACACCGTTGACTATGCAAACAGTGTAAGTAGAGGCATTTATTTTCACACCCATTGAAAGAGCATACAACTCTGGGTGGAGTTCTGAAGAATTTTGTGTTTTCATTGAATAGACCTAACAAATATAGATTAATATGTGTTATATATGTACTACCTAACAAATGTATGGTAATGAGTGTTATATATGTATTACCTTCTCAAGAAACCAATTCGGAAATTTGGTTTTAACATCATCTTGATGTTCAGATTTAAATTCACTACAATGATGACAAGAAGTAAGGAAGGGAAAAATACTTAACAGATAATGAAAAGTTAAAGATAGGAACACTTACTTCATATAGTCCGTAACTTCTTCACATCTATTAAGGACAAACCATTCTATATTGCATTTTTCGCTTGGAGAAAGATGTTTGATCTTCGTTGCACTAGTCGGACGACATTTAGACTCAAAAATCCACATCTTTCTTTTTTGCATAACGACGTCCTCGTTTCTATCTGGGCGATTGAACTTAGTCTGAACATCTCGAAGGTACATCGAACAAAATGATAAAGCTTCTTCAGCAACATAACCTTCAGCTATACAACCTTCCGGCCTTGCCATGTTTCTAACATAGTTTTTTAGTTTTTTCATATATCTTTCAAACGGATACATCCATCTCATACATACCGGACCTCCGCGAATCGCTTCATCAGGTAAATGCAAAACTAAGTGAACCATAATGTCAAAAAACGTCGGAGGATAGATTAACTCTAACTTGCACAAGATTGTAATATGGCATCCTTCGCTTTCTTCATATCCTCCACCAATAGTGTTCTGGAGCAAAGTTGCTTAAAGAACGTGCAAAGGTCTACTATTGGTGTATAAGTATCTTTGGCCAAAAACCCTCTAACCCCAATTGGTATCAAACGTTGCATAAGAATATGACAATCATGAGATTTCAAGCAGGTAATGTTAGTATTGTTATCTGTCACTCTCTTGCTGATATTAGATCCGAACCCATCCGGAAGTTTAACATCTTTTATAAACTCACAGAAAAGCTTTCGATCAGTGATCTTGAATGAGTATTTTGGGTGGGGCCTAAAGATCTTGTTACCCTTTTTTTCCAACCATTGGGTCCTCCGAATCTTTAGCTTTTCCAAGTCGACCCGTGCGTTTGGCGTGTCTTTGGTCTTATCGTTCATTAGAAGAGTACCCAGCAAACTGTCACACACATTTCTCTCGATATGCATTACATCTAGGTTGTGTTTCAGCTGCAGAGACGACCAATACTCAAGATCGAAAAATATGCTTCGTTTGGACCAGTTCAATTCGAAGTCCTCCCGCTTTCTTGTAACACCTCCAAAATCGGGATGCTTGCCCGGTAAACGATGGAGTAGACGATCGAGTTGAGCTTCTATGTCAGCAGGACTAAATTGTCTCGGAGGGGCTCTTATCTCGGGTTCCCCATTAAAGTCCAAACTTGTTCTCCACGGATGTTTTGCATCTAAGAACTGACGATGACCGACACACACGACTTTATTTGTTATACGTATTGAAGAAGTGTCTTCGTTGCAAGACGGGCATGCTTTGTAGCCCTGTCCGCTCCAACCTGATAGACTACTACGAGCCGGAAAGTCATTTATGGTCCATAACAATGACGCCTTCATTGTGAAGAATGTGTTTGTCGCTGCGTGTTTAGTACGTACACCTGACTGCCACAAATGCTTAAGCTCATCCACCAACGGCCTAAGGAAAACGTCCATGTCCTTCCTAGGTGATTTAGGGCCAGGAATCAACAAGGACAACATGAATGAGGACTCTTTCATGCATAGCCATGGAGGCAGATTGTATGTGGTGAGTACAACCGGCCACGTGCTATGAGCCGAACTCATGTTACCAAATGGATTAAAACCGTCAGCTGCAAGCCCTAGGCGAACATTTCGGGGTTCCCTCGAGAAGTCAGGGTACTTTATATCAAATTCTTTCCATGAAGATCCATCAATAGGATGACGCATCGTACCCTCTTCTGATAGTCCGGTACTGTGCCAGATCATATCTTTTGCCATGTGCCTTGAACAGTACAAACGTCGTAGTCTGGGGGTCAAAGGAAAGTATCGTAACACCTTGTGAGCTATCTTCTTGCCCTTTGTGTTTGTATCGACCCACCGACTCTCATTACATACAGGACAATCCTGTGACGAGTGGTGCTCTTTCTAGAAGAGAGCACAATCATTTTTGCACACGTGTATCGACTCATATCCCAAACCAATCTTCTTTAATGTCTTTCTGGCTACTTAATGCGAAGGGTGAATCTTGTTGCCTTCTGGATGTGAAGATTGCAACAACTCGAGGAGCTCATCAAATGAACTATTAGTCCATTTGGTCTTCACCTTGAGATGCATAAGCTTTGCTAAAAAGTCAAGGGAAGAAAACTTAGTACAACCAAGATATAATTCTGGTTAGACTTCCTTTAACAAGGCTTCAAAATCATCACAGAAACCCTTACTCTCTGTACCCGAGTTCCCTTCGTTGGTGTTCGTATCCTCTTCCATACGCTCCCCATAAGGTCTTCGATAACGTCATCCATATCGTTTCTTGGTGCAACGTCATCGACAACTACAACCGGATGAATTGAACTTTCACCATGATAGCTCCACATCGTGTACGTCCGGCAAAAACCAAATGAATACATATGAAATTTCATTTTTGTGAAGGATATTAAGACAGAATTTTGACATTTTGCACATGCACATCTAACGCAGCCTCTGTCGTCGAACTGTTCTTTGCACATCTCAATAAAAGAGTTGAGTCCTTGCTTGTACTCAGGTGAGCTACGGTTTGGATTGGTAAGCCAGCTTTTGTCGATAGGCATGATGCAACTGAAACATAATTAAGGGTATAAGGAAGGCTGCTAAACCCACTTTTTGAATACTTTATCTCATATATGAATGTGTATTACATGACTGTTTATTTAAGAAAAATTCGGCGGCATTTCCCCTTAGCTCCCAAGTATATATGTATATATACTCGAGGAGCAAAGAGAAAATGACAACCGAATCTTTCTTAAACAAACAATCATGTAATACACATTCACATAAGTATTCAAAAAGCAGTCCCAAAACGGGGACAACCCGCAATTAATTTCTAAATCAATTTCGGGCGGGTATTTCTAAGCTCATGATGATTAAAATGAAGACACGTAACCTAAAAGTCTATAATGAACAAAAATAAGAACAGCAATTTCAGCCCAATTTTGACCGTCACAAGTGTAGATATATAACCTTTTTCAGAACAGCAATTTCAGCCCAATTTTGACAGTCACAAGTCAATGTGGTTGCGCCTCAGCTACACACGAGCGCCTTTGAGTACATAGAAAACAAGTAAAACCAAGATAAGCGGCGAAAATAACATAATAACCAACAGAGAGGTATACGATTACAAATTTCTGGAATTTGAGACACCCACTTTGACTTGAAAAGTCAACCTTTACTCTGAGAGAAGTTAGAACAAGAAATTGAATTAAAATTATCAAGCTGCACAGCTTTAAACCAATATCATCGTGAACAAGATACTTCATCAGGAACATAACAGCTTAATTATCAGAAACCTAATAAACTTTAGTAAGTTCCATATAGGTCTACACTTGATAACAGATTTTGAGATAGAACAGGCCCGTATTTTATATAGTTTCCTGTATAATTTTCCAGTCAAGTATAGCCAGCTATACATTATGCACAAATATTATGTAGTTAAAACAAATACCTGCATTTGGGAACCTACTGATGCATATTCACACAACCAGCTGATGCATATTCACACAAATATAATTTTCCACTTTCACAAAAAAAAAAAAAATTTGATTTCCATGGCAATCATTTCACTACACTTTTCTCTCTCTCGTCCATCTTTGATCCGCTCGAAACACCCACAAAAATTCACACTCCTCCATAGGCAATTTCTCTCGATCTCAATTCTCTCACTAGTTAATCATGTTCATGAGTATTTTTCTATCAAACCCAGCAAATTCTCAGGTGTCTAAGGGCTGTCGAGAATCTAAGTAAATTAAGACATAAAAGTTCATTCATAACAGATACAAGGAGAGATCAGAACAAAACAGCAAGTGTTTATATGTTAATAATTGAGAATATGAACAAAATAGAAACATGGATATTAACCTCCCTAATTTTCCCACAAAACCCTTCAAAATATTAAAATTTTCGTAAATTTAAGCAATGTGAATTAAAAACTCAAATTGATAAAAACAGTGGTAATGTGTGAGATGAAGAAGAAGAAGAAATTGACCTAAATCTTTGTTATAGAGAAGCAGCAACAGATTTTGAAGCAACAAAGAGTTCCTCGAAGTGGTGGTGGTAGTTGCAGGGGGTGGTCCGGAGAGGGGTTACAGGCGGTGGTCCGGCGAGGGGTTTCAGGCGGTGGTGCGACGTGGTGGTGGTGGTTGCAGGCGGTGGTCCGGCGAGGGGTTGCAGGTGGTGGTGCGACGTGGTGTTGGTGGTTGCAGGTGGTGGTCCGGCGAGGGGTTGCAGGCGGTGGTGCGACGTGGTTGTGGTAGTTGCAAGTGGTGTGGGCGGTAAAAGATGGAGAGCAACATGAGCAGATGGAGAGCAATGGAGCAGATTGGACCCGCCACAAGTCAACGGATGGTTTAACTGGTTTTAGGGGCGAGGTCTCCCCTAAATCGTTTTCTTCCCTAGCCATTAGATCAATTTCAGATCAACGGATGGTTTAACCGGTGGATTTTGTCACGTGGATTAAAGCAGGTATCGCCCCTAAAGCACTCGCCCTAATGCTTATATTTCTTGTAGTGACATTGAGTCGGATTATATGATTATTGGAATATAATATTTAATCTGAATACCGTAGGACAAAATGAATATTTTGATTCAACTTTTTCGAGTTATTGGGTTTTGATCATGTTTCGTTAAATCGAATCATATACAAAAATATATGTATTTTAAAATGCGTTTTGAAGTACTTGATTTTTTCTAATGGGCATGTTAGAAAAAGTTTTTTTGTAAAACCCATAAAACAAAAACGATTGTTAGCGTTTAGTTTTTTTTTCTGTCTAACGTGCGTGTTAGAAATCATTATTTGATTAAAGAATGACGGTTTCAAAAATTTTGTAACAAACAAGTTTCTAATGTGCGCATTAGAAAATGTGATTTTTCTAAACCCATAAAAACGTTTGAGAACGTTTTATTTCTAACGAGCGTGTTAGAAATTATTATCTGGCTAAAGAATATCGATGTCAAATTTTTACTTTTTTTGGACCGTTTAACTGTGAGTATTAAACGTGTCGGTTAGAAATAATTAGTTTAATGTGCGCATTAAACAATAATTATTTGGCTAAAGAATGTCGGTTTCAAATGCTTTGAAACAAATATTTAGGAATGTTTAATTGTGAGCAATTTAACATGTTGGTTAGAAATAGTTATTTCTAATGTGAGCATTAGAAATAATTATTTGGAAAATGTTTTTTTCCTAAAAACCGTCTCACAAATATTATTATTGTAAAATAATAAAGATTTATACACTTTTAGTTGATTTCTAACGCGCGTGTTAGAAATAGTGTATTTTTAACCCACATAAGTTAAAATGTTTTTGTAAACATTTAACATTCTAACGCGCGTTGGAAATGGGTTAAATTTTATAAAACAAATAAACGTTTTGTGTAAACGTTGACGTTTTTAACATGCGTGTTAAATAAAAATTGTTTTATAAAATGGAGGTTATAAAACATTTATGTCGAGATGTTTATTTTCTAACAATAATGTTAGAAACGGTTTATTTGGTATAAACCAAAGCTTTAAATGTTCCAACATGAATGTTAGAAATGATTTATTTGACATAAATTGAATAATATGAATGTTAGAAATGGTGTATTTTGTATAAACCAAAGGTTTAAAACATTTGTATAAATGTTTAATTTTCTAACAAATGTGTTAGAAATGGTTTATTTTGTATAAACGAAAGGTGAAAAACATTTATTTCTAAATGTTATGGCTTGTGCGAATTTGCGGTATCACAATTCGTGCGCGAGTTACCACTCTAATGCACGAGCCGGTTCGATCAATGGCCTTAATTAGCATCATTATGTAATTGATGTTTTGGTTGGATCATAATGATGTTTAATTGACTTTAAGCTTTGGTTTTCAACTACGTTGGACTAAGTTAATGATCTTAAATTAATATCATTATTTTGGTTGGACCATGGTGAATGTTGTTTAAATCACATTAAGTTTTGTGATAATTACACATTACTAGGGGAATTGATGTATATACATCATCACTATATCCGTTAAGAATTATGGTAGTTTATTGATGGACTTTCGGATGTTATTTTGTGTTCAATATCTTCGGATAACACATACAAACGAAATAAATCAATAACACTTATAATTAAACGGATTGTGCAAGAAGGAATTTGCACAAAGACAACTTGCGAGTTATCACCATGACTAAAAGTCAGAGATGAGACATCATACATCAAACATATGACCATATCACATGGTAAGTGTATTAAGATAAAATACACAAAAACGAGATAAGTCATCACATGTTGAGAGCATCAACATAAAAATTCACATGTGTGAATTTGAGATAACTATAACATATGAAAGAAATATATGTTATTATTGTAAAGTGACTTTAATAAATTTTGCGAGATTTATTTTAGGAGACTTACAATGTGATGAACGTGTAGATGTTTCTACCACCATCAAGGTTGTTTGAACTATGTGGAGGACTTGTCCTTCAAATTGGGAGAGTATCCCAAATACATGGTCTAAAAAAAATAAAAAATGGAAGTGTATACATCACTATAGGCAAATGTATTTGCCATGTTTGAGTGTCAATTTAATTGGCTATATCTCAAAATTGAGTGATTTTATACTAGTAACATTCATTGTTTTGTGTGTGTTCATCAAAGTGACTCGACATGAGATATGGTTGCAACTTCTAATGAGTCAATGGTGATGCTTTTGGAGATTAAAAGCAAAATATCCTAATCTGACTAATGAATTTATGTATGTTTGCGTAACACACTTTAACTTTTGAGACACTCTTAAATACCGAGGTATTGAGATGGTGAATAAAGTCTCATAAATTTGTCTAAACTAGGGAATGAATGTTGGCAAGAGATAGTGCGGTATCTCTTAAGGTTGTGAAGAATCAGAATCATGCATCTTCTGTTCACATGCTACAATATTGTAGTCTAAAGCATGCTAGACTAATACTTGTTAATTTAGATGCTTTGCGGAGATTAAATTAACTTGAAACGTTCATAATCTATGTATAGACAAAACCATAAAGTATAACTTTATTCGGTCAAAACGGGATAACTTATGAAAACCAATTAACTAGATCATGAGGAGAAATCATGCGCTAGTAAGTGTGGGGAGCTCACACTAAGGCATATGTTGCCTATTTGGATGACCTCGTTACACAAAGATGTAGATACTTGTTATCTAATCATGAGTGTCTAAAGTCATCATGGGTAATGTTACTCAAACTTGATTAAAGTGCAAGCAATGTGGGGGGAGAATCCATTTAAGAAACAACCCGTTAGGGTTTGTAGAAATGGTATTTGAGAATGCTTTCTCAAAACCCCGTGTGAAAGGGAGAACCTTTCATTACCCATTTTAGTGAATGGATATGTTTATCCAATAAAACTTAAATGTGGGGGTAACTTGCATTTGATAAGAATGTGGAATGTTTGGCAATAAGGTTTTTCGTAATCCAATTAAAGATTGCAAACGTGTGACCAAGTGGAGTACACAAGGTCATAAGGAGTCTATCTAGAGTATTAGACTTGGATGCTAATTGGTAATATCCAAAAATCTAGTCAGATTTTGAGAATGCACACCAAAAGCATGATGGAAACGTGTTGAGCCCTGAAGAGCGTTTCATGTAATTCTAAAGACTAAACGATATAACTAGATCCAGGTAGAGATCATGGTTATAGTCTTGTGAATCGACAGAAGGCAAGAATGACTTGTGAGTCAAGAACACGTTGAAACAACTTATCTAAATTGCAAATTATCTTTGTTGACTTGACGAAGTCAAAGATAATGGTGATGGATCCAACAACCCGAGGGTTGATGCGAGATCGAGTTGTGGAATGAGACTAAAGCCCATGGAAAAAGATATATGGAGGAACCTAACCTAGTTGACTGGAGATCCCAAGATCTAGTTTCAATAGGACAACTAATCTATATATCTAAGGGTGGTCACTGTGGGGGCAAGCTAATATATATGTTTATATAGAAGCTAATATATTTGTTAATATATATCCCCCTAAACTATAAAGGGTGTTTAAATACGTCCTAGTCCATTCCTATGATAACAGTGACAATGTTGTGAGGCTAAGCATAACATGTGGTTAATGATTTGTGTAAATCAAGATAACCAATACTTTTAATGATTCGAGCGGGAATCACCTATGTAAGAGAGAAGTGAGGGTCACTTCGAATGGATTTTGGGGCAAAAATCCTAAAGCTCTCACAGAACCAGGATAGTGTTTCACGACCATTATTGGCTAAGGAGAGTATTGTGTGAAGTGTAATAACGTCATCACAAATGGTGGTTCGTTCAAAGACATCGCGTCTACCATCCGCTAGAAGATCAAGTATGCTTCACACAGGAAGGTTCAAAGGGTAACACCTACCTATCCTGCAATATTCAACTGTCGAGGTTTCATCGGGATGTTAGGTGTTTTGATCGATCTCCAATCATGTGGGGGATTGGTGGAAAAATTTTAGTGAAAATGTTTTTTCACTAATTTTGGACGTAAATAATTGTATTTATATATTCGTTATATAAATAATTATTTATGGGTTTGTGTTCTATGTTGTGAGAGTATCATAACGAACCAAAAACACGTCCAAAATGGAGCTAAGATGAATGAGATATCGATGCTCGAAGTTAATTGGTTGGAATAAAAAATGTGAGACTTGGTTGTTTATAGTAGAATTTTGTGGCATCATTTTATTAATGCTAACAAATATTTTATTATAAAACTTTGTGAGTGTTTTAATTTTGACACTTAATTCCTTGTGATGAACAATATAGTGGTTTTGGTTTTGTCTCATAAATTCATATTAAACTACTTTTAATTGAGTTTAATACAAATTAAAAGATGGAGTTATGTCATATTAATCTAGTATTAAATATGGAGTCTTTTGGAATGAGTATAAAATGAAACTTTTGGTTAATTTTGCAAATGAAAAAGACATGGAGAAAAAGAGAAAAACTAGAGAAATAGTTCTATAGAATTTAATTAGATAGAAGCACTCTCTAAATTGTTCTTCATTCCACCATCACCAACTTCATTTTTTTCTACCATTTCTAAACATATAGTTTACCCGGTGCTACCTCGAGCGCGAGAGCTATTCCCGGCAGTACACACTGCTTCGGCTGTTGTATCCTGAGAGACAGACGTGTTCGTCCAAGAGGAGACACGGAATCTATTTTAAGGGCCCCGTGTTAAACACGATCCTCAGCCAAAACCATTCAACATTTTGTGTGTTCATTGTTGCAGTCAAGAACAGAGTAGATGACTCGCCTAGTCGAAGGCGTTGGAGTCAAGAATATCATTCAAGGCTACGGTTTGAATAATCTTATTTAGATATTTTTGTAATTTATCTTTATATTTGTTCGTATTTGTATAACGGTATTGTACTGGTGTATTTTCCATGAATAACGAGAGTATCGTTATTATTATTTTAATAAAACCGTGACCCACTTTCATACATAATTCAACTTCATTAGCCAATTAAACTAGTTAGACATAACATTGTTTAACAAAATGTAAATGATGGACAATTATCACATGCTTGAGACATCTTGTTTTTATAACGACTTTTAATCGGATAAAGGACAAATGCTAAGATGTGATCATAAATAATTTCGACACCCTATAAGACACTACAACATATGCCAAAACATGAACATACTTAATTCATTCACTAGTTTAAACAATAAAAGCACATTCATGTCTAGTAAAGATTCAAATGTTAAAATGAATACATATGTAGAATCAAACTCTACACTCGGTTTTGAACAAAGGCAGAAAGGAAACCTATATAGAACTGCAGGGTGCCAACGGGCACATATGAAAAAAACTATGTACAACTGTGGATGAGAGTAGAAATCCACAGTTAAGCGTGCTCAGATGGGAATAGTACTATGATGGGTGACCTCCTGGTAAGTCTCCACCCATCCGGACAACAAAAAACAAATCCGTGAGATCCTAGTGGGCAAAGCAGATAATATTGGTGGTATGAGAAGCTGAATGTTATCATTAATTAAATGTTGATTCCGTCCCGGCTAAAATCTCAATAAATTATAATTTCTTGAAAGAGAGCAATTATACATATTTTGATCGAATGAATAAATCAACTACATAATGTCAAAACAACTTTCTTACATGGGAACTTAGAAGAAAGCATTTATATGAGGCAACCTACTAGTTTTGAGGTAACTGGGGAGGAAGAGAAAGTCTGTTTGCTACAGAAATCTCTCTATGGTCTCAAGCAATCTCCTAGGCAGTGGTATAGGAGATTTGATGACCATATGATTGGGAATGGTTTTAAAAGAAGCAACTATGATAGCTGTGTGTATTACATGGAGTATGCAAAGGGTGATTTTGTCTATTTGTTACTTTATGTTGATGATATGCTTATTGCTTGCAAAGATAAGGGTCAGGTTCAAGCTACTAAAGATATGTTGATCAGGGAATTTGAAATGAAAGAGTTAGGAAATACAAAGAAAATACTTGGAATGGAGATTACAAGGAACAGAGAACAAGGGCTGTTAAGGTTAACTCAGAGTTCCTACATACTAAAAGTGTTAAATAACTTTGGTATGGCTGAGTGTAAACCTGTTGTAACTCCATTAGCTCAACATTTCAAACTGTCCATGAAGGACTGTCCTAATTCAGAAGCATAAAAGGTCAGAATGGAAAATGTTCCTTATGCAAGTGTAGTGGGAAGTCTGATATACATGCTGGTGTGTACTAGGCCTGATCATACCCTATGCAGTGAGCTTAGTTAGTAGATACTTGTTAAATCCAGGTAAGAATCACTAGGCTGCAGTGAAATGGATTTTAAGATATCTAAATGGTTATAAGGAACCGGGTATAACCTTTGGTGGAAGTAAAGATGAGCTTGGTTTAGTGATGGGATATGTAGATGCAGACTATGCAAAAGATTTGGATAGGGGCAGATCCTTAACTGATTATGTGTTTAAGGTTCTTGGCAGTTTGGTAAGCTGTAAAGCATCACTTCAGCATGTGGTGGCTTTATCAACCACAGAGGCTGAGTATATAGCACTAACTGAGGATGTTAAATAGGCTTTATGGATCAAAAGGTTCATTACAGAACTAGGAGTTGAGGTTCTGGATACCTTGGTGATGTGTGATAATCAAGGGGTAGTAAAATTGTAAAGAAACAGTGTATTTCATGAAAGGACCAAGCATATAAATGTCAAATTGCATTTTATTAGAGATGTGGTAAGTTCTAAGGAGGTCAAGGTGGAAGATGTTAATTCGGAAGACAATGTTGCAGACATGTTGACAAAGTCTTTGCCGGGATCTTCATTTGAAAGGTGTTTGAAGGCTTTGGGGGTTAATTGATTGTTTGGGTTGTTGATTTTGCTTAAAAGGTGAACATTGTTGAAGTTTAAGTAAAAGTCAACAGTAGTCAAAGAAATTAGTCAAATGATTTCTTAGTCAACATGGTTCATTAATTCGATAATGTTTGGGTTCATTTCAGCAAGTTCTCAATAGTTCAGGGGGTTTGCTGTATCAACTAATAGTTGAGGGAGTTTATTTGTAAGTTGGTTGTTAATTGTTTGTTAATAGCCGGTTAGAAGATTTGGGGTTTTTTAAGCTTTATGTTTTAGTTCTGATCTTTCACTTTCATGTTCTTCGCATTGTAATTCTTTCAATTTCTTGTTTGTAATCTTGAATCGTTTGGAGGTGAATTAAGCAATCGTTTGAGGAGTCAAATTCCATTGTGTTTCTATAACCACAATACAACATAATTAACTTAATATTCTAAACTAATTATTTAAACTTAAAATTTGATGCTAGCCTTTTGTTTTCGGTGTCATATAAATTATAGTTGAAAATTCCATTTTGTAACACCATCGATATGAATACGAACACCTCACTTATAATTACAAGTATATACAAGAAGGTTACAAATGTAGCTATTTATTATATCTACCACCCCATACAAAATTAAATTGAGAAGTTGATACAAACATACGATGAATCGAAACCCTAACTAGTAAACATGGTAACCATGATCAGAGCTATCAATGTCTGAGTTACTAGATGACTGATGACTGTTCTTAACAACGTGCATCTCTCCAACACGACTATTAATACTACTATTAGGCGTACCATCCTTCATCTTTTTGTCCTTTCTTCTCCGCAATTCTTGCTTTCTTGACCATTGTTTCACCAACAAAAAACCCAACCCTAAAAGCACAACGAGCGTGCATCCTACCCCAACCATCATCAGTTCAATCACCAACCATCTTGAGCCCGGCCCTTGTGGCAAAATGGTCCATGTCGCGGCTATAAAGGCCGCTGCCATGAACATAGTAGACACCCACATAATCTTATGTGTCGCTACTAACAATTTCATCATTGATTTCCTCCTAAACGGGATGACACTAACTAGCACATTAACAATTCCTAGTGATAAAAACAATGCTATTATGTTACACAACACAAACACCTTAAACGGAGGTTTTCCACCCATTATAGCCTTTCCGGTTTCTTGACTAAAACCACCAGGAGGGTTCATTCCTCCCGAAAACGTAACAGTTGCTATCAGAACCGCAACAATTGTTATGGTGTTTCTAGCGTTTCGTAAGCCCTCGTTTTGAAGCTCGATTTGCTTTGATCTATGGTAAGTTTTCTTTCTATAGTGATGATGTTGAATTGGGGAGTCGAGTTTTCGAATTCCTGGAGAATGTGTGATTAAATTGTGATGAACGAGTTCTTGGATGTCTTTAGAGGATAACTGATCACATCTTTTGGCGCCAACATCTAAAAGGGCTGGCACAATTTGTAGAGTTGTTGAGTTGCTTCCATCAGATTGGACTACATCTAGAGCAGTATGCCCTTTTTGATTGATAGCGTTTACATCCACACCGCGTTGAAGTAAATATAGCACCATCTGTTTACAATTTTAAACCAATGAAACTACAATAGCGTACAAAATGTGCTAAGGTATTAATATTTTTTTTTTTAAAATAGTCATATTATTAATAGAAATGGTACCTGTCTAATGGATTAAAAGGGTTGAAAAAGTGTTTTATTCGAAGTTTTAGATGATTTTTTCTCGTATAAAAAATATATATTCTTATAACAATTTTGTATCCATTGTCTATAAGAAAAATAAGAAATATACATAAAAGTGTATTTTGGTGAATCCGACTTGGTCTCGTAATTTCAACCTTAGTAGAAACACAACTTTTTTGGATTTTTTAGGTCATCTAGAGAAAACATAACAATTTGTAGGAGGTTTCTCAATGTGTTTTGGTTTCTAGGGGGTTCGCTACCGAGGGTAGCGAGCTCGTTGTAAGCGATATCACGTGTCACCTCAACGATTTTAAACATTTCTTGTCAGATTTTTTTAGTTCGTTTCCTAAGGTAACGAACTCCCTGAAAACCAAAACACTTTTCGAAAACCGCTAGAAACTTTTATGTTTTCTATAGAACACCTTGAAGTCTAAAAGTTTATAAAACCACTCATATATACCCAAACCTATTTTGATCATTTAACCAACACGAGCCAAAGTGCAAACTAACTAAATATTAAGAGATCAATGAATTAATTACTCCAGTGAGTTTTCCGGCTGTTGCTACATGTAAAACGGTGTTCCCGTCGTTGTCTTGTCTGTTCACGAGTTCTAGGATGTTGAGTGTTTCCATTAGGTATCTTAGACCGTCAAACTGGTTATACTTAACAGCAAGATGAAGAACAGTTTCACCGTGGTTTGTAACCATCTCAGCACATTCAAGGCTTATCGAGATTATTTCACCAATAGTTCCAACCCGCCCTCTCATTGATGCCCAATGTAGGGGTGTCCAGCCATTGTGATCTCTAAGGTACAAGAGATCTGGATCGAACCATAGAAGTTGTCTTATCGTGTCTACATGGCCTTTACTACAAGCTAGATGTAGCGGGGTGTATCCTTCTGAAGTATACTTTTTTGCAAACTCCGATCGTAGATTGAGTATCTCCTTGACTATTTCTAAATGCAAGAATATGATAGAGAAGTTTAGTATGTCAATTAAATCTTCATCACGTCGCTATAGATTTGTTATAAATTACAAATGCATCTTTATGTGTACACGTATTTTTATTTTTGAATATGTAACATTTGAATCACATAAAATGTTTTCATTAAAAGGGCTTGAAATTTGGTCTTTTTAACTCGAGACTCGAGAGGTAAAATACTCTACTTGATTGATAACTTCGCAACCCTTTAAATGGTCTAAAAAGTAAAAAACTTGACTAACAGTCAAACCGGCAGCTAGATATTAGCTAGTTTTATCGGTTTTTCATCGGTCTTGATCGTTGTTAGTCCGACTTTTTTGTTGTTCACTCAAAATCGATCGGCTCGTTTTTGTCGAGTGTATTGATTCAATTCGTAACCGAACTGATGCACACGCGGTTCTCTGAATAACCGGTCGAATCAGCCGACCGTTGTTTTCTGAGAGTTCTCTGAATAAGTCAAGTAAACGCATATGGTCGACTCTTTCTTTTCATATGATTGTGATGTGATCGAATATCGATAACTTAATATTTCAAAAAGAAGAAATAATTAATTAAGTCGTTGAGCATTAATCATGCGCCAATAAATGTATAGAATGACTTGTTTTTTTTAACCACCAACAAATGCTATAAGCCCGCCCACCATTCCGGGGAAACCCGGTCACCACCTGAAGGCCTACTGTGGAAAAATCTCTGCCCCACCCGAACATATTGCAACAAGTGATACTTGTACCAGAATTTAAAGATATGAACAATTATAAATTTAATTAATATTTTTGTTTATTTATATTGTAAAAGTTATTTTTTTAACAATCTGCATTTGCGACGATAACGTCATGGACATAAAACTACTTTCTAATTTACCTTTTTATATTAAAGTTGTACCAAGGTAAGATAAAATTATTAAAATATAAAGATAAGATAAATCTTATTAAAACAGAAAATATTAATTGGTTAACTAACGATTATATTTTTTTTAACGGCAACTAACGATTATATAAGAGATGAGTTATGGAGTTTACTATAATCTAAGATCTTATAAAATATAAATACCTTCGACATTTATTACATAGAATTTACTGAATTAAATCATCTGGATATATATATATATATATATTTTTTTTTTTTTGAAATGCGACTTTCTTAAACCTCTACTTCTTTCGGAAGCAGCCCGGGTGTTCCTGTGATTCATGAATGTCTTTCCTAATGGGTTGTAACCGCAGCCCGGGACCCACCTAGGAGGAAACCTACAACTGGAAAAACCATGTGTCTCAACCTGGAACAATTTGTCCCAAGCGAGACTCGAACTCATGACTTTCCATTTAGAAAGTCATGGGGATACCACTACATACATGGAAAGTTATGTAACTCAATATATACACACACAGCCCCCTTTCATACACACATACATACATTTTATATATATAAATTATTTTGTATATAATCGTCATAACAACTAATTAATCTGAATTATATTTATTATTATATTTATTTCAGTAAATTTATTTTTAACATTTTAAATTATTTTAAAAAAATATAATATTTTTTCTTGAAAAAAATAAATATAAACTTACTCATACGCTTGTTGAAAGTAATTGCAACCTACAATAGAGTAACTGCGGTCGATTAAAGATGAAATTATATTTTAAGTTGAGATTTGGTAACCAAAAACACCTTTGCCCATTTAACAAAACAACAAATAAGGATTGGCCTAATTTTTCTGACTAATTCGTTGACTAATAATCTTCTCCCTATATACAGAGATAGAAAACAAGAAATATTAGATATTTTGTTTAATGAATGATATCAATCATCCATCGCTACTGGAAAACTGGGCAATTACGACAGCCGCTGCGGTCGTAAAAACCTATTTACGACCGATTTGTGGCGGGGTATATTTGCAACTGATTTTAACAGCAGACTTGTAGTTGCAAGTTTCGCAACGACCAGACTTGCTTGCTACTTAATTATATGGTTTTTACATTTTAGTGCCATTTTTAAAAATTATTTTGATCATATAAATAAAACGTACTCAGAATATATTATTTTCTTCTCATGCCAAGTAAATAAAGATTACAAAATTTGATATTTTAGTCAGTTACGGAGCTTGAAAAACACACAGCGGGGGTCGAGATTTTTTTTCCTATCAGGGGGGTCGGAACTATAAAATTTTCTGCCGAATACATATAAATTAAAACTACTGAACGAAAAATCGGGGGGGGGGGGGATTTTAGTTGTTTTAATAAAATGAATTATTTTAGATAACTAATTTTGTTTCTCTAAGATTATTATTATAAATTAATAGCATGTTTAACTTGCTTATTTGTTTTGATGATTATATTTACGTGTATAATTGTATATACATACCCTTACATAGTATACATATTTTCTAAATGACCTAATTAATTTGATATTTTGGTCACCCTGGCCATCAATTTCTTGCTAACGTAATTAAACAGATCAATTTGAAGGAGAGTACCATCACAAAATAATATATTTAAATTACCATATTTTCTGTTGAGGTGGTTTGTAAAAATTCTTTTTGTCTATTATATTGGTTATCTAACACTAAACTACAAAATTGGCTTCTAAAAATATTAAGTTACTAGATCAAAATACAGAATAGACCATAAATCTGAATATCAAGTGTAATGTTATTCTATAACATTATTATTATTATTATTATTATTATTATTATTATTATTATTATTATTATTATTACTACTACTATTACTGTTACTATTATTCCATTCTCTCATATTCGGTCGATGATCACACTAAACAAGTTACACCTTCTACTACCGTCCACATGTTAATCGAATGACAAATTCAACATCCATTTTCATATCAATGTAAAGCGATTTTTTTGTGTATGTTACGGCTTTAACTTTTGGTTACACTCCGGAACACCTCTTATATTTATATGCTAAAAAACTTAATACTATGATAAATAATCTTTTTATATCCGGTCGCACCACGTTGGGTAAATCTACTTGTTTCTATAATTTACCAATGGAATTACGTGCATAAATCTGTTGGTGATTGATGGTATTTTAGAGAGAATATTTCCTCTCTTAATTTCCAACGTAACATATTTTAGAGTTTCAATTGGTAATTTCTTAAAATTATATTTTACTCTACGTACAAAACATGTTTTATGTATCACCTGACATGCAATTCCGTCGAAAACCTAAATGTTACCCTGTCGAAAATACGACTGTTGTAATTTCATTTTAGACAAAAGTTACAACACAGATTGTTGTAGTTTAAATAAAAGTCAACAATAGTCAATGAAATTAGTCAATTGTATTGTGGGTCAACATAGTTCTTATTTCATTGTTTTAGCAAGTTCTCTATCGTTCAGGGGGTTTTCTGTATCAACTAATAGTTTGTTAATAGCCGATTAGATAAATTGGGGAAAAAGAAGCTTTCTGTTTAGTTAGTTCAGATCTTGATTTTCATGATCGTGCGTTGTAATTCGTTCAATTTCTTGTTTGTAATCTCAAATCGGTTGGAATAGAATAAAGTAATCGTTTGAGGAGTTGAATTCCTTTGTGTTTTAATCAACAATTGGTATCAGAGCCACGTGCTCGTGAATCAGAAGGAATCGATCGATATAGAAGTTGAAGTTGAATTGAACGGTGGAAGAGATGGTCTCTACGAAGTTTGATCTTGAGAAATTTGACGAGAAGAATGATTTTGGCTTGTGGCGATTGAAGATGTGTGCACTATTGGTGCATCAGGGCGTAGTGGATGCACTTGCAGGTGAGGCAAATTTGCCGGTCACGATGACTGACAAAGAAAAAAAGGATGTCATGGAGAAAGCACACAATGCTTTGATTCTTTGCCTTGGAGATCGTGTTTTGCGAGAAGTGTCTAAAGAATCCACTGCGGCTAGGATATGGTCAAAGCTTGAAAGTCTCTATATGACCAAATCTTTGGCAAACAGACTGTATCTGAAGAAACGGTTATACACTTTCCATATGGTGGCTGGTAAGACTCTTGACGATCACACAGATGACTTTAATAAATTGGTCCTAGATTTAGAGAACATTGAGGTATCTCTTGATGATGAGGATCAGACAATTATTTTTCTTACATCATTGCCTCCATCATATGAGCATTTTGTCGATACTCTAATGTATGGTATAGAGGCGTTATCAATGGAGGAAGTGTTGGCTGCCATGAACTCTAAAGAGTTAAAGAAGAGAGGGAATGTGGGAGATGACACTGTTGATTGTCTGTTTGTTAGGGGTAGGTCAGAACAAAGAGGTTTTAAGCAGAAAGAAAGGCCCAGTCATTCAAGGTCCAAATCCAAGTTCAAAAGAAGTTGTTTCTTGTGTAATTCTGAGAAACATTTTAAGAGAGATTGTCCAGAAAACAAGAAGAAGAAGTTTGATTCAAATGCTTCAAAGAGTCAAGGTAACTATCAAACTGATGGGTCAACAGATGGTTATGAATATGCTGATGTATTGATGGTTACAAAGGGGGTGAAATGTGGGGATTGGGTCATGGACTCTGGGTGTTCTTACCACATGACACCCTACAAAGGATTCTTTAAAGAATTGGTTATGGAAGATTTGGGAACAGTCAAGTTGGGAGATGATAGAGACTACAGTATACAAGGATATGGAACTGTAATTCTAAAGCTAGAAAGTGGGTCAGAAACAACTCTAGACAAGGTGAGGTACATTCCTGATTTGACTAGAAACTTGATTTCTTTGGGGACTTATGAAAGGGATGGGTATGTGGTTAGCTTGAAGAATGGTAAAGCTAAAGTAATAAAGGGTTCAATGGTGATGTTATCTGGTACTAGAAGGGATAACAATATTTATATATTGAATGGCCAAGTAGTACTAGGTACTGCTATGATTGCTCTAGAAAATGAATCAAATAGAGCTGAGATTTGGCATAAAAGGCTAGGTCATATAAGTGACCAGGGTTTATGTGAATTAAAGAAGCATGGTTTGATTAAAGACATCACAGATTATAAGTTGCGGCTGTGTGAACATTGTGTAATGGGAAAGGCTCACAGGGTAAAATTTGAAAGAAGTATACATAGGTCTAAGGAGATTTTAGACTATGTTCATTCAGACATGTGGGGGCCTGCTAGAACACAGTCACTAGGTGGAGCTCTTTATTACTTATCATTAGTTGATGACTACTCAAGAAGGGTATGGTTGTATGTGGTTAAGCATAAGAGTGAGGCTTTTGAGAAGTTCAAAGAACGGAAGGTTCTAGTAGAAAATCAAACAGGAAAGAAATTGAAAAAATTGAGGACTGATAATGGTCTGGAGTTCTGTAGTAGGCAGTTCAATGACTTTTGTAAGAAAGAAGGTATAACTAGACATTTGACAATTCCTTGAACACCACAGCAAAATGGCTTGGTGGAGAGGATGAATAGGACTATACTTGAGAAAGTTAGGTGCATGTTGAGTGGATCAGGGCTACCTAAGAAGTTCTGGGCAGAGGCCGCCACTACAGCTGTATACTTGATTAACAGATCCCCTTCTTCTGCTATTGATATGTTAACTCCTATGGAGAAATGGTCTGGGCATAAGACTGATTACAGCAATTTGAAGGTATTTGGGGCCTTGGCTTATGCACATATAAGTCAAGGAAAGCTAGAACCTAGGTCTCAAAAGTGTGTAATGCTTGGATATCCTGAAGGAGTTAAGGGATATAGACTGTGGAGAATGGATAAAGTCAATCCAAAGGTGATACTAAGCAGGGATGTGGTTTTTAAAGAAGACATTATGTATAGAGATTTAGTTGGTGAAAAGACTGATCAGAAGTCAATTAATGAAGATCATGATGGTATTCATCTTGAGGTGGAGCCTATTGTAAGTGAATGTCCAACTGAATCTAATGATCAAGGTTCAGAAATAGATAACAGAAATTACAGTTTGGCAAAAGAGAGACCAAGGAGAAACATTCAAATACCAGCAAGATATAGAGATAATTAAGACATTTCAGCTTTTGTCTTCTTAACAGCTGAGGAAGAGTGCACACAAGAACCTCTTACTTATACTGAAGCAGTTAACTCAGTGCATAAAGAAAAGTGGTTCTCTGTAATGGAAGAAGAAATGGATTCTCTTTAAAGAATGAAACCTGGATACTTGTAGATAAACTTGTGAATCAGAAGCTTGTAGACTGCAAGTGGATATTCAAATTGAAGGAGGGAATACAAGGGGTTGAAAAACCAAGGTTCAAAGCCAGACTAGTTGCTAAGGGATTCACTCAAAAGGCTGGGATTGACTACAATGAAATTTTTTCTCCTGTGGTAAAGCATTCCTCAATCAGAATTATGTTGTCTTTAACAACTTCAAATGATTATGAATTGGAGCAATTGGATGTCAAAACAGCTTTCTTACATGGGAACTTAGAAGAAAGCATTTATATGAGGCAACCTACTTGTTTTGAGGTAACTGGGGAGGAAGAGAAAGTCTGTTTGCTACAGAAATCTCTCTATGCTCTCAAGCAATCTCCTAGGCAGTGGTATAGGAGATTTGATGATCATATGATTGGGAACGGTTTTAACAGAAGCAGTTATGACAGCTGTGTGTATTACATGGAGTATGTAAAGGGTGAATTTGTCTATTTGTTACTTTATGTTGATGATATGCTCATTGCTTGCAAAGATAAGGGTCAAGTTCAAGCTACTAAAGATATGTTAATGAGGGAATTTGAAATGAAAGAGTTGGGAGATGCAAGGAAAATACTTGGGATGGAGATTACAAGGAACAGAGAACAAGGGCTGTTAAGATTAACTCAGAGTTCCTACATACTAAAGGTATTAAATAACTTTGGTATGGCTGAGTGTAAACCTGTTGTAACTCCATTAGCTCAACATTTCAAACTGTCCATGAAGGACTGTCCTAATTCAGAAGCAGAAAAAGCCAGAATGGAAAATGTTCCTTATGCAAGTGCAGTGGGAAGTCTGATGTACCTGCTCGTATGTACTAGGCCTGATCTGGGGTATGCAGTGAGTTTAGTTAGTAGGTACTTATCAAATCCAGGTAAAAATCACTAGGCTGCAGTGAAATGGATTTTAAGATACCTAAGTGGTTCTTAAGAACTGGGTTTAACCTTTGGTGAAAGTAAAGATGAGCTTGGGTTAGTGTTGGGATTTGTGGATGCAGACTATGCCAAAGATTTGGATAGGGGCAGGTCCTTAACTGGTTATGTGTTTAAGGTTTTGGGCAGTTTGGTAAGCTGGAAGGCATCACTTCAGCATGTGGTAGCCTTATCTACCACAGAAGCTGAGTACATAGCTCTAATAGAAGCTGTAAAAGAGGCTTTATGGATCAAAGGGTTCATCACAGAACTGAGAGTTGAGGTTCTGGATACCTTGGTAATGTGTGACAATCAAGGGGCAGTGAAGTTGTCTAAAAATAGTGTATTCCATGAGAGGACCAAGCATATCAATGTGAAATTGCATTTCATTAGGGATGTAATAAGTTCTAAGAAGGTCAAAGTGGAAGAAATTAATTCGGAAGACAATCCTGCAGATATGTTGACAAAGTCATTGCCTGGATCTTCATTTGAACGGTGCTTGAAGGTTTTGGGTGTTGATTGATTGATTGGGTTGTTGATTTTGCTTAGAAGGTGGAGATTGTTGTAGTTTAAGTAAAAGTCAACAATAGTCAATGAAATTAGTCAATTGTATTGTGGGTCAACATAGTTCTTATTTCATTGTTTTAGCAAGTTCTCTATCGTTCAGGGGGGTTTTCTGTATCAACTAATAGTTGAGAGGGTTTAGTTGCAAATTAGTTGTTAATGGTTTGTTAATAGCCGATTAGATAAATTGGGGGAAAAGAAGCTTTCTGTTTAGTTAATTCAGATCTTGATTTCCATGATCGTGCGTTGTAATTCGTTCAATTTCTTGTTTGTAATCTCAAATCGGTTGGAATAGAATGAAGTAATCGTTTGAGGAGTTGAATTCCTTTGTGTTTTAATCAACACAGATCGAAAAATCCGTTGAAAATTTATCAAAGTCTTTACGATGGTAAATAGTAAGTTTTATTTTTTTAATTTTTTTTATGGACTAATATCTAAATATTTCTTCAATGATTTTAGATAAATTTTTGAGTTAAATACAGTTTTAGTCTCTGTGGTTTGACAAAAATAACTATTTCAGTTTAAAAGTTTAAAAACATCGATTTACCTTCAAAAGTTGCACCATTTGTCTCATTTTTATCCAACCCACTAACCTTCATCCAATTATTCTGTTAAGTTAAGATGAAAAGACGAAAATACCCCTGTACTAAAATAGTTACTACAAAACTTTTATTATTATTATTTCTAAATAGATAAGGGGCTAAATATGAAAATATAACTTTTCACTCACTCTCTCATCTCTCCCTTTGCTCTCCTACCATACCCTGATCTCCGGCCAACCCATCATCACCGGCCACCGGCCAGACCACCGACCACCATTGTACACCACCCTACTCTCAACTCTCCTTCTACACCACCCTAACAGAATCCTTGTCGGTGATCCTTCCCAGCAGAACTGTCAGTGTTGATTTGGGTTTTTGGGGTTTTCACGACGGGGATGAAGATGAGGTCAGGGATGAGGTTGGGGGCAATTTCTAGAACTCACCAGTGATGTGTGCCCCTTGGGTTGTTTTCGAATGACAACAGCAACCGGAAATCACTCTCTCTCTCTAGCGTTCTCTTTGATATGTCCTTCGAAAATCGAGTACAGATCTAGGGTTTGGTCGTGTTAGTGTGGTGGCACTGTTGGAACGGCGGTGTAGGGGCGGCGGTGGTGTGGTGATTCAAGTCAGTGATGGTGGTGTAGGGCGGCGGTGGCATGGTGGCAGCAGTGGTATGGCTGGTTAAGAGAGAGAGAGTATTAGTTTTTTTTTTGTCTTTTTTTAATAGCATGGGTATTTCAGTGGTATTTTCGTCTCACCTTAACTTAACAGATTAATTAGATAGAGGTAAGTGGATGGATAAAAATGAAATAAATGGTGAAACTTTTGAAGATAAATTGATATTTTTAAACTTTTGGACTAAAATGGTTATTTTAGTAAAACCACATAGACGAAAACCATACTTAATTCCAAATTTTTTTATTTTATACATGCATAAATCCAATACCTGTGTGTCCAGCAGCAGCAGCAACATGTATAGAACACATAAACGCATCAAGTTCATGCACAAGAAGCCATTGAAACCCTATCAGAACCTTCACCACTTCCACCTTCCCTCTCTCACACGCCACAAACAACACACTCTCACCTCTACAATTCACTTTCCCCACCACCCCTTCATCCGCCGCCATCAACGCCTTCATCACCTCCACCTCTCCTTCTCTGCACGCCTCATGCAGAGCTGTCTCCATGTCTCCGTTCTCCGCCGCCACCATTTCCGGCCACCGGTTCAGTATCTCCAACACCAGTTCCAGGTGGCCGAACCGTGCCGCTAAGTGTAAAACGGTGTTTGATGATTCAGCCACCGTCTGTTTGATCAGGGTTTCGTTTTCTTGAACGAGCTTGAGGAAGGTGGTAGTGTCACCCTTTAGAACTGTCTCGTAGAGGTGACGATTCATGATGGTTTTGGAGTAAGAATTCAAAATGGAGATGAAGATTTTGAATAATGTGATATGGAATTGAACAAGGCTTTATTGAAGACGATGATGGAATTAATTAGGGCTAATTACTTTTTTCCACAAGTATAGTTACTAGGAATTTTCCCTTTTGAATTTTCAGAGAAACCTGTAAGTCTTAGTCAAGCATATAAGTCGTTTCTGCGTTTTAAAAATTATATTGTTTTGTCCGATTCAAGATATTTAAAAGTGAAACTTCATAAAAATCTAATGAAATATATGTATCTTATTTTATTATATGTTATTGACTTTAAAGTTCACATTTTAATTTAATAAACTTTCCATCCACCACTCCAACCCACAAACCTATTACTCAAAACCCTAAACGACCACCAAATGTAAATCAAAACCTTAAACGACCCAAAACAGTTTCAAAACATATATACCTAAATGGTGCAGGAGAATCGAGCTTAGTTGTGGGTCTGGGCCTGTGTCAGACGAGCTTGGGGTCGTGTGATACGGGTGGCAAGAAGGGAATGTTGGAAATCGGGCCCCAAACATACGAATTTTGATCTTAAAGATCGACTATTTATTAATAAAACTCAACTCACGCTTTAAAATTAATCCATAACGATATATTTATAATAAACCCTATGCTAATCCTAACCCAACTAAAACTCAATTAAATAATCAAATAAATAAATAAATCACTCCTAGTCTAATACGAACTCAAACAATTAATAAATTAATAACTATCTTTAATCAAGATTAATCCTTCATTCTCCCTCTTAATCTTGATTTGTACCTCCCCAATCACTCGGGTCTTCCATGCCACATCCAAACTCACCCTTCACGGATTTCGGCCTGAATCTTTCACACCGATCCGTATCACGCAGATCGTTCTTGATCTATCACATATCTTCTTTCACGCAGCTCTCACAACCTTTTGAACAATCTCTCGCAGATTGAATGTATTATTCACTTCGTTTGAACCGCTCACAAGTTCTAATACTTCTTCACCAATATCACATCGTACCACCTTGAATCGCACAAGTAAACACTTTGTAGATCCCTACACCCTTCGTAGGTGATTGATTCTTCACTCAATCTGAATCGCTCGGATCGATATCTTCCTTGGTTGACTCACACAACCCTTCGTCGGGAACTTCATAGAAGCTTTCACAATTCGAGCTCTCACGGGTCAAATTTCAGCAACTTCCTTATATCTTTTTTCGTTTGCAGCCCTGCAGCCACAGGGTCGCTCCCCTTTCTCGAAAAAACGACTCTCAAACCGGCTTTATTTTTTCCCACGCTCTGATACCAGTTGTTGAAAACCATGCCCCAAAACACACGAATTTTGATCTCAAAGATCGACTCTTTATTGATAAAACTCAACTCACACTTTACAATTAATTCCTAACGATCTATTTATAATAAATCATATGCTAATCCTAACCCAGCTTAAACTCAATTAAATAATCATATAAATAAATAAATCACTCATAGTCTAATACGCACTCAAACAATTAATAAATTAATAATTATCTTTAATCAAGATTAATCCTTCAGGGAAGAGACGAAACGGGTCAAGATTAATCCTTTGGGGGGAGATGTGGTGGTTTTAGGCTTTTCTGGGTGGGGTAGGAGGGGGGTTTAGGTTTTTGGGGGTGTGGGTGGAGGGGGGTTTAGGTTTTTGGGTCCGGGTTAGGGTTTGATAAGACTGTTCCAACGCCGCTAGAATGAGCTCAATCAGAGTTCGTTTGACCCACTTCTTAGGATTTCTTAGCGAAAAACCACTTATTAGTGGAACCGTCCCATATATATATATATATATATATATCGGAGTTCGTTTGACCCACTTCTTAGGATTTCTTAGCGAAAAACCACTTATTAGTGGAACCGTCCCATATATATATATATATATATGATTTAAAACATAGTAGGAAAATATATTATGTTTCGGTTCGACTGGTCCTATTCACCGGTTCAACTGAAAAATGGTTTAAATAGGTTAACCGAACCAATTATGCACCCGGATTCGGTTTGGGCGGCCGGCCCTGCCCGGTAGTGAAATCAATGGATGAAATTGAAACGAGGAGGAGAGACAAGAGCGGTAGAGCAAGACTATGGTGGTATAAGCTAAATATTATTTTTCTCGCTTATATTTTTTCATTACTAACTATTTGATATTTCCTTCCTAACTATTTAATATTTACTTTATTAATTCTTAACTCATCATTACTATATAATATTTACTTTATAATTCATAAATATTTGTTACTAAATATTTAATATTTCTTTTATTCAATTCCTAGGACACATTATTAAACCACACAGGATCATGGTGGACCTAGCAAAGACATTCCAAAGACGTAGACCGAAGTACGAAGTTTCTTGGGATAGACAGACTACTATCGAAGATTCATTCAGGATTTCTCAAAGATAGCTTCGCCACTGAGAAAGATTTTGACATGAGTTGGAGAAGTTGCTTATAGACTGAAACTACCCGATGAACTAAGTGGAATCCATTCCACTTTTTACGTATCATACTTGCGAAAGTATTTAGCTGACGACACAACTCACGTGCCACTTATGGACATCGAAGTAAATAACAGTTTGAACTAAATAGAGAAGCCCATGGCAATTTTGAATAGAAAAGAAAAACGTTCATGCTACAAAGTGATCCGACAGGTTAAGGTACACTGGGAACATAGAAAGGGGCCAGGGGCTACTTGGGAAGCTGAGGAAGAGATAACAGAACTATATCATTAACTGTCTAACTTACAAAAGTTTTCCTAGAACGAAACCTTTTATAAGGAGGGTAGACTTGTAACATCCCGAAAATCTGCTTATTTTTATGTTGCTCGATTATGGGAAATGAAAGAAACAAACATCGAGGGCCAAAGGAAATAATACGCGAAAGAAGGAAACAAAGATTTGATTCCTAGATGTAATCACCAGGAAATTCTGGCTTATATTTTTTTTACTTTTTCCGACACTTGTAATTTCATTTTCATGTGGTTTACATCAATCCATCTTAATAAATTATACTATTTTCCTATTCCATTTCATGAGTATACACACATACATACATTAGACTAAATAGAGAAGCCTATGGCAATTTTGAATAGAAAAGAAAAACGTCCATGCAACAAAGTGACCCGACAGGTTAAGGTACACTGGGAACATAGAAAGGGGCCAGGGGCTACTTGGGAAGCCAAGGAAGAGATAACAGAACTATATCATTAACTGTCTAACTTACAAAAGTTTTCCGGGACGAAACCTTTTGTAAGGAGGGTAGACTTGTAACATCCCGAAAATCCGCTTATTTTTATGTTGCTCGATTATGGGAAATGAAAGAAACAAAGATCGAGGGCCAAAGGAAATAATACGCGAAAGAAGGAAACAAAGATCTGATTCCTAGATGTAATCCCCAGGAAATTCTGGCTTATATTTTTTTTACTTTTTCCGGCACTTATAATTTCATTTTCATGTGGTTTACATCAATCCATCTCAATAAATTATACTATTTATCTATTCCATTTCATGAATATACACACATACATTGGATACAATTATTTCAAATTAAAAAATAATAGATATTTGTATAAGGAATTATATAAATAATTGTTACTATTTTATTTAATATATATATATATACACATATGATAAGTATATCTAAACCTATATATATATACACACACACATATAATTATAAATAAACATCTTACAAAAAGTTAAATTATAAATTCTATAAATATTAGAGTTTATAAATGTTATGTTATTAATTTCAAAGAAAATGATTTCTTTAGAAGTTAATTCTATTTTATAAATTCTATTTTATTAATTATTATTAAGAATCATTAGTTTTTATAAAAACTTATAAAAATTAATGGTTTTGTATTTTATACAAGTGCACGGGCCATTGGGTTAAATTCTGAAACTTTAAATTCTACTCTAAACCTAGGTTTGTACATAAATTATTAAGATCTTGAAACCTCAGGGACCAATAAGCAAAATTTAAATCTTCCCTTTTCATTCCCGTCATGTTTGACTTTCTGAAGTCAAATAGGGATGAACACTATGCAAACCAACGGCCGAATCATCAAATTCGTGCATAACAACTTCAATTAATCATACAAATACGTTACTCGACTGAAATTAAGTAGTTCTAATGAGTCGATTTAAGTAAATTCAAGGGATATTAACCCCCATTCATACCCGTAACTGTCCACCCAAATGCGAATCAAATTGGACTTTTCTGATAAAATTAAACACATAAAGCAAGCTTAACACCTATGCGATACCTCCTTTTTACTCTCTGTACACTAAATTCCAATTCATCTCGACCCTAGAACTCGATTGGATCCAAAGAAACCGATCGCTAAAACCTTAGTCGAACACCACCGTTCCATAACCATTTCAGGTAAATTTGCTATCATTATACTTGTGACAATCAGGACTTTTCCAGTTAACTCCGTTAACAAAATCCAGTTAAAATTAACCTAATTAACTTAACTCAAACTTCAGGGACTAATTCTATCAATAATCCAAACCTTAACTCCAGGGACAAGTTATGTAATATCCCTAAAGTTGACTGTTGACTTTTAGAAAGTCAAAAACCCAGTTCTGTTGACTTTTGAGGTCAAACTAACAAGTTCTAAACCCAATTCAAACTCTAGGGACTAGTTTTGACAAACTCAAAAACTCCAATTCACATAAAACTACAAGGACTGAACCTGCCAAGTCCTAAAACCCAATCAATTGACTCCTCAAAGTCAAAATCATATGAAACCCGTTTTGTTGACTTTACAGGTCAAACCGGATACAATCCTCATTCAAATTCGATTCCAAACGTCGAATTCGTTCGAATTATAACTGTCGTGTACTATCACTGTCATTAACGGTCATAACCAAGTAGTTAATCGTTTTCAATTACAAATTAAAATAGATTAATAGTCATTTAAAGCATAACTGTCGACCATGATCATAATTAGCATCGAATTCGTTAAAATTCTATGATAATCTCGCAAACGAACTATCTGCACACCTCAAACGAATACTACTGTAGCTATTACACGCACTAATTCCACCGGAGAAGCAGTCCAGGTCGCCGGAAATCAAACCAGTCGTGGTCGGCTACTGATCTAGTCGATCTCAAACAATTCAACACCTGTTCTGGTAATTATCTTTACCCATAGCTTCGTTTTTATTTCTAGATTGAAAACCCTATACCAATTTGGGCTTATAGCATCAAACCGATCGAAATCTAGATTCTAGGGTTTATGTAAAACCAGTTTAATCGAACTCTGCCTCAGACTATGTTTAAATCTAATTAATCCACACCATTAGAATCGCAATCCCCTACTCGACGAAAGCCCTATGCTTAATTAGTCTGTTAACATTGAATTGATCTTGATCCAATAACTAGGGTTTGTTCATAAACAATTTAGAGTTTTTGATCTTAGACACGAATTCAATCAAATTAAATGGTATGGTTAGTTTCACAATCCCTCATTTGATAAAAGCCCTATGCTAATTCAGTCCCGTATCATCGAATTTTTAAAAATCCAGGACCTAGGGTCCATGAACTTCCTGGTCGATCGAATACTAACCTAAACTCGTTTTTAATTCAATTAAAATATATGATCAGTTTCACAACTTTTTGTTTAGTAATAGCCCTATGAATCTAAGACATTTCAATGTCAGGATCAATCAAATCGATTCAAGATCAGATTTAAGGGTTTTCGGACCTTGAACCTAAGATTAATCGATCTTAAACTCATTAGTTTTTCAATCAAACACACAGACGCGTATGGACCCGATTAACAAAACCCCTAAACCAATTTGATCGATCAATATCAGATTTGAGAGAATTAACACTGGGTTCTATCGGATTGTAATAAGGGGAAGAACGCACTGGAGTTGTATGTTAAAACAATTTAATCCGGGTATCTAACGCGATACCCTAGCGGGCTGGACTGGTTAAGTGTTTGTACTTGTGTGGGAGAGACCCGGGTTCAAGTCTCTCCACACTGTTTTATTTTTTAAGCATTTGTATTAGTTTAATATAAAAATCAAACCCTATAATATTATATGGATGTGTTTCAGCCCGAAAAACAACCCGTAGGCTCGGGTTTGAATTATTAACATATTTTTGGAAATTTTCACTTTTATAAATA
The DNA here is from genome assembly GCA_023525975.1 of Smallanthus sonchifolius. Classification (NCBI taxonomy): domain Eukaryota; kingdom Viridiplantae; phylum Streptophyta; class Magnoliopsida; order Asterales; family Asteraceae; genus Smallanthus; species Smallanthus sonchifolius. The sequence goes on from CM042037.1 coordinate 76,255,179, forward strand.
AAATAGTATTGTTATTATTAAATGAAAATAATATGTTTATATTATTTTCAAAACCGTAACTTCGTATAAAATAATATGTTTATATTATTTTCAAACCGTGACCCGTATTATTAAATAATATATATTTATATAATTTCGAATCATTTTATAACATCGTGTATTGATAAGTGACCAAAGTTTCATGCATTAAAGGGTGCAATATGTTTTATTTATGCAAATTAATATGGGGAATACAAAAGTTTTGTGTAGCTATGCATGTGCAGGTGTTGAAAGCTTAAAGTATGATTTTGGAAGATATTAGGTGAGAGATGCAAGAGTTGGAAGAGACACGGAGAAAACGGGGAAGAAACTCAGGACCTGGCGTAAGCCTACTCCACATGGCGTAAGCCTACTCCACCTGGCGTAAGCCTACTCCACCTGGCGTAAGCCTACTCCGACCAGCGTAGGCCTACTCAGCGTAAGCTTACTCCGACCAGCGTAGGCCTACGCCGAACCAGTTCATTCACAGCAAACTTCAGTGTTGCGGAGTAAGCTTACGCCACACCAGCGTAAGCTTACGCCACACCAGCGTAAGCTTACGCTGGTTACGTTTCAGACGTGGATTTTTAGTGAAACAACCGATTTTCAGTGTTTAATTGGAGTTTTCTTCCCCAAATTCAAAATCATCTTTTGAACAACAGTTTTGGGCGATTTTAGGAGGCTAGAAACATATTAGTGAAGATCGGTATCAAGAAAATGAAGAATCGAAGATGAATTCCACAACCATGAGCGGCTAATCCAACGGTAATCATTCCCGGGTGGATTGTTTGTAAGTTTTTAGGGTTTTTATCATATGCTAGCTTTAAGAAACAATTCTTGCAATCGTTTGGTTTGAAATACTTGAATCTTTGTGTTTAGTATGGTTATGAACTCACGGGAGTCGATAAATTCTTGCACCATTGACCCCGTTAGATGATAATTGCTATGAACTTTGATTTGTGTTGAATCTATTGATTAATCTAATTTTGTATTGCATACATTTGTCTCGATTTCATTCGTGAATATTGTTTTACACTATTTGTCGATGATGTATGAATGTTGATATTCTTGGTTAGATTTGGTTAATTTGATTTGGATAACCATTTGATTGTTTGAACTCATATGTTGGTGTGATAATCCCTAATTGCTTGTGAACTTGAAACCCGGGTGTGATTCCTTTTTAATTATTGTTACAATCTAAATTGTTTGTTTGGTACTTGATTACTATTGGTCATAATTGTTAGTTGATAATCCTTGTTTGTTGAGTTTGATAAGTTTCACCTAAATCATTGCTTGTGTTTGGTCAGAAAGACCCATTGTCACTTCATAAATCGCATTGTCAATTGAAGTTGAGCACCGACCACAAACTCTTCGTGGTTCGACACCCTTCTTACCCTAACTAGTTTAAGGTGATTAGGACACTCTAATTCTTTATCTTTGACCGGCCCCTTCGACACCCGTTCACATTAGTGCATGCGTACCCGTTCATCCAGGAGGACGTCACCGCTTGTTTTTGAACTAGAAATTGAGAGGATAGCAAGGCAAAACCGAACTCAACAACAAAATTTACAACCCATTTCATCGGAACCAGCATCTATGGATGGTCGAAGCAGTCATTCTGGAACTAGCTTAAGAAACCGTGGCCTAACTCCAAACAAAGGCCTTATCCCTAACCGCCCACCAA